>CM030850.1:3645630-3858130 GCA_018105865.1 Metaphire vulgaris
CTGCTGAGTATCTAGTGCAGCAATATTTTCAGCAATTTGATAGTATTATGTGTTTGAAGATACATGGGCTGGCCATATAACAATTTTATAGATCAAAATACTCGTATGGATTTGTTGCCCAGCAGGATGCTAAACCAGACATGACATGGGCATGGGTTGGTCCAGTTGGGTTTGTCCATGGGTTGGGTTGGGTCAAGTAACCCTATTGCATGGCCAGACAAAATGCCATGGGGACAAAATGTCAGCAGGCAAAATTTCATGCTTTAGAGTTAGGGTTAGAATTAGGGTTACATTTTGTCTGCTGACATTTTGTCCTAGCACCCCATATTGCTTTCGTGGGTTGGGTCGGATCACTATGAGTTGGGTTGGGTTTCAAATTATGGACCCATGTCCAGGTCTTTGCTAAACTATTAGCTGCTTTTTACACAGGTCTCATATGTTTGGCAACTGGAATGTTTCCTGTTAATTAAATAGTGCTCTTTGAATTCGACAGAACCAAGAAATCTTTTTTACTTTCTGTGTCTTAACCCCTTAACTGTGTATTTAACTGTAACTCAATGTAAAATGGACGGATATATCCGGGATCCCCAGTTAAGGGGTTAATCGACTGATCAACGAAATGTGAAGTTCCTGCTTGAACTGTGCAACAACGCCATCCGGTTTCAAAACAGTGTTCCCTGTAAATTTTTAATTCTGATTCAGGCGTGGTCCTAGATTCTGATGACCTTCGACCTTTGCTCTTGTCTATAGGCCAGGAGGTCTGTACAGTATAATATAGCAGATTGAAACCTGCTTTTCCATGCGCTGGCACCAATGCTAACCTGTGAGCCAGCACACAGCATCAGCATCTACCGGTACTTTCCACATTGCCTTCGGTAGTACAGGCGCATGGATTATGCAGTTGCTTAGGTTAATTTATATATACATTATATATATATATATATATATATATATATATATATATATATATATATATATATATATAGTACAATGCACACTGGAGTGTCGGGTCTTTCCAGGCTGCAGCTTGTTATGAGAAGCAATTTAGAAAGACAGCACTGAATAACAAACATAATGGTGTATGAAAGATTTACTCGACATTCTAGGGTGGGGGTGGAGGGTTGGTCCCGGTTAGACGTCCTCACCTTGCAGAATAGATGTTTCCATTTGAAAACGAGGGGGAGCTGGGGGTGGGGGTAGGGTTAGCAGATGTTGATCGCAAAACTAGGCACTACTGAACAGTGAACAGAGGAGAGGGAAGGCTTATGAGGTAACAGTGATTTCACCCAGAGGGCGTGCCTAGCTTTTAACCTTTGCCCTCTTTATTCAATTATTGCAGTACCATAATAATATACATATTTATACTATATATGCATGTACGTATGTATGTATGTATGTATGTATGTAGGGCCTATCTATTTATTTTATAAATAAAGGCCTATGTGTAATGAAGTAACGGTAATTGAAAATTGTGTGTGTGTGTGTGTGTGTGTGTATGGTACTTTAATATTGACACCAGAGAGTTTATTATTAGTTCTAGACATTCTAGGTGTTTGAAGAAATGCTGCTGCAGCTATAGTCGGTCAGTCAAATGGTCAGTACACGTAAGGACCAAGAGTTCAGAGGAGGTCAGAAGGTCTGGAGGTTATCAGTGTTGACCTATCAACTGGAAGTGAAATTTTGTAAATAACTCTGTGATTCGGTCATTTCCTACTTTTATTTCTACTACTGAAACTGTGAATTATTATTACTATTATTATTATTATTATTATTATTATTATTATTATTATTATTATTATTATTATTATTATTATTGTTGTTGTTGTTATTACATGTGTTGATAGTGATGAAAATGCTTATATTGAGAGTTGACCTTCCAATAATACTGTTCGAACTGGTTTGATTAGTTCTTGAATGAAAGACATTTCATTATAACTCGCTTAGCCTACAACTTATACTTCTTTACTGCAATGTACAGCTCCGTGTGATGTATTACTGTATTAGATGGTATTGGATATAACTTACCTTGGCTATTAATTACTGAATTTTCCAGACCAACTATGAATGAAGGAAGGAAGACTGCCAAATAAAGTGCTTTACAACCATGTTGAATGGAAAAGGAGAAAAGGAAGACCAAGAAAAACATGAATAGAAAACTTAAAAGAGGTTGCAGAAAAAATGCAAATGAACTTCATCCCAATGACCAGGGCAGCAAAAGAGACCGACATAAATGGATGAATTTATTCATACCCATCATCCAAACCAATAGGGAACGATGGAAGGAAAGAGAGGAAGAAGACTCACGCAATGATAAAGCTATAATGTGTCTATTATTGGAGGTTGTCAAATGGAGATTCCCTTCAGTTCAGTCTTGTGCATTCACATAGTTGAGGTTTTGTTGGTTAGCATTAAATTTTTGCATTTGTATCTGGTGATCTTTGTGTTTTTATGTAGGCCTACTTTTTGCTTTTTAGGTTCACTGTCTCACGAAACTGTTGTTCCAGTAGCTGTTGGTCAGACTGCAAAACTTCAGTGCTTGGTGGAAATCACAGGTTCCATTAATGTAGGTTTTTTTATTTCCAGGGCCACCTTAAGGCTTAGGCAGTTTAGGCACTGCCTAGGCGCGAACAGATTTTAGGGGAGAAATAAAACGGTGACGACAAATTTTTTTAGGTGCCCTTTTGATAGAATAATGAATGAATTAATATAATTTAATATACAGTATATAATATGACAGGTTTAAAGTTGTTCAGTAGGGACTGCCCTGTGTGATAACCACTGTCGTTCCCGTCCAATTTAACCCCTTAACTGGGGGATCCCGGATATATCCGTCCATTTTACATTGAGTTACAGTTAAATACACGGTTAAGGGGTTAATAGTCTTTTCTTTGCTTTGCTATTCTTGGCATAAATAATAGCGGGCTGCATGACGTCACTGACATTAGCTCTGCTTTCGTAATTTTAATCTTGTTAGTTATAGCACATAGACTGAAATTTTGCTTCTTCGTTGTACTAAATTTTAATTGAAAAGTTAAAGACTCTCTTTCCACCTATCCTCTCTTGGCATAGCTGATGGCACAAGAAATAGTTTGCTTGAACTAGATGTGGTTTTAGTCTCACAACCTTCTTTTGCTCTTTCCAGGTTGAATGGATGAATCCATTGCATGAGGTTCTTACGCTTAACAACCAAGTTCTAACGCAGGATCAGCGCTTTTCCATACACCATCCGTACGTAAAGGAATGGAATCTTGAGATTCGTAACGTTCGGAGCAGCGATGCCGGTGAATACAGATGCCGTATCGGTATCGGACAGTTGCCGGAAATTACTCGTTCCGTAAAATTGACCATCACAAGTAAGAAAGCAGAAATTGTGCTTCAGCTGAGTACTTGAAAGTTAAGCGCATATTCAGAGAACATACTTCGAATGCAGTGCCGGATTACCCATTAGACAGAGTACGCAACTGCCTATGGGCCCCGTGACTTTTAGGGGCCCCACAAGACAGTGACAAAAGAAATTTTGTACTAACTTATTCTTAAGAATAGCGCTATGCGAAAGGCACGTGACGACGCTGACGTCATACAATAATGTTTACACTTCAATGCCTTAAAGTTAGTAGTTAAATTAAATAATTATAAATTAAATGAATAGGCCCCTAGAAAAAATGTCGATCAACGATCTAAGGCCTGGCCCCTGGGGCCCCAAAAGTTTGACTGCCTATGGGCCTCCATGGTGCTTAATCCGGCACTGTTCAAATGTTCTATTCTATGCCTGCATTCTGATCATTCAGAGGTCATCATTACAGTCTCGATAACTATTTAGGTGATCTTATATGAAAGTTGGTTGTTAGGTAAAATTGGTTCTGCTTCAATAGGTCCTCAATGTTTTGCCAGTAAGAAAAATCTGTCATTGGTTACAAATTTTCTTTGATTCTGAACAGCTCTAGGATTGTTCTTGCAAAATTTTTTTATGGGTGTATTGACAGTTTTTGTGGTCAGAATGTTAGGTGGGAAGAGGGGGGAATTTCTGACCCCCCCCCACTGGTCCACTCTATACATAGCAAGGGGGAAAGTTATTTGTTATCATTAACTTATTAGTCTAGGTAAGTTATTATTTAGCATAATGAGGCTATTAAAAATTATCCCCCCCGCACTGGTCTGATCCTTTCCCCCTCATTAGTCTTACTCTCTAATTCCACATTGCAGGATTTTGACGATATGATCAGCCATGGGCAGTTTCAATTTTTTTAAATGCACTATTACATTCACTGTACGGTATACTTGCTTTCACAGTACTGCATCTGTTGAGTTATACCTTTAGAAATTGTGTCATTTTGACAATTTTGGCCATTTCAACCATTATGGAAGCCAAATTATATTCTATTGCATTGTTTTCATGCATCTTTGAGCCGTGACACTAATGTAATGAGCATTATTAAGGGTTTAGGCAACTTTTCCTATGTGGTCATTATGCAAATTTGGCTGTCATCAGATTTCCTCAAATAAGCTTCATTCATTAATTCATTAATCATTCATTCAAGATTCATTCATTCATTCATTCATTCATTTCAATCTGCAATGTTCCAATAACAGGGCAGGATCAAGTCCTGCTGTTCGAGTGCATCCCCAGATGAAGAATAGATTTTAGATCTTTGAAATGAATAGTGATACTGTTGGTTGTACATTTCAGTACCTCCAGAAATTATCAGTGTTTCTGGTGATGAAAGTTATGTGTTGAATAGTACTGCAACCCTCTCCTGTGTGGCCAAAGGTATTCCTGAACCAGAGATTACATGGCAAAGGGTTGGGCATGATGCACCAATTGGTAAGATCACATTCCTTGCTTCTTTCTGTTGCTGAGTGACTACATGACTGCCATTTGATTAATGTTGTTGTTGTTATTATTGTTATTATTATTATTATTGCCATTATTATTGCCATTACTATTATTGTTTTTGTTGCTGTTGTTATTATTATTATTATTATTATTATTATTATTATAGATTTTTTGTTTGATTTGATTTTTGATTGCTTGCAAAAAATGTGAGACAAGCAAAATAATATCCCTGCATCTAATCCCGATGAACACCTATGTGTTTGAAACGGACGATAAAATTAAATTAATAATAATAATAATAATAATAATAATAATAATAATAATAATCTAACCCTTCCCAACACTATGTTTGAAGTTTCAGTCACAACCTGTCACACAACTTCTCTGCCCTGATCTACTGAGCTTATATTTACAGTCATGAAGTTTTGCTTAGAAAGCAAATCTGACCTGATATGAATTATTGGTCATCACGTAATTTTAATTTCATTTTGTTTTACACAGAGTTGAATGTTAAAAACAGCAACTATGTGATCGAGTCGGTTAACTTATCAACTGCCGGTGCATATGAATGTTACGCAGCAAATGGAGTGCTGCCGATGGCAAAGCGGACATTGGTAGTTTACGTCTTATGTGAGTAAATCTTTACTTCTTTTTACCTTCTTCACAAAATAGTTCATTGTATATTTTAACTTAGTGTATTTTGGGAATTTACTGCAAATATTGAGCTTACTGAATTCTGGTAGTTATTGAATTTCATATATTTGCACAAACCATGAGCATTCTGCTTTGCACGTACCAGTAAATGCGTGAAATAACCCATCTCTTTTGCCTGGCTTATCCACCATAGACTGTCACCCATTTGTCCCCCGGATACCCTGGATTTGACCTGGATCTTTAATGATTTGGATTTGGTGTGCCATCGTTGATGCTCCTGTTCATTATGAAGTGGCGCTATAGAAGTTTAAGATTAGATTAGAAAGCAATATATACTATTATGATTCTCCAGATGACAGGTGCATGTTGCCTGTCATCTTACTGACTTCCCAGTATGCCTACTTACTCACTCACCGAATTCATTTGTAGTTTTTAAACCGTTGATGCTCATTTTCTTGAAATTTCAACAGTTGCTCCAATGGTCAAGGTTCCATATCGGGAAGTTATACAAGGAGAAGGCGAATGGACCCAGTTGAGCTGTCACGTGACCACGAATCCAGCGGCAGAATTATACTGGATGCGAAACGGTAGAAGAGTTGGAAACCTTGGTTCATATGTGGTTGCGTCACAAGAGGAAATTGATCGCTACCGGCACATAATGCGGCTTTCTATCGGAACTTTGGGATATTCTGACTTTGGTGAATATGTATGTTTTGCCGAAAACAAATATGGAAAAGATGGGGGTCGGATACGGCTTTTAGGTAAAAACAGTATTTTTGAAATTACATGAATGATCACTAGGTAACACCGTTATAAGTAAAACAATTTTACATTATCGCATTTTCCTTGATTTGCAGGGTTTAATAATATGCATTGCAGGAGGTCACTCAGTATAACATTATGTGAAAGCTACTAAAATGAATGTACCTTACTGGTTTAGAATCTAGAATTATACATTATTTTCTGTTTTCTCGCACTGAGTTTTGCTTTGTAATCTGTAACTATATAGTGAGCCGCACTATGTAGCTATTCAGCTTCAGAAATTTCTCAGATACAATGTAGACCTCTGATGAGCCATGACAAATGTAGTCAGAACCGATTGTAGATGAGCAGTTTTTGCATTTTGCCAAAATGATTGAGGCACTTTATAACAATCAAAATCAGGCATGTAAATCACGGGGAACTTCAGGGGACGGTCCCACCCAATAATTAGTGAAGGGGTATATAGTAACATTTATCCCCCCTCCAATTTTTGTGCTCCTTTGCTTCTTTAGCATTCTAAAAAGTCTGACAAGCAAAAAGGATTCACTATAGTCCAAACATATTTATGGGTGGGTATACTTTAGAAAAATTATTCAACCCCCTCCTTTCCCCCCAATGCTGATGGCAGGAATATGCCTCTGATAAAAGTGGCCGTTTTCAAACACTTGGGCTATTAAAGTGTGTTTTGATCTGTTTCAGCTGAACAGAGGAACAAAGTGCTGGTGATCGGCAGGCCACGTGACATCACAGCTACGGTTGGCGAGGACGTGCTCTTCAACTGTTCCGTTCTGAACTTGCCAAAGGACAGTCGGCTGACTTGGTGGCATAGAGTTGAAAATCACACCAAAAAATTGTTTGAATTTTCGTCATCGCAGCAAAATTCTACGCCCGAAAGGACGGCCAACAGTTTGGAAAAGCACGATATTGTAGGACAGTACGATCTCCTTATCCGAAAGACGAGTATCGGAGACCAAGGCCTTTACACGTGTCAGATCACGGGACATGAAAATCTGTCGGCGACCTTGGATGTTATACGTAATGTTATTTGTAATGTTTTTGTTGAAGTTACTGTTGGCTGAAATGCGTGTATGAATTGTCTGAAATTTAATTTTTATGTTTTTTTCTTTATTATTTCAGTTTGTATATTCTTTTAATTGATTAGACATTGATCTGTTTTTCCACTGTCATCACAATCTGAATATGACGATGGTAAACAGATAATCAATGGTAAATTATTATTCAGTGTTAAATTAATGATATAATTATGGTCAATGAAGTCAAAACACCGACAAAAAATCTCCTTGAGACTTTGATTTTGTGAATTCAATGTATAACGAAAGTGAATATTTTTGATTTTTCTTAACATTTTTATTATTTAGAAATTTTCAAGAATAGAATTTTTTCTGCAGTTTCTTCATTTTGACACAATCATTCTGTCATTTAATCCCATCTAACAAAAAGATGCCTTGACTTGTTAACTTTCAGGTCAATCCACAAAAATTCATACTTCTGGTCTATCATGCATGTAGCCTGTGCTAATATTCCATTACTAATTTTCATTCCCCCAGATCTGTTTTATGCTTGTCATCAGGGGCTATTTATATACAGTTGACAGAAAACGTGATTCTGTACAGTTCTAGAAGTTTTGTATCAAAGTGATTAATGAAGATATAATATATTTTTTCCAGCAATTCGTGATCCTTCGTTCACCTGTGGAGAAAGCCATCGAGATCAAGCGCCGTTTAGTCCAAATTCTATGCTCATAGTGTTGAGTGTAGTTGTGGTCATTCTGCTTGTTGTGGCAATTGTCATCGTTGTCTTTGTCTGTCGTCGTCAACTTCTACTATCTCAGTAAGTGGTGGTGTTGGTCTCTCTACTCTAAGCCTGGTCCAGTTGGCTCTTACCCCACTCAGGGATGAGATAAATGAGGTGGTTTTCCCCTTTTCATCCTCACAGAGAATTAGGAGTAAACAGCTAGCCCAGGGTTGCTACACAATGGCTGAGGGATCAGATTCGAATCCACTACCTCGTATTCCATGGCAAGAATTCTACCACAACTCCACTACACCGCTGTAATGATCATACATTAACAGCAAACATTACTGCCTGAATGTATTGGTTGAGGTAATTAGGCTAATGACCTGATTAGATTACTGATTAGAGGCAAACTGAAAGGGCCTATGATTGGCTTTATTATTGTTTTTACCAGTTCATTTTAATGTGGATATAAATGCTTTATAACATAATAAATATTAATGTATAACTTTAGCTGAGGTATAATGAGATACATAGATGAATCAAGCAAAATTGATATGTGTTATGAGCCTACTGAGTGATTTTAGTAGATAGGTTATAAAGTTAACTTACTTACAGTACTTATATGATATACAAAGGACTTGAATTAACTGCTCTATGCTTAAAGACTGCTTCACAAGTGATAAAACACGTACTACCACACTTCTGTCCACTCTTCTCAATCTCTACTTCTCAATAGCACTGAACAAATTAGCAGCTACAGTCAAACCTAATGTTGTATAGATATTAACTCATTGCAATGCTTCTTGACATCCGTGAAGATGAATTATCCACAAATTTTTTAGTCAAAATGCTTAGTAGGGAACTCTCTGGAACTTTTCTCATGATCCTATTGACTGTTTTGTTTTTATTTTTCATATTGGTCTCCTCTTTGCCTTTTGAAATTAGTCTTAACCTTAACATCTGACCTGCTGTGCTGGATATTCTACCGTTTTCTAGAAAAGTTAAGAATTTTGCATTTAGGAATGATAGCTATCTTCATTCAGAGCAACGGAATTCAAAAGATGGCTCAGTAGCTCTTTGACCTCAAACTCTCAAACAGTGGAATCTATTATCAAAGGTATTAAAGTATTTGGAAAGACTGAAGTTGATGTTGTTAGATTTTAAAAACAAATTTTAGACTTATGTTGAGCCTTTGTGCATGTGTGTGTGCACGGGAGAGAGAGAGAGAGAGAGAGAGAGAGAGAGAGAGAGAGAGAGAGAGAGAGAGAGAGAGAGAGAGAGGAATAGACCTCGTTTAACCTCATTTTTGAAATATTGCAAATTTTAAGCAATATACAATGTTGCAATTATTTCTGAGCAGATAAAAATTGGAGTGATACTGGTTAACATATTGTTATCTTCATATACCAGAGGTATTCAAATGGCGGCCCACACTAGATCCAGCCCGCCAAGGGGTGCAAAATGGCCCGCAAAGCTATTGAAACAATAAATAACTTTTAAAAAAATACTTACGAAATGATTTTTTGATGCCTTGTTTTCAACTGTAGGTTTTTCTCGACAGTAAAGTCTGGTGCAGAATTACAATCAACAGCCGTTGCTAAAAGCATCTTGAAAGGAAAAGTTGAATAGATTTAACTGTGTGCACGCGTGCTGTTGTTTCACAACACAGCATTGCACAGCAAAACTTAAAGCCTTGAATCGGTTCTCGTCCAGCTAGGTTGCCTTGTCCTTGAAAGCAACAAAGTGCTGTAACGTAAATTAAAGTATGCGAAATTGAGATGATAATATTATTATGGTGCTAATGAAATTTCAGCCATAAGCCAACAAATTATTATGCAGGCCGAGTCAATTGCTGCCCATATTTGTGTAGTCATTTTATGTGATGTCATGTATTACAAAAGTTTTTGCAACCATTATGAACAGTCCATATACTTCCCTTTCATTATCTACATTATTTCATTCCCTGCATTATGATTTACCACCAGTGTTTATTCTAGCCACCTTGACATTGGGGGAGGCCTAGAATAAACACTGTTTACCACTTATCCTTCTCCAGGCAGTGGCTGAACTACTGAATTATAATTACCGGTAGCAATTTGGCATTAACCCTCAAATGCCTGTCTGATTCAGATGCTCAAAGCAGTTGAGTGTTTGGCAGATATGCAGTTAATACAGTAGCCTGTTTAGAGAGCAGTGCTCCAGCCACTTGAAACCTAATGACATGAGGAATATTCTATTAACCATAGGCTAAGACGAATGAATTTTTGTCAACATTAGATTTTAAATAGTGCATAATAATTTTAAATAGCTAATGCTGTGCAGGGTGAATTGTGAGATACATGCCCAAAATTAATTACAGTATGCACCTAAATTTTAACAAGCACCATTTTTCAACTGTGTGCTTATTTATAATGTCCAGACTGCATTGATATATTCGAAAAGTTACATATGTTGTTGATGGTTTGTGTATGAGAGCTATTTAATGATTGTGGTATAATTTTATATTTATATTTCGTTTTACTTACTTACTTAAAAGTGACAGTATTTGTGCCATCGTGTTATCAACAGTGGCGGCTCCAGGATTTGGCAAGTGGGGGGGAACTTCTAATCATGGGAGGCCAACCATTTGTTATTAGGTATGTAGTATTATATATAGGGTCCCAACAGGGGGGCTACTGGGGGAGTCAAGCACTCAATAGGGGGCACGGGCCCCCTGTGGAGCCGCCACTGGTTGTCCAATGTGTAAAATGTTAAAGAGTTCAGCATTTTGGAAATATTTTAAAGTCCTACAACTTGGAAAGCTTGCTTTGTACATCTTGCCTAATTAATTATATAAAACCAGTTTCTTTAATTGTCAGTTAAAAAAATCATGGTGTTACCTTAGATAATGTTAAATTTGCTTTGACTGGTCATAATACCATACTGCATGCACTAAAACATCTAAGTGACCTGCAAGCATTGGGGCTCATCCATATAGTACATATACTAAAAGGCATATTTTCAACCCCCTCCCCCCTTTGCACACAGTGTACATAGGAAAAATCTCCAAAATCCGACCCCCTCCCCTCAGTGCATACATACTATATGGATGGACCCTTGCTGAAAAGACTGAGTCAGTCAAAACCAGTGGTTGGAATTTTGTACTTTTCTTCCACTGCTTTCTCCGAGTGCCAACTTAATATAACAGTTCTCTGAAACATGTATTTATTTACAGTATTGTATTTGCTCATTTGGATATTACAATACCCGTTTCTGTGATCATGTTCTGTTGTCTAATATCCAACAGTTGAAATCAGATGAAGCTATATATTGATTAGAAAATGGCATCAGGGGTCATCCACATATTACATGCATAAGTAATATGTGGATAACCCCTCACTGGAACAAACTCTAATTCTGGATTTATGATAGTTGTTAAACACAGCATTAATTCACATAAATTAATGAGTAATAACAATGGCATGGCAAAACAAATGTACAATTTGCTAAACTGCAAAGTTGAATCATAAAGACCATTAGCTGAAGTCAGAGTTTAATAAACAAACCCATGTGTAAAGATATCTGAAATGAAACTTTATTTTACATGTAAGCTTATAATCAACTTTAAACAACAATCACTGAACGATGGAAACAAAATTGAGCTTCAGATATCAATATACAGGGTGGTGCAAAAAAACCAGTCTAGTCACATTTAGGTTTGCATTTAATATAGTCCGCTTTTTATGCACCACCCTGTATATAAGACAATCTTTGCGTTAACAAGGAACCTTTAAAAATTGGCTGTGATTTTACCGTATATTCCACATTAATTATATTTCTAAATACATTTATAAATTAGGTTTCTAGTCTTTCACCATGCTTATTTTACGATATACAGCCTGTATAAATAAACTTTCAATCAATCAATGATATCTATAAACCAGGGACGTCATTTAGGGGGACAGGGGGCCATTGCCCCCCTGATTGTTAGAAAAAAAATTCACCAATGTATGTGCTAAATGGGTAAAAAGACTGAAAAGCAAAAAAAGGTCATCAACCCTAATGAGCTAATGAAGCAACTAATCAAAAAAAGATCGTCAATGTCAGATCAAAAGTGTCTTGCCCCCTCCTGAAAAACAGTGAAAAGACTTGTCTGCCATAGACTACCCTATATGTATATATTACTCAAAATTCACCCCAACATTTTATTCAATGCCACTGAATAAAACTACAACAGGGCACAGTATTTATCTTTTCAATCATAGCAGGATATTTGGGACTCAGTGCAGCTGGCATTTTGGCACTCAACTGTATTCAATTACTCAACTGCATTGCAGAAATAAAAAAAAAGTGAGCTGATAATCATAACATGCTTCTGTACTTATAACTTATATATCTGCAAACTTGTAATATAATTACAACATTGCAGTGATCGGTGTATGAAACTTTATTGGGGGGACATAAAGTTAGCCTTGAGATGGCCACTCGCTGCCGGCAGTCCCACCGCACGGACACAATCCCGGAACGCGACGATGGCGACTCAATTCCGCGCGCCATTTGAAACTCTCTCCACAGTCTGGACAGTGAAACATTTTCTTCTTGAAATGGACGCCGTTGACGTGCTCTTTGAGGACGTGAGATCGGTTGAAAACCGCGTCACAGTAGGCGCACTGCATCACCGCGCGTCCAATGATCGAATCGTCTGGCGCCCCCTACCGAGGAGAAATTTAAATAATCTCTGCTATGCTGATATGCTAAAAAAATTAGCTAAGAGTTCATCCGTATAGTACGTATGCAAAAAAGTCATATTTTCAACCCCCTCCCCCACCCCGGTTGCACACAGCATACATAGGAAAGTCTAAAAAATCCGACCCTCTAAGAGCGCACATACTATATGGATGGACCGGAAATTGTTGCTAGCAGACCAAAAATTTTATTAAGTGAACTGATGGCACTTGTGCAACAGCTATTTGAAATCAGTGGAAAGTATCAAACAGCACCAATGCACATCTTGAAAGATATCAAATTTCACAGGTTACCCACAAAAACAGATTTGGATATCTTCTCTGTTATGTCCTCTCTATCCATTCTATTGTTGCTCTGAGAATATATATATGTATGTATACATATATATATATATATATGACTTATATGTGTATATTATTATTATTATTGTATATATTATTATTATTATATATATAATTTTATATATATATATATAATAGTCTAAGTTCCAAATATATAAATAGCAAGCAGGTAAGTGCATTTCAACTGCATGACTTGATTGTCTAGACCTGCTGTCCGAAGAGGAGGAGGGACAACCAACCATTGTATTGGTAGATATATATCTCTTGGAAAGTTTTATAAATGATGGCTAAGTGCATTTCAACTTTGTTTTGACTAGAACTATGCTGCAACTAACCTCAGTATTGGTAGATGGCGATCTCTTGGAAAGTTTTACCGAGGGCTGTGCACACTTTGTTTTGACTGATTTCGACGGCAATTTAGGTTTCACCAAAGTTTTCGAAAAACTGGGAGTCCACGTTGCATTCTGAGAATAAGCTGAACCGTTCACGTCCTCAGACGGTTGCACGTCTTGGTAATTGCTGTAATCATCTTGCTGCTGATATGCATTGAACTGTTGTTCATCCGGTCCATAGCAATCATTTTTACCAGAGTCTTCACTCTTTACGATCATGCAGTCATCGTCATTGGGGGACAGTGGTCGCAAATCAAACTGCTCCTGAAACGATTTGCTGTCTGCAAAATCTTGGTCGTATTCAATACCGTCGTTATCAGAGGGCTCGTACTTTATAGCTGCTGCTGTTTGTAATTTTCTCTCCCTGATTCTCCTTTTCTTTTGTTTTTGCATTTGTATTTTACTCAAATTCGCATAATTCTGATCGGAGCATGCTTCGACAAACTGCTGCGGATCCCGATAGTCGTCGTCGTCGAAGGGCAGATCATCGCCATTGGTTGCACAGTCATGTGACGGCAGCTCCCACTTCAGACATTTTGCCATATCTGTGAGGGGCAGATTGGTGTTTTCAGAATTAGAGTTTTCATCATCCTTTATTTCTTCTTCATCTTCATCATTATTATTATGCTCTGTATCTGAAACTAGAAGACCATTGTTAGCCATGGTTTCCTTAAAGCTAACAAGGACCACTTCATTGTCGTCTAAGGTGATGCCAATCAATGCTTCAACCTGGAATTTCGACTCAAATGGAAGTCCTGCACGACACAGTAACGTAACTGAGTCCGATAGCATCTGTTTCAGGCGGAGTTTGTCACGCTTTAGGATCATTGTCTAAAAACAATGTTGCGTGTCACAAATGCCTAAAACTTATAAACTGCTGCTTGTAACTGCTAATTTTAACTATTAACTTTAATTTGACACAGATATTATATAGATAATGCATAAAACAACGCCGAGAGATAAAAAAAGACGTTAACTTAAATTACAACATTCTTTCGCGCAAATTACACTATGAAACAATACATTCAAAATATTAAAAGATCAAATCCTAAAGCTGCTCATAAATTCATAATCACCATTTCTCAACAACCTGATAACAGTGATAAGTCTCATCTAAATCTGGTAAAATGTATACCTTACAATTTAACTACACTGCCGCATTATCCTGCCTGATATGTGTGATTGTGATTTGGCGTGCCATCGGCTGATGCTTCTGTTGCATTGTGAGGTGGCGCTATAGAAGTTTAAGATTACATTATTCTCAAAATCTGCATTGGTCTAACAGCTTCAATAAAAGCATCACATTTTTAAAATAAAATAACCACAACAGTACATACATACTTACTATTATCGCTCTATTGACTGCTGATTTCAAATTTTATGCCAAACTTTTATTTTCTCGCAATATTTAAACATTTATGGCGATAAAAAAACCATAAACACAAGTAGGTTTTAGTAACGACCATAGAAATTTATGCTCATGTCTTATAGCATAGAAATTGCTAAACAAAACAATCAATCCAATTTTTCTCCTGGTATTTTAGAGTGGCAAAGAAGCAGTAAAACAAAAGAAACTCCATCAATTTGGACACATATGCAGAATGAAAGAGAACAGAAAAATCAAAACTCTAATGTTTGGAATAATGGAGGGTGCCAATAAGAGAGGGAGACCACACAAATGGTGTGATGATAATGAAGAATGGTGTGGAAGCAGTTTACAGGATCTTAGCCACAGAGCAACGGACAGAAAAGAATGGCAGAAAACTGTGGAGATGGCATTATACACCAACGGGCGATGAGCCAACGGTTAATGATGATGCTGAAAGAATCAGTTATTCATAATTGAAATATTTGAGCAAGTATTATAAATGCCAAAATTTATAAATGTTCTTTGAAACTTAACTCGCGAATTTAATTCAATCAAAAATTATATAAAAATACGAATTAAGCTCCAGTTGAAGGAATATCTTTATATTTTCCCTCTGACTGACCTCTGGAAGGACCTGGTCTTTCGCGGATGGATTTGAAGTATCATCGATTGATCGGATTGATACCCTTGGGTATAAACTGGTGCTATAGAATTACATTATTATTATTATTATTATTATTATTATTATTATTATTATTATTAGTAGTAGTAGTAGTAGTAGTAGTAGTAGTAGTAGTAGTAGTAGTAGTAGTAGTAGTAGTAGTAGTAGTAGTAGTAGTAGTAGTAGTAGTAGTAGTAGTAGTAGTAGTAGTAGTAGTAGTAATTTTATATTATTATTATTATTATTATTATTATTATTATTATTATTATTATTATTATTATTATTGTAGTTATTTATAGCATGCATTGACGTCTATTAATAGACGTCAATGATAGCATGCTTCACTGGGTTTCCCCGGCAATTTAGAGACTTGGAGTCTTGGATTTCCCAGAAATCTCCGGTTAGCAAGAGGTGCGGCGCGTGATGTGTTTGTTTTTGGTACAATAAAAGCGCTTTTTTTTAATTTTTCTATAAGTTTTCTTCTATTTAAGCCTAAATATATTTCACTGAACATTTACTATACATTTTTATACCAGTTTCGTGCGGAACTTTGGATTTCTTCTCTGGAAACAAGGTTGGTAATTGGTAATCCTAACTGTGCGCTTTCATTTTTCACTGTAAACAATATAATTATTAAGCAAATAAACAAATATCTATATTATAATTAATAAATAGAGTTAATATATAAGATAATTCCTTCTTGATAGATCATATTTAGCGCAGTCTGGTCCAATGTAAGTGTGGGAGTTGAGCTGGTTGGCAGTGGCGGCTCTAGGATTTGGCAAGTGGGGGGGCGTTGGGGTGGCAACTTATAATCATGGGGGCCAACCATTTGTTGTTTAATGTATGTAGCATTAAGTATAGGGTCCCAACTGGGGGGGCACTGGGGGCCAGGCACTCAATAGGGGGAGGGCACGGGTCCCCTGGCCCCCCCGGTGGAGCCGCCACTGCTGGTTGGCTAGCATTTATCTTACTGAATCAAATTCAGGTTACAATTTTCTTGACCACCATGAACCAGTGAGAGGCCATGTTCACCATTGGCACATTTGTCTATAGTTATTAATGCAAGTATATAGAAAGCCAAAGAAGGAAGTATTCCAGATGCACAAAATTTGTATGCTTAGTTGTGAGGTAACATTATTATCGTTCAACTTGCATTCTGTAGATTACGTTTCTTGGCAAAACAACCTGTAGGCGAATAGCAGTCCTACAAACCGTTGAAGTGACAATTTGATCAACTGAAGTTTGTTGCAATGCCTCTGTCTGATTACAAGACGATCAAGATGGTTGGAAGTGGAGGATTTGGTGATGCTTTTCTTGTTGCACTAAAGTCAGATGAAAGCAAGCAGGTAACTGCTGTGGTTGTGCTGCTGCTAATGGATATACTACAGTGAAACCCGTTTAATTGCATAGGTGCCGTGCAAGGCTTGCTTATGCGATTAACTGGGCTATGCGAATAGCTGGGACATCGGATAATTAACTGTACGCACAAAACACTGGTTCAGGTTTTTATGTTCCTATGCGATTATGCGGGTTATGCAATTAAGCGGTATGCGATTAAGTGGGATCCACTGTACTATAATTGGCTGTTATCTATTGCTTCTTTAAAGTAACTAATAATAAGAGTTGGTGTTGATCAATAGTGATGCCAGGGTTCTGGAATAGGGGACCACTTTGACATTTTTGAGCATAAAAGTCTCAGATGAGCAGAAAAATTTTTTACGAATTTCTTCAAACATTTGTACATTCCCCTGATCATGCTGCTTACCCTCCCCATATTTCTCAACAGTTTTGTGCAAGTCCCACAACTGGTCCCAACCAGAATATTGACCCAGCCACCTGTGTCCACCCTGTCTCCATTACAAATGTATTGATATGCAGTAAGACAAAGGAAGGAATACCACTCTACTTGCAATAATGACTTTGTTAAATGCTGACTTGAGTATGCCCACCCCCATGAGTGAGAACATCTTTAAATGTATAACAGAGTGTAGAGCAAGTAGCTTGTCTTTATGCAAATTCTTCCCAAATGAGGCTCATTAACTGCCAAATACAAATTGCATAAGTTTTTGTTATTATTTCAAGTTGGTGGCAGAGCGATGAGTGTGAGCATCATAAATATTGTAGAAACATTATTTGTGACATAGCTTTGTCTGGCCTGGTATCTCAGATTCAACTCGGATTTTATTAGGATTTGGTGTGCCATTGGTTGATGCTTCTTTGCATAATGAAATGGCGCTACAGAAGTCGGTGATTGGTTCGGATTGAACATGAAGTTGATAACAGATCCGTTTTAGTACGATCGTATTCATTAGTTATTATTTTTAGTTTGTACTGAAAGCGATGAAGTTTACTTCTAACGACGAACGCCGTGATTGTGAGACTGAAGTTGAAATGTTGCGACACCTCGAGCATCCCCGCGTAGTTCAGTTCATCGAGGCGTTCGCCAAGCCGGGCACCATCTATTTAGTGATGGAGTTCTGTGGTGGGGGTGACATGGAGCAACTGATCGCCAGACAGTCAAAGAGGCACTACTTTTCAGAAGGACAGATCATCTTCTGGGTGAAGCAAATACTTGAAGCTCTGAAGGTGTGTATATATATATATTCAAATGTTTATGCCATTCACAGGCTGGTTTTTCTACAAAGAAGATTGACAGCTTTCGAAGTCTATGGGCAACACACCCATGCACAAGTTCTACACAAAGACACATGCACCCCAGGCCCACACACACACACACACACACGCACGCGCACATATCTTTTAGATCTATTCATTCGACCATGAAATTGAACACATTCAGCACCCAGAACATATTTTTGCATCCCAAATATGTCTATCTGCTGTGCCTGTGATGTATATGTGCATCCTATATTATTCTTTGGGGCTGTAACACAATGAATAGCCCAGCCAGAAAAATCAGTGTTTACTTTCACTGTCTTGTTTAACAGGTCAATAAAAAACACCTGACAGTTGCATTTGTTTTTGGGTATTCAGCTGCTTGAATGTGTTGTAAATTTTTGTGAAAAAATTTTTTAAAGTTAAATTTTCAGAGATCTACTGCTGTTATTGATAATATTTCAAGAATAAATTGTGATCTGTGTTTTTTTTGTTTGATCTAAAGTATCTGCACGGCCGAAAGAAACCGGTTTTGCACAGGGACATGAAACCTGCAAACATATTTCTTACTACAGGCTTAAATGTCAAGATTGGTGACTTTGGGGTGTCCAGGTATGCTGTAGGTCCCGAGCACTATCACAAGAGTATGCAGGTTTTAAGTAAACTAACAACTGTATGTCATGTCATCTGGCGTCAGATTCAGGTGCCATTGGCCATTGCCTCTATGAGACAGTCATCTGTGCAAACAGATAAGTGACCTCCATTGCTTTCTGTTGTGTGCTGTACATAGAAAGTTGGAACCAAGACATTTTGGTCTTCCACATTTTTTCCCTTCTAGTAGTACTGTTAACACCGATCCTTTATGTCCTTAGTTTTAGTATTAATTATATAGGTCATAAAGTCCTGCTTTTCAAGTTAAATATAACAGGAAAATTTGCCCTACTACTAAATGATCCAATCAATTTGTCATCAAGCGAGGATGGTCTAATGGTCTTAATGATAGAGTCTCTATGATACCCAGTGTTTATTCTAGCCACCTAGACATTGGGGGGAGGGTTTAAAATTTTGGGGGAACAGACATTGGCAAGGTCATACTAATTGTCAAAATGTCAAAAAAATTTAATTTTGGGGAAGATTTCAAACTTTGGAGGGAGAATTCCTCCGTCCCACAGAAGATCTAGAATAAACACTGATGATACCTCTTTATAGCAACTACCCGGTAATGTGAGTTATTCTGAGTAAAATATGCCCACAATGAAGACGGTTGTTGTTTCTTAAGGGAGCTTGCAGTTCGAGATCTGGCTACGACCATATGCGGAACACCTTTGTATCTGAGCCCCGAAATAGTCCGCTCACAACCATATGATTCTAAGGTAAGTTAAAGGTTTTGTGTGTGCTGCAATGATAGGGTATACAATGTAAGAAATGTTATAGTCCACTGGGCAGGGGCGTTTGATCCTGGGTCTTCCTCTGCTTCTAAATGGAAGGAAATAGAAGCATAGGATGGCCCAGGAAAAATTGGATGGACCACTTCAGAGAGGACATGGACTTGAGAGGAATTACAATTACAAAAGGAAGAAGACTGACAGAAGGCATGACTCCTTGGAAGAATTTTGTGTCTAGGTGTTGCTGCTAAAGAGTTGGCAGAGGGCACAATGGTGATGATGATGATGATTATGATGAATGAGGATGATGGGACTCCAGATATACAGTGCGGTGAGAAACTGGCATAGAAACAATCTCCTGTATTTGTAGGTTAAGATGTTTGGTTTCTTTGTATAACATATTTATTAAGAAATTTATATTTTGTATCTTATTGAACGCATAAGTTGGAATCATTAGGTACCGAAAGGGAAACAATGTTCCCGCAGAGAGGTACCTTAAAATGTAGTATGAATAATTGAATATAGTATGGATAATACGATAATAACTTCATACATATGAGATGATTAGCAGTCAAATCAACATATGTCATTGAGATATCAATGAATTTAATTGGATAAGTTTATTATTTGGAAAGTATTATATATTGTTTAATTTTTCTTTTAAATTCATTTAAGTTTATTATATTAGTTATGAAGGAGGGGTGAGCATTCCAGATTCGTGGTCCAAGCAATTTTATAGTAAATATTCTAGTTAGTTTTTGCAAAAGGAATAGCATATTGATTATTAATGCTTACATTGTGAATTTGTAGTTTGTTTATTATTTTAAAATATTCATTTTTCTAGAAAATTACTGGTAAAAGTTTATAAACAAGAATATAAAATTTAACTGCGTTACTCTGAAAATTTGCATGCAAACAGACATAGCTAAGTGTCTACCAATTTAGTCGACTAAAATTGACTTTGGCATTCCATTATTATTATTATTATTATTATTATTATTATTATTATTATTATTATTATTATTATTAACTAGACAATTTGTATAGCACAATAAGCATGGAAAAATGGCCAAAGACAAGAGCGCTTTGCAATACTACGTATTTCCGATGGTGAGTCTTAAGATTACTTAGGAAAAGTCCGAGAGAGTCAGAGTTCCACAGTTCTGGATTGCCCCATGCGCCCACAACATCATTAACCCCTTAACTGGGCAATTATTTGTAACTCAATGTAAAATGGACGAGCGTTACTTGGAGCACCCAGTTAAGGGGTTAATCTGTTATTGCCGGTCGTGTCTTTCTCATCAACTGGATGTTGATGAACAATGGAGCAGTGTTCTGCGTGTCGAATCTTTATTTCAGGCATTCATTTGAATTCATGCAGAAGATTTTACTTATCTTAAATGAAATTTTTTCCAGTGCGACATCTGGTCGTTGGGGTGCTGTATTTACGAAATGATGACTTTCAAAACTGCAATCAATCCACTTTTGCTTGCAGTGCTCAAAATGGTTTCAGTAAGATATAATGAATAATAATTTGATAATAAATATAATGATTCTTGAAAGTATCTTCATTGACTTTTTGATAATTATTATCATTGTTATTATTATTATTATTATCATTATTATTATTATTATTATTATTATTATTATTATTATTATTATTATTATTGTCATTATTATTGTGGTGTTCCAATGTTTTCCCTCTTTTTGCAGCTGAATCCAATGCCAACCAACTACAGTCTGAAACTTATTGATTTAGTAAAAGAGATGCTGCAAGAAGATCCAAAGCCAGACCATCAGCCTCTGAAGCAATTGACAAACTTCAGCAAATACCTTGTGATCCAGATGACTTAATGTAAATGGAATTATAAATAATGATAATAATAATGATGATGATGATGATGATGATGATGATGATGATGATGATGATGATGATGATGATGATGATGATGATAAAACAATTTATATTGATAAAATCACAGGGATGTAATGTGGCATTTGTATATCGCCTCTTCTATTTCTGCTCAGAGGCGCTCCTGGCATTGGAGTTGCAGGGTAAAGTAGTGAGACTTTAGCTTTCGCATTGAGAGCAGAGCAATGGGGTAAGAAGTGATTCCCGAATGGATGGGTTCAAGGCATTCCAGAGGGAGGGTCCAGTCACTGCAAAAGCCCGACACTGAACTGAATAACTTAGTTAAACACGATCTAAAAATAAATGGTTTAGTTATCTCTTGAAAATACCTAGAGTGATGTTTCATTTAACATCCTTTGGTAGTTGGTTTGATTATTTGGACCTGGCTTGAATAGCCAGGCTTTAAATCCCCTTGCAGCCGGGCCTAATTAAAATTACAAATTCCCCTAAAATTACAAATCCCCAAAATTACAAATTCCGAATTTGCTCCCTTGTAGAGGATGTTCTACAAACTTCTTAGCAGTCTTTGGCACCTACTGTGTCTTGAATACAGGTTCTGTTTAGCAGTTCTATAACATGGATTTTACATGATCACGGAAAGTCTGAAGAAGCCATTTTGATTATGAAATTTTTGATGATGTTCGTAATCTAGTAATGTCTCAGTAAAACGTTTTCATCTTCTGAACTTGTCCAGTGCTGGAAAGAGTTATTATAGTATATGATATTTTGTGCAGTCCACATTTTCATACAATTCTGTACAAGATATTTGATCGTTTTCATTTCTGGTTTGGTTTAACTTTTTGTGAAATTAAGGTCAACACCAGGATCCCACGGTGCAACTGGATATGCACGGAATGGCAATGATGATGATGGTGACGATGATGATGATGATGATGTACCAGGATATGATACAACTTTAAAGGGGTCTGAGACGATTGATTCCATGGTTCTTAATAAGAGCAGGTTGAAGAAACAAGATGGCGCAGACTCTGACAAGTATGGCATATTTTTCTGCATGTATATTAATTAACCAGCCAAGATCACATCTGTTGTCTTTAGTATTAATCTGCTATCAGTATAATTTAGTGATGGTCCCATAATTAAACCTGATAGACATTTTAGCCATAAAATTTGTACTAAGGTTCATAATATGATAATAAAGAATCTCGGATGGACTATTTTTCGTCTTATTAATCTTGGTTTCTTAAAATCATGTACATGGTTTTGAGCTTCTCATAAATTTAAAATAAATCACTGTTGATATGGGTCTACACTCCACAGTTATAGATCTCATTACTTCTTTTGTATTACTTTTTGCTTTCATCTCTTAGAACTGTTGGAAAGATGTAACCAGTCTATAGTAAATGTAAGACTCATTCTTATAAAATAGAATTAGAGTAGAATGTGTAGGATTAAAAACAACTCTTATGTAATGAAATTTATTGTTATTATGTTGTTATTTTATTATTATTATTATTATTATTATTATTGTTGTTGTTGTTGTTGTTGTTGTTATGTTGTATATTATTATTATTAATTACTATGCACAGGGATCCGGATGAGACACTAAAAGCAAAAGTAAGTTGTCTTTTTAAAGTTTTAATTACTTATTTAGTTCTCATTTATTAAATGTAGTAACAAGTATAATTTTATTGTGAGATCATCTGAACTACAATATTGTTTGCTATAGTGTTCTTAAAGTAGAGGTCAGTATTTGAGGAAAGTTATTACATTTTTAATAAAAAATTTAAATCATGACCTTGATAAGAAGCATTAAAGTTTATGATAATGTGTGTCTGTGAGCAGGCATACAAATGCACAAATACATTTTGTTGTGAGGATCCATAAGATTTTTGTAGACTTTAATGGTTATTAGATATTCATAAAAACAAAAATCTCAAATCCTATAAAATATTCACTAATTTACACAAAGAATGATTATTTTAATCTTAAGATTTGCAATTTCTTCCAGTTGATTTCAAATTAGTTGTCATATCTGGAACGGCCTACCTCATCTGTTCAACTTTCCCCTTCGCTCAACATTTTCAAGAAGAGGCTAAAGACCTGTTTGTTCTGCACTGGCTATGAACTTTAACTCTGTACTGTGTTCACGCAGTCCACCTGTGGACGAGTCACCACAATAATCTGAACGTTGCTTACTAACTAACTTACTTATCTGAGATTTTTCTTTGCCAGAAAATAAAGCCTGCTGCTCGTGTTTGGACGCCTGAAAAGGTTTTGAAACACTACGGATTTCGTTTTAATAGTGGTCAGTTTACAACGTTCCAGAGTATTATATTTTTGCTAAATATTTCCTGTCATGCTTGACGGGAAGGGTAGGCTAGGTTGGTTTTGCCCATGAGTGTTAGAAATTCAGTTAAATGTTTAATGTAATTGTGAAAAAAATTGTCTATTAATTTAGGCCATCAATCATGACGGGAAAAGGTGGGCTTGGTAACAAATAAATATGATAGATAACAATTTTATTGAGTAAAATGTTTTTGATATATATTATAATTTTGATGACTGATATATGATTTTGTCCAGTAATAGGTCATTGACCAGAGAACATTGTTTGATCAGTATTTTGATGTTCCTCTGGTCTCTTGATCTCGATAATGTGACATATAGTTGGCTATGGGAAAAGATTGGCTGGCCACATTTCTACATGTTTGACCTTGAGGAAGGTGGGGAAGATAAAAGATGAGGGCAAGGGATTGGAATATGGATGAGAGAGAGTGTAGAAGGAAGGTAGCGGGATGAGAGAGAAGTGTGCAGGGAAATAGGGAGAGGAAGAGGAGGGTGGGTGAGAACAGGGGCAGAAAATGGAATGGGAAAGGGAGGGGGAGAGGGAGATGGTAGGTTTATGTGCCATAGTTGGGGAGGCGAAAGGGAAGGAGAGAGGGAGGTTGTGAGGAAGGAAATAGAGGAATGAACAGAGAGGGGTACAGAAAAGATAGGAAGGAGTGGAAGATGAAGGGTAGAAGAGGAGAGGGAGAAGGAAAGGGACAGAAAGGGAGGGATTGGAAAATTGATGGGATATACATGCACACAAAGTTAGAAAGTTACAGGCCTATAAGCAATTATACTGAGCAACCTCCAGTGAAGCATTAATTATAGAATGATGTCGCGCTGATGGTGGTGGTGGTGGTGATGATGATCGGTTAACTCCACCAATTACAAAATTGACATTAACAGTTAGTCATAGTGTTTGTTTTAAATGTAGGCTTATGATTAATCTCAGAGCATTATTTAATTCTTGCTTCATTCTTTGATTCGTGCATTTTCAGTGGGCGTTCTGCTAGACATCGAGACTAATACAGTCTTCAAATACAAGTTCAGTGGAAATCAAATGGTAGACGAGGAACGCTACCAAGTAATCGCCAAAGTACGAACCGAAGTTTCCGATAAATAAGGCAAACCGCTGGAGAAGCTGAACATATGTTATCATGCTATTATTGACATTAGCAAGTAAGTAAGTAAGTAAATTCAATTTCTGTAGCACTGCTCTAAAGCCTATACTTGATTTCGAGCATTGAGGCCGGCACTGATCTCCAGTTTCTTTGGCCTACAGCGACACAAGTGGCATATGCCATTAGCCTTGAATAAATAGGTTGCCAGCCAAAAATATAGACCTATGTTTTACATCACAGCTAAACGCTTCTCCTTATTTTTACCGCCACCCTCTAGCTAGAGAGTACGGCTGAGTCGACCTTAGGGGCTTTTTGGGGACTAGAACCAGTTTCATCAGCATGCCTTTCCAGTGTGTTGCCAATTTGCCATCTGCCCGCCCATCAGGCTAGGTTATCAGAGCATTAATTATTAGTGAAGGCTTATAACAGCTTGCAGAATTTATGTGGGAGACAGTCTGTGAGTGTCGATTTATAGAGTCAGTTCTGAAACCTTTAGAGAAGCATTTTCAATTTTGCTGGTCTTTGTATTCAACAGGCTGTAACAGACTATGTCCACGAGCTTGTTGGAGAAGAACCTCAAAATGCAGAAGATATTCATTCCAGTGAGAAAGTTTTAATTTTGTTTTTGACATTTTTGTTTTTGACGTTATATTATCTCCAGTATTATCTCCATTACAATTGCAGAGATTGGGTTGTCAGCAGATATATTTTTACATCCCCTGACAACCCCAACACCCCATCCCCAATCTGAGACCAATACCCCCTTAATTATGATGCAGCCAATATGCTATTCCACGCCATAAGAGGAATGAAGGGACCCCAGAATATATCAACCTCCTCCCCCCCCCCACAATTGATAATCCTATAAATAATCCTGGTTGTCGGGTCTGTCAAGACAATTAATTGTCTTTGTCAGAGTTTATTTGACACCTGGCAACAATGATTAATAAGACAAGTTTGGTCAGCTCTGTGAATCACCCTCAATGGGTTCTGGGAAATCTCTTTGGGGGCATTCTGTAATGTTGAGCATTCCTTTTAACTGTCAGTTTGTATTTCATAGCTGGACTACAGAAATGGTGAGCCGTGGTCTTTTGTCTACGCAACCCCCGACATATTTACAAACACAGATAAACTACTGGTACTAATTGGTGGATCAGACCCTGTCAGAGCTGGGATCTGGTCAAGGAAGTAGGTCTTTGAAACTAATTGACACCATCGCCTTTTAACTTCTCAAAATCATTGCCATCATCTTCTGTATTTACTGTTTGCAGTATATTCAATTGTTAGATGCCCTAGCAATGCTTGTACAATATGCCAGACTACCTATTACTACTATTAGTATTATTGGTCAGATGAAGCATTGTTAGTTTCTTGAAATGTACAGCAGAATTGACGTATGTTGTATGGTCGTAAGGTGCATGCATTCCACAACAGGGGATTTCTGTGGGAAAGTGATCTATCACAGAACATTTAAAATTTGTCAGGAGGTGAACTGAATAATAATTTTCACGGCCGCTTGAGCAGTCTGGCACAGCAGTCTTTCATCTTCGTGGCAATTTTCTTTGTCACTGATAATTCTATTGAAGAGCTTTCAATTTTTCCTGTTTCTGATACACAGCAATAATTGTTACAGCTGTAGTTGTTACAGAGTATAACTTTGTCTTGGGACCGATTGCTGTCCAGTGTTGATTTTATTATTGTTATGTTTATTGCCCATCAGTCACCCATTACGCTTGCATTCATTATCATAGGTATGACGTCATCATCAAACCTTTGCCATCATCGTAAGATTTTATAGTGATGACGATGATGATGTCTGTGTGTAATTGACAAGTTGATTTCAGGGCCATTATAAACGACTGTCTGGACGCCGGATCACAGATTCCTTGCATTGAGAGAGCAATATCTGAAGGATATGCTGTTCTGGTACTCAACCAAAACCAAACCCATGTAGAAGTAGATGGATTCAAATGCGAAGTTCGGGTAAGAAGTAGTAATAATACTGTTTTGGCCTTTGTGAAGTCTGTTTTCCATCTCCATGTCTATGCATTTTCTAAGCATTATATTGCAGATTTGAGCAACCGATCAATAGATCAGTCAGTAGACTTCTATGACGCCACTATCATAATGACTATGGCATCGGCCGATAGCAAAACAAATCCAATACAAATAATTAGAGCCAGGTCAAGCCAGAAAGATCAGTAAAAGGTCAGTAAACAATGGGGTTTGTGGACTTGTACATTTTGGCCATCACGGCAGACAAATCTTGTATAACTGGCTAACATTTGATCATGGCAGACAAATCTTGTTGTCTATAACTGGCTTTCTTGCTCAGCAGCAATTCATTTGAGGCAATATAGTTATAATTAGAACGTGATGACAATTGCTAAACATAGAGTCAATAATGTAACTGGCAAGAATCTTAATACTTGTAATATCAATATTCATGTGTGACAGTTAAGACTGTTAAGATAATGAAGCTTATTAAAGATGTGTTCAAGTGTGGTTTTTATGCAACAGAAATATGATCAATTATACCCGGTACTTTTTGTTTTTCCCATATACAGTGGATCCCACTTAATCGCATACCGCTTAATATCATAACCCGCATAATCGCATAACTACATAAAAATCCGAACCAGTGTTTTGTGCGTACAATTACTTATCAGACGTCCCGGCTATTCGCATAGCCCAGTTAATCGCATAAGCAAGGCTTGCACGACACCTATGCAATTAAGCGGGTTTCACTGTATATAGTTAAAGGTTGTTAAATTTCTTAAGATGTTAGGATATTTTTCTTTTAGGATAGTCATACTCCTTTGAGGCATGCACTATACGTTTGGGATAGGCTGATAATTGCGAACACCAAAGTCAGGCATATTGCCTTCTTTACACATACTGAGGGAGGAAAGATATTGGCTGAACTGGTAAGATAGAAAGCAGTTTAACAAACATCACTATTTTCTGATGTCATATTCAAACAATTTTTGGTCAATATAATTTATATATAATTGCTATGTTGATTAATGAACTGGAATATGGCTTTTGACAAAAACCTGTTCTAGAGCTATGGATTGTATGAAGGTATGGATTGTATGAAGGGATGGATTGTATGAAGGCATCGATGTTCCAAAAACAGATACATTTAGATTCTGCCTGGGAACACAAGTGTTGCCACATATGTCTTTGGGGTTTCACTTTTTGCCAAACCTTATTCGACTTTATTGTGCAATAAAAAAATATAAACCTTACATTTGTACTACAGCACCCAGCTAATAATGAACCTATTCAGGCTAAAGTGATGTGCAGGCCATATATTACCTTCCTCTCTGTGCTGGTGGGCATACAAAAAATAAAACCCAGATTGACAGCAGGCAGAGTTGACACTCTACCAACTGAGCCAGTGAGGAACCTGATTTAATATTTTCACTCATTGGCCAGAGTTTCTGAGTGTAAATATCAGTGTTGTTAGTGTTTGTACTTGTGCTTGGACTTGTACTGTGCTTAAGTGCCAAAACGCAAGTGCTTGTGTTTGGCATTGAAGGTTGAGTACCGGTACTTGTGCTTGTAGTTGGCTTTGAGGATTAAGTACTTGGACTTGTACTTGTCCTTGAGGGTTGAGGCCTGCAAGTACAACGTTTAATACAAAAGTTACCAATTTTGCAAATTAAAGCATTAGCGTATTAGGGCGTATTAGTTATACGCAGAGGCCAGAAAGTAAATAAGTAAAAGTATTTGGGTCAGTATTACTGCAGTGTGGATCAGGCTTCAGTTTTAAGATTTGGTCTGACAATGTTAGTTGGAAGGTGCGGTAATTTTGAACCTAAGCGAAAAGGTTGTTTATTTGAACATGTACTTGTGCATGATTGTACTTGTGTTTGAATGTAAAGTGCTTGACTTTGGCCTTGGCCTTGAACTATGAGTGTTTGGCCTCGTGCTTGGCCTTGTGCCTTAGGCTCTTGTTAACAAGACTGGTAAATATGGTTATTTGTTTGAACAAAATGTACTGTAGTTTGTATGTTTGACTTTGACTTTTTCTTAACCTCTGCCATTTTTAACTTAAAATGTAAAATGGACGGATATATCCGGGATCCCCAGTTAAGGGGTTAAAGTAGAAACGGGCTCTCTTTGTAGCAGCTTTGTTTTTGACTATTCTCAGGCAACTGAAAGGCTTGAGACCTTCAATAGACTGGTCTTTGGAATGGCTCTGTGCCATTTTCGTGAAAGGGAAACATTGAAAGATGCTCCGCTACCTGTTGTCAATTTTTTTGAAACGGTAAAACGATCTTTACAGTGGCATGTTAGTCAGGCATAAGCAGTAATAGACATGCCTGGTAAATGTATAATTGGCAGTAGTAAATTAATGTATTATTGACTGCATGTGTGGTCATGAGTTCTGAGAATTTGGTTTCTGTATTTAATAGAACTCAAGAAAAGTTTATATGTCAGTATGGAATTTGTAACAAATTTCTGAAACACTTCTTGCATGCTTATATTATTCTTAATGAGAAATGAGAAGAGAGAAAGAAAAAGAAAAAAAGAAGAAGACTTGATGTTGCATCAGATGATGATGTTGCCATAGTAATGACTCTGATGATGATGATGCTGATGACGATGATGCAGTTAGACTCTTAAATTTTAGTATAACATGAGTTTTATTAAGTTTTAAAACAATTAAAAATGTGTTCATCTCTGTGAGTTGCTCACAATGCATGGTAACTGGGCCAATCAAGACAGAATTTTAACGATGAATGAAACGTAACTTGTTTTCAATAGTAACTATTTTATTCCTTTAGGTAGCAAAGGTCTGGGTGGCGAGTGACAAACCGCTTGATCAGTCATCAAACTGGTTTTCATTTCCACTTGTTAAAGACAAAAGACTGTCTGCAGGTAATTGAGAGACTAAGGGTTTCTGAACTGTGGTCAGAGTGATCAACTGATGGCAATAGTTACCTGTTTTCATATTCAGACAATTGACTTCTAGCGGGCCCTTGATGATTTCTATAAATTTCTATTATCCGATTGATTTTTCAATCGCACTGATGGTGTTTCCTGTTGTTAAGTTCGCATTTAAGTATTTGAGTTGTAATCCATGGAACGATATGAAAATATAAAAGGGTGGTTTTAACTATGTATTTTACTGTTCCACAGGATTTTCAAATGTTTAGTCTTGATGAGAAATGAGAGTACCTTTGCTTTGACCACTTATATCTTTATAGTTGTCGTGTATTTCTGCATATGTGCTAGTCACTAGTGCATTTGTGTGTGTGTGTGTGTGTGTGTGTGTGAATTTTAATTTTCGTTCCCTCTGACCTTGCCACCCATGTACAGCGTCTCTATATCATTAGAAAAAATGCGCAATAAGTGCGTTTGTCTTAAGTAAGTTCTTATCGAACATATTTACCAGTACCTTTATATTGCCCGATCTACTGCAGAGGAGAATGATTTTGTTGTAGTCTAAATGAAACTTGTCATGCCTTCTCATCTGCAACTGTCGATACTTAACTGAGTTTTTGTTAGACCAGATACGCATACAAACTCATGAATATAATTGATTGACCAATCAAAATTATAACTCTTAAATTATACAATAAGACAGTTTACTTAAAAGAGGTGCTGCACACTTTCTACTGGATAACTATAGTCACGATTATCGGATTACTTATTCAGAAATTGATATTTACCGGTATATTTGTCATTTGCTCAATTTCCGACAGTATTTGATATGTTTAGTCATCTAGATTTATTAGATATTATATTGTAGAACTTCGTTATAACATGTTTAGATATTTAGCGGGTCTGTAAAATTCAGTACGTTATATCCGCAGTATGCTATATCCAGTACTATCCATTATGGCCGTGCATCAAATGGTGCAGAACATAGCCGTACCTTGTAAACGAGTCCATTATATCGAAATCCTACTGTAGGTCTACTGTAATTTTATATTTTAGGCGATGTGAGACCAGAGTGGACTGCCTGGAGATGCATTGAACCAGCCTTCAAATTTTTAAAGGAACAGCATGAGAAACATAAACATAAAGTGATTTACCGGTAAAGTGGCTTTGGAAAGTGCTTCTCAAACTTTTCATCTTCGTGGACCAGCATAAAATTTTCTTTTGCACCAGGGACTTCTTCTTCTTCTTCTGATTTCTTCATCGGGATTGGTGCCATTTTAGAACATTTTTCCTTGTAATTTATATTTATATATCACCTCAATATACATCTTAGTATAAATATAACTTGTATAGTTATTGTGTGTGTGTGTGTTATAGAATATTGTTTTTAAACTATTTTAAAACTGTTTTAAACAATCCTCAATCAGACCTGAAAGAAGAACATATTTAATTTTTTCTCCTCATTTTTCTCAACTCGTGTTGTGGACCGGCAAAGAAGGACTCGCGGACGGGCACCGGTCCGCAGACCACAGTTTGAGAAGCACTGGCTTAGGAGGCATTGCTGCCTGCGTGAAAGCCACTGGGGCGGGCGCTAACGGGGCTCGAACCCGCTCCGTCAGCCTACTGCCCAGCACCTAACCCGCTGAAACGTCACAGGATTCAACGGGGTTCATGAGCTTGAATACATTCGCATCATTTTTTCTGTAAAGTTGGATTGTCCTCTACAACATTTAATCTGCTCTACTCATGGGCCTAAAACACGGGTGGGTGGGGGACGACGGGAAACGGTCCCCCCAATAATTAGTAAGAGGGGACAGAGTATCAATTATCTCCCCCTCCCCAATGTTTTGTGCCTTATATGTACAGTGAAGTGCTGACATTTGTTTATGAATTAAATCATGAAGAAGTGTTTAAGCTTGTCTTGAGCACAGTGGCGGCTCCAGGGCTCCAGGATTTGGCAAGTGGGGGGGGGCGTTGGGGTGGCAACTTCTAATCATGGGAGGGGCAAACATTTGTTGTTAGGTATGTAGTATTAAGTATAAGGTCCCAACAGAGGGGCCACTAGGGGCCAGGCACTCAGTTGAGGGGCACGGGCCCCCCGGCCTCCTCCTGTGGAGCCGCCACTGCTTGAGCATGCATAATTAAGAAATCCAAATGACTTTAATACAGCTGTAGTATTTTGTCGTTTTGCTTCTTGTACATATATACAGTACTATTCCAGCTAATTGTATGCATTAAGAAGTGTTAACTTGTCATTCAAAACCGCTTAATACATATATAGTCTGAATGCAAATCATACTACACGTATTCTATTTTCATTTTATAATCTGCAGACATTTTTCCTTGTTTGTTGATTATTTTCCAGCTTTTGTTATGTCATATATAGTTTGGGTGTGATTTGCAGCTTGGAATGAACGTGGAACGTGTGCAGTGCGTTATCGAGAGCAGTTGAATGTACTGTATTGTCGTGAATTGAAATTGAATCAATAGATAGGAAATTTGTGCTGGGTTTACTTACTTACTATGACAGTTGGCGATTATGGTTGGTGGTTATGATGATGATGATGATGATGATGATGACGATAATGACGATGATGGTTGTGGTGGGGATAAGTAAGAATGAAATGTAATCCCTAACATGATTTGAGTGGTGACAACGTTGGACGATAGAGCAGGAGGTCGCGGGTTTGAGACCTGCAGAAGCCCTAATTAAGGGTCGTCCATAAATGACGTAACGCGATTTTGGCACTTTTTGGGCCCCCCTACGTAACGCGACGTAACAAAAAGTCAGGCCCCCCTAAAGTATGAAGTAACAACGGGCCGACCCCCTCTTCGTCTTCCGAAAAGTCTTGAAAAGCAAAAAAGGTCATTCATCCTTCTATTTTTTCCCTCTCAAAACATACTGACGAGCAAAAAAGGTCACCCTTGTATTTTTCCCTCTCCAAATACCCTGACAAGCAAAAAAAGAAAAGGTCGTCACTTAAAAATTTTGTGTTGCGTTACGTCACATTTACGGAACCCCCTCGCCACACACCGTAACAAATGTCCGGACCCCCTCCTCCCCCCCCTAGGCGCGTTACGTCATTTGTGGACGAACCCTAAGGTCGACTCAGCCTTACTGGCTACTGGCTAGAGGGCGGTGGTAAAATGAGGAGGGCTAATAGCAACGGAGATCAGCGCCGCCCTATGACCCCTTGAGGCTCGGGAAGGACTATTTGAAGCTACAGTATAACTGTGGCTGTGACCATGGGGGGGTTGCAAACATGACCCTTGTCCTGATATAGTGACATGGATATTTTTTGAAGAGGTCATGATCAATGCTGTAAACCTCAAGGGCGTAGCGACGGGGACGGGGAGGTAGCCTATATCGGCATTTATACCCACAAAATCAGTCTACTTTAGAGTTTTTATGTGATTTATATGTAGTTTATATGGTTTATGTGGTTTATAGTTAAGGTTTATACCCCCTTCAAATATTTATACCCTCCCAAATCAAATTCCTGGCTTCGCCCCTGGTAAACCTTGGTGTATTTTTGCTAAAAAGTGTAAAAGAGACCATCGATAGTTCTTTACATCTTTAACCGTCTTACAAAGTCCGACAAGCAAAAAAGTTCATCACTAGTTTTTGTGCTAATTTAGCGCAGTGGCGGCTCCAGGATTTGGCATGTGGGGGCCTTTAATTGGTGGTAACTTCTAAGCATGGGGCCAACTATTTGTTGCTAGGCATGTAATAATAAGTAATAAGTATATGGTCCCAACAGAGGGCCACTGGGGGCCAGGCATTCAATAAGGGGGCACTTCTGCCCCGAGCTCCCCATGTGGAGCCGCCACTGTTTTAGGCTTTTAGCGTGTGTTTTGTGCTGAGATATGAAGACATGACCGTTGTTCTGACCAGGTTTGAGCCCTTCGCTGTCGCTGGTAAAACGACTGGATCAATTGAAGACCAGCTATTTTGCTACACCTATAATATTACATTGTATGCAGTTCATATTGGCCTAGAGCACGACCCACTATACAGCCAGGGCCAAGAGCTCGCTGGGCTGCGCAGCGCTCACTGTGCGCTGTGTGCTGCGTACTGAGCTTCGGAAACGAGAATTTACCTGGATCGTGGATGGTTGTTGGGAATCTGGACACTTGTTCGCTCGTATTGAAGGTAAGCGTTAGCTCAGGTGTTTTGCTGGGTTCAATGCCTTTGAAATAATAATAATAATAATAAAATAATAATAAAACGATAATAATAATAATATCGTGGATGGTTAATAATAATAATAATAATAATAATTAATAATAATAATAATAATAATAATAATAATAATAATAATAATAATAATAATGTTTTAATAATAATAATAATAATAATAATAATAATAATAATAATAATAATAATAATAATAATAATAATAATAATAATAATAATAATAATAATAATAATAATAATAATAATAATAACAGGGATTAGCAGTGTAGTTCATAGGATCTGCCCTGTGTGTGAGAACCACTATGTTGAGTATGTTCCACCCGGACATTCATTCCTTACTGTGGTCTTGCAGTGTACCGGTAATCCAATTCTTTACCCTCTTGTCCTCTCTAGTTGGTTTGTTCCTGTATTCTCCTTTCTCTCTCTCTCTCTCTCGCTTCTTGTTTTTGAGTTTTCAAATAACGACAATATTTTGCAGTATACAATGTCATAAATGCCCTGTATAGCTTAGGTGTATTCGGTATTTCAAAATCTCGTCCATGATTGCCACCAAATTTCTGTCTGCCATCTAGATTCGGAAGACTTACAATGGCCATGAATCCAGGCTAACCTATTAAATTATTTTCAAATAAGGACACTACAACTGTAAATATTACCAAATGTTTACTGAGAAAGCAAAAGTGAAATTACAAAACTTTCCCTGTGGAGGTTTTAGAGTTACCGGGTATTGCCTTGATTATGCAAATTAGTTTGTTCCACTTTGTTGGAATGTAAGTTAAATTAGTACATTGCAAAAAGTTGCATGGTAGGCCTATGGTGTATTTCAGTCATCTGCTTCCTATTATCAAATGCTTTTTTTATCTGAACCAAGACAAAAAGCCTGAGCCAGCAAAAGATTTTTAAGCACCAACCTTAAAGCCAGCCAGCCAGTTATGTAGGCAGCCTGCCAGCCTGAGGTTCATTGGTTTAAGTTTTAGCACAATTTGTAATCCCATGTTTAATATTAAGACATTATGGTCTTGAGTATCAAAAGGCTTCTTGCTTACTGTTCTGTCAGGCTGAGACATAGTATGTATAAGCCTTACTGTTGCTTTTTATGTACAGCAATTGCATATCTGCCTAAAACAATTGTTAGCTGCAGAATTCATGTACTGTGTGCTGTTTTTAAGATCCAGATATCTGAATGTTACACGTAGAGGTGTTTTTAAAATTATTAGCATGCTTGGCCAGTTCTGAAGGTCTGTGCATATGTTCTAATTACCTTACTTAATGAAAATTTAGAAGGAATATAAGTAATTATCTAAAAAATATGACTTAAAATAGGCATTGCCGCATTGTCTAGTAGCGGACTACCTTTACTGTTACCTAACAGATCACGAATCATGTGACAGAACCATCAGTGTAGGCTCATGTGAATTCTGAATCATTATTTAGGCAGCCTGCAATGTAGACTGATCATAAATTGTTAGGCTGCATGGCCTAAAAATTCACTTTAGACTTATCTGGCCAATTACAGGTTAAAATCTTAAATTAGGTCATAACTGTGATTGATCTTGAGAATCATTGTTTACATGAGATACTGGTTTGGGCTCAATTAACTTCCTATGTGTAAGACGTGCAAGACATGATCTGCTTATTGTGAAGTTAGGAGATCATAGAGATAATGTCCACCCTTTTTGATCTGTACGTGTTGCTATACCATGGTTTTGCTAATCATTCGTTGTATTGTGGACAGTAAGTAACAAGTATTCCATATATTGAAAGTCTCATTTCTTACATGTCCAACAACCCAACATTTTCTATTTTGCTGATTTGATGGATTGTATTATTATTATTATTATTATTATTATTATTATTATTATTATTATTATTAACTTTATTAGCAAGAGTTAAAATGTTCAAAGATATCAATAAATGGTACTTCAAATCTATACCACAAAGGATCTGATCAATATTCCATTGATTAGTCAGATTGGGAATGCAGCAAGGCACACCTGTGAAGGAATGAGAAACTAGCCAGGTTTCCAAAATTTTCACCTCGAAGTGGAAAAACAGTGAGGCAGATTATAGTTTGGAGGAAATACTATCCAAAAGAGATTTGTTCTTTTTTAGATAAGTAAGGATGTAGGTGAACCCACACTTATACAAGTACCGGTAATTATATGTTCTATATATTCTAATATATTCTATTATTATGTAAATTATAGAGATGTTTCAGTTAGTAAACATCACATTAAAATTATTACAAATCAGAAGCATAGACAATGTAAATTATATAAACAGTCAATGTCTTTCAAAGTTTGTGTTAATGTTGTGCTTTTAGATAAAGCAGCTCACCAAGATTTTGAGAGTATTTGCTTCGCACTGAACCTCCTTGAGGCCAAAAGTTAACATGACTGATCCTATATCTCAGTTGTTGGAATAAAGTATTCATCTTTTATCTGTCTCTTTGCTGGAATTAACTACTGTGTTGCCACTGATATTTGAAGCAGATATCCAACATTACCTGTAAATATTTGACAAAGACTTTCGACTACAAAAGCAGCAGCAGCAACAGTCGTTACAGATGGGAGATAAGAAAGGGACTCTCCTCTCAATAAGGTTGGGATTGATAAGAACTATAACATAATTAAGAAAATCGGAGAAGGCGGATTTGGAGAAGTTTATCTTGTTGAAGACAAAGAAGACCGAAAACAGGTTTTTACACTTGACACTTTGCTGTTGCTTTGGCCAGGAGCGTAGCCAGGAATTTTTATTGGGGGTTATAAATGTGATGGGTGTGTATTGTTATATATTATATATATATATATATATATATAATATATATATATATATACAGGGTGGTGCAAAAAACTGGACTATATTAAATGCCAAACCTAAATGTGACTAGTCTGGATTCTTTTGTGCCACCCTGTATACCGTATATATATATATACTGCTTTTTGGGTATATATACTGATATCCCCTCCCCGTTGCTATGCCTCTGGTTTTGGTGATTGTTGCAGTGTTACAACTCTACGGTTTATTGCTGCTAATGCATTTGTTTTGCAAGGTTTTATAGTTATAGATTTTTCTAATAAAATAGTGGTCCCTTTAATTATTGATTTGCATTTAGCATTTCAGGCAAAGAGAAGGAGAAATATTATTGTTTCTTTGTTGAATATGCTCTTGTGCTGTTTATAAACACTCTGTAACATATGTTTTAAAATGTATATGTTTTTATGTACCTAGATTTATACATAATCAATGCAGTATTATAGTCATTGGACATATATGTTTTTGCTACTTTGACAGTTATCTCTTTCAGTGACTTTCTGTATTGATTATTGCTGGCCTTTATTGTATGTATGTTCACTGAATGTAGTTAACATAGAAAATCTGTCAAAATTTTCATGCCATCTTCTAAAATGCATTTTGAATTTTAAATGCAAATGTTTTCCATGGTCTTGATTCAAATAAGTAAGTGATCATTTAGACATGATAAGCAGTACTTCTAGCCACCTTAAAGCTGTGCTCTCATTTCTCCCCAGACACTGAGACAATGAGGTAACATGTGTGAAGATGCTGAGAAATATATATACTTTTCAATTTTACTTTTCAAATCTTCAAGATTTAGGATTTTTGGATTTCACAGATTTGTCTAAGACATTAGTCATGAAAAATTAGTTCTCTTGTTTTAAAATTTTTGCTTTATTACCAACAACCACCTACACAAACTTTTCTATGGGTTAGAAGTCAAGGAATTTGCCCAGCTTTCTTTAGTTTCTTCAACAACAGCTTTCATTTTTTTCATCGATGGTGTTGGAACATTTTCCTATAAGGTCCGTTTCCATGGTTTCCCCATTTGTCAAATCCAATAAATCAGCAAATCATGTCGTGTCGTTTGGTTTCATTGTCACTGGACATTGATAAAACAGAATGATTTCTTCTCTTTTACTGTTAGTAAAGCTGTTGAAAATATAATATTCATCATTATTAAATGTTTTTTGTCTGTGATTTAAGTATGTCGTGAAAGCAATTATTGGACGAACAAAGGAAGAGATCGAATGGGCGAAGAGAGAGATTGAGTTTCTCAAGGAAATACGCCATCAAAATATCGTCCTTTACAAAGAAGATTTTGAGTTCTACATGGGCGTAGTCGTAATCATGGAGTATTGCAGCGGAGGAGATTTGGCCAAACTTATTAAATCAAGAAAAACATCAAGGGCTTTCTTATCAGAAGATAATGTGATAGACTGGCTTAAACAAATCTGCAAAGCGTTGCAGGTAGAACATCAGTTTGAATTCTAGTACCGTACAGTAGCTTTCGCTTACAATTTATGACGTTTGACAGTGCAGTGATGAATCTCATGTTATTCACTACACTCCACACTCCACAGAGTATTAAAATTTCATATCAGTGGTCATAACAGAAATGCAGATCTCAGATTTGACATCAGATAAACATTAAACTGAGTAATTCCACGTGTTAGACAATATTAGATCAAGCAATCAGTAAGTAATTTTCTTGGTGACGCATAGCCGCAGGTATTAATTAATGTTCTTTACAGCTTTTAGTCATATAAGTTACTTGATAGGATAGTGCTTTGTTCTGTAAATGGTGCGGCTTTGTTGTTTTGCATATTATTTGTTTCATTATGTGTAAGGTTAGGACTGTGTGGAATGTTTACTGGCAATCAGGGTGCGATTTGTGTGCTGGAGCAGTGGGGAGGAATATGCCGAGCTGGGGGGGGGGGTGAAGTTGTTGGGGAAGTGTAGCAGTGGGGGGATGTAGTGGTGGGGGATGTAGCAGTAGGGGGGATGCAGTTGGGCAGTGGGGGCGGAATCCTCCTTCCCCCCACAAATCGCACCCTGCTGGCAATTGAAGTATAGAGTGAAAATGTGAACGGAATGTGATTCTAATCTCAGAAATTGCCGTGTCATTGCAGTATCTACATTCAAAGAACATCCTACATCGAGACTTGAAGCCAGCGAACATATTCATCGCAGAAGGAAATGTGATAAAACTCGGTGATTTTGGCGTCTCGAGGTAAGACTCGTTGACATGACCTCACTGTCTAGACTAGACAGAGGCAGCTCAGTGCAGAGCTGATGATGTTTTGGTTGAGATATGAAAGCCTTCATTGTGTGTACAGCAGAGGTACTGAAATTGGGGTCCTTCTAAGTTCCCTTAGCTGGTAAATACCAAACTTCATATGATCACTGGATTCGGGACTTTCGTTCTAATTTTGATTGGACGATTTAAATCTTTGATGAAATGCGTAGTAATGATCTGTCGGAATTTTGTCCGTTTTTTTCACCAGTTGTTTAAGATTGGCAGGAGTTTTTGGACAGAAATTGTTTTGGATTAATGTTTAGTAAGCGCTTTGTAATTTTGTCATTTTGTCATTTTGATCACTTTATCTGAATATTGAAGTAAACCAATATGAGAATTTTAGGCATTAATTTTTAGACAGTTGGTTAGCCATGTTGATCTGGCGACCACGATGGTCGGAACACCGCTCTACATAAGTCCTGAAATGCAAAGACAAGAACCTTACAACCATAAGGTAGAAGCCAATTGCTTGAAATACGAAAAATACTTGTATTTCATTATGATGATGAAATTTAATATTTTTACATAAAAACACGGCCAAGTTTTCATTCTTATAGATTCAAGTCATAGTTGAACTTATTGAATCTGTATCACTGTTGGTCTGTCATTGTTGGTTAGTGGAAGACTTTTTGAAAGGAGACAGACAATTTGTGAAAGTGACATAACCAGACAGAGAATTCATTGAATTGACAGCATGATACGAGTGCACAAGGGATCCAGTACATTTGCATGTTTGCCCTAGACTGTTTTCTTCTCTCATAGCACCACTGACTGATTTTTCTAAATGCAGTGATGCCATTGAGGTAAAATGACTCCCATTCCAAATTAACAACTTATGCCATCTTCCCACCTCAATTAACATGTGGGCTATCTATTGACATATAGGCTGTCAATTAACATATTGGCTATCAATCAACATATTGGTTATCAATTAACGTATAGGCTACTTGTTTTGACAATCAATTATTTAATCATAAAATTGCAACTCTTAGTCGTTGAATTTAAATTCGACTGGAATCGACACTCTTAAGAGCCATCAGTGTGATTTGTGTTCTGAGGTGTTGGCAAGATATCTTGAGAAAGTAATCCCTTTACAGTCCTCCGGAAACCTCTTGGCCCCTATGGGACTGCAAAGCCTAGTTTGAGAACCACTGCTATAGAGACACAGCAATATCCGGCTTATCCACCCTTAGACTGTCACCCGTTTGTCCGACCAGATACCCTGGATTTTACCTGGATCTTTAATGATTTGGATTTGGTGTGCCATCGGTTGATGCTCCTGTGCATTATGAAGTGGCACTATAGAAGTTTAAGATTAGATTAGATTAGAATATGAAATTCTTAAAGTGTCTGTTATTGGTCTGTCATTAGTCAGATGTCTGGTCAGCCGGATGTTCTGTGTATGAGCTGATGACCTTCCTACCAGCAGTTGATCCAATGATGGTCTACATTACCCAACAGTGGGTGGTAAGTCAACCAGGCTGTCATGCACTCTGCAACTATTTTTCCACTATTTTTGTACTCTCATTTTGTTTACTTTGTTAATTTTTGCAAAGTCTGTAAAGCTAGATTAAGTGCTTTTGAGTTTCTGCTGCATTGAATAAAGACTTTCTTGTATAAATTGATGTATGTCAAAGAGTCTGTTCTTTCAGCAAAGGAGAGATCCTACTAAACCACTTAAAACCACTTAAAACCCAGTGATTATTATTATTATTATTATTAGTAGTAGTAGTAGTAGTAGTAGTAGTAGTAGTAGTAGTAGTAGTAGGAGGAGGAGGAGGAGTAGTAGTAGGAGTAGTAATAGTAGTAATAGTAATAGTAGTAGTTGTTGTCATTGTTGTTGTAACAGCAGTAGTAGTAGCAGCAGTAGTAATAATTAATAGTACTATCAGCAGCAGCATTATTTCATTGCAAAGATTTTAAACATGTGCAAAGAAGTGGTTGAAATGAAGGTAAAGTAGACGATTACTGTATCAATACAATACGAAGAATGTTCCAGTAGTTGATTTTCGTTTGGACAGAATTATGATGCAGCTCCTGTACGAAACTAATAAATAAATGCTGTCCGTAGGTTCGTGATATGCCAAAGAACTACAGTGTAGACTTGTGTGACGTCGTTAAGAAGATGCTGACAGTTGAAGCGGCCTCAAGGCCTTCGATCGGTGACATTCTTGAAAATCCGATTTTCAAGGATCATCATGTCGCAGACAAAGAACCATCTTCTAAGTAAAAGATTCACTCATATCAGGAATTGTGCTGTAATTGGGAACTTTGATCGAATCTACAATAAAAACACCGATCATTTTATTCGATTTTCTACTTGTTCGTAGAATTCTGAGCATCGAGAACAGATGCAGAATGACTACGCGAATACTCTTAAAATAAGTTGTAAGTATCGATGAATTCTTTTTCACATAAAATCGTATAAATTTCTTCAGCTCTGTCTCGACACCTGCTGCTGCCGCTGGTGCTGTCGCTGCGGCCGCTGCTGCTGCTGCCACTGCTGCTGCTGCTGCCGCTGGTGCTGTCGCTGCGGCCGCTGCTGCTCCTGAAGTTAGTTTTGGTCAATCAAAAGAGGATGTACTTCAAAAATGCTATCCAGCAAAAGCTTCAACTATGGAAGATCCAACTCCTATAAACTCAGATGAAGATGTAAGTATTAAAGTGTTGTTTCTCTACTTACCAGGAAAAAAGATTAGGTATTTTAGTTAATTGCAAAGATAGATTAGTGAAATAAATGCCTTCAATGGGTTCTCTTGCAATTTACTGGTGTATATAAGCTTTTTAATTTAACGAGTTTGTTCTTTTACGTCATATTGAACCTTGTGGCAATATGCAGGAATTTTTTTGCATATCCAGACATATGCTACTATTTTCTGTAAATTTTTCAAGTTCTGAAATCTTTTGAGACCATATCATGTCCTCATTCATCCTCACTTTCACTGCATGTTTGTCCATAGGATGATATAGAAAATGACTTCGTCAAGTTAACGATGGACGACGTATCAGAGTAAGTTTTATGGTAGGGTCAGAAGTTTATTGTCATGATTTATGATTGCATGTGACTGTTTGTCTAACTTATAGTTTCCTATTGTTAAACATGAGATAAATGTATATATGTATATATACTGTATATGTATGTTTGTATGTGCGTGTGTGTGTGTGTGTGTGTGTGTGTGTGTATTCTAGCCTCTTTAGACTAATTTAATGACCATCTACTACAGGGGTGGCCAAACTTTTTGCTATAAGGGGCCATTATAAATTTTGATCAACGTGCAGAGGGCCGCATGTTTTTTTTTGTTGCCTTTAGCACATTGTTTTCAAGAGTGGTGACAATGACTGCAGTCACGCTACGATAGTAACTGGCTACACAGTTACAATTAAACAGTTAACCTCTTAACTGGGCAACTATTTGTAACTCAATGTAAAATGGACAGCAATTTGAAGTAAATCTACTATCCTACTAAGTTAAGCATAGGAACTAAAGGTCTTGCTTAAGACTCAGTATTGCATGCATACGTAGGAGCAATACAATTTATTTAGAAAGATGCTCCGAAGGCCGCCAATTAGCAGCCTTCGAACCGCACGCGGGCTGTGGGTTGGCCATCCCTCATCTAGTACATTTTGATAAAACCACTTGAGAAAAGCCTGTGTTTGTATGACAACAATGGCCTTGAATTTAGCACTTGACTAAATTACGTTATTAATGGCTCTTAAGCCATTATTGATGTAGTTTCAAAGGCACGGGGATTTTCCGGCTTTTTCTAAATAAGATAAAGATTATTGACATGCAGTGTTATGGGTTCAGATCTTATTGGACCTATGCTGATTAACGTGTTTTTGCTGTCATATCCAAATGTAAACGATGATAGAAATTTGTTAACGAATTCATACAAATCTGATAGATATTATGTTATTTCTAAACAATTTTCTCAGTTTAAGGAGTTGACAGAAGATGGCATAATACAGGTTTAAAAATAGCATTTATGTGGCATAACTGAATTGCTTATCTGTCCACAGTAAGCAGAGATGAACTATTGATCAACTGCATAATGAGAGATTGTTCTAGAAAGTACCTGTATGCTGTTAATAGGTTCAAGCCTAATTCACAAATAATATATGTTAAGACAGCCATGTCCTCTTAATTTAATAATTTTCATATTGCAATTGAGATTTATAAGAGAATTCCAACTGAACTAATAAACTGTATAATTAATACACAGCTTTTCAGCATGCAGACATGCACACTTTTATGGAATGCCCTTAAAATCATGGCTTTTAATGAAAACAAAACTCTCAAAGCTGAAATTGAATAGCTATCTTGTTCAGTTTGCAGTGAAAATTATTTAAAATGATGAAAATAGAAGCTAAATAATATGCTAGCAATTTCTGAGATTATTCATTTTTCTTTTCTAGCAAGACAATTGCTTGTGTCTACACAACTAAGGTAAAAACAGAAGTTCTTTGATTTGATTTGATTTTATTACATTTATTTAAATGCTACACATACCGTAATTGAGTCACCGTTAACTGATGCACAGCACATTACTGCAATGGCACTATAGAAGCCATTAATTTTTATTCCAATTGATTTACTAATAGTGTCCACAACCAATGGTCTTCTCAGTGTGCCCCAGGCACAAACCTCCATGTTCCTGAAACAAGGTTTTGAATCAGTTGGCCCTATCCTTTGGAATGCTCTTGACGCCAGTATGCGTGGCTTAGCAACTCCTAATTCTATGGCCCTCTTTTTGAAATGACTTAAAACTTATCTCTTTGTCAATATACAGTAATTTGCTGTGGGAGCGCTTCTGAGTGATTCTTCAGAAGAGGCGCTATACAAATATTTTGTTACATTACATTTTACATTTATTTTTATACTGTATATTGAATGCTTTAAGATGAAGTTTCTACAGTTTTGAAACTATCATAGTCATCATTATCATCATCACCACCACCACCATATGCTGTGACCATTGTGTGGCAGGTTCCATTTGCTGTGATTCCATATTTTTCTGTATTTTTATTTTAGCCTTCTATCATTTATTGATAGCTGCTTTTTCTCATCCTATATTATAGCACCAACATACAGCCATAAGCAATTATGGCCATCTCACATTCATTATATTGATAGAGTTTAGGTAATTGGCTTCTCCTACCTGAAGCACTATGGATGGCCTGGAGTTAGTAAAAAGTATTTTGAGATTATTATTATTATTATTATTATTATTATATATTATTATTATTATTATTATTATTATTATTATTATTATTATTATTATAGAAGCCAACTTATATATCGCATTACTCATGAATAAAGTTCAAAATCAAAAGTGATTTACAGTCCAAAGAGATGATTACTTGTTGTAAAATTTGCCTTAGACATGATTTTCATTTTCAGGATCTTTCAACCACATATGTGCCTGATTCCGTTAAACCTCCGCTAGAACAACTGCGTGACCTTGGATACACTTTTAATGATAGTAAGATCCAGGATTAAAATATTTTAATTATATTACTCTATTTATTAGAGACTTATGATGCAAATGCTTAGATATCCACGACTGGTTCTTAAGCATCTGGGATGAGGCCTTTTCACAACAGTTAGAATGGCTTGTACACTGGAGTGGATGGTTGATAGTGAAGTGATTTCTTACGATTGCAGATTTATTACACTCGGCTACAATAGTACTGGTAATCTGTAGTACTGTGCAACGCTACGGCAACTCTAAGTCAAACTTTATGTCATTAATCTTATTCTTGTGCAATTGATGTTGAGTTTCTTTTTGGCGTCTGATTGCTGATTTGCTTGGTTGAGTTTTAAGACAAGGAAACTTGCCAATTTTATTTCTACTTCACCACTTCTGATTCTGGCTAAATTAGCATACAAAATAAAATTTCCCTTGCACTCTGTTTTCAGCAAACCTAGGAAGAAATGTAGGATATTCACTCAGGAGAAATATATGCATGTACCAGTGTGTGTGTGTGTGTGTGTGTGTGTGTGTGTGTGTGTGTGTGTGTGTGTGTATACTGTATATATAGTGTATATATACTGTATATATATATATGTATATATGTATGTATGTATATATATATGTGTGTATATGTGTATATATACTGTGTGTATATATATATGTATATATGTATGTATGTATATATATATGTGTGTATATGTGTATATATACTGTATATATATATATGTATATATATATGTATATATATATGTGTGTATGTATATATAATTTTGTTTACTGGTAATGTTATTATTTGTCTTATTGTCATAAAAACAGAGAAGCAACTGACTACGACATCTGGAGATAGATTTAAATACAACGTCTTTGATGGAGATCTAGGAGCAAACGAGAAACATTATCAAGAAGTTGCCAGGGTTTGTCTTTTAGATCAGATCATGATCAACATTTGGAACTTCTGTTGATTTTGTCAGCATGTCCTTTTATACGATGTACTGGATTTATATCATTGGCAGATACTTATGGCAGCCATCCTTTCTTTGAAGCTCTTATCTCTTGATCTTGTCCATGCAATGAATGATCTACTCATGGATTTTCTGCAATGATGTTTTTTTCAGCTAGTTAACGACTACGCTGGAGACCTCTTAGAGATCGAATTAAGCATGAGTAAAGTTACTTTGCCAGTGAGTATTTCAATGTTTCTCATAGAGTATATACCTTAAGATGGCGAAAAGTCAAAGTGGTTTATTGTAGTATTGTGTGACTTTGCATTTCTGGAACCCCCACCCACCCCCCGTCGTCACGTATCTTTGAAACCCCTTAGTGCATTACGCCATTTATGGATAACCCCTTATTGTAGTTATTTGTTTGATTTTCTGTTACATATTTTCACTTGTGGACCTCGAGACTGACTGGTATCCCTGGCATAGGGCTGATCCTTTTCAGATGACATTGGTCGATACCTTTGTTTATTAGAATTGATGCTATGAAGGTGCATCATCATCATCATCATCATCATCATCATCATCATCACATCGTCTTTCATGCATAGATTAAACACAATTGTGTTTTCTGATTTTCTCATTTGTTAAACTGCTTGGTCAGATCGTCTCCAATGTGTCTGTGCAAATTGATTGTTGCAGGTTGACTATGTCGCGGGTGAACCATACACGTTCATCTATGCTACTTCTGATTTCCTGATGAACCAGAACAAGCTGCTTATTCTTATTGGTGGTGCCATCAACATCCGACCAGGCGTCTGGTCCAGAAAGTAAGTTGTTCAGATCAATCAATCAATCAATAAACTTCTATGGCTGCATATGGAACCACTTTTATAATGCCCAGGGCATCAGCTGATGGCACACCAAATCCAAATAGGATTAGAGTCAGGTCAATCAGATGCTGGAGTACACATTGGTTCCTAGATTCACTCTAAAAGTCTTATAAAGTAACTTTCAGACAAATTTGATTGTTGTGGGCCATTCACATTTTATACACTGTAAATAGTTGGGCTTGGTTTAAATGATTTTTAATCATTAAATGATTAAATTAAATGATTGAATTAAACATTCCATAAACAACGGAGAGGGCTATCAATCGATGTGTTGCAAATTCTCATTAAAATGATTGTTCAAAGTCAATAGTGGCATGAGAGAATCTCATTACTTGTGGAAATAGGCAACTACCAGTCGTAACCAGTATGGGTGTAAACTTGGATTAAACGTGGGGGATGCCAACCCCTATATCTTTTCCCTTCCCTAGCCTAGTATCAACAAGTTGGGGCGCGCTTGGGCCTAGTGGTCTAATACAAGCCTATGCTGGCCTGTGAAATGTCACCCAATAGTAAAAGGATCTCTCTAAGAGTCTTTCAGATGTAGATGGATGGAAATCTAGCTTTTCCGAAAGTGCATGTTTTGCCGCTGTGTGTTTCTAATTAGGGCCATAATTAACGATTCACTGGACGCCGGCTCGCAGATGCCAGTGATCAGACAAGCAGTTGAGGATGGCTACTGCGTCATCATTCTAAACCAGAATAATAATGACTTTTTAATTAATGGAGTGCCGTCAAAGATCAGGGTAAGAAGCCAAGTGCATTCTGAAATACATAGCAGAAAATGAGCATCAAAAATTCCAAAACATTTTATACATCTTGGAAGACTCTCAAGAATTGTTTCCAATGCAAAATAATAATAAAAAGAATGATAATGATGATGATGATGATGATGATGATGATGATGATGATGATGATGATGATGATGATGATGATGATGATGATGATGATGATGATGATGATGATGATGATAATAATGATGAATAAGTCGATTGAATGCAGTTCACAAGTGATAAGTAAACAAGTAAGTTGATAATAATAATAATAATAATAATAATAATAATAATAATAATAATAATAATAATAATAATAACAATGACAATGACAATAACAATAATAATGTGGTTTAGTGCAATTCAGTAGGATCTGTCCTGTGTGAGAACCACAAATGTATTTGTCTTTGATTAATTGCTGTTTATTATGCTTGATTTCAAAGCAACTGTAGACAGGGCATCTTGTGTTTAAACAATTATCTATGTATTCATCTGTTGCCACAGCAACTGGGGGAAAAGATTCAAAGTTTTGACTGTTGTATTGTTACATGAGTATCTTTTGAACGATATGAACAATAGTTTGTTAATGTATTTTGTTAATGCTGGCAAATTTTAAGTACTTATTCTGCATTATTGTTGTTGAATGAAGGGCAATAGTAGTCCGTTGCAGCACGCTCTCTATGTCTGGGATGACATCATCATGAAGAGCACCAAAGTGGCACATATCGCGTTTCTTACGCACAATGAAGGAGGTCGCATTGTATTACATTTAGTAAGATATGACTTTAATCTCAATTCGGACAATAACTTGATCAAATCAGTTGTTAAAATTTCGACAGAGGGAAAGACAGATAGCTGAAATTTCAGTAGCTGACATTGATTTTCAGCTATCATTATGTAGGTTTATAGGTCCAGTGCGGGTGTCATGCCCAGTTTTGGAAAATTTAGCTGTAACAATTGAACAGTTTCAAAGTTGGCACTAAACTAACTGCAAAAGTTGTGAATATCTTAAACGAATCGATGAATTCTATGTTCTAATAACACAGATAGACGTTTCTTTGTGTATTTAATTTTTTTTTAATTGGTGCAGGTTTGAGGCAGCTATTAACATAAGTTTAAGGGGCCACTTTTTTCCGTTCACTGTGTAGTAATGATACTATATTAATATGTATGATAATATGATATGTAATGATAGGAATGTCAATTGTTACAACATTAGGAAGAGGAGCTTGATATGAGAGGAGTGGCAGTAAACAGAACTTTATACTTTGAGTGTACTTGGGTTTTTTGTAGTAATTTGTTGTGATTTAAAGTAGTAGCTTGCCTTGTTTCTTGTGTAAAGGCTGCCAAGCGAGAAGAGTATTTTAAGAAGCTCGTGTTTGCCGTTGCTTTTTGCAATTCAAGACATGATGACCTTTTGAGCAGCTCACCGCGACCTATTACCGATTTCTTTAACGCTGTAAGGCTAGACTCACTGTTTCTTATTAATATTAATTAACTACCGATAATTATTATTTAGATTTTGTGCAATTGTTGATTATCATGACTTTGTAGTAAGGCTCTTTCATCTGAATAACAATAATAATAATAATAATAATAATAATAATAATAATAATAATAATAATAATGTGATTTTAAGTGGTTTAGTAGGCTAAGTAAGCCTGTGTGAAAACCACTGCAATCATTTTTCCTTATTTTGTTATGGTGTTTTGCAAGGTCATAGTTCAAGTGTTCTTGCTTCTAGCAAAGTGAATTGTACTTTCTTTGAATATTATGGACCTCTTGATTGTGTAATGTTATTCAGTTATTCTGATGCATTTTTTGCCTGACTTGAAATAAGTTCAGGTGTAAAGTCAGGGTTGAATGTAAGCATTTACCGGTACAAAGTTCACAACAGGGTGGACAACAAAACCCAGTTTCATTGTAAATATTTTTTCAACCCAGTGTTTAATCTAGACTCCTGGACTCCGGGGAACTGAAAAAGCTGGGGGGCGGGACTGACAAAGACGGGGGAATTCTGCTAGAGGGCTGCTGCTAGTCCATGTAGTATGCCAAATTTCCGGGGGGAATTTGAAATTTCTGCAGAGAAAAAAGGGCAATTCCCCCCTCCCCCGGAAATGGCCGGCCTAGATTAAACACTGTTTCAACCCTAGGTCAGAATGCATGAAATTTGGCATATATCTGCAGTATTTTATTCTGAATGCAGTCATTTAATAAGTTTTCTTTCTTTCCACAAGATGGCACCTCTGTGCATAGGAATTTGAAAAAAAAATTAGATGTTTGCATTCAGGATATAATATCAGAAATACACAAAATTTTGAAGCATTTTGACCTGGGGTTGTGAAAATATTTGCAATAAAACAGGATGGTACTGGTTTATAGACCCACCCTGTACAGTATTTGCATTCAATGTGTATAAGGTGGTTTAAAATTTAATGCAGTGGTTTTCTAAGTGTGTGTAAGTTCACTAAAATATGGCTATCTGTATCTAATTACAGCACTCAAGAAATTGGGTAGGCAAGCTCAAAGCCTCTGGACGAACCGATTCAAAAGGGAGGACTGTTTGCGAAAAAAGATTTCAGAAAAGTATCAGCAGGTCGAAGCTGCAATTTCTCTTTACCAATGCCTGTTATCATATTGCTAGAAAAAGTGTGCATTCGAAATATGAGCTGCCAGTGATATTTTAACCTCAGGGTCTTCCAATGAGCATAAACAGCTATAAAAACCAAGAGAGACAGACAGACAGACAACAGAGAAAGACAGACAGAGAGAAAAGAGAGAGACAGACATACAGACAGAGAGAGACAGACAGACAGGCAGATGTTGGTACATGTATTTCATATATTTCACACAAAATGCCTAGCTATCAAGAGTGTCAGCCAAACTTAAATACAGTTCTTGTATGCGGTTATATATTGTATGGCATAGCGCTTTTGACTTTAGTCTTCACTATGCTTATTGCACTCGATAAATTGTCTTAATAATAATGATAATGGTGATAATAATAAAAAAAATAAAAATAAATAATAATAATAATAACATAATACCAAGGAACTCAGTATGTCCATGTGGAGGAAGGCTGGACCAATTTGAGATGATGGAAATCTACAACCTATCATTCAAAATTTACTTTGGTATACTGTGGCAAGTAATGAACAACACTCTGTACAACTTTTCAAACATTGAATTCGCAGAATATTGTGAAAAATAACTGCATCTTGTTTCGTGGCATACAATATATATTTGGCATTGGCAAGTCTAAATCTACACTGTACATGAATTAAATTCTTAGGATGACTGCAGCTGTCAGCCAGTGTTTATTCTAGCCCCCTTGACATTGGGGGGGGGGATTTTGAAATGTTTGGGGCAAGGTCTGAGTCTCCACACTTTGGGAGGGGAATTTCCATCCCCCAGCCAACATATAAAAAATTTGGGAATTTTAAAACTGGGGGGGGGAATTCCCCCCAGAGAAGGCCTAGAATAAACACTGCTTGTCAGCATGCTTTCATAACTCTGTTTTGTACTTGCAGGAGATCAGCGCATAGAGTGGACAGTACCCTCAGCCAAAGACTCAGTATTCAAGTACCTTCACCAAGAATACTGCAGAGCTACAAACACTTAAAAATTCTACGTCTAAATTCTATGCCTGACCTACAATGCCATCCAGTTCTCATCACCCGCATGTTTGCATAATCTCTTTACAATACAAGCCCATCTTCCAGTTGAACTCCCGTTCGGCCATGTCACTATAATTCTCGGATCGGTTGATCTACGTAGTACAACTGCACCTCGTCTCTGGAATTATCTTATGTCAGAGGTCGACAAGGTCAATAAATCAGGTTTTCAACTAATCAGTCACCATCCGAAAGCAGATAGACTTCTCTTTTCAGGAAATCCTATACTGTAGCTAGCACCTTACTATATATTCAACTTGCCTCAAATCTTGTTATCGTCCTCCATAGAAATACGTTACTGCGACTGCCTACCTGGTTCTACAACCTTGACAACCATGGATTACGGATTATGGATTTCACCCAGATCGAGTGCCCGTTAATAAGCTTTTAAACGGTGCCAAGCTTTTGGGCAGTGACGATCTCTAGATTTTGTTTACTTACTTACTTACCCATGCTGTGAACCATTGTGCCTGTTTCTCACTCCTTAAAGCTTCTGTGATAAACATTTTACTTGGACTGTAAGAAAAGAACTGCTCGAGTAGGTCAGCCATTTTATGATGTAGGAAAGATTGAGCGTAAACAAACATGGATTCCTCCAATACAGATGTATATGCTGCATATATATGTTAATGCTCAACATAGGTGGCTCCAGGGGGGGGGGCGTTCCCCCTGTTGAATGCTTGGCCCCATACTTTAGTGCAATAATTCTAAACAACTAGACTAGTCCTCTGAGTTGGCCCCCATGCTTACAAGTTGCCACCCCAATGGCCCTCCACTTGCCAAATCCTGGAACCGCCACTGATTTTAAAGTATTTTAGTATAATGTGTTAATACTTGTTACACGTATAATACACTAAGTTTGTCTAATCAAATGCATAAAAACTTGGCTGCAACTTAATATTATTAATAAACTTTAGTAGGAATACTAAGCTGTGACCGAAGAAGTGCCACAGCGTATAACAATATGAAGGCAAGATTGTACCTTAATTTCATTTATGTGCTTCAAGTGAATCACAACACAAACATGAATTTAAAGCAAATGTTTATAGTCTGGCACTTTGCCCCAGCAAAGAGGACACGATACCAGATTGCAGTAAGCTATTGGTGAGACTTTTTCATTGCAAGTTTTAAATTTATATGCATGAACAGTGAAATAAAAACATATTATTCAACGACAAATGATAAATACTTTAGCCCTGCCACTATGCGGTGCCCATATTCCAAAACATCAGAACATGTTTGTCATTTTCGGTAGAGGTAAACTAATATTAATAAATTTCTTTCTTTTTGCAAGCACAATAAATGCTATAAAGAAAGCACCTGCAAGAATAATGTAATAATAATAAAACCAGTGATTTTAGTAAAAACAAGTTTATTATACAGTTGTTCTAAAATTATCATTTGAAACTGTCTCAAAATTCAACGTCAGCCGTTCGGAGGTTCTTGGTAGTTTTGTTTCAGCCAATTGTGGTACAAATTCAATTTGTGATCATTTGGTTTTACCTGCAAAATGTAATCACAGAACACACATTAAAAATAACACATGGGCAAAGATCATCACATCTTTGGCAAGAGTGAAAAAGAATTTTATTTCCAAAAATATCAGTTGGGAATTTAGTCTTTCTCTTGGTGAAATAGACCGCTGTGCTCGAAATCACTTGTGGGTGAAAAATCAGGGGGACGGTTCCTTGCATTTTGGGATAATTGTAAAAGCATCGATGTCAATGAACATTATGCAAAGTGTTGCTGGGTCATTTCAATGTATTGATATTTTCATATTTCCACTTTGATTTCTGCATCTTTCTATCTGTCGTTCTCGCACCGCATACAGTATATACAATGCACAATAAACTTTTGAAAGTTCTTTAATATTAAACCGTACATGGCTTTTGGGTTGACAATGTTAATCGTAGTCTATAATTATCAAAATGCATTTTTAAGTATAAACCCAAGTAGAGGCATATTACTATTCCGTCGGAAATCAGAAGGATCAAAGACCGACCCATCTTTAAAAACAGAATGAAACCCATCTGTTTCGGGAGTCATACCCTTTGTAAAGCGCCTTCGTCTTTGGCCCCGCTATGCTTATGGCGCTATATAAATAGTCCAGTATACATACATACATATATACATACCTGTCTCCATTCATTTACGCAAAAGATCCGATATGCATCATTTCCATATTTTCCAATACCATGAAGTTCAATTGGATACGTCCAGTCCTTTGTTAGATATTCCTCTTTATACAAGCACAAATCAACATGTACTATTTTCACTATTGGTTCAAATGAAGATAAAATTATATAGCAGAATATAATTAAAATGCATGGATGCCAAAAGCAAATTTAGATGTATTTTCAAAATACAATATGTTCAAAAATTGTTGGACAGCTTTATCAAGCATCCTCAAGAAAGTAATTCATAACTTCAATACAAAGGTCAGCTACATAGTTTGAAATGTGTGCATTGTACTTGACAAATAATGAATTCTGACCATTACTCGAACCTAACTTAGGCTAGTTAAAATAATAACATCTGGCACGGAATTCTAGTTTTGGTCAGGGTCAGGTCAGGTGTTCGTCCTCCAGCTGTGTCCAGCTGTCGACTTCTCCGCGACATCTCTCCAAAGTTCTCTGTCCTTTGCCATATCTTCCAAGGTCATTCTGCATCTTCCATCAGTTTTTCCGTGTCCGGCCATGTTCAGAACCTCTTCCAAACCATCCACCCATCATCTTTTCGGTCTGGAATGGTTTTATTATTTCTCAAATGAGCTGGCCAAAGCTCAAAGAGGCTGTGCATTGAAGTCCATAGTTAAGCATCTGTAGATAAAAACCTGAAAATCTGATGAGCATCTTTGCTCTCTTCTCATGAAGGCCAAGAGGGTGAAGCAGCTCAGCTATTGGTTTCCAGTCAGCCTGTTGAGTCACTTCAGGACTTCCCCATCGTTCAAAAAACTTCCATAGTACAGGGATAGCATTACTTCCTGAAAATTACAACAATATTCAAACAAATCACACATTCACTGGTCTAAGAAGACTCAGTCATCTTCTATAATATAATATTATTTTAAAACCAAAATACCAGTACAAAGCAACAAGGCAGCTGCTTTTAGTCATGGCAATGGCATTTTGAAACAATCTGCTTGAAAATTTAGAGAATATTATCATCAGTTTCACAACAGTTGGCTAAATAAATAGTCATGCAAATTAGTGACATCTGAGAACATCAGAACCTCCTTGGAAATACCTAGCTGATGATTTGAATACAAACTCAATATAACTTTCATGATGCTTTCAATTTCATTTACAAACTTGGTGCTATAGCTACTTCTCTCTTTCTTGCCCTAGATGTGTCATGCATAATGTTATATCATTAATATCAATATTAATTAAACTCAGTACTACTCCAAAGGATGCTTAAGTCTTCTCAGTGCTGGAGTTGCTTGAGGGTTGGGGGGGGGTTGAACCCCCCAACTAACTTTTCAGCCCTCGCAAAAATCGCATATCGGGTACAAGCAGTCTCTGTCATTAATTGAATTTCAGTCCTCCCCTCCCCCCCAGTTCAAATTTCACAACACTCCAACACTGAGTCTTCTCAGAAACAAAATTTAAGCATGACAAGTGCAAATACTGGCACAACAATTTAACCCCTTAACTGGGGATCCCGGATATATCCATCCATTTTACATTGAGTTACAGTTAAATACACGGTTAAGGGGTTAATTAACTGCACGCACTGCAATTCGTAAGCACACCTTGCGTCCGATTTAGAAAAATTGTAGCGACGAGTAACTTCCACGGATCCTCGTAAAGAGATTCCTGGACCAAATTATACGGGGACTTTGGAGGCATCCATGGACCGCCTTTCACTGTCGGCAAATCCATTGCTTTGGTTGAAATACGGCGCGCTGCTCTTGTCCGAGATTTATACGGACGACTGAAATAGCGGCTGCGCCTTAAAATTCTGCGTTTCATTTGGTTGACTGATTTCTTTTCTGGATCTTCGGAAGAAACTAAAAAAAACAGTAATTGTGCTACAAGCAGAACAACTAATAAGATGAAAATAATCAAATTACAACAGTTGACATACTTAAACAGAATTCTGAATGGAAGTTTTCAAGTTTTGATTTTTTTACTGCAAAAGACCAGATATGTGACTCAAAATTTAAAGGTCTTCTCTTAATATAGCCTCTCTCACCAAACCCTATATATTAATTGTCGGTGCCTCTGAATAAATTATTCCATCCAAACATGTACTGTAATTCAAGGAAATCTAATCACACAGTAATCAGAGTTTTATCCAGACTCCAGGCCTTTTTTTGGGGGGAAATTGAGGCTTTTTTGGGGGGAGGATCGACTTGGTTGGAGGGGAAAAGACACAGTTCAATGCAAAATTTGTGTAAGTGTTGGGATTTTGGTGGGAATTTTGAGTTTTTTTGGGAATCTCCCCTCCTATCAGGCTTGTATGAAACACTGCACAGTAATGGCTCATCCATATAGTACATACACATATAGGCATATTTTCAACCCCTCCTCCTGTTTGCACGTCGTACATGCACAAAATCTAAATACAACCCTCCTCTCCCACAATGCATACGTACTATATGGATGGACCCCAAAACAAACTGTTCACAATGTCGACTGAACTTACGCCGCTGCTGTTGTTCAGTTTCTTTTCCGGGCAATTTAAATCTCAGTCTAGAAAGTTTAATCCCTCGCTCTGAAGGCAGTTCCTGGGTGCGTTTTCGTGATACGGTTCCAAGCGTAGTAGAATCCTCTGGCGAGGTCTTAACAGTACCTTCGTATAAGCTGTAATCAACGCAATCCCCGATGATTCTTTGTCCTCTCGCCGTACGTCAATGCCATCGGTGGCTTCAAAATCACAACTGGTATTATTAGCAGCAGCAAGTACATCACTCGTTAGTTTTTTGCTTTTCAATCTAGTCACAGACCAACACTCTGATTGGCCTTGTTTGGAAGAATGACTGTCCTCTTTCTGCTAACAAAGAAATAAAAATAATGAATATTATTTTAAATCATGTCCATTTCCCAATTAATAATATAATTAATTAACTAGTTTAATGAATGTCATTTTGAATCATATCAATTTCTCAATAAAGAAGTAGAAAAAGTCAGATAAAACAAATGCTTGAGCAGAATTCTATTACATTATTTGAAATCATTCATGAAAGACAACCACATGGAAATACCTATGGTAATTCTAATTCCAATACAATTCTAGAATGTTTAAACAAATCAAAATTAATGTTTCACAATATAAAACATGCTTTCTGCAAGAATAATTTAATGATTCACATCTCCCTAAATTCCCTAATGTCATACCTTTTCATCTGGTAGCAATTCAACTGGTTCAGATTTCATTTGCACATGGCCTTTAATTGCTTCTAAACTTTGACGAGAGGAAAAGTCAAACCACTTTGGATCCAAAGGAATGCAATTTTCTCTGAAGAATGTGGTCACTTCTCTTAAAGATCTAAACTTCTTTCCATCTTTGCTATGAAAAGCATATTTAGGCATTAAAAATGTGAGATTACTGATGAAACATGTATATAAACACTGCAAATTCAGAATTATGCACTTTAAAAAAATAAATAATGACTCTTTTTCTAATTCGAGTAAAAAATCGTGCAATGTTATCTTACTTATAATAATAGACATCCAATTTTCCAGCCGATTTTCCAGACTTTCGTTGCCTCACTTCTCGTCGCCAGCCTGCTTCGAAAGTAGAATGAGATTTGCAATCTGGCTCCATCTTCTGTCCAACTTAGCAAACAGCTTCACTTGCCTTTTCTTTCAAATGGAATCATACATACATTTTAACTTTCTTTCCTGATCTTCTGCCAATAAATCAATAGAAAATAATGTAAAAATCAAACACATATAGAATATAATTACCGGTAAATAGCGCTCAATCAGCAGGACACAAATCTACAGCAATAATGAATTCTTGGTATAAATGTGACTGGTCAGATAAGCCGGCTAGAGCTAGACAGTAACTGCAAATGGTTTCAGTTTGGAATGTATACAGAACAACGAGTGGGCAGGAAACAGAAAGAACTTTCAAAGAAGTGGAAAGAACTCATTCAGACTCTGTCCAACCCAATATGGAATGACGGAAGGAAGAAAAGAAAGAAAGACCTATGGATATTACCATTGCGCAGTTTGGAATTGAGTCCCTGGTTACAGCCCCATCGTCAATTCCCTGAGTAGTGAGTAGTTTAACCCCTTAACTGGGTATTTAACTGTAACTCAATGTAAATGGACGGATATATCCGTCATCCCCAGTTAAGGGGTTAAATTAAACAGACCATTAGTGTCCGATTGTCACACAATGGATTCAGTTAGGCAGTCATCGTATATAAGTCTGGACTGACCTTTATCCGCCTGTCCTGGTAAATCTATTCTATTCCTTATTCTGTTTGCTATTCTTCAGTGTGGCTTTATCTTCTCTATCTTGAACTTCCATAGCGCCACTTCATAATGCACAGAGGCACCAGCCAAGTGGCATGCCAAATCAAGATCCAGATCAAATCCAGGATATCCGACTCGACAACCTGGTGACATTTTAGTGGTGGATAAGCCAGGTAAAAAAGATGGGGTTTTAATCTTGTTCTAGTTGTAACAATAATAATAATAATTATTATTATTATTATTATACACTTCTATAGCACCAGTTCTAATACCCAAGGGTATCAATCGATGGTACTTCAAATCCATCCACAAAAGATCCAGGTCATTCCTCTTGACCCCTCCCCTGTCATCAACTGTCAAGCTTTTTCAACCCCCTAATTTGGGTGCGTAATTAATGGACAGCCCCTTGTATCATTTCCGTTTCCAAACAAGTGCTTGTTTTCCTCGTGATGTGGCCAAAGTGCGACAGTTTTCTTCTTTTGATAGACCCCCAAAATTCTCTTGTAACACCTCCCTTCTCTAATACCCATTCATTAGTTCTTTTTCTGTCATTTGGATGAAGTTGAAGATGAATATCCACAGGTGACAGATCAATTGCCCCAAATTCTCTTCATGCTCAATAAATAAACCCTAAGTACTGTATGAAAATAAATTCAAAATGTCGAATAAATTAAACCACATTTATAAATTATTACGATAATGTAATAATTCAAACCACGTTTACCAATTACATCTTTGATCAAAGTGTTTTAACCATGATTTTAACCAATAACCATGGTTTTAACTTAGCATGCCGCAGCTTGCCGCCCTACCGAAATATAGAAGACGGAGAAGGCGGCTAGAAATTCAGAAGATTACAGGAGATCGTTGCATTGGATGTAATCTACATTTTGATCCGATAATTCATACAATAATTATATTTATCTGTGTTTCGTGCTTACTGTGATCGTAGATTACAAAGGTAATAAAATATTTTGTGAAAAGATGTCGTGTGACGAAATGTTGTTACATGATTTCTAATCAATATTTTTATTTCCAAATTAACACGTTTTTCATGTCTTTGGTATCAGAAATGCTTCTTTAAGAAATCATTTCCTCCATAGCTGTAAAGTCCCAACCACTATGACCCTTTGGATTAAATGACCCTGCATGAATGACCCTTTGCCTACACTATACCTGAGGAGCTACTGCGGTGCTCTAAAGCATAGATTTTATAAGCTATTGGTTGTTTATGTTGTAATTAATTAATATTATGAAAAACAAAACGCATGTAATTAACGATTGACAGATAGATAAATATATTTAATCAAAGCTTGTGTGGTAGTGTATACATCTTCAATACATTACATTTTTTAAAAAGTAGAAGACAGAATTGCCGGTAGACGTGAAGACGAGCGGCGTAACCGAAAGTAGTCCGTAAACACTGAAAGAAATTGCGTTGAAAGGGTTAGGGTTATGGTTAACTCTAAATCGTACCGAAACCCTAACCATAGACTCCCTGCCCTAACCCATACTGATACGTACTGACGCCATGCACTCGGCTGATGTCCTAAGCATTATGATGGTGGCGCCATAGAAGTTTTAAAAATCGATTCATTCCACAGAAATGTATGCGCTAATGAATTTTTTAACCAATGGGAATATGAGTTAAGTTTGGAAATGAACAAGTGATGCAAGTCACACCAGTAGGCTCCTGTCCAAAATCAACTTTGCAGGTCAAATTAGTAATTGTTGGTAATATTTAACTCCACAGAATATTCAGGAATGGTGAAAGTTTTACCAAATGGTGAATTGGTTCAAGATGATGATCCACGCACACATCCGAATATATGGAGAAGTCAGCCGAAAGCTTTGAATTCGGTATGTTGGCTGATTTTATAACAAAGCTTTCTAATACTTGGGATTTTAGCAGCATTGAATAATGTTACTTGCTTCTTCATACATTTCTTGATTCTGTAGCACGAGGCAAACCGTAAGATGTCAAATTTAAAGCCAATTTGTTAGTAAATTGCCAAATTTTGTTATACAAGCAAATACTTTTGTGAATCATAAAATTTTGCATTTTTAATTGCAGGATCAGAACCTTCTACGTCGTACCTTGAATATATTTCAGCACTGGCAAACCCAAGGAATCAGCTACATAAATGTCGTCAATCGGAGGCTGAATAGTGTAGGAATACCAACATGGCAACTAGGTCCATACAGTGTAGAGCCACTGTATTCACTTGTGTTTGTGGCTTCCTACTTGTCTAAAGGCCATCATTTTCTTTTAGCTTCTGTTTTATTTTTCCTTACAGCCAAATATCTAAAGTCAAGATATGAACACGGGAAACCTGCGCCTGGAAATAATCGAAAGACACCCAATGCTGGCCAACCCAGAAGTGATAATAAAGCAGTTGGCAAACACAACTTCTTGGGTGCAGGCCATCGATTGGGAAAGTGACAACCATAGAAACCCACATATTTTAACTTCAAACTGTCTCTAATAAAATAATCTTTCTGCTATTTTCTCATTGTCCAATCATATAATAAAGTTTTCGGGCAGTAATCTGATCGGTGCTTTTCCCTGTTAAACATTTATACTACAAAATAGCGAACATTTTTCATGTGTACCTTCCCACCAAATCATCTACTTATTCTACTAAATCAACTAAAAACAGCAGTTGAGTGTTAATTTATTACTACTGTATTAACCCTTTTGTGGATTAATAAATTTGGAATGTGTACCCAAAAGTTAATTTTTGCAATATGGCAACATTTCACCATATACACTGTACTTAGAAATAATTCCAAAAACTATTTCTCTACAGATTAGCACTAGGGCCTATGTTACTTATAGACAGTTGAGTGTTATTATCTTCTGAAGCAGTCTCCAATGCAATGACCAACAGTGCAGTCTGCACAGCACATTTGACCACGCATAACCCAGAAACACTCGTGGAGGGCACATTATCTCCACTTAACCTTCCTTACCAGGGATATTTCTAGGATTGTGAATTGGGGGTGTCCGGAGCTAATTAGTATGTATACCATTGTCACATTACCAAATTTTGTGGGTTGTCAACCTCAAGTTGGGGGGAGGTGTTAGGGGTGTAAAATATCCATGTTCCTTACCCTAATCCTAGCTATAACCCTAGCCTGAGCATCCACCCTAGGCTATACCCTGCCTTAATCCTGGTCATAAATCAAAAACATTTCTGATGCTTCACCTGTAAAAGGGTTAAGCAATTTGACTTATAGTAGAACTTCGTTATATCGAACTTGCTTATATCGAAGTTTGAGCGCCGGTCCCGCCAAAGCAGTGCTAATGATACAGGGATCGGATATAACGAACCTCGGATATTTCAAAGCATTTATCACGGTCCCTTGAGCTTCGATATAACGAGGTTCTACTGTATTTTGAATTAACTTTAGCAGATGCACATTGAGAAAACCCTTGCAGATAAATGAGAATGTTCTACTGCATTGTGACCTCATTTAAAATTTATTATGTATTGATGTACTATACAGTATTGACATCCCTATAAATGTAGATACCTATAGATATATGGCAAGCAGGCTGAACCAAAAGTGACTGCTTCACATGGCAACAGATGTCCTCTCTACAATGAGTTTTATCAATACAGCTAGCCTATAAACAACTACACGTACTAAATTCAGTCAACTCCAAACCACTCAAATGTAATTAACTCTGCTTTAATGCATTAAGCCAAACAATACTCCATAATCTACATTTCAAAACAGAATACAACTACAACAGTCAATAAGACATCAGTGCAGTCTTTTTCATTTTCAGAAACTTATACTCACCCCATGTCACCTATAAAAACCAATTCTATCAAAGATTATCTTCTGTATATAATAAAATTCATGAATGAAACCCAACGCATCAGCCTAAGTGGCTACAACAAACAACCCGTGGATAGGGTGCAGTGGTGAATTGCGAGACCATGCAATTCATGCATATGCACCCAAAATACCAGAAAGTAAAATTTCACCTCTCCACTTGTTTTCTACAAAATTTTGGGAAACTGCAGTTGTTAGAAATTATAATTTCAGTCCAGTCAGTCCATCTTCCATTGATACACGGTCTGCATTGTATCAATAATTTATCCTGCCAGAACTAGGATTCCTTCCGTCTCCTACACACACACCATATTCTCAGCAACCCAACACCACCGATCAGGAACCGTTACCACCACCACCGCCACCGCCACATACAGCAACTGGTGACAGACTTTGTTGCCCGGGCATCTCCAAAAACCCCACCGGATACGAACAGGAACACTGCATTTGAGCACTGCATTCATTCACCTGCTGCCTCCAACAAGCTCGAAACTGGTCGGGTTATAACACCACACTCAGCAACGTACAGCAAACTGTTTAACTGCAACAGCTCCTGCACTGCAGAGAACAAAAGAACAAAATAATTGCTTAAGAGTGAACGCAAACAAAGAACTGTCTTCACACGATGTATGTGCAACAGCAATCAGTCATAATTTGATAAACATATCCACACAAGTACAAGACATCCATTGTGACGCAATTGCAATTTCATTTTGTTAAAATTTTAATTCAAAACCAATACTGGAAAGATAGGGCAAGAATATTGCTAAATAATAATTTTCAAACATTCAATCCTTATTAGTAAACTAATTTTAATCACTTTTACAGCAATATGTTAAAGTACTTGTTACCAATATGGTACAGATTCAGAGAAATCTCACCTTAAAAAGAAATATTGAAAACTTATTCTCAATGAGTCTCTAGCCAGAGACAATCATACTGAAATATTTGAAAATGTGAGTTATAAATCTGTATTATTTGACTTAACACCGCTCATACAGTACTTAACGTAGTAAGGAAAACATGAGTTAAAATTGACAAAATATACGAAATGTTAACTTGTATTATATAGAACTAGCAATAACCTTTGTTAGCATGTCCAGTCCACCATTAACTCTCGGCAAGGTTCTTAGAAATGGTTAGAAAGCTACCATTTCAACCAATGCATTCTAATCAGCAGGAGATCTGCTTCTGCTCTGACTACGACTACCACCCTTCTGCCGATCCGGACTCTGGCTTCCTCGACCATTATTCTGGTCATCGTCTTCATCGCGCTTTCTACGATCTGACTTTGACCGGCTGCGACTGCGACCAGCCTTGGAATGATCTTCTTTGTGGTTCCTGTCGCGCGACCGACTGCGGCTTCTCTCATGTCTGCTGCGACTCCTGGATCTGCTTCTGGATGATCTTCGACGACGATGCGACCTTGACCGTGACCTTGATCTCGAATATGACCTAAAACCAAGATAATAACATGCAGTAAACACCAAAACCAATCGTCGTCATTATCACCAGATCCTCTTTCTTTCATTGACTGAAGCTGAGGTGGCAGAACGGATGATATGATTCCTGTTGCCTCTATCTTCTGAGTTTCATCGACCTCGCTTTCTCTTTCCAAAAATAATACAAACAATTACTGTAAATTATTTTCTCTCTACTGCTTTAATCATCAACATATTCAAAACATAACACAGGCGTTATTTCAAGAGGCCAAATCAGAAATTTAAAAATTACAGTGCTTACCTCCTACGAGGCCGACTCCTCGGGGGCGGTCCTCCCCTTCTATAGGCATTCTGGGTTGGGCGAGCATGTTTCGCCAGCTGAACCCTCAGTTCCCTGCCGTCCATCATCGTTCCGTCGAGACATTCGATGGCGTCGTCGGCGTCCCGTTGGTCGAAATAGCGGACGAAGGCGAAGCCACGGCTCTCCTGGGTGTAGGGATCACGGGGTATGTAGACGTCCCCCACCTCGCCGTATCGCTCGAACATTCGCTTGAGCGACTCCGGGGTCGTCCTGTAGGTCAGGTTGTCGACCTTCAGCGAAACCATTCCCTCGATCTCCGGCGGACGCCGTCTTCCGTAGCTCATCACGAAATGTACGATAAAAAACGAAGAAAATATAGTAAAAATCTGATTACTTTAACGCCACACAATGTCTTTCTTTAATGCAACATGGCCGACCCACGCTGGCCTGAAATTTCGGCGCATTCAAAATCAAGCAAGTAAGTAAAGGCCCGTTTATTCATAAAGCGCTGCTTTGGTACGATGGACCCGTCTTTTTCCGGTTCGAATTTACCGTTTTTAAAACGAATAACTATTAAGATTTTATCTTATATCCATGCAAAAATTCACATAGATCAATACGTTATTCATCATCAGATTGCTTTCTGATAACTCATTAGCTAGTCTTCTACTCCGTCTACGCCTACGGCTCCAGTGATAACTCACTCTGCTATCCTCCGCTCCAAATTAACTTATAAAACTATTTTCAGACTCTGAGAAAACTATAAGCTAGCCCTCCTCTCTCTCCCATCGTCTCCCGGATATAGCGCAATACAATCCATCAGGGTTTACTTACTCGCTCACAGTGGTGTCGTCGTTAAATGCAAGATGGAGACGAGGAACGACGACGAAGGTCTGTTGTCCTGCAGTGGGATGTTCTGGATCGACGCAGCCAGACATCTGCACCTCGACGACTCCCTCGGTAGGTAGCCTCTCTCGCCGCCTAATTTCTGCCTCGAGCGCCCGCTAATGGCTGAACGATGACGGTCGTTTATGTCGGGCCCTTCTACTCCGGTGTACCGGCTTTTTGGACTTATGTAGCGCCGTTTTTCATTCGTGGAAAGCTAGAAGACCTGCTGATCGTGCAGGTCTTCTAGATTTCAGTCATATAAGATAATGCTTAAGTTGGTCAATAGTGTACATGTCACCAGGTCCAATGTTTTTGTGCTGTGTTTGGGATATAATATCTAATGATAATAGCATTACTAATTGTGCACTTTTATAGCACCGGTGTAATAATCTAAAGGTATGAATTGATGCCAGGCTGCAACGGTTTATAAACCCGGAGGCAAATCTTGAATTAGGATAAATCCAATGTTTGCATTGCAACATGATTTGCTTTCGCTAATAGTCTTCTCTGTAATCTTTATGAATACAGGTGAAGTAGAGGAGGACCTTTCTTGTATAGAAAGAAATGAGACCAACTGCAGTGGATCATCTCTTAAGAAAGAAGGTATTGTTTGTGTTTATCTTTTAAATATGCATATCTTCCTGCCTTTATGGTTCATTATTTCTGAGCATTTTGAATGAATTTTGGATTAAATGACTATGTAGGATTTTCTTGTGTAGCAAAAGATGTCTTTGACCACAGACTTGTTGTGTTTTCATCATCTTCAATACATAGGCCATAAACGTTAGAGATTTGGCAGTTTGAGACATTTGGTCATCAGTATATAGCTGCCTGAAATGGTTGAATTGTGCATTATATGTGTAGTTAAATGTTTTTTCTGCAGATATGGTTGTGCACGGTCTTTGCCCGGCAAGAGACGAGTTTTTTCTTGTGGTTTGTGAGCAGTGTCGGATGCTCGTTAAGCCACAGGCTCTAGATTATCACATTGGTATGGCCTGCTATATTGGAATTACCATACTTATTTAAATAGGTCGATTTGTTTTAACCCCTTAACTGGGGAATAAATCTGTAACTCAGTGTAAACTGGACGGCTCTGAGCCGTTGCGCCGGTTAAGGGGTTAAAAGCTATTCTTGCCTGGCAAGATGTATACGTATAGGCTTGTCTTGAGGACAACCAACAGCTGTGCGCTGACAATTTTCCAGTTAATTCTCATTCTCCACCTCCAGATCACTCATCTGAGATAATTCGGGGTCAATTGCTTTAATTATGGCTAGAATTTCACTTTAGTTTTAGTAATTTATTGTTAAACTCATCCATTATAGGCAATAGATTCTGATTTTTATTTAATTAAGTTTTAAAATTTAACACTGTGCATAGATCGTAACTTTAAATTTGTTTTCTTCTAAGACTTGTTCTGTAAAACCTGATAATATTTGATAGCAAGAGTTTGTAATTTCTGAAGAACACATTTCTAATTTCTCTCTCTCTTTACTTCTCTCTCTATTCTCTCTCTCTCTTTTGTAAACATCCATTTGCAATCATTTTTCGTTTTTACAGATCTCAGACACAGGAGAGGAATTGGAGAATCTCATTCTGCCGTTGTTATTCCAAACACAGGTGATGCCATGTATTTGGATAGACAGGTGACAAGAAAACGACCTGCAGTTAAACCATATCAGTCTCCGGCCGAGGAAAGTCGACAGAGGTCGTCGCGCCGTCGACAGAAGTCACGTAGGGCCAGAGTAAGAGGCAGGCGACACGAGGCGTCGTCGCGGGGTCAATCTGTCGACCTGAAAGAAACGGATTCGTGTAAAAAGATCGGCGAATTGTTGCCTATTGTCATTGACACAACCGTAAATCAGTATTAGTAGATCGCCGTGAAGTTGGCGTTTGGAGGATAATTGAAAATGGAACCGGCCGGCTCAACGTGCAAGGCTGTGTCTACACCGCGCTCCTGCGGCGACCATCACCAGCGGACCAAACTGCCGGCCTTACGTGGTTTTTCGGGATCGGATCGCAGATCGGGGCGCTTCGGATTTTTCAACGGCTTGCGACCGTCAAATCGAATCTGTAATTACCAGAAACGGTCGTGCCGGTGTGGTTCGGTTACAGGTGCGTGGCTGCTGCTGCTGCTGCTGCTGCTGCTGCTGCTGCTGATGATGATGATGATGATTTTTTTGGTGCTATGTTGTTGTCTATGTTGCCAGTTATCACTGCCAAGTAGCGCTATGATTTAATCTATTTCACAAAATAGGCAAAGCGTTAGTGTTGTTGCTACCATTAAATATATTTGGCTTAACTGTAATGATCAAGACTATGCATTACGTCTTTCTTGAGCATAAAGTGCCTAATGGATTAAAAGCCTTTCTTAAAACTTCATCCCCAAATCTTACAACTGTGTGTGTTTTGTGTGTGTGTGTGTGTGTGTGTGTGTGCATGTTTGTTTACATGCATATCAGTACACTGCTTTTATTCATTAGCACAATTATTAGCACATTATTCATTAGCACAAAAAACTAGCACATCTTGCTAGTTTTGGTATCATCCCTGTTGCATAGCACATCTCAAGATAACAGCATTTTGAATGGCAGAAGGCAATTATGTTTCTGCTGGATTTTGAACATCTATCTGCCTCTGTCGCTGTCACTTTCGATGCTGTTTTACTTAGGAGGTATCCACGCTTAAACCGCATTGCTACGTCGGCAACAATGTTCCGTCCACGGGAAACAATCTCGCAACGTATTTGCCGTTTTCATTTCAACACAGGTTCGAGCGTGCTGGACGCATACCTCTGAGTCGTAGTGAAGTTTTTTCGATTTTCAAATATAATATAGTAGAAGCGAATTGTACAGTAGAATGTCTAATATACATAACCAGCAGAGCAATATTGCTTAGGAAATCTCACAGATTGAATGGTTTAACATATGAATTGCATGTATCTAGTAACAGCGAATCCATGATAAGATTGGCCTGGAGGGCCTTATTATTATTATTATTATTATTATTATTATTATTATTATTATTGTCAATGAACCTTCATATTTTGTCTCTTATAGTCTACCTTCCACTTTAGCTGAGTTGTTTTTAGCAAAGACAGCATTCGATTATTTGACCCCAGAAGAACGTTATTTGGAGTTTTGGCATAATGTATTTTGGATAAATTTAATTTAATGTGATATTGCAGAATATTTGTGTATTGCCTCTTCTGAATAATCACTCAGCAGTGCTGATTCCAGTGATTGATTTTCATCGTCCAGATTTGTTCTAGTCAGTTTCAGTTTAATCTTGTCTTAACCCATTTTCCCCAATCAATCCTTATGGCCAATATTTAATGAAGCAGAAATGTCAGCTTTGTTCAGCCAAAGGGTTAAGTGAACAAGTAAGATGAATCCATGATGATAGTTTCAAGATGTGTCTCTGGTTTTGTCGTTTAGGAAATTATCTTCGTGCTCAGCATTGCCTCCGACTTCAGTGGTAAACTCGGTTTCTGTTACTCACGGCGATCGTTCGGAACGGCCGTTTTCTGTCCCGCTGTCAATCTTGCCCTCGTCTACCATCAGCCGCCATTTCACTTCCGTATCGACGCCTGCTGTCCGCGTCGAAGTACTGTACTCTTTGGAAGACCCCGTCGTATACGAAGAGAAAATATGGGAAGAACAAATCGTTGAAAGCGAAGCTCAACCAAGCTCCGCCAAGTCTGGCGGTAGTTTGTTGGGAAGCGTCTGCGACGTCAGCGCCAAAGGCTTTTCAGTACAGCCGTCTGTACTCGTGCCTTTCTGTCCGCAGTTTCGCTCTTCCGAGGCGAAGATCAATTTCAGCGACAGATCGAGACGCGTGCAACAGAAAGAGGTTCTACTGACTGGACTTGAAGAGCAAAACTTGATCGTAGCGTCCGAGCGGAACTCGAGCGCCGCCGGCGAGTCGACGGGAAACACCGTATCGTCTTCTGATGCCATCGTGCTGACGAACTCGCGCTTTGCTCAAAATCCGAGTCTTTCAACCTGTCACCACCAAAGCTTTGATTCTAGCAATCACTTCACCACCTTTGCAACTGCTGCTTCTCCTCTTGAAACCGTTCAATGCCATCGTTCAACGTTTCCCGTCTGGACTGCGTGCTCCTCGGTCGAGTCCTCGCCTAATCCAACCTTCTTCAACGTGATGGCTCATTCGGTCGAGTCGTCACAAGAGCTGTCTACTAATCTGGTAAATTTGTGGCTTAGCAAGCTAGGGAAGGTTTGATCAATCAAGTTTCAATGTGACCTTAAGCAAGAATGCTACAATATGAGCCATTAAAAACCAGGCCCTTTTTATTTTCGCTTAGGGTGCTTCATTGTTTTTTAATGGTCTTTGTCATCATCAGTTTTATTTTTTTGCTGCAGTAGTGTACATTATAGTAGAACTTACCATGTTGTTTCCACGGTTACTATACCATCATAACTCTTTGATTGCTCTGATATGTGACCCATGAAATCTGAAATTGATACGGAAATTTCATTACTTGTTTGTTTTACGTATGATCGCAGTCGAAGGGTTAAGCCATGTTCGCATCTGTATGGGATTCGGGCTTTTGTGGCATTTTTTACAAGATGGCTTTCCAATTTGTGTTGGCCCAGTTCAGTTGTGGTTCTAGTTTTATATGCCGGTCTAATTTAACCCTTTGAACATGGAAGACCTCAATAACCAATAGGCCAAGGGTTAAATTTTATGAAGGGCCACATTTTTTTGACTGGTGCCTGAGGGCCAAGTAGAATATATGTATATATATATATACATACATATATATATATATATATATATATATATATATATATATATGTATATATATTCTACTTACATAAATATTGTTCATAAGTAATAGAAAACAGGTAAGTAAAAAATAATACGTTGAAAAATTGTTAATAGGTATTAGAGCAGGTTGTTTATTTTTTCAGTATCTTTGTGGGCCATTTCACAACCCTTGGCAGGCCAGGTATGACCCATGGGCCTCCATTTGAATACCCCTACAACAGACTATGAAGCCCAAATATTGTCTTTTACGTGGCCAGCCAATGGGTTAATAGTTTTGAAGCGCTAAGATCACAGCATTACTTTTTCAGGTTATGTCTGAAGATGTCGGCGTCGACCTCTTGCCGTTCACTGCGGTCCTGACCCCCGACTATTCGAGCGTGGAGGTGCCCAGGAGCGTCGCTTATCACGACAAAGTGGCGTTTATCGGCGAGCTTATCTCTTCGTCCGAGGCCGTTCCGTCTCTCGTGACGCTCTCCCACATGGGATCTCACGTGGGGCCCGTGCCGCAGGTGGCTTCGGCCGTGTCGCATTTTTCCGGCAAGTTCCACGCCGCCGATACTGCTGCGCCGGCGCATCCGCTGTCCGTCGGCGCGCAGGTGCTGACGTCGGCGCAGGTTCCGTACGCCAAATCTTGGTTGTGCCAGGTCGGCGGCAACGACAGCTGATGGATGGATGGATGGATGGATGGACGACATATTATTTCTGTTATTTACTTAGGCAAACATGCCGAGGAGTATTATGGTATTGTCCTCAGTTCCAGCCATATATGACCAGGCGTTTCATGTTCTTGATGTAGTGAAAACCTACGTACGTAATTCGAATTGATTTTTCACTGACTGTGATTGGTTTCTGTTTTATGAATTTTTTTCTTTCTTTCATCAGGTATTTTAATTATTTTCATTGCTATTGTAATCAGGATTCAATAGGCGAATCGTTTTAACCCTTAAACTGCCGGAACCGTGTATAAAGTATCTGGCGGTTTAAGGGTTAAGCGTGAGGTCTTCAGCTTCAAGATACAAAACGATGTTTGATTGTCAAACTCATTCCAGTCTATCTCCTTGATTTTGTGGTTCTTTTATTAATGCTCGATGATTAATTATTGCATTCGTTTAGCATTTGCGTAACTTGCATTATCCCAGCCATTTTTGCGCAGCCTTGATATAATTAATTTCAACAAAATGACATATTGACATTTGCTCATGTTAAGTGTCTTCCTCGAGGCTTGTTTCATTTCTGTGAAGCGTACCCTGGACAAGTCTGGTCTCTTCGATGTGTGGATATAGTGTTTCGAAAATGACTTCACTTACCAGGATATCACATTTTAAGGTTTGCCACTCTGAATCTATGATAAAATCCTCCTCTTAAAACGAAACATAGAAAACCGGTTTGTTAGAATAGGAATAGTTATTGTTTTCTACGTTATTATGCTATTGTGGGAGTTTGTTGCCACGGTTTATGGCGACGCAACTCAGAATTAATTAGCTTCAGTAATTGAACTTGAATTTTGCGCATTGTGTGATGACCGTTTCTGATTTCATCTTCGAGCTATTTGTTGTCATTAGAAATGAGTTATTTTGCTTTTTTAGTTTCTTGCATGAAACTGCTGCTTGTAATATGTTTTTTGCTTTTAAAAGCCCACGTGATGCAGATTTTCTGGACGATAAAGAGAGACAGGCAGACAGACAGACAGAGGAGAGACAGACAGAGGAGAGACAGAGACAGAGAGAAAGAGTTTAATGGCAAGATCAAGATAATTATTTAATTGTCAACAGGGTTCATTAAGACTTAGCATTATAAAAGTTTCTACTGTTTTTTTTGCTTTTGTTCTAGTCAATTTTTATTTTTTTCACATTTCTGATTGTCGGTCATAATTCGTTTAGACTTTGTAGCAGAGATTGCTGTATTAATTTATTTTTATGTTTTGTATAAATAACTATTGGCTACAGTTTAGTTTTTGACATATTCAAAGAAGGAATAGTTTGCCACTACTAGGTCGTCATTTTAGTCAACGTTGAGAGTTGTATAATGATTTTTTGTGATCATTTCTTGTTGTCTTCATAAGTTTTAAATTAAAGAATTTATAAATGACGTCATATTTGCTGTCTTTGTTTTGTGATTGGTGCTTTTTGCTAGTATTCTTTTGTTGAAAATTATCACGCACGTTAAAAGACTTCTTTACAAGATTTTTTATATCTTGCCTGTGTGTGGTGTGTTTGCGTTATTTTCTCTAATAATCGGAAAATTAAGTGTTCAAATTTTTGATTTTCTTAGAGTGATGTACTATATCTCGATGTTTCCCACGCGAGACATATTTTGCTGGTCGTGGCTTGCATAATAAGCATCTTCAGATATTCCTTTGTATAGCTTCACAGTAAAGTATATATGTTTAGTTATGTTATGTTGCATTATTGGAATATTCAGCTTTCTATGACGTTGTCTTATTATGTGAAGAAATAAAAATGTATCACTTTTTTATGCGTGTAGGTATTTGTTTCCTTCATATGCATTATGAGCAGGAAGTGAATATATGCCAATTTTACTTGTTTCTTTTCAATTTTGAGAACCGTGTAAATACATGGGGGTGGGGGGGTGTAAATTTTTATGTGAAGTAAATGTTAAACTTATGCTAATGATCATCTTTCATTTGTTTCTGCTGATGCACTTTTTCACAGGTTATTAACATAGATATGGTTCAAATTCAGTTTTTAGACGTTTCATTTTGAATTTGAAGAGTACTGTGGAAAGTACTTAGGAAAAGAAAATTCTGTTGTGCCAATGTTGATTGTAGACATTTTTGATTGCTTATATTCATAATTAGTGACAGTTATAACAGTTGTAATGTGGACTATTCTTTAGCGCTGTGGAAAAGCTTACTTTCAGCGGTGGGTGGAATAAACTTTGGTGCTTGATTATGAAAAATGTATCGAAAGCATTTGTTACAAAAAATATACTTGTCAGCCAATAGAGGTCTCTACTTCATGTGCCACCATTATTGTTTTATTTGTATGTAATCTCGTTCTGTACCTGTCATCGTAGTTGTGGTCTGTATTGTAGGAAAATACTTGATGTACACGACATTATGGTTTTGATATTATTTGCTTGTACTGTATTTAAAACCGACAAATCTGTCTGGTCTCTGATTTCAAAGAAGGCTTTTGTCTAACCAACGTGCAGCTGCATATGCTTTTTGTCATTTGTTTTTCTATCGTTTGTAATAATTTTTTCCAATGTTGTTTCATAACGGTATCAAAGTTTTCTACTGCTTATTAATACTCAAACGTTATTATTTCCGGAATATAGTTTCGAATTTCATCGAGTACACGGTGGTCTTTTTCCGATTTATGGAATCATCGCGGTCAATTTTGTGTCTTTGCGTCTTGTGTCTGCTGACGACCGAACTAATTATAGACACGGTGCAACAGACGATTTGCAAAGGCTGCTGTATTAGGCCGTGCAACAGACGATTTGTGAAGACTTATGTTAGGCAGTGCAACAGACGATTTGTGAAGACTTATGTTAGGCAGTGCAACAGACGATTTGCAAAGGCTGTTGTGTTAGGCAGTGCAACAGACGATTTGTGAAGACTTATGTTAGGCAGTGCAACAGACGATTTGCAAAGACTTATGTTAGGCAGTGCAACAGACGATTTGCAAAGGCTGTTGTGTTAGGCAGTGCAACAGACGATTTGTGAAGACTTATGTTAGGCAGTGCAACAGACGATTTGCAAAGGCTGTTGTGTTAGGCAGTGCAAACGGTCTGCGTGTGCACGTCTTGTTGCAGATTTGTATTTTAAAGTCGTAGTTTTAATCTGTTATGTTCCACCCGCCATTAGTTGTTATTATTATCATCGTGTTGCCAGCATTGTTCATGCGAGCAAATAATGTACAACCAGAAAACACCAATTGTGAAGTACATTTTAGAAGTACTAAAGTATGAATGTATAATTGCCAAAAGTAAGAGCACACCTCTACCTCGATATGATGACTCTGTTCTGTAGCAGTGTAATCTGTGTGTTGTATCTGTTTCATTTTTTGCAGAGCTGTCTAGAAATTGTCTGGATTCAGAGGTGTACTTGTTGCTGCATTGCATAATAATTGTTATCGTACTTGTTTGCATCAGCTGCCAGTAATTGCATCCAGCATTTTATACGAGTCGTGGCACAGTGTGTCTGTTCCTTCGATTCAAATCAGCACAACTCTTCTAGCATACGTGATTTCCATTGCTTAAAAAGTGCAAAAATGAATGGATATTTTGATGTCTATCGGAAACTTCTGTTGAAATTAGTTATTCGTGTCGTGTAGGCAAGTTCCATAAGCCAGTCGTAATGAAATCTGGTTAGGACAACAATTTTCTTTTCAACAGTGGATGTATTATTATGTATTATTCGTAATTGCAATCCTTGGATATTATGCTTTGGATTAGCAAGGCTTTCACAGTAGACTTTGTTATTTATTTTCAACAGTGTACGTATTATTATTATAATGTATTATTTGTGATTGCAATCCTTGGAGATTATGCTTTGGAGAAGTAAGGCTTTCACAGTAGAATTTATTTAAATTCTTATTCATCTGTCATGCATTAGAACCATTAATCTTTTTTACAGTCCACTGTGTTAAGTAAATTTTCAAAATTACCTTGTTTATTTACTTCGATCGACTCCATAGTGGTGACGTTAAAATACCAACGGGTTTCTTGCTTCTTTGTAACATACATTCCACCAATTTTATCACATTTTAGCAATGCTAAGGATCTGTGGTTTCACTAATCAAAAATAAACAACTTTTATGTGTGTGTTTGTTCTCTTTCGTTAGTACTTTACGGTTCTAGGACGATTGACCGTAGGACGCTTGACCACAGGTTCAAGGAAGCAGTGACACAGACTAGAACTATTCAAATTTTAATCATGTGATTTTATTTTAAATTTTCACAACTGAGCTTGAGAAATTTATAATTTTAATTACTAATGTTAACTTGTTATATTCAGGATTATAGCGGTCAGTTCCCATTTGGTTGGCATTTATTTTTGGCTTTATAGTTACATTTTGTGGTCAATCGTCCGCATACCATACTTTATAATCCTATGCCCCGTGTGTCAGTTTTTACTTTTGGGTGCATATATTATTACATGCCTACAAAACTGATGTTAATAATATAAATAATTATCTGCCATTTCTTTATATTTGCTAGTTGCTACTATTGAATGGATATAGCTTATTAAATACAGTGAAATACTTTTAATGGACTAAACAAATGTCTGATTAATATTAAATATTGCAATACAAAAGACTGCTACTGTACATAAATAACAATAATAGCCAATTTGAGTACCGCATATAACTGTGGTGATGTTAAAGTTAAGTAATCAGTTGGTACACATACTGTTGCCATAGAATACGGCATACTATGCTTTCAACATGAAATCTCATTATATGAGATAAAGTTTCCCAAACAACATGAATTCAAAGCTGTCACAAATCAGATTTTCAAGTCTGCAACTAACTCTATGTACAACAGTCTTTCTGGACGACACACTCAGCGATCCATATCATCGAACAAAAAACAAGAACTAGTACAAGCCACAAAACATGCATTCAATACAACAACAAAGGAGGCTGTATAATGACTTCAAACTATATAAAACTTTGAAATGTTGCCAGTTCCATCGAAGGTGATCTTACTCCTCTCTGTTGGTTAAAGTCTGCACTTTCTGCCGATGACACTGAATTATTTCTAATGGCGGTGTGCAGGGTCTTCAAACTTGTAAGGCTTCGACTCAACCAATGAGGCATGGACCCACTAGAAGTGGGTTGAGATCTTGCCTCCATTACCTGATGAATGACAGCCCTCAAAATTACAGGCATCTGTGATGCTCTATCCTCGCCTACGATCGCTTCTCGGAAAGATCGAATAACAGCGCTGCATTCGGAAGCCGTCACGCGTTGGCATAATTCCTCCAACTCGAGACGCTCGCGTTCGGAGATCTTGTAAAATTTCGGCTTTGCAGTCACAAGCCAACTGTAGTCGATACCGCCCATTTCAATGCGCTTCTTTGCCTGCTGAAGTGCCTGCAGTCGTTCTTCAGCATCGCGCATATGACAATCCAGCTCAGCCAGAATGACGAGAGGAGTATGATTGATGACCACTTCCTTTGCTGGCGATAAAGCAGATGCCATTCCATTAAACCATGAACCAAGTGACATCCTCGTACAGACCTTAAAAACGCTTTTTGATACAAGAAATGCTACAAAGTTCCATGAATTTGACTAGTGAAGCAGATGTCACAATTCCTTTAAAGACATGCCTACAACTAATAATAACATAAGCACAATACTTCAAGCTAATCAAATATAACAACTTCACTACAAATAAATCAAATTACTTTGTTATATTTGGATATAAACTAAAATGGGACATCAACCACATGTGAGCCGGGATTAGCATATAAAATAGCTAAGCTGGAGGAAAGTCCACGTTGCCTTAGAATGTGATAAAAGTTTCGCAGACAAATTTTGCAATTGGGTGAAATAAACGAGAAAACACATGACCTGGTTAATCGAATTTAGAAGTGCGGCACAAGATCTTAAACAAATGCACAAAATATGATGACAATGACTGATGCCCAAATGCATCAAAATAATGGAACTACAAATGATTACCTAGTATTTATATAAGCTATAAATGCTTAAATAGATATACTTAGCAACTATAATTTTAGGAAAATGCAATTAAACTATCAAGCCAATTCGATTAAAGACTGACTAACACAATAACGAAGGACTATATCAAACACAATAACGGACTATATCAGTCCGAATATATCAATGCTTAATAATAGAAATTATTATAATTAAATTTAAAAGCCCGGGTCCGCCATTGAACTAAAAACAGATGATGAGAAAGACACAAACCCCGCCTATTCAGCGGTCATCATGTTCTATTCTTCTACGCTTCATGCTCAAAATGCGATGGCTTACCCCGGTAAATAAGAGAGATCACCAACTCCCTGGCTAAGTTTAAAATTGTATAGTGGATGTGAGCGGATTCTGGTAGTGAGAGCGAGAGAATGGCCCAGGCCCCATGGCCAAAAGTTAAGATGGAGTGTTGGAGATTGAGAAGCTAGGGTTTAATACTCTTAATATTCTATTCATTTGTATTCACTTTCATTTGATCATTAATCTGCTCACCCAAATACTTATGATTTTGTATTTGTATTTTTTGTTTGAGAGAGATGTGTATACACAATTACACATATATAGGGACACATCAATTGCCGGATCCTTCAATTAAACATTATGAAAGAGCAACAGCTAGGTTTGCCATAACCTTGACAATGCTGTCAATGCTCATTATTGCAGCCATTTACCTCTGACATTGAAACTTTAATATTTTTGTTACAGGCAAATGACATTGAATGTTTAATACTTTTTGTTCATGAATTCACGAGATCCCCTTCAATCTTCATCTACGGATTTCCAATTCTCGCATCATTGTGACAAAATTTTGCAAAAATTTGCAATCCGAAGAAAAACAAGTAAATGACCGAGTAAGTGAGTAAGTAAACATCTGGGTAGGTAAGTAAGCAAAGCATCTCGGCGACCGTCGTTTCGAGTGAAAAGCGGAAATCGCCGACCGAGCGCCGACGATCATAAGTTGATCCCCGAAACGAAGGGATTTATTTTCCGATCGTCGATCCGATCCTCGGATATTCGGACTTTCGATCAATCGATCGATGCGTTCGATCGAATTCGTCTTTTATTCGACCCTGACTAGTTCAGTCCATCAGCTGACCTAGATCATCGGCATCCCAGCGGCAGCAGCCCCCCTATGCGTGTACGATGTAACCGTGTAAACGTAGTGTAATGTAATGCAGCGTAATGTGATCGCTAGTGACCGTCGACTCCGGCGCCGAACCGTTCGCACTGCAGATACGGCGAAACGACACCGAAGAACATGTACGCTCGTATTTGTACATTTGGGATACATTGTTTCTGTTTGATAGAATGTATACATCAGTACGTATACATGCATCTGTGCGTGATTTTCTTGTATGGAATTTGTATTGAATCCTCACTCAGAACCCAGCGTTTTGTCCTATCGTGTCCACCAAAGACTCTGTCAGTGTGCAATAATTAATTGCAGCTGGGGCTCGGCTGAGTGATTTTGCAGAAGAGGCACTATATAAATGTTCTGCTACATTGCATTATAAACTGTTATCCAGTTGTCTGACCTAATATTCTGAATTTGGACTTGATTCTTGTGCTATTGTGATTTGGTGTGCCATCGGCAGATGCTATATGTACGTTATGAATTGGCAGTAAAGAAGTTGGTGATTTAATTGGCTTGGATGGTTTACAGTGCATATGTAAATTTAGTTCAGAAATTGCTTTTCATTGTATAAGAATAATTATGTGTCTGTTTTATTGGTTAGCTAAGAAGATGACCACAATACACAGTACTCATTTACCTTTGCAATGAGGCTGTGCTCGTGGTTTGAAATAGTAAATCTGACGGATACAATTTTATATTGTCCATTATTGTTGCCTTACATGAATTATTTTCGCTGATGTACAGGAAATGGAAAATCTGGAGCCTCCGGATTTAGGATTTGCAAGCATGGAGCCAATCCAGGGTTTTTCCAGTGACCTTGATTGTCACCAGAGCGAGCCTCCGTCACAGCATTCGTCAATTATAATGCCCAGTTTTCTGAATAGTCATCGTGCGGCGGGTCTCAGCATGAGCGACTCTTCCGAATTTGGCCTGAACGATTCTCTCGATCTGCACGACTTTGCAATCGCATCCAGCGGCGCTGGCTTAGGCTACCACGTGGGCATGAGTACGTTGCACAGTGAACTTTCGATGTTTAGCCTCCCCGGCGGCCCATCCGTGGGTTTTCCGCCGTGTCCTCCTCCTCCTCCAGGTCACGGTGACCTGACAATGCCTCAGTCGGTGTCTATAACTAGTGGAACAAGGATGCCAGTGTACTCCTTTTTGCCAAGGAGCAGCTTACCCAGCTTCATGTCGTCAGATCCGTGCGCTTCAGTGTCTTTACCTACTCATCCACACCCATCATTTTCATTTCACAGCTTTCCTGTTCCAGGTGGCTTCGGAGACGGATTTTCGATGCCAGTGACCTGTCCTCCGGGCCTTTCCTTCCGCGGTCTTCCGAACATCGAGACAATGGTGATCGGAAGTGATCCAAGTCGTAGTGCTGGTTCTTCTTCGTCGTCTGGTCATCTGTCAGACTGTCCCCCGCCACAGGTCGTTCCGATTTCGGGGTTTTTGCCACCCATGCCAAAATACATTCCTCCATCGCCAGTTCCAGTTTCATCTCCCAATTTGGCTCCGAAGACACCTAACGCGGCGGCGCATAAAACGGACCAAGCGGAGGCGGTTTGTGCAGAAATGCGTGAGGCTAAAGCAGAAAATGTCAGTCTGTCAAGTTCGTCGTGTTCCAGTTCAATCGTGGGAGGACCTGCGGCAAATTCTGATCACTCCGTTGGCTTTTCCACTGATGCGCAGCACTCCTCACCCGGAATCACTGTCTTACGTGGTGGTGCTTCGCAGACTGCTGTCCCAGTCGGTTCAGTTCAGATGGTCATCGGTCACGCTGTCGGTACGAACTACCAGTCGGACGTACCTTCGAACAAGAGACTACCAGTAGTTTCGAGTGTAAATACAGAACTGGAAAACAAAATTAGCCAGGAAAATGAGAAAGTCGAATTGAACAGGGCAGCGTTTTCGATGACCCGAGCAGAACCTCCGCAGTGTGTCGTCGGAGGTTCGGTCTTGCAGTCGGGCGAAGTCGACGAAAAGATTAAGTGTGATGGGAAATCGAAAGAATTTCTCACTGTCGAATGCGAATCCGTAACGAACTCGGACTCCGAGGAGCTGAGTTCGGCCCTTGCACGAAATCCGATATCCTCGCGGGACATAAAGGGCGAGCCCTGCTTGTCGGACACCATCCTGTCGAATCTCAAAATGGAGGACCGGCTCCAGTTGGAGTCCGAGGGATTTCTCGGATATGATCTTGGCGACGCGGATCTTTCGTCTGCGGCCGCCGGTTTTGCAGAGAAGGTGGACATCAGCGTTCACGTAGAAGAGTCGCAGTGCATAATCGTCGACGGACACAAGCGCTGGAAGTGTCTGCAGTGCCCGAAAATGTACAGCACGAAGCACAACCTCATCACTCACATACTCGGCCATCGTGGCATCAAGCCGCACTACTGTTCCATCTGTGGAAAGTTTTTCAAGCAGGTGAGAACGAGTTTTGTCCCTCGTCACTTTTGCGGGCTGTAAATAGAAAATTATCAGTACTTGGAGCTGATATTGGGTGATGTTGGGAAGACTTTTGCCAAGAATGGTTTGACCATTGCCTTTATTTAGATTTAGTGTTTTCACCTTATCTTTGAATTTATTTATATCTGTTTTATGTTTTTTATGCAGAATGGTGGAGATTTTGTTTTGTTGCAATGCACGTTGCATGGATTGCTCAAGATTTGAAAAATTTTGAAAACTGTCGTATTTATGAATTTATAATAAAGCTCAAGGCTCAATTTTTTTTTTTTGACTGAGCCGATCAGATAAAATATTTAGGTGGTGGACCAGTCTTGATGACTGCAATTCTCTTTTGTTTAAGACCATTGTGGTATTGTTGATGACTGGACTTTGCTTACTCTTATCTCTGCAAGGGATCAATTTTAAGGGAAACATTGTTTGTTGTTATCATGGAGGCATTATGTCTGGAGACGGCATTACATCATTTTTAGCCCAGGCTGCGTGGAGCCAGTAGCGCATGCAGCACGTAGGCTGTTAGCGGACATCTTGGTTGACTCAAATCATGGATAGCGGACATCTTGGTTGACTCAAACTGTGGCTGCCATCTGGGAATTTCCCAGCTAGTCAGCTTCACCGAAATGACATGATGCCATCTCCAGGCATAATACGTTCCATGGTTGTTATATATTTTAGATAAGTCACCTTCAAACTCACCTACTGACGCATGGAAAGGTCAAGCCGCACGCCTGCACCGTCTGCAATCGCAACTTCACGCAGACGAGCCACGTCAAGCGTCACATGGCGATTCACATGGAACGAAGGCCTCACGTCTGCGAGCATTGCAACCGAGGCTTTGCATACCCCAACGAACTGAAGAACCACTTGGATAAGCATAAGGTTTCCTAGATCTTGAAGCAACCTTTAACCCCTTAACCGGCCGTGACAAGTATACTCGTTCATTTTTACATTGAGTTACAAATAAATGGCCGGTTAAGGGGTTAAATGGATTATTGTTATACAGGATGGCGCAAAAAAACCGGACTATATTAAATGCAAACCTAAATGTGACTAGTTCGGTTTTTTCTGCACCACCCTGTATATTTTTATGTATTTGTTTCATAAATGCTGAGACTATGTTTTAAGATTGAGTTATGATCATCATGGCAGGGCTTGTTGTCATTTTGTATTGTATATTCTGTATTTTAAAAGAGTCTTATATGCATTAACCACAGTTTCCCAGTAATTTTCTGGCCGTGACCTCCAATACCATTTGATATCGAATAGAAACTGATTACTTTCAGATGTAAATTAAAGTACTTCTTGTTCCAGCTGGTTCTTCCTACATAATCTGTCTCACTGACTTGACCTGATATTTTCCAGTGCCATCAGCTGACGTCTTTGAGTAGTTGAAATGGTGCTATAAAAGAAATGGTGCTATAAAAGTGCACAATTATTACTGTTACTAAGGATTGAATTGAGCATACTTGATGTAATACTTCATTTGTTTGAATTAACATTTCTGGTGATTATTAGCATTTATTTGCTCTAACTTCCTCATAAGTAAAACAGTGTTAGCATGTCAGTTCCAATGACTGTAAGTATGTAAATTAACAAACACAGATGCCTGAGATTGTCATATTTATTGATTTTCATCTAATGCAGTGGCACCCTTTGTCACACCAGGATAATTCTATTTCTGTGGCACCATAGGTGGAAAACATTTGTTTTAATAACACTGTAACACCGATCGTAGTCCACATCATAATTGCTGTTGTGAATATTAATGAGATGTAACAACTAAGTTGACCTGACTGACCTTTCCAGCATGACCTGACCTGGCACTAATTCGAATTGGATTTGGTGTGCCATCAGCTGATGCACCAAGCATTATGACAGTGGCACCATAGAAGTTGATTGATTGATTGATTGATTGATTGAGTGATTGATTGAGTGATTGATAAGTAACTTAGTTTAGTTGCATTGTATGCGGTTTTTGCCAGACTAACACGGAGCACACCTGCGAAGAATGCGGAACGACGTTCGACGTCGTCGAGAAGCTTCGAAAACACAAAAGCGTCGAGCATCGCGACGCCGCTGCTCTCGTCTGTAAGGTCTGCGGAAAAGTGTACACGTATCCAAGCCAGCTGCGCGACCATGTCATGAAACACGAAGGCACGAGGCCGTACATATGCGGCGAATGCGGCATGGATTTTATGAAGGTCGGGAACTCTTGTTTATAATGTCATGATATTAGCTGATGATGATGATGATGATGATGATGATGATGATGATGTGTTCTCTACCCTATTGACTTGTAGCCATCTAGGGATGAGGTGAGTAAGTTGGTTTCCTGCACGGTTTGCTAGGGACAGATTTGAACCCACTACCTTCGATTGCAAGAGTCCTACCACCACTTCATCACAACCCCTATTGACTCTTGACACGTTTATTCTGTTTATGGATTTGTTTTTGGGACTGATTTTTAGAAAATTATTTCTGCCATGATCAATATTTTATAAGAAGTAATAAGAAGTAATTTAAAGTTATGTATTTGCAAAATAACTTTATTGCTGTGTAATGCATGTAATGTAATGTAATAAGCATTTGTATTACGCATATTCTGAAACACTTCCACTGGGATTATTGTTTAAAGTTGTTTGAAAAGGAGGGCCATGGAATCAGCAGTTGCTAAATATCTTATACTGGGATGAAGAGCCATTCTAGAGGATAAGACCAACTGACTCAAAACCCTGTTTCTGGAATAAAGATCATGCTTGTTCACACACACACACACACACAGACCTTGATCTGGAGAAATGGATCTAAGACTTGGTCCTCCAGGGATGGAGCAGCCCTGACATACATGATGTGGTGGGCAGCAGCAAAGAAGAGATAATGCAGCTGTTCTCAAAACATAGCAGTAGAACAGTCTTCATATAATCACTAATATTACTGTATTACATTTTCTTACACCTGCAGTTATTTTAGCTGCAGGGTGAAGAGCCACCTAGAGTTTACCAAGTTGTACCAATGGAAGACTGGCAGAAAGTGAACCACAGTTGTTACGTGACTGTTGAGTAGGAATGGAATCTATGCTGACCTTGGTTGACCATAGAAATATGATGTGTGATCATTGTTCACAGTGTACAGCATAACACAAAAACACTGAAGGCGCCTCCTCTTGATTGATTTATTGTGATGCAAAAAGAATTTTCTGATATTTTAGTCATGGATATTTTTACACCCCCCTGCCCCTCCAAACCCCATTTTGAGACCGACACCCCGCAATTTCAGCAGCTATTGGATGACTTTTTTTTGCTTGTCAGACTTTTTGGGCAGGGGACCCCCAGAATTTACCACCACCCCCCACCCAAATTGATAATCCTAGAAATGAGCCTGATTATAGGTGTGGGCATATCATGCCATAGCAGTGTAGCTTATAAGAAACTGGAGCCGAATAGAGGCTGCGTGGAACTTTCAGCGGGATAAAATAAAAATAAATAAATAATATATAAATAATAATAAATATAAATAAATGATAATAATAAAATTCTACATACTTACTCTGTAGGAACACCACTTGAAGGCACACGTGTTCACGCATACCGGTCTGAAGCCGTACGCTTGTCGTCTGTGCGACAAGGCGTTCAACCAGAAGGCCAATCTCCAGCGTCACATGCTCGTTCACAATGGAGAGAAGAAGTATGCTTGCGAAATGTGCGGCCGCGGTTTCACGCAGCATCAGGTTTTGCGCGCCCACCTCGTAACGCATCAGGACACGAAGCCATACCAGTGTAAAGTGTGTGGTCAGTGGATTTTCTTGAATGTTTAATTTAATCGTTGCGCAGACGGTTTGGTTTCTTTCTTATTTAACTGTAACTCAGAAAATGGACGGATATTTTACCCCAGTTAAGATTAAGATACAATGAGCTGTACTCTTTCTTGCTTTAAAATACTTAGCTCCCATTAAAAGTTACTAATCTGGTTTTAACATTTTGAGCTCTCTTTCACATCACATCAGGGATATGTTTACACCCTCCAACACCCTCTCCCAATTTGAGGTCAACACCACCACCCTCCAAAATTTGGCAATGTGACAATGGTATGCATACAAAATGCATACTAATTAGCTCCGGACACCCCCCAATTTGAGGTCAACAACCCCCCCTCAAATTCACAATCCTAGAAATATCCCTGCATCACGTTCAAGTAATTAGCTCTAGTAATTAGAATTCTATATAAGCAGGTAAATTATATTTATCAGGATATAGCATGTTTTAATGTATGTATACAATGTTCAGGCTTTTTTTGTTGGCAGGAAAGGGTTTCAGTCGACTGCATAATCTCAACGGACATATGCACATGCACGACGGAGAGAAACCTTTTATCTGCTACTGTGGAGCATCATTCACTCTGAAAGGTCAGTCAGTGCATCGGAATTCGACTGTTGTATTTCAGCACTGATTTTGCTATTTCACAGACAAGGTACAGCAAAGTTTGGGTTATTAGCTCTTCCTTAACCCTTTTGCCACGTAAGGCCGATATTTCGGCTTCATAACCTATCGGTTATGTGGACCACCGTGGTCAAAGGGTTAAATGTGCTTATGGTGCTTGTTTGGGCTAAGTGCTCAGTTCCTTTGTCTCTTTTGTCTTTCTTTTGTGTGTTGGTTAGACTGTGATGTATTTGAATTGTTTTTGTGTTGTAGCACTCTTAAGAGCTAGCTAGCTGATAGTATTTGGGTAACTTTTTTGCCAACCGTTAGATTTTTTAGTAATATTTTAGTAGTTAAATATCATTTGTATAGTTAAATATCATTTGTATAGTTGGTATAAGGACAATACTTGAAGGCTGATTTTACACATGTAAGGACTTATCTACAGTGTCTTTATTTACAGTGCTCCGTGTTTTATGACGGTGTCTTTATTTACAGTGTTCCTTGTTTTACGACAGTTTCTTTATTTACAGTGTTACGTGTTTAACGGCAGTGTCTTTATTTACAGTGTTACATGTTTTACGGTGTCTTTATTTACAGTGTTACGTCCTTACGTGTAGGTAATCTGAATCGTCATCGAAAGGATAAGCAGTGTCAACCAGTCGAGGGCAGAGAGTCGAACTCGTCCTCAAAGGAGGAGGAGGCGGCGAAGATCCTCAACGAGATGTCGAGCAGAAAGTCGAAGGCGGAGAGCGAGGCCGAGGGAAGTCCAACCCCCAAAAAGAAACGGAAGTCGGTTCCGCGCAAGACGATGTCACAGGACGCTGTCAACGATGTCGACGAAGAAGTCGCCGCGGCGTGGCAGCTAGTCAAGGACGGCATCCTGCAAGAAGAGGAGGACGATGATGAGGAAGACGACGAAGAGGAGGATGAAGAGGGCGACGGTGACGAGGCCGACCAGAAGCCAAACTACGCCGAGCTTATGGCAATGTTTCCCGAGCACGGAGTAGGTATTGTGCAATGTTGTTGCGTGTTAGCTTTTCTTATTTTTTGTGCAGTTTTTCTTTTCAATTTGGGTTGCTTCGCATGGTATGCTTGGCATGGTTAAATAAAGATTAAGTGGACGGTGTGAAAGTTGAGATGACGTTAGACTTAAGTCCAAAAATGTGATGTACAGAGAGCGGCGCAAAAAACCAGATTATATTAAATGCAGACCTAAATGTGAATAGTCTGGTTTTTTTGTGCCACCCTATAATCAATGATGCATAGATGCAAATATTAGTATTGTTTATAAAGGGAGACAGAGGTATTTTGTTGTGATCTGTCAAAATGCATCAGGTTTGTTTTTCCACTTTTCCAGTTTGGTTGAACTGTTTCTTCCTTTTGTGCCATTGCACGATAAGATTTGTTGTGTATGATAGCAAAAAAGTCATGTATCTAGTGGAATAGAGAGAAAGGAAGTTTAGGAATTCAATACAAGTAAGTAATACAACGATGCTACTACATTGCCAGGTTTCCAGTGTGTGTGTGTGTGTGTGTGTGTGTGTGTGTGTGTGTGTGTGTGTCTGTGTCTGTGTCTGTGTGTGATTTGGAGTTGAATTTGGTGATTATCTGTCTCTAGGCAGAAATTGAGGATGAAGCCATGACAACTGCGTCATCCAATGCTCAGTCCATGTTCCAGTGTTTGGACTCGAATGATCCGGCTTTCCAGTTCCCCGGTTAGCTCTTACACGGCACTCTTAAATAAATTGTGCATCGCTAAAGACGTGACTTTTGATTCTCTTTGATTCGGTGCAAGACGTTCTATTGTCGGATTTTGTGTCAAATATTATTTTCAGTGTCCTTAAGGAGCTGATGTGCTATTTGTTTGTCTATTAACATCTTATCTGGAGCTACAGTTTAAACCATTGAAGTAAATAATTGTCATGAAAATAGACTGTAGCATTCTCAGGTTTTCAAGTAGGAAGTCATATCTGCCATTTTTAGTACTTAAGCTGGCCACACTGTTATAGAATTCTAAAAATTTTGACCATACTATGGAGTATGGATGATGATTTGGATCTGGGTTCTTATGATGAAAAACCATTCTGAATGTTTAGAAATTCTAATTGTCTAGACTCAAGAACATTTTCAGAACAATGTGGGAGGGATATATGGGAGGAAGGATCGTATAGTTGACTGTACAGCACTTTTGGTTTTGGCTGATGGCTATGTTACGGCTTCACAAAATCGTCAAATGATAATAATAATAATAATAATAATAATAATAATAATAATAATAATAATAAGGATAACCTTGCCTTGTTAACAAACTGTGTTGTCTGTTACCAGTCGATTCTCGTGCCGTTGAAGTTACTACATTCCTGAATCCATATAGTTCATCGGGCCATGACCAGACGAGCTTGAAATACCAGTCGGACGCCGCTGATCCGAGCAGCATGTCGGCGGATCTTATCTCTAAGTTCCAAGGCCACGACGCAGTTTCAGTTATGAAGGACAAGACTGATCCTGACGGCGTGGAAATGGCGCCAAACCAAGGCAAGCGCAGGGTCGCTCCGCTCGAGAAAGCTCTCGACTCCAACACGTCGTGCGCCTGTGCCGTTCCTGCCGTCGACCGCGTAAATTCAACGTTTAACCGGATGGTTGCTGCAAACGAGCCCGACGGGCTGAGGCAGAACGAAGGCACGTATAAAACAGTCGAGGATCTAGAGGACAGACCGAGCGGTGACCCTCTAGGAAAGACCATATCAGATTTAAACGCGGACGACGACGGGCGCTCGGCCGACGACGGACAAACGCCGTCGTCCAACCTTAGCGCCTCGAGGCCCAAGACAGCTCGCCTTGGCAAGAGAGCAAGCCAGGCCGCGCTTTTCGGAGAAAAATTGGTGCCGGAGCACGAACAGACGTAACGCTTCTTCCTTCTCACCTAGTCAAAGACGTTTTTGTAGAGAATCTGCATATACAGATATAGTCGACTTGTGTATTTGTTTTGACTGTTGTCAAAGAAAGCCGCTGGTTTGCAGCCATACCTTCTATTTCTTTGTTACTGCTCTTGTTCACTTGTCATGTGATTGGTGTTTTAACCCTTAAACCGTTGGATACTTTGTAACTGTATGCAATGCAACCGAGTGTACTCGGTTCCGGACGGTGGTTTAAGGGTTAAGGTGTTTATTTATCTAAATTCATCGAAGTGAAAAGTTTGATTAAACACATTAGCAGAGAAATTCAGAATGTAATTTTTAGTCAACTTCTATAGCGCCATTTTAGTAATGCACTTGGAATCGGTCAGCGGTTGCTCGAGATTTGAACTGTATTCCCCCATTGTAAAAATCCGTGTCTGATTTTCCGTGTGATGTGAGTGTGTGGCATCCCTTGGCATGGTGAAATTTAGAAAGGACTTCATTTGGTTTGGTTTGGCTTGAAATTTTCAGTGCAGTTTAGAAACTAAGTACGGTAAGGTTGCATAACTCAGCTGTGCACCGTCTTTTCATTTGTTTGAGCCAAGGTTTTTGGTACAGAGGATTCTGTACAAACTGAACTGTTTTGTTTGAGAATTTGGTCCAAGATTTAGCATGGCAATTTTTTTCTACAGTAGAGAATGAGGATCTAACAATTGGTATTTGATTTGATATTTTTCATTTCAGTGCTTAGAGAAATCTGTTTCATTAGAGATACAGTGAAACCCACTTAATTGCATAGGTGTCGTGCAGGCCTTGCTTGTGCGATTAACTGGGCTATGCGAATAGCCGGGACGTCTGTTAATTAATTGTACGCACAAAACACTGGTTCGGGTTTTTATGTTGTTATGCGATTATGCGGGTTATGCAATTAAGCGGTATGCGATTAAGTGGGATCCACTGTATTCATTTTTGTTAGAATGAATTAATGAGAACTGTTTTATAGTCAGCCAATTATGAGTTAAGGAAAGGACTTGTTTTATGGTAAATAGATTTATTAAGGAATTTATAAATTATTGATTTATTGTAGTTAATTAATTCATTTTTGCTTTTATGTTGTGAATAGTGAATACAGGTATGAGCTAGAATCCAATATTAATTCTACTCAAAGCTACCTGTTTATTTATAAATTAAATAGAGTGGCTGTTATGCAACCATCAGCAGTCAATACTTGGAATTGTAATTATTATTCTTTATAATTATATATAAATTTCTGTCATGTGTGTGTGCATGTGTGGTACCATGTGTACACACACACTTATGTACACACATACACATACACACAAACCTGGTTAATACAGAGTAGGCTAGCTAGCATGATGCTCAGTTCATGCAGACTTTTTTTTCAAACTGGCCAAAACTTGAAAGGGTTCTTCAGACATCTTTGACACCTTTGGTTAACCCTTTGGCCCCGTAAGGCCGGTATTTAGGCGGGCTTCATAACATATTGGTTATATGGACTACCATGGTGAAAGAGTTAACATCAGTGCTTCTCTTGTCCTATGAACTTCATGTTATGGAGATTTATATGCATTCGACCGTTATTTGTACTGTTAAACTGAAAAGGCTGTAATGTAAACTTTGTAAGTTGTAAAGCTCGTTTAACACCTTTCATGTTTCATGTTTGTGAATAAGCTGGTGCAATGCGCCAAGCTTTCGGGCAGCGCTATAGAAATTTCGTTACTTTACTTATGTGTTTGTCTGATGCAACAGTTTTTGAAAACGTGGATTTATTTTTCCTGTAGAACGGTTGGTTGTTAGCCCCCCCCCCCTAAGCTTGATCTTTGAATAGTTTATTTGCACTGGAATGGCTAGGATTGTCCTTTATGATATGCAATAGATTCTTTTAAAAATTTTAATCTGTATTGCCAGGTTGAACACTTTTTTGCCAGGGTTTAAGTGGTTTTGATTGCTATAGCTAGCTTCTCTGCACTCCTTGGCTATGTCTTGGCATGTACCGCCTAGTATAGCTTGAGAATATTGCAATATGTTTAGGGTCCATCCATATAGTACATAAAGTGCACTGAGGGGGAAGGGATGTTGGATTTGGGGGATTATGCGTAGGCCGATGTACGGTGTGTGCAACAGGGGAGATGGGGTTGTAAAGATGCCTTTTTTGCATATGTACTATATGGATGAACCCTTAGGACAATGCATCTGTGTGACGAAGCATAATACTGTTCTAAAACCAAAATTTAATAGCAAATGAGGTGAAGTTTCCACTTCTGGTAGGTAGGTATAAGAAAAATCATCTCAGACTATAGGTAACTCATGTGATTTGTAATTTGAGTTGTGGATAAATAATTACTTGTTAGTTATGTAATTATATTGTATTGACTTTGACATTTTATACTTGTTGACTGCACACAGGGTCAGTGGGTCGATTGACTGGCAGCACCATACTGTCGTTAAAGCATGCAACGAGATTGTTGTTTTGCCAGCAGATAAAACTGGACAGTATCGCAGGTTATTTTTGCATAATTTGCCCCAGCTTTGCGTAATCTGGAACCAGTGTTATTATAATTATTTAATATATGAGTTTTCTTCTCAGCTTTTGCTTTGACAGCTTCTCAGTCGTAACTAGTTGTAGTGTAGCGTGTGATGTGTGACAGTGGCATTATGGGAAGGCTCTCTGCAGGTTGACGGGACTGTAGAGGACCGTTTATACGGCTGTATATTTGTGCTGACTTTGGGTTTTTCGTGTGTAATATACTTGATGACTAGTGGCAGTAGTTTTGTGTGGTTTCTGGCAGAACTTACATTTAAGTCCATATCGTTCTTTTATGTGCTTTTTGATAAGTTATTAAGTGTATTAGTTTAGACTGTGGACTTGGTAGTTTCGACTGTTTTCTTGTCGGCGTAAAAACACGGCGATTGTTTGTTAATTCTGTTATTAGATGCTCTCAGATATAGTGGCATTTGTTTACACAGTTGTGCAAAGAGATGTTGCTGTTAATAGAGCACTGACCAGATATGATGACGACATTTCTAACGATGCATAATACTGTGTGGCAATGTCTTGGCTGTGTTAATTTCGTTCTGACAGAGCCTTCTTATGTCATCGTCAAATCGTTTCCAGATTATTGCTAAGAGAAATGACTATGATGAATGTGATGTTTGCCAGCGGGAGAGGGGGAATTTCATGGCAACTGCTTCCTGATATGTCCATTCTTTGTATGGCTTGGGGAGGGAATAAAGGGGTACTGGGAATGTATAGCTGGGGGGGAGGGGAAAGAAAGGGGTACTGGGGAAATTACCGTGTTTCCCTCCACCCCTGGTCTGACCCTCAATTTCCACTCTGATTGTGACGAAAGCAACTACAGTAGTAATACTACAGGTGGTAATATTAGCAAGATGATTATTGCTTTATTTTTGGCTGCAATCAGCTTATATTCCTTCTTGCTGTTTGAGAATCTCTTGTTTTTACTGAAGGGTATTTATAATTTGGTTGCCTGTTGATTGTACCTGTTTGATTGAACCACTTACCTGATAGAATATTTTAATTGTGTTCATTGTGCTTCTATATAGTGGTTTATGAGTACGTGCAGTACATACATACCTACAATTTTATTTAAAATCCAGATATTATTAAGTGATGAAATATAATTTAATGTTATTGTTGCAGTGTTGCTTTTACTGTTGTTTTAAACAAATTGTTTTGGAAAAGTAGTGAGTTTAGTTTAATATTTTTCCTAAAACATTTTATTGATGTTCAAAGCATTACCACCAATAAATATTTATTTAATGCGTGAGGATGGGTGTTTATATAAAACTTTTACAATTTTGTTGTTGTTGTGTCATTCTAAGCTATAATAGCTTGTCACTACGATTGTTGTTATGGCTTGTGTGTATGTGTGTCTGTCTGTTTCTGTGTGTGTTCCTGACATGTTGATTAGATGCATGTAGCCATTTGCTACATCGGGCAACAAAGAGATTAGACTGGGTTAGGATATTGTTTAGTAGGTTTAATATTTTTGGGCTATGAACTTATGGTGTACCCAGAAACTTGCATGTTCGAGTCCTAATTTGGGCATTATAAATTGTAACATTGCTCCCAAGAGCATTTGAAAAGAATGGTTACCAATTTGTGATGACACCATTAATGATGCACCAGTTTTAAAGTCGTCTGTCTTCTTGGGCAATCATCCAATGGCTGAAAATCAGCTAGCTCCAAGCCATAAAAATGGCTGGCTGGAGAAAATTTTGGTCAGCTAGTGTTTCCAAACATATTCAGCCATAAAAATTTTGCTTATACGCTTAACGTGTGTCTGGCTGGAGAGAGTTACTAAACCATATTATTATTTATTTTATTATTATTATTATTATTGACCAATGGCCACACCAGTTTCGGAGTAGTGTTTCCTTCTCCATGCTAATTTAAGAAAGGCTGAGCGCCTAACATATTCAGCCTGTTGGATGTAGTGCACAATTTTGCTTATACGCTTAACGCCTAGATTTAATCACCTTGAAAAATATTCTTGAAAATGCAATAACAGTCATTTCAGCCGTTGTCAGCCTGAGTCTACTAAACCATATTATTATTTATTTTATTATTAACTTGACACGTTGTCCGTTGGATTGGCCAATGCTTAGGAGTGTTTCTTCACTACCGGTTTTGAATTTTTGTATCGGATTTCGGATGTTGACTATTTGCCTGAGATCTGATCATATACACTGTCTCCATAGCTATTTTAAGAAGACAGGGACGAGGCTGAATGATTAGGACTTACCGGTGACTGTTCCAGTGTCCAGAATAAGCAACTACTGTTGTGCATGCTCTTGAACATTTTACATGGCTGATGTTACTGAATACATGAAATATCACTGACAGTCTGAGATTTTACAATTTCCAGAGTTCTTTCTAACTTTCTTATGATTATATTTTGCTGTTATTAGGTGGCATAATTTTGATTGTTAAATAAATACATAGACGGCGTCCTTTAATGATTTTATATAGTCCAGTGACTTATCTGTTTTGCAAATCTGGGCTTTTCTGGGCTTTTTTAAAGACGCCATCTGGGCTTTTTCAAAAAGTTGACTGGCATCACTGCCCGTGCATCGTTGGATATTTGTTTCGTGATTTTGCGTGTGGCTAAGTCGTAAATTATGTAGCGCCAGTATTGTGAGGGAAACAGATTTTTGCTTCGTCTTTCAGACTGTCAGAATGCGTTTGAATCGGTCGAAGGTGACAGAAAAGAAGCAAAGTCGGTTTATCCTGTTAGTTTACTCCGCTGCTGTGTTTATGCCGCTGCTATTGCCCTATATGCATAAAAGATACAATCTAATCAAGTTATATGGCGCCACTTCGCAATGCATAAAAGCATCCAATGGCCCACCAAACCCTAATTTATTGTGAATTTTATAGGCAATAATTTTCTTGCATGAGAAACTAAAATATTGATATCTGAGATATTGTGCTCATATTCTGATACTAAAGATTTTCAATAGCTTCTTATGTTTGCATTTTTGTAGATGACGCTTATTGTTCATTATGGAGCGTGTTTTGATATGGCAGCTAATTATAGATGCTTGCGGGGTATAAGTGACTGCGGGGTAGACATTGAGGGGAAGAAGTGACTGAACAATGTCAACAACTTCTGAAGACACCCCAAAAAGAATGGGAAAGCCAAGAAAGGGTCAGTTAATTTTATTTACACAAACAACAATGTGATGTGGTTGCTATATTTCTCATATTGAATGTATATCAGTTATTTTCCTGAAATAATCAGTCAGTGGTTAAGTTTTTAGTTTTAAGATAAAATTTTAATTTAGTGTCACACCTTTAATAGTGAAAATTCACAAATTATATTTATTTCTTTTTTAATTTATGATAAATTATGCTAATACTCTTAATGCTTGTAAAAAAAGTAATGGTAGTCCCATACTCAAACGAACATAGGGTCTGGGTACTAGGCAAGCAGCAACGCAGGTGGCTTACACCATTAATCTAGAGTAGGTTGCCATTACTTTATCCAGGCCTGCATTTTACCTTCGCAGCTTAACGCTGCTACCAATTTATTAGCGCCTAAGCGATGAATGGCTTGGTTGACCACCGACACCAGAACTAGGTCCCTGGATTGTCACCCATACGGGTACTAACCGCGCTCGATGTTGTTTAACTTCTGTGTTCTGACGAGAATCGGTTGCACAACTCCAAATAGGCTGATCTAATACTAGTAAAGAATAATAATAATAATAATAATACCAACAATATTAATATATATTGGAATAAAATTTGTTCATATTTCTCCAATTAATTAATAATTATCAGATCTTGCTGCGATGGCTGTGATTGCTTGGCATTCTATTGATTGCCAGGTGATCGTCTTGATGCCAGTCGCTTTCAGTCACCTGGAATAAATTACAAAGGCAAACTGATTGGTGTTGAGGACGTTTCTGGTCCACGTGGGGATAAAATGTGTCAGGTGGCGATGGCAAAAGTTAAGGCTGCAGTGAAGACAATCGGAGAACACAAGTTGAAGATCATCGTCAATGTTTCACTCGATGGTGTTAGGATTGTGGAGGAAAAATCTGAAGTATGTGGAATTATTTTGTGCAGTCTTGCAGAATTTTTGGTAAAAATTGTGCTATTGTTTAATGTTGAGACCTTTTAAAATGGGGGAGACGTAATTTATGGCCGACCCCTAATGTTGGGACCATTTAAATGCAGTTTTACCTCTGATTGATAATTATCGCTTATTAAATAAATTGCATAGATAATTTCCATGGATAATTATCAAATGAGCTGCAACATGGTTGATGCTTGACATAATAGAAATGGTTTTACTTTCTTTTTATTTTATTTTTCTTGGTTCTTATCCTTCAGAGCATACTATACTTTCATCCGGTTCAGAGAATTTCTTTCATTTCAAGGGATCCAGGAGATCCCAGGGCGTTTGGTTACATCTATGGCCGCGAAGATGGCAGCCATCAATTCTATGGAATTAAAACAGAGAAAGTTGTAAGTAAGCACAGCTAAATATATCTTAAGTATTTAAGTTATGTCGAGTGACTATTGTTTGAGCCTCTACACCAATAAATAATTGGGTTTTTTTCTTGTTTATTTCCCTGGTAGCTCAGCTGCTGGTAAATATGTGCTCTATTTTATTCACTGTATGCCTTGGAGTTTTTTTGCACTTGTTACGACAAGTGTACTCAATAGCAGTAGTGCAAACCTGGTCAGAATATCAGCCGTGTCCTAATTTCTCGGCATAAGACATATTGACTTGTCAGACTTTTCAGGACATTAAAGGAGCAAAGAAGAACAAAAAACTAGTGATGACCTTTTTGCATTTTTTAAAGCAAAAAACATCCATGTCCACAACATTAACCCCTTAACTGGGGATCCCGGATATATCCGTCCATTTTACATTGAGTTACAGTTAAACACATGGTTAAGGGGTTAAGGACATGACCTCTCCAAAAAATACCCATGTCAGAACATGAGGACATGGGTAGTAGTTTGCACCTTTGCTGAATAGTTGTTTATTGAAGGAGAAAGTCACTTCTTTTCTAGATTAATCGAGTCTGTGCAGAATGTTTAATCTAGGTACCGTAATGTTGGATCTTCACTGACATTTAGCACTGGCCAGATTTCTTATTCTGAGTGATTCAGATTATCAGATGCTTGTCGCCATCTTTCTGTTGTTCACAGAATAGTTTGTGTGCTGTTGTCGTGCAAAATATGTGGATATAGGTTTGGCAAGACGATATCTTAATTAGAAATTGTGCCTTAAAGCTGAACTGAAACTTATGTTATGGTTCGTTATTGCGCATGATGCAATTTCTAAATGCGATATGACGACGTTGTATTGTTAAATTTCGTTTGAATTCTAATTGATAATGATTATCAAATGTGGCGTTATTTTGGGTTCAGGCAGAAAATATTGTCCTGAATCTTCGCGATCTTTTCCAAATTGTTTACGAGATGAAGAAGCAGGAGAAAGAAGAGTTGCAGGATTCATTCGTTCGTGAATTGCCCCCATCTTCCACCGCCAAGAAAGGACAGAATACCAAAAATGTTAGCTATTTGTCTTTAAAACTAAACTTAAATTGTATATTGTTTTCGCTCATACAGCTTGCACTTGTATATAAATGCGCCCTTGCTGTACCATAGAGCAAGTGCAGAGCCATATGTTTGGTTTGTTGGAATGCTCTTGGTGCATGCAGATGTGTGTAAATTGGTGCTAGGACAAAATATTGTGGGGACAAAATGTTACGGACAAGATGTAATGGGGATAAAATGTAACCCTAAGCCTAACTCTAACCCAAACCTCAAACAGACTCGTGACATTTGTCCTTGACATTTTGTCCTTGACATTTTGTCCTCGGACATTTTGTCCAGCCACGGTGTAAATGAGTGTATGCAATGGTAAAATAAAAGTATGATAATTATTGTCTTAGTTGCTAGGTTGCTAGTAGGCATGTTTACTTGTAGGTAAGATGACCACAATAATTGTGATATAATTTTCGACATGTAGATTTGTCAACTTCGTGGTGCCGCCACTGGTTTTATAATTTATTTATAAGGATTTTTTGTATATTTTGATTTCTATGTGAACTGATGACTTCCTGTCATTATAATTGCAGCTGTTATGTTCAGGATTTGTTTCAAAGACAAAAGCTGCTATTGTTGGCTGGTTTATTGATAAATGAGCATCGATATTCTGCTGGTTCTTTAACGAGAACGTTTGCTCAATATCTTTAAATTTAATTATCTTCAGGGTTTCGACCAATCACACAGCTATTCATCATCTGTCACAACGCTTTCGTCCGGTCACAGAGCCCCACAAAGACCAATGGTTCGGGGCACTGCAGTTCGTCGCAGACGTCGGTCTCTCGTGACGGGAACTACGTGGCGTCTCCGGGTGGATTTCAAAGAGGCGTCCTGCAGCATCATTCTTCGGAGATGCGACATTCATCATTTCTTGGGAAACATTCACAAACTGGTGGCAGGCAGTATTCATCGATGACTTTGTCTGACCGTCATCAGTTTCATCCCTCATTGGTAAACGATTGTGTGTGCATGTGTGTGCGTGTGTGTGTGTGTTAATGCTTTATATGTTTCTTTGATTTTTTTCATCCGTAACACAGACAAGTGTTTCATTTTTGTTTTGTATAAAGGGCTGTGAGAAAATGAGGCATCACTCACTTACATAATGTTGGCAAATGAATGTTGTCCTGTCTTTTTAGCTAGAGAGCTAGAGATTTTAATCATGGAAATTGGAGAGCTTTGTTATGTATGATCAGTGACTCAGTTGTATAGTATGTTATCTTTTCATCTTTTTGCAGAGTACAGTCTTGGGTGATTGTTCAGAGATATTCATGTCTTTGTCATTGCCTCAGTTGCTCTCTGCCAGCCCATTAGGGGCAATAGCTAGTCAGAAAACATTTCCAGGCCTTTTTGTCTGATGTTAATTTTCATCCTTCTGCAATTGTCAGTTGTTTTTCTGTCTTCCTTCATGTTGTCTGTCCATTTTTTCTGGAACTGCCTCTTCCTTTTTTTGCCTTCCTGTTGAATGTTGTATTAACTAATAGTTAACTAAATTATCTTATATCCAATATTCATATTACCAGAAAAAGGTAGTTCTGAATAAAGGATAAAAAAAGATATTTTTATATTGAAGTACAAACGCATGGGTTTACAATGCACGTGGTTAAGGTTTCTTTCAGATAGCAGTATAAATGTTGGACTGTTTGGAACTGATGCAGGTTGGCTCTTCAGTGCTTACTCGCCAGCAAAGCGCATCGGATGCGGTCAGCACGAGCCGAACATCTCCGCTGGCAAAGTCGCGACCTCGACCTCCATCCGTGCAGCTGTCCGGTTGGTTTCCTGTGGCAATTCCACCTCCGGAGGATTCCAAATCGTCTCTCATGCGACGGACCGCGGCACACCCTCCCGACGGACTGAACGCTCCTTCGGTGCATTCGTCGTCAGCGGGGGAGGGCTGGGCGGTCTTCGAAACAGACGGACAAGACGGTCCCTCCCTTGCTGTTGTGGGTGGTGAAAATGTGGAAGAAACTGCAGCGCGATCGTCGGTGCTGGAAAACATAGAAGAGGTGCCGGTGGTTGAGACATCGGTGCTGCCGCCTGGGAACGAGGCCGGTGCTGCGGTAGACGGCGAAGCAGATGAACGCTCGGTCGACGCCGGAGTGGTACGCGCCGTTGGAATTAAGAAATCACCGTTGATTTCTGGCGCTAAGTGTTCTGGTTTGCCAAGGCAATCGGAAAGTCCAGGCGATGTAGTCAATTGCACTTTTTACAGTCACGTGGAGTGCAGCGGGGTGTCTCCCAAGTCTCCTTCCGGCGTCCCGAAGCTGGCGTCGCCGGAATCGCTGAGCGATGAGGAGGAAGAGGAGGAGGCGGAGGAGGAAGAGGAAAATTCCATGTATGTCGTGGACTTTCCCTCTCCGGACGCGCCGCCACCTCCTCTTCCATTAGACATGGTGGTTGATTATACGCTCCAGCCTCCGGTTCTTCCGCCGCGTCCTGCAGTGTTCGAATCGGCCGTTTCCAGATTTAGTGCTGAGTCAGCAGAATCCTCCATTTACAGCAATCTTCCTGTGACGGAATCCACTGCCGCCGCGGGTTCCTTTACTTTGCCCCGACTCTTACAGCCAAACGGTGGTCACGTACGACCGAGGATCAGACCGATACAGGCCGGCTACGACCTGACGATGCCGCGTCCTCGTCCCGTCCCGAGTTCGACGACCCTTCGACCGTTCGACGACCCGGATTTTGACGAGAAGCAGATGTTTACGCACCCTCGTTTTCTGAGCGGGATGACTTCTGCACGCCAGAATGAGGTCAGCTCCCAGAGTTCTCTGTTCGCTACATCGTCCAATGCCGATGGATCCACTAATCCTGGATCCGCTAATAATATCAGTTTCACCAAAGATCCTTTCGCGATCTGTTTATTATCCAAAGGCATAAAACCTCAGACTGCCGCGTCGCTGTCCTCGGACGTCAACGACGGCCTCGTTCATACTTCTATCTCTCCGATTCCCCGTCCTCGACCTCGACAGAGATCGGTGCCTAGTGCCGCCAGAGGCAGCGGTGCCGGCGTCGCGTCGAAGTCGGAGAATGGCTCGTCGTCTTTCCAAACTTCCGCCGTCGACGATGCTAACCAGCTTAATCCCAGGCGACTGATTCGCACTCGATGCATATCGAATAGAACCGAGCATTCCCCGAGCTCTCTGAGTCGCCGCAAAGTCAAGTCCGTGTCCGAAAGGGTCACCGGAGTTCTCGGCGCCGGATCTAACCGCAGCGATGTCACTCCCGATCCATTTACGCAGGTCGATCCGTTTGCCACCGACAATTTTTCCTGCGATCCTTTCGTCTCTCAGCCGGATCCGCTGTGCTTCGAGAGTCCTTCCGATCCGTTTTCAAAGGAATTCCCAACGAAAGCTTCATTTTTCTATACTAGAGCAGTTACTGTTGAAATGGGAGACGTTTTCGACGACGCGGCTTCTGCCGCCTATGAACCTGACGCGCAGACGACTGCTGAACCGGGTTCGGTAAAACGCCATGTCCACGTTTCCACTAGTGAATCTGCCATGGAGCGGAAAACTGTGATTTTACTGGAGAAAGCAATGGGAGATTCCACCGAAATATCCGTGGAAGGTACAAATTTCCATTTGCTGGAAAGCCAGTCGTCACAGAAGCGTGCTCAACCTATACCGAAGGACAATGTGGCAACAAGCGCACGAAATGGAAATGTTTCGTGGCAGAGTGATCAGAATTGGAATTCTGTACAAGAACTCGCTGCCTCAGAACAAGAACGACAGGCCGTTCCAGTCGTCGAGAAGCAAGCAAAATTTGGTTCTTGCAGTTTTACGGGCGAAAGAACTTCAATGGTGAATGCCATGAATTTCACCGAATCAAAAAGAGAGGAATTTGGACCAAAGATCTACGATTCGACCTTGCAGACGGATACAACCGAAGGATTCTCTGATTCTTTTGACCCTTGCTAGTTTCATCTTGACTCTCACGTGGATAAGACGTTACCACGTCAGGTAATAATTAACTCTTGTGGCGGGACAGAAGTTAATGAGAGGATGGTAGATTTTAATGCAATCAGAATAGCTAACCTGCTGATTCTTTACTGTATGTGTGTGTCTGTGTGTGTGATGTGGTGGGTGTGTGTGTGTGTGTGATGTCTGTGTGTGAAGAAGTTAAATATAGTGCAGATTCGCCCCCCGCTTATTGTTGCTCAATATGAACTACAGCAGAAGCAGGTATTGTTGTGCCTCGAACAAGCTGACATTAGGTGAATGTCAATGAATATAGCTATTCTTTGAATGCAGCTGATTTGCTTAAATGCTGCATGCATGGTATGAGCACCAAGGAGCTTAAATCACACACTAATACATACTTTTCTTTGAGTATAACGGCTGTTGTTAAAGCAATAATAGATAATAATAATAGCTTCACTGAGCAATCATTTCTATTATTTTTTGCAGGACCATGCTTAGAAAATCTGTCTTTCATGGCAGATTATCACCGGACAACATGGCCTGGATATTCACGGATTGCAACCGAAGACTCGGTTTGGACTGTAGTGTTTTTTAATTATAATTAACCGTTTGGATTGTTTTGATGTCATCCTTGTTTTTGAATTAAAACTGACTGGAGGTGGTTAACGTCTGCTAAGAATGATATTTTAAACATGCCCAAGTTTAATTTCAAATGCACACCTGAGAAGCTGAAATGTAATAGCTTGGGAATTGAATGCTGTGCTTGGGTCCTACTTGGAATAGACAAAAGTTAGATGTATAGCTGATTGTTTGCAAGCGAGTTTTAGATAACTAAAGCTTTGAGTTTTCTTCTGTTCGTTTTTGTTGTTGATGTACCGTACTTGAATGTATTCTGTCGTTCTAGTCAATGGCATACGTCGTTACGACTCTGTATTTTTGTTTTATAGAATTATGAACTGGTGATTTATTAAAAATAGTTTTTAAATTACCAAAATAAATTTTGTCTGTGGACATTAGCCACAAAAACAATCTAAGGGAGGAAGCTGACAATTTAGTTATTGGACTGCTTGGAATGATACTCAAGATGTACGAATTAATAACAAAACTGTGAATTAAAATTTTATATATGACAAATCATTGAGCAGTTATTGTGAATATTTTTTAACATATCAATTGTTTTAGTACTGAAATTTCTTAATTCTTGGGAAGTTACGTTTAACATATGTTTTCCGAGTTTGAGGTTCGGATTTGGAAGAACGGTTTTGTGAAAAGTGTGTAGTGATAACTTGGAAGCATTACTAACTTACTGGCTTGTTTATTTAGGGCACAGTTATCATATCTGCTATTTAATTCAAAGAGTAAGAGACAGTTTCACCATTAAGACATCTGTACCTCCCCCTGGTGACAATGAACTGCCTATTCCCAGTGTGGATGGTTCACCCTTACATTTGGTCTCATTTTGTCTGTCCCATGTAATCACTATCTCCTGTTCATTTGGTCAATATAAAAGATGTATAATGTATGTATTGGTTTTGATAAGAAAATCCAGTGACATCAATATTTGATGTGATTTTGCTATTTTAAAACTCCTAACCTTCACAATAAGCCATGTTAAATTCAGTATTCTGATGAAAGGCATTAGTTACCGTACATATGTGTTTGATAACTACCTTTGAACAAGCCTGTGTTGCATTTCTGTTCCATGATGGAGGCAGAAAACTAGAATGCTACTTACGAAAACTTCTGTGTTAAATGGATCTGAGAATTTTAACCACAAAATTTGTGTGGTTTATAAGCAGGGTCAACACTACAAGTCTTTATACAGAACAACCAGGGCTTTTTTCAGTGGGAACGCACAGGAACGGTGTACCCAAGCCTTTTTTGCCAGATTGTATAATAATTATGGATATGTACTAATGCGTTTGGGAACATACAGGTACGGCGTTCCCATGTAGTACGGCGTTCCCACGCCTGTTTTGTTGATGAGCAAAAAGAACAAGTTCCCAACCTTTTTTCTTAGAAAACTGTGAGACTTACCTGTAATGTGATAGTTTTTCATACTTACACAGCAGTGCTACTAAATAGAAAAAATGTTGTATAAATGAATCTGTAGAGTAAATATATGTTTAGGATGAATGGTCAAGTGGTAGCCAACCTTTGATTCCACGTTTTGTACTTATATTATCTTAGCAGAATAGGACTAAGAATAAATTCTTTTTTACAATATTTATTAATTGGACAAGTGTATCAGTGAATTATTTGAAGTCGAAATGCTACCAGTAAATTATTACATCACTTTGTAAATTAATGAGCTATACAATTTTTTTACCGTCAAGTATAGTTCTTTAAGCCTATAAGGCTACACTAAATATTGTTTAAACTTTCAATTTGTTTTGATTTTATAGTTTTGTGATATATTCTTGTCCACATATCAATATCAATTTTTTCATCTAATTTATATAAATCTGACCAAAGATATGACTATTATTCTGTCTAATCCAATTTTACTCAATTACAGTAAGTACTTTATATTTGTGTTTGTGAGAATCCAAATACAAATTTGGGTTATGGGTTTTGAGTTCATTGATTTGATTGTCTGTCTCATATAATTGTATGTGTTCAGTGGTGAGGCCACGGGGGTTTGACCTCCCCCACTTGCCATCAGGGCCACCCGTGAGATTCGTGCAAAATTGCAGATAATTTTTTTGTGAGGGGTTCGGGGGATGGTTGAGGATCAGCTCTGCTAGTCTAAGTATCAAGTGTCCTCTATATATCTATATAACAAGTTTTCTATATATCTATTTAATAAGCAGTCGTTGCAGGTATCCACAGCTGCGTTACATGCATAGGTATTAAAATGCATGTTTATGCGTTGTATTAGTGTCTTTAATTACTAAAAGTAAGTTGTTCAGCTTCATGGGGGCTTCACCCCTGACCAGGGGCTTGGACCCCACTGGGGGCTCTGCCCCCAGGCTTGCCTCTGCCCCCAGGCTTGCCATAACCCTCCCACTCAAACATCTGGTGTCGCCACTGTATGTGTTATGTATACCACGAGTTGAGTTGGAAAAAAATAAATAAATGTAAATGTAAAATTATAAAAGTATGCATGCTATGGAATGACGAAGTGGAGTCTTCTTCACGTAACAATTACAGCATTTGAATTACTGTAACTTAACAAGCCAGGCAGGTGTCAACAGTCTTAGTTTAGTGTTTGAGAATTAATTATTGGTTTAAGAATTATTATTGCCAACAGTTTAATAGTTGTATCTATACAGCTTTGTATGTGTGTATTTTTGAGCAGGATTGTGCTAATGTTTTTCACAATTACATAAAAGAAATTGTTCAAGTATGAAAGCAGTGTACCCTTGCTTGTGTTACTCATTAAATGAAGAATTTGCTGTAATTTTTTACTCGTTATGTGTAGCAATAAGACTTCTACTTCTTACTGATCTACATAAAATGCATTAATTTTTTTATTGTTTCTTTACAAGAGATTGTAAGGACATAAGTATTTTGCTGAATATTCATGGTAAATATAGTCATTGCTTTTTCTAGTGTTCAGAGATTGTTTTGAATATAAACGATTGCTGCTATAAACATCTCCATGCCAAGACAGGCATGTCACCATGCATGTGACCATATTGATATAATATTCTCACAATGCTGTTCTTATGCATCTAATAATACATTTTATATAACTTCTAGAGTTGTTGCTGTAATATCAAGTAGTTCTCTTTTCAAGTTAACCGATTATATATGGATTGCATATTGCAATGCATGTAAATGTGTTCTACTCCCGTAAGAGACCACTCCGCAAGTCAGATTTTGTTGAAATAACTTTATGTGACCCTCGCAACAGAGTGTGATAACTAAACTCCCTTTCGCTTTAGTACATCATCGCCTGAACTCAATTCACAGCAGTGCACCCACTATTTCAACTTTTTCTGGATTATTGTTTCACAAGATCAGAAGACTGCTTGCTATTCATTAACAGACTGCATCGTCCAGAAACAATCTGATGCCTATATGATTAGCAAATAAAAAATCAAAAGATTACCAAAGCAGCATTTATTCTCTCTTTTTATCCACTGTTACCTGTTGCTAAAGAACTGTGGAAACAAACATTGTTTCACAAAAGTTCATTTCACACTACGGTGAAAATGCCAAATGAACTTCCAAATTGTTGGCAAGTCAATGCATCAACTGAACTTTTGCAGTTTCTATTAAAAACCCTAATATTATCATTTCAGATACTTAAACAGCGACTTTGATACCTACAAGAAACAAAAAATGAATTATATAACTATTGAACAATAAAATAATACTGTAATAACAAATTTTAAATGTAGAGAATTTCTAAAATCAAAAGTAAAATTGTGTATTCGTCTTGGTATTATACATACAGTAGACCATTTTTAATTTTAGGAAGAGAAAAAGCAATTTCTATGCAAGCCTTTAAACCTGCCTTCAATAAGTGAGTTCATATGAGATTTAACAAGGTAAATGGCAACCACAAGACCTGCCATCCACTCCTAAGTCTTTACCGGCACAAAAAAATTATTTCCAAATAATAAATCCCAGAACATTTCGCGCAGATACATACGCAGTGATCAACGCAGTGCAGAAAATCGAACAGCTCCTCGGAACAATTCTCGTCGGTCTTCGTGCGGCCCGTGACCCGTTCGGTGCATCTTTCCAGCTCCTCCTTGTAATGCTGGCAGTGCTTGTCTTCGTTGCACTCTCCCCGGAGAGTCTCGTGCGGATCCTGTAACAATCGGTCAAATAAAAGTACAGCGGTGGCCGGTCAGGGGAGGGGTGTTGTGGTACAACGGTTAAGATTCTTGCCATGCGACAGAAGGGTAGAGGGTTCGAATCTGACCCCAGGCACTGCGTAGCAACCTTGGGTAAGCTGTTCACCACTCACTTGCTCTGCACTTACGATTAATTACATGAATGACTTATTGTGAACTAATAGCCAATAATAATAATACATATGAACATAAAGACTGTTCAAACCTAGTGACCTAAGTAATAATGCAGACCAAAATTTTGCATGATACATTCCATGTTTACACCAAGGCGTCCTTTTATGCGGTTACAGTTTACACACTAACAAGCTTGAGAATGCTATTTGCTAAAATTGGTCAAATGGATATGGATGTTGCATATCAATACATTTGGCAGATGAGATGCATAAACAAAATACTGCTGGGGAATGGGAAACATGTATTTACATTACATTTATGTAATTACTGCAGTGCAAAATGACTGTTCACCAATAAAAGTGTTAAAGTCAAGGTGCTAATTTTCATTTACTTCAGAAATCCATGTCACAATCCATTATAATTAGTATTTTTATTAGTAAACATTACCATAATATATTATCGTTTGAACAGCAAAATCAAAACATTGGGTCAAATTTAAAAGCAAATTTAAAGGCTTCTGAAAACTTGTGAACGAAGTAACACAGCAAATAGTTTAAGCCTACCACAAGTTCCTGCTCTTCAGACTACAAGAAAAAACAACCACACGAATTCTAATAATTCCATATTTTACAACAATTCTAAAAACAAGTCATGATATCAATCATAATGATCTATGTCAAACTAATGTAAAATCAATAGATATTGAAACCTGGGCATTACTGCAGAATAAATGCTATAAAAACATCAATGCAGTAGATATCCCACCCCACACACAGAAAATTCTAGTTAAAGGCCACAAAAGACTTCTAGTTTGAACTATCCCAACAGTCGATACCATTGCTCTATACCAACCGCACAGTCAGTATATTCCACTGCTTTTCCGTCTACCAAAATGTGGCGCTATATAAATACAAGATGTCAACTCATCTACCGGTAAACGTCTCGCCTGATATGCTGGATTTGATTTGGATATTGTGTGATCGTGATTTGGTGTACCATCGGCTGATGACTCTATGCATTACGAAGTGGCGCTATACAAATTTAAGATTAGACAGAATTCGGAGACAATTCTTGCAGACAATACAGCAATATTTCCTCGCATAAATATGCGTGCTTTCAAAAGCATAGTTCTGTGAATCTGTGCTTAAAATAAGCGCGTCGACACAAGCTAACATAACATAACATAACTTAATATAATAAATTATTTTGACGTTTATTCACCATTTTCAAGCGATCCTCCAAGGTCAACACACGCTCCACACGAAACAAATAAATAACTTAAAATAAGACTGACTTACGAGAATGCTGTGATGCCGCCGCGCGTTTTAGAAATGTTATTTCATTTTTAAAATATCAATTCAAGATATCAATTATAATTATTTCAGTCAAACTGATTTGAAATAGACAAATAGACCTGGGCCCTATTGCTGAATAACTGCTAGAAAATATCAATGCAGGAGATACTCTCCTTGCTTACAAAAAATTCTAGTTAAAGGATACATAAGACATTTTACTTTACATACTCAGCCAACTGTCAGAGTAAATAGACCAACATATATGCAAAATCCATCATTTTGGCATCATTTATTTTTTAGCATGCTGAATCAGAAAATGTGCTTAAAATAGCCAGGTTTTCTTACACAGACGGCAGATAGCGCCAGCTTATCGAGTCGTCTGAATTTTATTAGCCGGTGTTCCTCTTGCTTTATCTTGCCTCGTGGCTTTTAGTATTTGTTCTCTTTTCATAACAAAATGACAAGTTGTCGTTGTTCCAATAGTTATGACAGTTTTTGTTGTATTTGTGGTGACTTTTTTTCCAGGAAGCATCAAAGGAACATGACGGATTTTGTGAAGAAGGTGTACTCTGTAGTCATACCGGTTTAGTGCGAAGTTGCGATCGCATATTTAAACATCTCTTTTTTTGTTGCCCCGCACTTTCTTACATTTTCTTCCGCATTGCGATCCCCTCTGCACATTTCCCACTCTTCGCACTTTCCAGATCTTAATATCGCGAGTTTTCATATATCCATCCAATGCAATTGAAACATGACGGAGTCAACAGACGAATTAGAATTTAAATTTTCAACTAACGACGATCATGATTACAACGGGCATGAGCTTGTTGCAGGCACCAGTGGTATAAACGGAGGATTCGGTAAGCGTAGTAGTACCGGTGCCTCGAAACGAAAGAAACAGTCAAGGCAGGATTGTTTGACATTTACTGTAAGACAGCCCTCGCTGAATGTTGACACAAAACACTTGCCAAGACATATATCGCCCACGGACCGTGCAAAATCCTATCCATCAGAACTGTACGAGTCCGGTGGCAAGCTATTTTGCAAAGTGTGCAATTTGGTAATGGATCACAATAGAGTTTTCTGCATCAAGCAGCATTTGATAACCAAGAAGCATATGTTACGTGCAGCAGCTGCAGCTATATTTTCACAAACTAATTCTCCCGATGACAGTGAAGCCAATCTGCCAATTGGACTGGATGACCACACCCAACAGTCAGCTAACTTAGTCTTGAATCAAAGTCCATGCCCAGCTATAACAGCATCAGCTAAACGTCCTAAACAGATGCTTAGTGCTACAACTGCATCACACACAAGACAGCCAGAAGTGTCAAATAACGAGGTAAATAATATTACAGATCTTGTATGTGTTTTGTTTTTCATGTTACAAATGTTAAAACAATTATTGCTAATTTTATAACGATTTTAAAGCAATGTGATATAGGCCTATAAAGTTTATGGTCAGTAATAACGAACAAGACTTTCCCAAAGATGTTTAAATTAATAATTTGCCCAACCTCTAATTGTCATAGCAAACGGGCAGTGGCATAGCGTGGGTCCGTGCTGGAAGGTCAACACTAATAACTTGTTGAACTCTTGAAAATATCTGATGAATAAAACACTTGAAAGGAATGGCTGTCAGAACGCTAACATGCCTTGTTTAAATCTATTCATACTGTTTTCAATACGATAACCCTACTTCTTTTGTGCTTGGAATTTGTCACCCTCCCCTAAAAAACTGTTTGACCCCTCGAAATGCCACCCTTAGGAACGTGCAGCCCGGGCAGACTGCCTTCTTTTGATGCCCTGCAAATGGAGCCTGTTTTAAAATTCATGCTTTTTGTTTGGCAGTTTCTCTGTTTTTGTGTTGATCATTTTTCCTGCTGAATGGAACACTTGACGTGCCTTTATCCTTCTACTGTACAATGCTCTTGTAACAGAATGTACTAATAGACATGTTTTTCAATTTCCCAAAGATTGTCATCAACAATAGCAAAATAAAGCTTAATAAATGAAGCCATTACATTTTCCATAGCATCCTAAATATTTCTTCTGGATGTTTTGTAGCTGTGCAAAGACTGGATTCGTATGTGTGCCGAAGCAAACATTCCTTTGGCAAAAACAGACTGTCCTTCGGTTCGAAATTTCCTTTCAAAACATGTCGTCAATGGTGGTACCATTCCTAAGCATTCTGAACTAGGGGAAAAATATTTATCGGAGGTTTACATTGATGAAGTAAGAGTAGTTAAAGCCAAAATAGCGGGTCAACCCGTTGCTGTCATTTTTGACGAGATTCCTGATCCTCAAGGCCGTTGTGTTCTCAGCATTCTTGTTGCACCATTATGTGTTGATGACCGTGGTAGATTGCGTTCATACTTAGCAGATACCATATTTCTGAAGACTGTGGATCACAAAACTGTTTCCCAGGCAGTGGTGAAAACTCTTCAGCAATACGACATTGCAAATGAAAATGTAATTGTTTTCAACACAGACAACGCTGCATATATGTTAAAAGCTTTCAGTGACTGCCTGTCAGTTTTGTACCCAAATGCAATGCACATTACATGTCTTGCACACATCGTGAACCTTGTTGAAGAGTCTTTTCAAAAACCATTTATTGCTCTTAATCGCTTTATTCAATCATTCTCGGCCGTATTCTTTCGAGCAGGGGCTCGTAGACGTCGATTTCTAGAATATCTTGTTTCTTCTAACATGAAGCCATTGATGTGTCCTGATCCATGTGGAACAAGGTGGGGTGGCTGGTTTGATGCACTTCTGTATCATTGCCAACACGTACACCTGTATCCGTCATTTTTTGTTCACGAATTGACCGTGACAAAACACAGCCAACCCTCACTCGAGGCTCTCCAACCTTCTGTGATCGACTACGAAATGATCGCGATTCAACTGAACGCGGTTGCTTCAAAGTGCAAGACCGTTGTCCATCTTACCGACTTGCTCGTGTCTAACGGTCCCATTGCAACGTCGGTATTTGACTGCCTAGAAGCTGTTGCCGTTAGTTTGGAGGGAAATTGTCGGCTGTCGTCGGATGCGTGCGACGAGTTTTTTCAGGACCGCGGCGTGACAGTTGTACAACGGCAGCAGATAATAACTGAGCTGGAAGAGGCGTGTGGATCAACACTTGGCAAACTACAAAAGTATTTAGCTGATGGACAGCCGGGGATCGACTTCTTGAAAGCTGTTCGAGTGTTCAATCCAACCAAACTGTGCCTGCTGTCAGAAGATAGGAAGAGCTTTGAAGCCATTATCGGCTTTCAAGAGGTTTAGTTAATGAAGACAAATATATTTTGTTTACAGTCTTGTTGACATATAGCTAGTCTAATTATTTGAATATTCAGGACCTGTACTCCCGCAGAACAGGTCTTGAATATTTAAGACGCTAGCTAAATATGTTTGTATATAGGGATAACCATATTCTAAGCATATTACCGGCATTTATTAAAAGAGTAACAAGAAATTAAGTCATCATATTGCTAAATGAAACTTAACTGAAAAGTACCAGTACTATGTGCATGATTTATAATTATAGTTTAAAAGACCAAAGGAAAATACATGCAAATTGTAGGATAGTCCATGTTTTGAATAATAATAAAATTATTTTTGCAAGGTCAGTGAACAAAAATAATGGTCACGACAATTTACATAAGGTTGACATACTTTGCATTATAGGTCTCTGAAGAAGAATGGACCTTATACAGACAGCAGATTGGACCAGCAGCAGCAGCAACAACAACAAAAATGCCTCAAATCTTGAGTTTTTTTGGAAATGGTAATTTGTTTTATTTGCAGTCTTTCTGTCTTTTATTTCTAAGCACATAGCATTACTGCCCTGGTCACTGTAACTATTGCAATATTTGATTGATTGATTGACTGATTGATTGATTGATTGATTGATTGATTGATTGATTGATTGATTGATTGATTGATTGATTGATTGATTGATTGATTGATTGATTCAATAGTCTAGTTAAGAAAATCACTATAGGTAAAGTGTGCAATACATTTATTTGTTAATTTTTGCCAAGTATGTTATGTTTTCTGGTATATTATGTTCTCTGCAGTGGTTTAGCGTGGGTGAACAGGAGGGTGGTCATCCCAGGTGCAATATTTCGAATGAAAAAATAAAAAATCTGAAGTGATAATTACAATAAATCATAAAATTAGGCTGACACATGGCATTCACAAAAAAGAATTGTAGGCACTTTCAGTCAGAATCTATTTTTCAATCGTGGAAGTACAATACGATGATGTTTTTCACTTGTCGAGGCATTTTGGAAAGAAGTTGGAGGCACACTTCCTCTTTTGCCCGGGCGCTGGCAACTCGCATTATGCTATGAAACTGGTTCTATGCCATTAAATTGTGGCAATTAAATTCTGACCCACTTGTTCTCTGCATTTCGAAGGTGTATATTTTTTTACGAATTGAATAAATTTAGTGGCAATACTGAATTTGTTGCACCTTGCAAATTTTAGTTAGCAATAATGATTCATTAATTATTTAGCGACAGGTATACTGTATTTTCATGAAACTTAAGATCTGTAAAGACGTATCTATTCAACGTCTCGTTTCCACGCTCTTTGTGTAAAGCGCCCTCAACTTTGGCCCCTGCTATGTTAGTTACGATGCTATATAAATTGTCATGAACAATAACAAGAACAACAATCTGTAATTGTTGTGGTTGTGATTGTATTAGTGCTGCCGAACAACTGCCAGTTCTGGCCACGCTATCCGAGAAATACCGGAATGCGTTTGTGATTTCGGCCGATTCAGAGAGATCGAACAGCATGCACAAACTAATCAACTCGCCTTGCTGTCAACGCCTGACCGAATATAATTTGAAAATACTTCTATTTATGTATTTTAATAATAAACTCGAAGAAAATTTTGACGAGAATGAGGAAAGTAGTGATTCGATTCAGCTGTTGTACGCTGAGTAAGTCAGTAGACTTGTTCTGTGGTATGCTGTCTGTAGACTGCCTGACTTAGTAGACTGTAGAGGCTGTAATGTACAGTAGAACCTCGTTATATCGAAGTTCACGGGACCGTGATAAATACTTCAAAATAGCCGAGGTTCGTTTTATCCGATTCCTGTATCATTAACACTGTTTTGACGGGACTGGTGCTCGAACTTCAATATAAGCAGAATTTCAATATAAGTGAGTTTGATATAGCAGGATTTGACTGTACTGTACTTTTTTTATACTTCGGTGCAAACATGGAGACTTGTTTTACTTGTCTCTACTATAGGGATCATCCATATACAGTGTAGTACATACGCAAAAAGGCATATTTTCAACCAGTGGCGGCTCTAGGATTTGGCAAGTGGGGGGGCCGTTGGGGTGGCAACTTCTAATCATGGGGGGCCAACCATTTGTTGTTTAATGTATGTAGCATTAAGTATAGGGTCCCAACTGGGGGGCCAGGCTCTCAATAAGGGGGCACGGGCCCCCCTACCCCCCCAGGTGGAGCCGCCACTGTTTTCAACCCCTCCCCCGTTTGCACACCGTACATTATACGCAAAATCACCTAAATCTAACCCCCTCCCTCTGTTCGTGCGTACTACATGGATGGACCCTTAGATGTGGTTTCATACAGCTCGATAATAATAATCTTTGTCGGTGACTATCGTGTTGATGTGGTTAAGTAATAAAATACATTGTGCATTATAAAATATTTTTATTAGGCTAAGTATGATGAAGGAATAGGATTATAAATTTTTTGGACAAGTTTACGCGGCCGGTCTTGGGTGTAGACGAAGTAGGCGGCGGCCTACGGGGGCATTTCTTGGGGAGGCAATTTTAGACTATTAGTATCGGTTACTAATTAATTTTTGACGATTTTGCGTGGCTACGAGACCGTACGATTCTGATAAAATTGTGCTGAACTTGGCTGTGGCGGCTCCACCGGGAGGGCCCGTGCCCCCTATTGAGTGCCTATAGAAGAAACCAGCTCTCTTAAGCGCCATCTTACCTCTCGTTTGATTTTTTAGACATTTGACAGAGAATAGATTTCTGAAAGACTTTGTATAGTGTTTCAAATGGCTCATTATTTTTTGTGGCATTTCTAAAGCTCTAGAAAAAAAATTGAGACAGAATATATTGTCAATTCTAGTACGGTTTGACACAGCAAAGATGGGGACACAAGAATGTGTGGTTTTAATTCGTCTCATCACTCGATCTTCTGAATTTTTGCATATCTATAGCCTACTGTAGCACTAGTCCTTGCATTGTCCAATTTCAAACAGGCCATGTTGGCCCACCCAATATTTGGCTTGTGGCGCCCTCCATGCGCGCAGAGCATTTGGACGCGGTGAGCATTTGAGCGTGGAGGGTATTTAGACGCGGAGGGCATTTGAACGCGGTGGGCATTCACAGTGGTTTTCATACAGACTTACTTAGCCTCCTAAACCACGTAAAATCACATCATCATCATCATCATTATTATTATTATTATTATTATTATTATTATTATTATTATTTGGACGCGGTGAGCATTTGGACACGGAGGGTATTTGGACGCGGTGCATGAGCATTTGAACGAGGAGGGCATTCACTTGGTTTTCATACAGGCTTACTTAGCCTCCTAAACAGGGGCGGCGCTGGGTTTTGTTGGCTGGGTGGGTCTAATGCAATCTACACAACCAGGACCCGGCTCAGACTACCCCCCTCCCCAATCAAAAATTCTCTGCGGATTTGCTCGGGTGTCCCTGCCCGGGGCTGGGTGGGTCCGGACCCGCGGACCCGCGGACCCACCCCCCTAGCGCCGCCCCTGTGGGGGGGGGCAACCATTTTCTGTTAAGTATGTAGTATTAAGTATAGGGTCCCAACAGGGGGCACTGGGGGGCAGGCACTCAATAGGGGGTGTGCACGGGCCTCCCGGTCCCACCTGTGGAGCCGCCACTGTTACGTAGGGGAGGGGTAAAAAAGTGCCACATTCGCGTGAAGTAATTTATGAACGACCCCTAACTTTGCTAACCTTGGTGTAAAATCGAAGACGAAGAATAGTTTTGATTGAGCACCAAGACAGCAATGCGTGTTAGGCCTACTGTATGTTTGTGAAGATTTTTAAAAATGGTCACACGAGAAAAAGATGTCTCAAATTAGGAGTTAGGCCTACAAACTGTCGAGAGACCCGACCTGTGGCCAGTTGTCGTGACAGCCCGTGTGCATCGTCTGCATGATACCTGGGCGCCTCAAGGACAAAGCCGTTTCTCGCAAATGCTGGCTCCGAGACGGAGGCCAACGACGATTCTCGTGCAGTCTCGTCGTCCGTGCGCAGGCCGGAGGAGGTAACCGGCAGCGCGTGGTATGCCCCGAGACTGCTTCGAGTCGTGTCCTGGTGCTATTGTCCCCCTTAAATTGCCTGGGACAAGCTGTTTATATCCCTTTGTATTAACGGGCGGTCCCGAGTGGATTGTTTGTGCAGGGAGTAGGCGTGGGCGTCCGGAGAGGGTGCGTGCACCCCCTGGGAAAATTGTGAAGTTAGGAAAAAAGTAAAATTACCCCCGTTTGTTTCATCACAAGACTCTGTTTTGCGCCCCCTGGAATTTTTTTTTTCATTTCTTTCGTCACGATACCCCTGCTTTGCACCACTGGAAAAATTTATGCGGACGCCCATGGGAATCGGATGACGACCCCGGACAGCTGACTCCAGTGTTTCATCCAGGCCTGTTGGGCGAGACCAAAACCGTTTCTCGCAAATGTATATATATATATATATATATATTATATATATATATATATATATATATATATATATATATATATATATATATATATATATATATAGCCTACTAGCTTACTATACTGATTAGGCCTACTAGTAAGGCAAGATGATTAAACGTTTGTCTTCTCATTATATATATATATATATATATATATATATATATATATATATATATGCAGTAAGCCTATATATATATATATATATATATATATATATATATATATATATATATACCGATGACGTAAAACGTCGTTTTTAATTGCGCTATATAGGCCCTAAGCTTAATTGCGTTCTGTTTAATGGAGGCGGCCATAGACACTCTTGCGTAGGACTATGGGGCGCCAGAAGCTCAAGAGTCGGGGCCACCAGAGTGACACATAACAAGCCCTTAGTCAATACTGTTTGGATAATTGTAGCGAAAAAACTTGACCACGCACGGAAACGACTGCGGAAAGCACGTCCCGCCGGGCTGTTGGACAACAACGGCGGTCGAGGTCGGCCGCCTGCATGCAGTGGCTGCGGTGGGCGCGTTTTTTGCTCGTTTCAATTAGCGCTGAGTGGCGGCGGCGGCGAATCGCCGGCGCTTTGCCCGCGGCGAGCAACAAGCCGCCGAAGAAGACGCCTCGCTGTCTGAACGCCGGTCGTCTACCTACCTACCGCCACCTACGGACAGAGGGCGGACCGGACGGCAAGAGAGCGCGCCGCCGGTAGTTGTAGGTAGTAGTCTGGGCTGTCGGATACCTCGAGGGGGCTGCTGCTGCTGCTGCTGCTGCTGCTGCTGCTGCTGCTGCTGCTGTGAAACGAATCGTTCCGGTGTGCGTGCGTTCGTGTGTGCGGGGCGCGGCGGGTGTTTTTGTCTGTGCGTCAATCCGCCGTCTCGTTTTAATTAAACGTTATTAAAGATCGAGAAAGAGAAAGAGAGAGAGAGAGAGAGAGAGAGTCGCTGGTTTTGCTTCTTTGACCGCCAACGACCGCTGTTAGGCATTTCCTCGCTCGACCGGATCGCGTGCCTTGTCGTGTCGGCAGCAGACAGAGGACCTACCGCCGCTGTTACCTGCCCCGACCCACATCAGAGGCGTCGACCACAAAGGCAAACATCAATCTTCGTCGTTGTCGACTAATGATCGTAAGTGAAAAACAAGATAGTAGCCTAGTAGTAGTAGTAGTAGTAGTAGTAGTAGTAGTAGTAGTAGTAGTAGTAGTAGTAGTACCAGTAGCAGCAGCAGCAGCAGTAGTAGCAGCAGCAGCAGCAGTAGCAGCAGTAGCAGCAGCAGTAGCAGCAGTGGCAGCAGCAGCAGTAGCAGCAGCAGCAGCAGCAGCAGCAGTAGCAGCAGCAGCAGCAGCAGCAGCCCAGCAGTAGCAGCAGCAGCAGCAGCAGTAGCAGCAGTAGTAGTAGTAGTAGTAGTAGTAGTAGTAGTAGTAGTAGTAGTAGTAGTAGTAGTATAGTAGTTGTATTGGGCGGTTTATTTAAAGAGACGTCAGTTAAGAGAAGTTGATAGTAGACTATATGCCTATATAGTTTTTTAGTATGCAATGTATCTGAGGTATTTAGTATTGTACTTATAATGAGTATGTACTATTATTTCCGGCAACGGACTATGATTGATTTCCTCAATTTCCTGGACCGTATATTATCCAATACTCATTCGACGGATTTTAGTGCCTCCTGGAGAGCCTATCTATCACCGATTCAATGGCCATCGCTCTCTCCTTCAATCGCCATCCTCTTTCGCCGACTCGTGAATTTTTTGCGAGAAGGCGCACTTTTCCAGAAGACTTTGTTGATTAATTATTTTGAATTTTTGATCTGCTTCTTCCGTTTAGCGTTGAACTTCGGTTGAAGTCGCCGGAATTTCTACAGCGTAGTTCTATAACCGGCGCAGTCTTGGAAAACCCTATATATTTGGAAACAAAATGTTAGCCTTTTAAGGTTATTTAGGTTCTAAGATGTTTAAGTTTTAATGTCTGGCATGCTAATACCCATATACCAGGGGCGTAGCCAGGAATTTGCTTTGGGAGGGTATAAATGTTTGGGGGGGGGTATAAACCTTAATTATAAACCATATAAACTACATATAGCCACATATAAATACATAAATCACATAAAAAACTTTTTTAGGCAGACTGATTTAGGTAGACTGATTGTATATATACCGATAACCCCCCACCCCCCCACCCCCACCCCACCCCGTCGCTACGCCCCTGCCATATACCCTTCTTCTACTGCATATTCTTGTCACGTGCTTTCTGCTGTCTGCAGAGAGTTAAAACGTTGAAAAACAGTGAAGATGAGTGTTTTATAATGAAATTAATGTAATCTATATGCTGAAATTAAGGTCAGAATTGGGGATACAAGCATCCACCTCCTTCCCCAAGTCACAGTGACGTGTGACGGTCTTTTATCAATGCATCAGACATATATTACTGTAATTGCTTACTGTATATATATATATATATTATATATATATATATATATATATATATATATATATATATATATATATATATATATATATATATATATATATATATTGTCCAGTCCAGTATATATAGGCCTACTCGATAGAAAGAAAATGAAGAAAAGACATGTAATGGACATTAAATTATTCGCATCGCTGTCTTTGTTTCGACTCGTCCCGTGCAAGACGTGCTGTTTCTATACATAAGCGTTATGCCTATACTGTGTATATGTACGGTCAGTTATAAATTGTCGTTATATTTCTATATATTTAGCGTATAACTTGCGGTAGATTATAATGCAGAAGACTAGAAGTCTATTTATCTTGCACTAAATTTGGGCAAATTACACTGTCCGTCTGTTCAGTCTCTCTCTCTCTCTCTCTCTCTCTCTCTCTCTCTCTCTCTCTCTCTCTCTCTCTCTCTCTCTCTCTCTCTCTCGCTCTCTCTCCTCTTTCCTCTGTAGACCTACGTGTTCTTTCAGTGCATTTCCTTTTATCCGTTTTCCGATATATATATATATATATATATATATATATATATATATATATATATATATAGGCTATATATATATTTATTTATTTATAAAATTCCATATCTTCTATGTACAGTATACACCGTATTGTCTGCTCGTCTTTCTTCCTAATTGACCCCAGTGCCTATTTTTCATCCACTGATCCATTTTCTCTTATCCAACCGACATTTCTTATCTTCGCATACTTTGTTTCTTCTTGTTTTTATAGTTGTTTTGATGGTTTTGCGCATAACTCCAGAATAAGACAAGATTCCTTGATATATACAATGCACATAGCTTGTTTATTTATCTCTTTTTTCTTCTTTAAGTCCGTCCTTCATCCAATCATTCAGTCAGTCAGTCAGTCAAGTAATCAGTCGGCAAGTCACTAGGCTCTGCCCTCCATGTTCGATCTTATTTTCCTCATTCCATCGCCTGGCCTATTTCCTTTCCTCCTTCGGAACCTTCCTTTCCTCCTCTCGTTTTTCTTTCTCGTCTCCGTTCTTCGAGATTCCAGTTTCTTTCAGTTTCATCGTCAGAAACAATAACATCTCACAACTTCTCTTCGCGCACCGTTGACGTCCGCAGAAACTCGACAAAAAATTCATCTCAAAAGAGCCGATCACCTATAGGCCTACGCCTTGTTCTCACCTGTCCCCCGTCGTCGTTTCCTGCCATGTCCCCGGGGGCGAACCCGAAGATGGAAAATTATTAGGCCCTTATGAAGCCGCTGATCACGTGACTGATCACGTGACTGATCACATGACTGTCGACCTCTCTCTCTCTCTCTCTCTCTCTCTCTCTCTCTCTCTCTCTCTCTCTCTCTCTCTCTCTCTCTCTCTCTCTCTCTCTCTCTCTCAGAGGCCGAGAAGACTGTATACAGTAGGCCTACTTGGACATCTCCTGATGGACACACAAGAAACCAACTCGACTATTTTCTATCTTCAATCAGATCCGTGGGTCCGGAGAATTCAAATATCTGCATGCATTGTATATTTTCTATATACAATACATTAGCAAAATATATAGGCCCTAGTTGAGCAGTGGCGTAGCGAGGGGGCAGGGGAGGAGGGGCATATGCCCCCGGGCGCCGAGGTGAGGGGCGCCAAAATCGGGTATTTGGGTAGGCCTAGTGAAATGCATATTAAAGAAGAAGAAATACGTGAGACTTTGCCCCGGGCGCCGGATATCCTCGCTACGCCACTGCAGTTGAGTTTAGTAGCATGCATTATTCTATGTATTATAATAATTTATTGATCTGACAGTAGCATTTAAATGAGCTTTGTGTAAATAAGTAACCGATAGCGCTAGAAAATGTTCCGCTCTTCTCGCATTAGTCCGACCGTGTCGTCCACGTGGTTGGACTGCACTTCTTGGCGCCATTCGGTTGCCGCTCGATCTGTCAGGTGGTTGTTGGCAGAAACGGCAATATGTGTCTGTCACTCAGTAGCCTATGACCCATGAGTCCATGCGACTCACCGGACATTTGACCCATGTTTGACCCGTGCGATCCACGACCCATGGGTCCGGAGAAGTCAAATATCTGCATGCATTGTATCTTTTCAAAGCCGTCAAGCCACGTCATAGGCCTAACGAAATCAAAAATAACAATGGTTTTTAAACAGGATTACGTAGCCTCCCCCACTTTAAATGTCATAATCATCATCGTCGTCGTCATCATCATCGCTATTGTTATTATTATTATTATTATTATTATTATTATTATTATTATTATTATTATTACTGCTATTATTATTATTAGTATTAGTAGCCTAGTAGTAGTAATAGTATTACTACTACTACTACTACTACTACTACTACTACTACTACTACTACTACTACTACTACTACTACTACTACTACTACTTCTATAACGTCTTGTCATAGAATAGATGCAGAAAATTGTGTTACACAAATTTTGCTTGTCATTAAACCGTTAGCTTGAAAGTTCATGCGGAGCATGTACGACTGCACACGCAGTCCTAAAAAAATTGATGGTTCTCGGGTCAAGACCCACATGACCCATCATTGGCGACCCATTTGATCCGCTGCCCTCTCTCTGGTTGAGGGTTTGGACAGAGGTTAATCACCCCCACACTTCTCTTTTGAAAAATCGACTCCATGCCATTCGACAAACTGTGCGTTCTGACGAGATTAATAATTTCTCATCCTCGTCTCGTTCGGCCGTCCATCACTCCGTCTATTCTTCGCCCCCCCCCCGCCATTCCCCTCACCCTCCCATCGGCCAGGTTCTTCCATTTTTCATGCGCTCGCTCCGACGGATGGCCGGAGGTGTTGGATGAAGAAAGAAGCTTTGCATGCCAGGTCACGACGCGTCTCTTCTCTCGAAATTAATGCATTTATTTGGCGCCTGATTTACCCGAGCGAAGGAATTGCCCGGCAAAGATTGCCAATCGACGCTTCCGGCGAGTTTGACCCTGCGCCCATCACGCCCCGTAGACTTGTCTGGGGCTTGTCTGTAAAAATCCATTTGTATGTATATTGCGAGAAATTACCCATATACGGACGGACCTGTAGGAGATGGGCCTGCGTATTTTTTTCGATCAAGCAAAACGTTTGGGGGAGAATATATGCCGTCAGACCCAGTGGGGTTTCATTTTGATATATAAGCAGGATAAAGAAACTGTTTTTATCCAGACTCCAGGCCTTGGGGGGAGGGGGGAATTGAAGCCTTTGGAGGGGAAAATTTACTTGGCTGGAGGGGAAGACACACAGTTCAATGCAAAATTTGTGTAAGTGCTGGGATTTTTTGGGAGGGGAGGGAATGTTGAGGCTTTGTGGGGGGGGGATCTCCCCTAACAGGCCTGTATAAAACACTGTAGAGAAACCAGTGACAAAATGATAGTTTCCCTTGCTCTGGACTGAGAGAGAGAGAGAGAGAGAGAGAGAGAGAGAGAGAGAGAGAGAGAGAGAGAGGAGAGAGAGAGAAAGAGAGAGAGAGAGAGGGAGAGAGAGAGAGAGAAGTCGACCAAAAGGAACAGAGGACGCAGTGACCATGGATAGCGTTGAGTCAGTGAGAGAGTGTGTGTGCGTGCTTAGTAATTCATAAATAATTATAATTGTCGCCTACGTTGAGATATTTTAACAATAACAGCCTCCAATTCAGCCGACGTTAGCGGCTTTTTTTCCAATGTTCGAGTTGGTGGGGCTGGGGGGGAGGAGGTAACGAGTCTAGCTTCTTACTGGAGGAATCCGACCCCGGATGGAGGTCAGAAATCTTGTGGCTGTAGTTATCGACAGTGGCGATTCCAGGATTTCTTGGTGGGGGATGAAATGAATTCATAGGAAGTTGGTGGGGTGGGGGTGAAAATAGAAGGAAGAAAGTCAAAAAATTTTGCCGAAAAAGACCGACAAACGGGAAATTTATCTCTAATTTTACTACACTTTTACCCCAAAAATAGTTTGACAAGCAAGAAAAAAGGTCATCCGCAGTTTTCCCCGTAGTTTTGTAGTTTTACTAGACTTACCCAAAAATAGATTTCACAAGCAAAAAACAGTCCGGCGGGGGATGCATCCCCACTCATCCCCACGTGGAACCGCCACTGGTTATCGAACCACACCAAAAATCACCAAAAAACCACCAAAACCACCAAAAACCACCAAAAACCACCGCTGAAGGTTGAAATGTCTTCCTATACATGACATGCATGCATGATTCCAGACTACGGGGCTACATAGAAATTTGCTCAGAGGAAGCGACCGTTCCCCTGCAGCCCCTTCCCCTTCCAGCTACACTACTTGGGGCCGAGTTGACTGATGACTGCCCGCGACGGTGACTAAGACTAAGAAATCGATTGATTTCGGCGCAGTTTTATCGAGCGGTCTGACTGCAACTCTCTTCCTACTGTTCACTGTTCAGCAGCTAGGCTATGAACGATGGGGTTTTTTTCATTCCATTGGGGGTGGAGGGTTGTTGTTGTTGTTGTTGTTGTTGTGGCTTTTGCCGGATGTAGCAATAACTTCCGTCTTCCTATCGATCGTTAACTTCCGACCAGAGGAAGGCGTTGTTCAGCGCTATATAACTTTCGTTTTTTTTATTTTACAACGAAGCTCTTGACGGTTTAAATTGTCCAGAATGAAATCGATTCTCCTTGGAGAAATTTATTTCAACGATTCACGACTGCTGGCGGCCTCTACTGGGCTTCCAAATCGCCGGCTCCCGCCGCCCCCCCCCCAACCGCAGGCCCAGGACCGTCGGGATTCGGGTAGGGGTTCGCAAGAGAGGAGTCCGATTCTATTAATCGGTTTACCCTCCCGAGGGGTGGCCAGGCATAGGCGCGGCGGGAGTTGGAAAAGCGGCCGGCCGGAATGTCGTCTCTGTTGGCCTAACAGAAACAGTCGTCTGCTAAATTTGCTGTGACGTCATCCTAGCAGACGAGAGCTTGGTTCACTGGCCTGGGTTGTTTCGGTGAGTCTCGTCCCACTGCCGATGTCACAGAAAGAAAAGCACTGAAAACTGTTTGCGTCCGACCGGCGGTCTTGACAAAACGTTAACTGCAGTATAGCGTCATTTCAGACTTTCTTGGGGGGCAATTTTGGCCAAAGTTTTGGCAATTTTCGGTACATTTTGGACAATTCTTGGCAAATTTGTAAATTTTTGACATTTTTTGCAAATTTTGGCGATTTTTTGGCACATTTCACATTTATTTATTTATTTAATACATTACAGTATACATTATTTCTTCATTTCCTTGGGGGCGTGGTCCATGCCCCGCCCAAATAACGCCACTGGTTAACTGTGCTTATATAGCGTAACGTAACTGATAGAACATTAAATAAAGTAATGTAACGTTTGAAACTTTGAAGGCGTGAGAAATGGTTTGCTGACGACACAGACCAAAACGTTTCCCAATCCCCAGTCAGCCCACTTTTCTTTACTGAGCGCGATATAGAACCAGACATTTTGTAAAGCCGAACCCATAAGGATTCAGACCCAACCCAGCCCATGAAAGCAATCGGGTTAGGCTACTATACCCAACCCACCGTAATACATTAATGCATTAACCATGCCTTATTTTCCTAGCCAAACCAACCAACCAACCATAGACATGAAATTTCCGACCCAATCAAATCCAACTCATGAGTGGACCCATGTCCAATTGTCCATGTCTGGGTAAAACGCTTTTGTGACGAAACTGAAAAGCGCTTAGTTATAAGATGTAACCCTACATTAAGATGGACAGATAAAACTGTTTATTGTCATAACGGAATACGCGAGTAGTCTAAATCACGCAGGAAGGTCACTCAGATGTTAATGACAAACTCTATGTTAAGTTTGCTCGTCACTATCATGCACTGTACTGTCGTTTGCATCAGTCCTTTCTTCATGGAAAAGCATTTTGTTCTTCTTAAAAATCGATCAACGTCTGTGTCATTTGTAAAGCGGATGCCTTTATGGAGTTTTTATGCTTACGTCCTCAAAGTACCGTCATCTTTAACCCCTTAACCGTGTATTTAACTGTAACTCAATGTATAATGGACGGATATATCTGTGATCCCCAGTTAAGGGGTTAATTCTCAAAATTCTCTCTCTCTCACGGCTTAAACTTCTTAGATAATTTTGAATTATAGAGCTATTTCACGATGACTATCGGTGCAATTTTTTAGTTTGAATTCATATTTTGAATGAAAATGTGAAATATTGCGTCGAAAAATGTCAGCTCATTGTTTTGCTCAGACAACAGATGTCTACCACGTGCATGTTAGCGTCTGTGTGTATACGTGAATGTATGCATGTGCATGCGTGTGTGTGTGTGTGTTTGTAGCGTTTGTTTTGGCTCATCCATATAGTACGTACGCAAAAAGGCATATTTTCAACCTCCCTCTCCCTTTGCGCGCGCACACACACACACCGAACATAAGCAAAATCTCCAGAACCCACCAACCCCTCAGTGCCTACTAGGGTCTGTCCATTAATTATGTCAACAATTTTTGGGCAATGTTTGACCCCCTCCCCTTGTCAACAACTGTCAACTTTCGCTCAACCCCCATAATTACGTCAAAAACTTTTGACTCCCCCCTCAAGATCAATGACAGGTCCCAATAGCAAGGTTATTATTTTTGTGGTGATGACCATTTTCCCCCTTTTTTCTCATCGAGTGTCAAAATGTGGTGCTGATGACCTTTTTGCCATGCTTTTTTCCATTGTAATAAGTAGTATTCCATGAAATTTCCTAGTTTTTGATTATTTGTAAAACGTGAAATTGTTGACGTCAACTTCTCCTGACCTGCCCCCTTCCTCTGTCAACAACTGTCAAACTTTTTCAAACCCCCTCCCCCTAAATTGTTGACGTAATTAATGGACAGCCCCCTATATGGATGGACCCATTTCTGCAGGTCAGTAATCTTCATTCATCTTTCTTCTTTATGATCCAGGATTCTGATCCGATCCAAATTCTCGAGCGATAGGCCTAGACCAGCCTTTCTGTATACGCCACAAACCCTGTTAAAGCATATTGGCCTATTCAGTGGTTTTCACACAGGCTTACTTAGCCTCCTAAACCACTTAAAATCACATTATTATTATTATTATTATTATTATTATTATTATAAATATTTTAAACAAAAACTACCCGTAGGCCTAACATGAATTCAGTCGGTGGCTATATCAGCAACGCGGTTGTTTGTCAAAGCGTTCCCCCGCCCCCAGGAATACGATTGGAGCATCATCGGTGGTTATACCCTAGGCGCTATACGATAGCGCTATAAAAAAGCTGGTTGCGTTGAATGCAAAATTGCCAATGCGCCGCAGTCCGCATTTGTGTCTCCAAAGGATTAACTGTTTAATCTCTGTCGACGCCAAACCATCTGTTTATTGTTTTAGCACGTTTCACTCTCCGTGATGATGTTATGACGAGTAGATCATGCTTAGAATTCCCCGCTTTTATCGTTATCGTAGTAGTTGCCGTTGTCGTTGTTATCGTAATCATATTAATCGTCGTATTTGTCATCGTTGTCGTATTCGGCGTTGTTGTTTTTGCTGGTGCTGCCGTGTCACGGATCTGGGTTATGATGACGATGATGACGACGACGACGATGATGATGATGACGACGACGACGATGATGATGATGATGAATTGATGATGAATGATTAATAAAAGACCGTGCATTTAGCATCAGTCGATTGTCGCTGGAGAGTAAGAATCATAAATCATGTCTGTGGTATAGTTCGAAGGTGAAAAGGCATAGAACATCCCTAAATTTCCTGGTTTCGACTAGGGAGGGTGTAAAATCCAAAACAGATGCCTGTACAATGGAAATCTGAAGGTCATTTAGTCTGTCTTCTAGATTCGCCAACAAATTTCGGCGCTCCCGATATCGATCAGTAATATTTCCGTCGATGTCTGTTGTCTGACAGAGAGAATTATTGTTGCTATAAGACCGTTACCCGCACAGATGGATAGTGCAACTCTCATTCTTTACTCACTTATCTGACAGACAGACTGTTGGGGAATCTGACAGTAGCAGCATAGCAGTCTGCAACATATTGCAGAATCCAGAACGCTCAGTTGATATAAAAATTCAATAAAATGCAAATTCACAGACAGAGAGACAGGCAGACAGGCAGACAGACATACATACATACATACATACAGACAGACAGACAGACAGAGCTTCGGTGAATTTGTCTGTCTCTGTCTGTCTCTGTCTGCCTCTGTCTATCTCACGATATATATATATATTTCTCTCTTTCTCTCTCTTTCTTTCTTTCTCTCTTTCTCTCTTTCTCTCTTTCTCTCTTTCTCTCTCTCTCTCTCTCTCTCTCTCTCTCTCTCTCTCTCTCTCTCTCTCTCTGTCTCTCTGTCTCTCTCTCTCTGTCTCTCTCTCTGGACCTTAACAGTCATAGCTGTTTATACTCATCGAAAGACCCTGCGGTTAGAATATCATTCGCAGCTACAGCGTATGGAGTTCATCGAGTGCGTTGAAATGTCGAGTCTCGAGATGAGCAAGGCTCTCTGCGGTGAGAGTTCTCAAAACAAAGTGCGCCAAACGAATCGAACAGCCGAGAGACGACGCAAGGTTTACGCGCTCGGATGTCTGCATGAAATGTTAGCAATGCCAAGACATTTACAGTTGAACTTTGTTATAGCAAACTCGATTATAACTTATCCTCGGTTATATTACGTACCGCATTGTATACGGTTCCGTGTGATGCGCTAGCTACCGTACTGGATGGTATTGGATATAACGTGCCTCAGATATAACCAGTGGCGGCTCCACCGGGGGGGCAAAGGCCCGTGCCCCCCTATTGAGTGCCTGCCCCCCCCAGTGGCCCCCAGTTGGGACCCTATACTTAATGATACATATATTAAACAACACATGGTTGCCTCCATGATTAGAAGTTGCCACCCCAACGCCCCCCCCCACTTGCCAAATCCTAGAGCCGCCACTGGATATAACGTTCTAAATTTTACAGACCCACTAAGTACGTCATAACGAAGTACTGCAGTAACTTGAGGTAGTTTTAGTTAGATTCAGAAGAACTATACAAGATACTAAACGCTTTGGACTCGAACTTTCCATGACATTTACTGGTGTACGCACTATAGAGTCTATAGAGCTTCGAAGCAATCTTTATATTAAAACTCAGACATTGGATGCGTATGAAAGTGTCAGGGACCCTGCTGCGATCTACACTGAGAATTTTTTTGCTGACTTCCCAGTTTTTACCGCGAATTTTCCTGTAATTTCTTGCCGTTCGTGTGACGCGGTAAGATCGCCATTTTGCGCTTTCAAATATTTCCCCGGGATTTTTTTAAACCGCGGATTTATCTGATCTGAACAGCGAGGAGACGCAACTGTACCCCTCCCCCCACCAGTGTTTTATCCAGACCCATGACTGGAGGGGGTGGGCGATTGACTTGGCTGGAGGGGAATAGACAGTTCAATGCAAAAATGTGTGTCCGTGCTGGGATTTGTGGAGGAGATTTTTGTTTGTGTGTGGGGTTGGTGGTGGTGGTGATGGGGGAGGGGGGAATTATCCCCTATCAGGCCTGTATAAAACACTGCCTCCCACCCATCTTGCTTGCATCCTTGATGATGCCCAGAAGCAGAGAACAGAAATGCCGCTTTTTCGAACTCTACTCTCGCATCAACTTTTCGATCCCCATTATTTGGGACCTGGCACCTAAAAGCAACAAAATTTTGCCTCTCCGCCACCGAAGCCGCCCTCGTCTAGTTTATATTTTTGCGTTTTCTCTTGGGGGGGGGTGTGGTAGAGTAATCTCGAATCACAGCCTCCATCTGCCCCCAATTGAACCACATTCGGAGAGCATTCGTGCGGATCAAAATGCAGCTTCCGTCTGTTGGAAATATTAACCCCTTAACTGGGGATCTCAGATATATCCATCCATTTTGCATCGAGTTACAGTTAAATACACAGTTAAGGGGTTAACGACGTAGTCTTTCTCTGCCACTCAACAAAGGACTGAGAACAGACGATTGAAAGTCGCTCTTCGTGTTTGCCTTCGTCTGTCAGTTTTCGCGACAGAACATCGAGATCCATCATCATCATCATCAGCAGCAGCAGCAACAGCAGCAGCAGCAGCAGCAGTTGTAAGCAGAGGTGCGGTTTGGCACACATGCACTCCATCTCCTGGTTACTCAGATCACGCGACAGCGTCTCTCTCTTCGAGCATCGTCGTTTCACCTTACGATGGGAAAATGGAAGTGCAGAGAGGTTGTTAATGGACGGTCCATATATTATGCTTAAAATAACGCTGTTCATAATGCGATAGAAGAGTAGAATTACAGGTCAACGATAAACCTGCCTACAGTCAAGTTGATCAAGAGACACACGATGACATGTGTGGTGACCAAAGGTCTGGTTATGATGATGATGATGATGATGATGATGATGATGATGATGATGATGATGATGATGATGATGATGATGATGATGACGGTGGTGATGATGACGAGGGTGATGGTGATGACGACGACGATGATGACGATGACATTTATACAACAACCAGTTAAAGGAGACAGTTAATTGGAGACCGTTTCATCTGTGATTCTGCGTTGTGTGAGAAAAGTCTCGAAAGGGACATTGACCCCGGTTGGCAGTAAACCGCTTCGTCGACAATAATTATTACTTAATCTGCCATTGCCGTGAATAAATCCCCAATGCTTTGTAAATTGCTTATTAGCGAACTTAATTTCACGGGTGGTTGTCGTTATGTTATCTCGAATATTTTGCACTGAATAAATAGCTCGATTATCTGGGAGTTTTAACCGCCCCGCCTCCCACCCCCACCCCCTTTGGTCGAGGACTATCTCTCTGCTCCCAGTTGGGTCAAAATTGTGACACTATGGCTGCCTGCCGAACTCACTGTTTTATGGGGTAGTCATGGGGGTTTCTTTACCCCTTATCGAGAAAAGTTAGTAAGAAAGATACTAATAAATGAACGAACGAATGAATGAACAAACACTCTAAAATAAATGGATGAATAACACGAAATCGATTAGTCAATATTAATAAAATGCAATGAATGAACTGGAACGAGTGAATTAATTAATGTTCGAACGAACGAATAAAATGAAAGAATGAAAGAATAAAAGAATAAAACGAATGAATGTAGGAAATAAGAAGGAAGACGATTTGCTGATTGCGTCGAATGACAACATGGAACATAAAAGCAATTACAGAGGCGTACGTAATCTATAATGCATGACGTAACGTAGACGGAGGGCACAGCGTAGTGACAATGGTCATCCATATAGCCTACTGCGTCGGGGCTCAAAGGAGTGACACGCTCAGTTCTGAACAAGCGAAGAAACCCAAACCACACTACAGCAATCAATGATTAAATGCAGGGGGAAGGGAAGAGAGAGAGAGAGAGAGAGAGAGAGAGAGAGAGAGAGAGAGAGAGAGTACAAGTCGTAGGATTGCATATAATAATAATGAGATAGGTAAGAGACACAGAAGCGATAGATCAGAATACAGTAGAGGCAAGAACTGGATCAAAGGAAACGTTTGCAATAATTTTAGTATCCAAATGAACCAACCGACTCGGTCGAAAAAGTGCGATGCACACCGACTGACTGCAAACAATGTCCCTGCGTAGATGAAATGGTTGCGAATGTCCTGCCTTTTTTATAAGTCTCCTTTTCTTGTTTTCTTTATTCAGTTGCCGGCTTGCCGTATTGTTAGTTGTGACAGATTTCTTGCCTTATTGGTTTCTTTCTGTGAGTTGTTTAAAGTATAAAAGACGTGGAGTCAATGACGGTTCTAGGATTTCTTGTTGTGAAGCGGGGGATGAAATGAATCCTTAGAAAGTTGGTGGGTGGAGATGAAAAGAGATGGAAAAATCGATAAACTTTGCCGGTAAAGGCTGACAACAGGGAATTTTTTTACTACACTTTTACCGCGCAAAATAGGTTGGCAAGCAAAAAAGGTCATTCGCAGTTTTTCCCGGTAGTTTTACCAGACCTTTGCCCCAAAATAGGTTTGACAAGCAGAAGAAAGAAGTCCGGTGGGTTGATGTATCCCTCTCATCCCCCCCCCCTTCCCCCACGTGGAACCGCCACTGCGTGCAGTAGCACTGTGATCTCTGATAAGTAAGCCTTCGTCTTGTTCTTATTTGTAATTTCTTTTGTTTTTCAAACAAACCAGGGCCTCTCTGGAACTCCTATTTCATCGGTGAACCCTTACGAAATCCCCAGCAGCAGCTGCTGAGACAGGAGTGGCGGAACAGTTGGCCTAAGCGGGAAGCAGAGGAGCGTGCGCGACGATGGGTGGAGCGGGAAGCAAGAAGCTCCCGATGGAAGATCTACAGTTCCTCATCGAAAACACGAACTTTACGAAACAGCAGATAAAGGCATGGTACAAGGGATTCATGGTAGGCTTGAATCTACGGCGATTTTTCTATCTGATGCATTGGCGTAGCCGATTGGGGGAGGGGCGTGAGGGGTCGGGCCCCTTATCTGTTTGAGGTCAGTTAGGATTTGCGCAAAACCGTTGAGAAAACTGGGATTAGGGCAGTGGCGGCTCCACCGGGGGAGGCCAGGGGGCCCGTGCCCCCCTAATGAGAGCCTGGCCCCCCCAGTGGCCCCCCAGTTGGGACCCTATACTTAATGCTACATACATTAAACAACAAATGGTTGGTCCCCCATGATTAGAAGTTGCCACCCCAACGGCCCTCCACTTGCCAAAACCTAGAGCCGCCACTGGATTAGGGAGAGGGTGGGGGAACAGAAGCGAGTTGCTACATGGATGTGAATGTGGCACGAACTTCTTGACGATGTTTATTTGCTAGTAGACTTTCTCACTCGAAAATGTCCCCTCTATTCCGAAACACCTGTTGCGCCGCCGGTCTGAAACATCCTGCGTTGTCTATTAGCCCTTCGATAAACATACTAATATAGGTGACTTCCCGTTTCGCAAATATTAAAGTCACAACTCTCTAATCCCACCTCCCCTTTAACGTATGTCACAAATCTCGGACCACACCCCCTCCAGCCCCCCAAAGTGTCGTCCATAAATTACGTCACGCAGGTTTTCTATTCAATAAATTCGAGTTTCGGAATGGATCTTCAGCAAGGAAACATAGAGATATTCAACTTCCGGCAATGATGATCAACAACTGCAATTGAGATTTAGAATTTCGTGAATACCTAACATAATATAAATACTATACGCCATTGACATCTTCTGTTTAGAATACATCCATTAGAAGATAAAGTAAGCTTAACCCCTTAACTGGGGATCCCGGATATATCCGTCCATTTTACATTGAGTTACAGTTAAATACACGGTTAAGGGGTTAAAATATCACGGCATATTTAAGGTTTTATATGTACGGAAAGTTCAACGCCGGGAAGTTAGAAGTTGGACGATGGAGCAGAAGGTCGCGGGTTCAATTCCCGCAGGAGCCCTAAGGTCGACTCAGCCTTACCCGCCAGAGGGCGGTGGTAAACTGAGGAGCAGCGTTAAGCTGCGAGGTAAAACGTGGGTCTGGGGAAAGTACGGTAGGCCTAATGGCAACCTACCCCAGATTAATGGATTATACCATGCACCTACGATGCTGATTGCCCAGGCCGGAGATAAGCGCCGGAACCCAACGCTCGGACTCGAGTACGGGACCTATCTTTACGTTTTATAACGAGTTAACTAACCACGTTGTCCCAAAACTACTGGCGTTGTGCTGGAGTGGAGTCATTTTCGTCACTCTTGCGGTTATTAATATTATTACATATCGATTTAGCCTCGATATCTTTACAATAATAATTGCCTTCCAAAAATTCGCCAACAGCCTTTCGTTGTAAATATCGAAAGCGTTGACTTGCGTTGCTCCACCTGTTTTAGTCTCGGCAGTAGCTAGGTATAGCTGCATACCTGGTAATGTTTCGTCGGAACAGGTGATGTTGTCTTCCTCTTGTCTCTTACGTCGCTTGCGCAACCGTCTCAATCCGACCCTCGATTGGGGCGGGGGCGGGGCGGGGGCGGGGGCGGGGCGGGGGCGGGGGCGGGGGCGGGGGCGGGGGCGGGGGCTTGTGCTGCTTCCAGACTCTCGCCCTGTTTCCCACCGCTTTCCCCGGTCCTCGTTCTAACCTCTAACGAGTAACGAACGACCACAATCTCGCTTGATAGTTCTGCCTACGTGTTGTTTTGCTGCTTCCTGTTTTTCTTGCGGTTGCTTTCCTCTTTCGAAAGCGCTTCCCGGGAAAGGTGTCCCGAAGGCCTGAAGACAGCAACAGCTGTTTCTACAGCACGTCAATAATAATAACAACAACAGAAATGCTTTATTACAGGGCTTCCAAAACTCTTTTTCCAGCCACGGCACACTACCCAGGAAACATACAGTCAACGGCACACTGCAGCCGAAACGCACACACTTCATTCTTAAATGATGCATTTGTATATATGGACCTACTAGTACTGGGCCTATATATTATACTCTAGGCTAGTATGCAGTATAATCAGGGCCGGATTAAGGTCCGAGTGGGCCTGGGGCTGAGAAGTAAAAAAAGTCGTCGCTTCCATAATTTGAAAATTGCCCCCTGTAAAATTTCCCGCCGCCCTCACTGAAAATCTCTGACAAGCAAAAAAGTCGTCGCCTGAAAAACGGTGGGCCTATTTTTATGGTGGGCCTGGGGCTTCAGCCCCCTCAGCCCCCGCCTTAATATGGCCCTGAGTATAATATTGACTACCGTTCTTCATAAGTAGGCCTACTGTACATATTTCCTTTGCAATCGGTATCACTATTTCATGCTTAACTCCATTGAAGAGATATGCCTACAATTCAACCTATAATCAACAATAATTAATACTGCACCATTTTTATTTTGCTATTTTCCAACATTAGCCACGGCACACGTCTACAGTTGCTGCGGCACAGTTGTGTACCGCGGCACATAGGTTAGGAAGCATTGCTTTATTGGGTTGTTCGCATATACAAGAGCGTTGCTGACTGTATCGAATCCAGCAATCCCAGCATAAATGTAGCACAAGCGTTATTTCCTGCGTGGCGCTGTTAGTACAGCGCTCCATAAACAAACTCGCTTTCTCTATTAAAGGAAAGTCGCTTTTTTTCTTGTAGGCGGCTAGCGTCCAAGGAAATCAGAGTTTAGGCCTACTTTCGAAGTAGTAAAATCCGAGTCAATGACGTAGCCAAGCTTTCCTCCGGAAGGAGGTTTTTTGGTTTCGATCGTAACCAAACTTTGAAAAAATTTTGACAAGCAAAAATCCTCCTCTAATTTTTTATTGTTTAAGAGCTGACAAGCAAAAAAAGGTCGTCACCTTCTTGACACCTTTACATTCTTTCTATTTTCTATTGCGCTTAGAAATTTTTTGGTCGGCAGCCAGCCATAAGCAGAGTTATTTAAGTCACTTCGCACCAGAACATATCCGATATAGACCGCTTTTATTGGGGGGAGCGGGGAGGTGACTTTGTTATGATAACAATTCTATCTGGAGATGGTACGGGTCGATCAGCGCAAGGTGTGGTGGCCAGCTCTTATCTAATCAGCACGAAAGGAAAGAGTGCGTCGAAAGGAAGTGAAACTGCTGGAAATTGAAACAGATTGACTCCAGTAGAAGGTTTTGCTAAAACGTACTTAGCAGTTCTCTAAAATTTTGTTCGTCTTGTTTTCAATGCCATCTGATACCGTTTGCGCATCACACGGGACCGTACATTGCGGTACGTTATAGTCGAGGATACGCCTATAACCGAGTCCGTTATAATGAAGCTCTACTGTACGCATTATAAATGCATCTCTATTGGCCTATTGTATGAAACCATCGGTATAGACGGCAGAAACCATCAGAAATGCATCGAAGAAATATTGTGAATTAACCGTCACCTTCTACTACAGTTATTAGCGTCGCCACACGGGGGGGGGGGCAAATAGGGTAACTCCCCTCCCCAAACTTGATCCCAGACCACCTATCAGATTCGTGAAAATCCGGTGAGAAAGTTTTCTGTGTGAGGAGATGGGGTAGTAAGGAATCTGATGCGCCAGCCCCTTTTGCCCCCCCCTCCCCCGGCCCCCGCCAACCCAAAATTTCTGGCGACGCCACTTACTACAGTGTACACAACTCGTGATTAATCTAAATCCGGCAAATAGAGGCTGAGTTGCAGTAAAAGCGCCGTAAGTCGACTTAAGTGGAAGACTTAGCGGCTGTTTGGATGCTTGATCTGCCTTGTCTTTCGCGTCCGCTCAGCCGCCGCCGCGCCGCCGCCGCCGCGCGCGCCGCCGCCGCGCCGCCGCCGCCGCGCGCCGCCGCCGCCGCCGCCGCCGCCGCCCGCGCCGCCGCCGCCGCGCCGCCGCCGCCGCGCCGCCTTGTCCGTCGTTTAAAAGCAGGAAGACGTGCTCGAGCGTGTAACCGAATCCAGAAGCGCACCTGCAGATGATGTTTGCGTTGAAAAAGGGGAGAAAGAGAGGATGTCAGAGGAGGAAAATGGGGGGGGGGGCTTTCTGCCCGTATGCGCACGCGCACTGTTGAGTTCGGAACATGCTAGCTTGCTTATATAGGCCTACGATTGCGGACACAGGCAAGCAGCAGCAGCAGCAGCAGCAGCAGCAGCAGGCGTCTGCTCAACGCAATCAGTATAGACCCCATCTGCAGATCTGCACACAATGAAAGCATACGGCAGATGGGCAGAAATGAATGGCGGTGTATGTATACAGTAGGTAGCCTATTAGCTGCCGTACAATGCAGTCGATAGTAAATAATTCTGTTTTGTCGGCAGCAGAAGAAGGAGGCGCCGAAGCAATTGGGGGAGGGGGGCGTCTACATCCCCCAGGAATTAGCGTCGGGTCAGGAACACTGTGCAGTTAGGCCCTGTATTATTTTGTGCCGCCTCGTAGCAGGGCGCTCAAAAAGCTGTGTGGCTGCTATTGTATTCTGCTTTGTCCAGAGAGAAGTGGTCGGTTTTTCTTAAAAATCATGGGTGTCAGGCTGTTCTCGTCCAGCGGCGTATATGGCGGTGGAGCGGGTGGAGGGGCGCCATCACTCATCCGGTGTGGGGAGAATGGGAGAGTGGTTATACACGCTGGAGAAGCATATTTTGTATGCATATATCTGAATTTAACTGTATGTAGGCCTATAACTTTGTGTGAAGTGTAGGCCTATTACATCTGTGGTAGGCTATGTGTGTGTGTGTGTGAAAAAATAAATTTTGTGTGAAATTGTGTGAGATCGAAAGCGCGAATGATGTTAGACATTCTAATGCAGATTCGTGTTGGGTGGGAGTCGAATGAGTTGTCAGTATTTTTCACTCCATGGCCAGAATTAGGACAAGGAAATGTTGCATGTGAAGCCTTACATAGCCTACAGCTGTGCGCTTGATTTAGGCTACAATTATTATTGCAAACACGTGCAATTCTCTATTAAATTTTAATCAGAACTGTTAAAATCTGACTTTATCTGTTATCCGTTCATATTCAGTGCGCATCAATTGTCAAGCTATAATAATAATAATAATAATAATAATAATAATAATAATAATAATAATAATAATAATAATAATAATAATAATAAACTAATAATAATAATAAATTCATAATATAATAATAATAATAATAATAATAATAATAATAATAATAATAATAGCAGTAGTCAGGGTTGGAGTTGCCGAAAGATTTGGGGGGTTGAACCCCTTCCCCAGCTAAATTTGCAACCCCTCCAAAAATCGCATATCGGGTACATGCAGTTTCTGTCAGTCATTGAATTTCAGTCCTCAACCCCCCAGCTCAAATTTTACAACTCCAACACTGGTAGTAGTAGTAGTAGTAGTAGTAGTAGTAGTAGTAGTAGTAGTATGTTTAGAGTGGCTCAGTATGGTCTGTCTTGTGAGGGCGTCTTCCTGCCGTCACATTAATAATAATTATTATCTTTCACCAGTGACGATTTTGTAGTGGGGTGTCGTTTGTTTGCGACATAATTTACATGAGGGGCTAATACCCTTGTGACGAAATGTGACATAGAGGCAAGCCTAATTTTTACCCCAAATTCGCGTGGTGTCATATATGGACGGTCCTTAAGAAGACGGCGAAAGAAAGTTGATTATTGAAAATCGCTATAATATTAATTATCATTATGTAAAAATAAAATGCTTAATCGATTAATTATTAATGGTTTTTCAGAAGGACTGTCCCAACGGGCAGCTAACTCGGGCGAAATTCCTGGAGGTGTATTCCAGCTTCTTTCCTCAGGGAAACGCCGAGAAATTCTGCGAACACGTATTCCGCACGTTCGATTCCGACAACAGCGGCAAGATCGACTTCAAGGAGTTCCTCTTGGCCATCAACATCACTTCGGCCGGAAAACCGGAACAGAAACTCGAATGGGCATTCCAGATGTACGACGTCAACGGGGACGGAACCATCGAACCGAAAGAGATGACCGAAATCATTGCGGTGGGTCGAGAAACAGAGAACGATCAATCGATCAATCAATCGATCAAGCAAGCAAGCAATCAGTCAGTCAGTCCAGTGTTTATTCTAGGCCTGTTTTGGGGGGGAATCCCCCCTCCTCCAAGTTTTAAAATCCCCCCAAATGTATATGTTGGCTTGGGGATGGAAATTTCCCCCCCCCCCCCAAAAAAAAAAGCGTGGATAGACAAATCTTGTCCCCAAACATTTCAAACTCCCCAATGTCAAGGTGGCTAGAATAAACACTGAGTCAGTCCGACTAGTCAGCCAGTAGGCCTAAGTAAATAAGTCAATCAGCCAGTCTGACTAGCCAGCCAGTAAGTAAGTTAGTCAGTCAGTCAGTCACTTAATCAATCGATCAATCAACTCCAATCAGTTGCATAAATCGTATGGGTCTATATATATATATATATATATATATATATATATATATATATATATATATATATATATATATAGCCCTATTGCTGTTTTAATGACTTGTCGTGACGTAGGCTATTAGTTTATTCAAAACTGGACCGCCGCTTGATAGGCATAATTAATTAGGCCTAATCAATAAACTTGAGTGGGGATTATGCAACTGTTACCGTCGAACCCCAAGATTGGCAATTTCCAGGGCCCTAGCCCCTATAGGCATATTTTTTTAATCCAGCACGCAACTCGATCCAGGGTCTTCCATATAGCCTGTAATAATTAACAGGGTTTAGAGTGGTTCAGTAACTTCAGTAGGAGGATCGGATCCGCCCTGAGTGAGAGCCGCTATTTTTTACCCGGCCATTGACTCGCAATAGGGTTTAGCAGTGATGTGATGTCTCGAGACACTGCCTCGTCTCGAAACAGCATTCTCGGTGTCTCGGTCTTGGCATTGTCCCTATATTGTCCTGGCATATAGCCCTCCGAGAGAGTTGGATTTTTTCGCAGTTGGTGTTTAGAATTACTGTCTTGGTCTTGGTCTTTGTCTTGAGACCCAATGTCTTGGTATGTCTTGGTCTCGGTCTTGCCACTTACTGTCTTGGTCCCATCCCTGGGATTTACTCTTAAGGTTATGACAGCTAAGTTGGACCGTTTTGAAACAAAAATTTATACTATATGTGTGTATGTAGGCCTATGTATGTATGTATATACATACATTAGTTTAATACTAGATCCGTTGCGATTTCATTCACACAGGCGATATACAACATGGTTGGTCCCCAGTTGGCGTACAACGATCCGAACGACACTCCAGAGCAAAGAACCAAGGAGATATTCGTCAAGATGGACGAAAACAAGGACGGGGTTCTCTCGAAAGATGAATTCATCAAAGGCTGCATGGCAGACCAGTTCCTCTACCAGATGTTGACCGCCGACTCGTCCGGAGAATGATCGAAGAAGTCTTCTTCGTGTAAATTAGAGACGTCGATTGTCGGTGTCGGAAAAAGACAACAACCGCATCTTGAAATTAAATTTCCAGATTGTTATTCTGAAGTTATGTCTATGCGTATACAGTTTTTTTAAAAGACGAAACGTGGTTGACGAATATTATTTCGATCTGAAAATCTTTTCCAGCGACGTTAATCTCGATTCTTGTTTCATGCGTTCCGCCATTTTATTCTATAGTCTATACTTTGTAGGGCTATGCTGCTACGGCAACACCAAAAACAGTAACACCATCTAGAACTTACAGTACTTAGCATGATTTAATTAAAGTGGTTTAGGAGGCATTGCATGCCTATGTGCAAGCCACTAGGGGCACTAACGGGGCTTGAACCCGCTCCGTCAGCCTGACGCTCCAGCTCGTAACCCACTCTGCCATCTTCCGACAGTGCAACGTTGGTCCACTAGCCTAAATTCGAACACAACTTCTACTGCTATGAGCTCTTAATTTGTTCTACTTTATCTTCATGCTATGTGTACCGTTTCACTAGATCGTCGTTAAGGGTTTGGTGCTTTCATTTTGGGTTTCTTGCTTTATGCTCTAAGCGAACGGAATTTCTTTTCTAAAAAATATGCTGGCTATATGAGTCGACCACCAGGGTGCGATTTGTGACCTGGAGCAGTTGGCGGGGGATATGTCGAGCTTGGGGGATGTAGTTGTTGGGGAAAATGTAGCAGTGGGGGATGTATTGGTGGGGGATGTAGCAGTAGGGGGATGCAGTTTGGCAGTGGGGGGGGGAGATTCCGCCTCCCCCCGCAAATCGCGCCCTGTCGACCACCGTAGTAAAGCAAAGCTGCCAAATTTAGCCGAGAATGAATGATTCAAGCATAGTTAGCCTTACTGGTAAATATATTGATGTTGTATATTGTCAAGCGGAGATACTAGAATAGGATATATTAGGCTATTAATTACTAGAAATCGTGTGTAAATCAGTTTTCCGTATCTGTCTTGTGTTCGTTAATTTACTCCAAGCTCGTGTTTTGCCGTTCCTATATTTGTTGCAAAAAGTGCGAATGTTGAATTCGAGTTCGTGCTGACATGCTCTGACGACTAACGTTGTATTCCCAGCCGAAGCGAGGGACTAGTGCCTCAAAAGCATTGGCGTAGCCACGGGAAGGGGCGCCCCCCCCATGGGCGCCCACATAAATTTTTCCAGGAGGGGACAAAACATAATGGTCATGGCTATGCTACATAAATTTTTCAAGAGGGGGCAAAACACATCTTGACACAATGGTCACGGTTAATATTTTAGCAAGGTTTTCAAATTTCAATGGGAAATATTGGCAGTTTTATTTTCCAGGAGGGGCAAGTGCCCCTTCTTGTCCCAATGTGCGGGCGCCCATGACCCCCATAGCCTATATAGACTGGTATCGGTCGTGGAGTTTACGCAAACGAGTCGAGTAGTTTTTATGGGGGTAGGTAGGTAGTACGAGATTTTGAGGAGCCTTAAGATCGACTCGGCCTTCATTCGCCAGATGGCGGCGGCAACTGAGTAGCGGATTAATCAGCGGAGTAAACAGGCGCATTGCATAATAACACTGGCCCCGTATCATGCAATCTGCACCAATCGCCTGCCTGAGGGCCTTGAAACGTAGATCAGCGCCGCCCTAGGAGCCATGAGGCTAGCCACGAGAGCTCGGGAAGGACTTTACTTACTATTTTGAAGTGGGGGCTCCTCCACAGGTCTAGGCCAACTCTTAGGGAGTGTAAGATGGCAGAGTGGGTTACGTGCTGGAGCGGTAGGCTGACGGAGCGGGTTCAAGCCCCCTTAGCGCCCCTAGTGGCTTTCACACAGGCAGGCATGCCTCATCCTCCTCCTCCTCCTAAGCCACTTCAAATCACGTTATAAGCATAGTAGCACTAGTCAGGGCGCAATTTGTAGGGGAAGGGGGCAGTGGCGGCTCTAGGATTTGGCAAGTGGGGGCCGTTGGGGGCAACTTCTAATCATGGGGGCCAACCATTTGTTGTTTAATGTATGTAGCATTAAGTATAGGGTCCCAACTGGGGGGGGCACTGGGAAGGCCAGGCTCTCAATAGGGGGGGCACGGGCCCCCCTGGCCCCCCCGGTGGAGCCGCCACTGGAAGGGGGGATCCCCACTGCCCAACTGCACCCCTACTGCTACATCCCCCACCACTACATCCCCCCACTGCTACACTTCCCCAACAACTACATCCCCCCAAGCTCGACATATTTCCCCTCACTGTTCCAGGTCACAAATCACACCCTGGTACTAGTACTACTACTACTACTACTACTACTACTACTACTACTACTACTGCTGCTGCTACTACTACTACTACCAGTAGTAGTAGTAGTAGAGTAGTAGTAGTAGTAGTAGTAGTAGTAGTAGTAGTAGTAGTAGTAGTTCCCAGTTTTGCATGGGTCTTGTGCATTCCCTACTGCTTTTCTGAAAACAGTAATCCTGTTGTGCACTAATTTTTGGGTAGTCATATATCATCAACTCCAAAGCCCAAAGCGGGTGATTGCCTCAACAGGCAACTCCTAGTTCTGCTAAACGGTGAAGCAATGACGCCGACATCTTCTTTACCTTGCACATCATACATGTTTTTGCCAAATGAAGCTTTTAAATGACCGTGCAATGAAACCTTATCGGCCTACCTAACAGCCACAGAAATAGCAACAGTGCAAACCACAGAATATAATTTTGCAAACAATTCCCATATTCAGTGCATAGCGACATGTAAGTAAGCACGAATCTGCAATGCTAATACATAATTAATTATACTTTCAAATTGGTCTACAGCCCGATAGCAAATACATAAGACATACCGACATCTAAAACATATACATCTGCCAGAGACCATATATTCTATGACCTATGTAAAAAAACATACCAAGGCCAGTGGCGCTCACCAATGGTGAGGTGGGGATCTCAGTACCCACGGAAATAAAAACATGGACAGAGGGTTATATATGCCAATTGACCTAAATTTTAAAAAATTAAGACTTTTCTCCCATGAAAAATAGTGGTTTCTCTCCACACTATTTGCATGATGGTTAGACGCCACTGCCCATCTGCACTAAAGACACCAGCAACTACGAAACACTTAAGACAATGATAATAGTGCAAAGATTATGCAAGCAGTGCAGTGGTAACATTTAATTTGATCACCAATTTTCATATAAGCAGGCACACAGACAGTGGCGGCTCCAGGATTTGACAAGTGGGGGCGTTGGGGTGGCAACTTATAATCATGGGGGCCAACCATTTGTTGTTAGGTATGTAGTATTAAGTATAGGGTCCCAACAGGGGACCACTGGGAGGGCACTCAATAGAGTGGGGGCACAGGCCCCCCCGGACCCTCCTGTGAAGCCTCCACTGCACACAGATAGACTGACTAGTGAAACAGCCATCAGCCCCGTTGCCATAAATACTTTCCCAGCCACAAAATGGCTTCAACGCAATATTCTTAAATACAAAAACTTTACAAATGTCCTATGTATTGGGAAATACCCCAAATTTTTATATTTTCACCCAAATTTGCCAACTCTCACACAAGTCTCTACAACATTGCATCACACTTTTCCATCAAGTGCTGATCATCAAAAATGTTTCTTAATTTAAATGCCAAAACCTGAATTTCGTTTTTCTATGGGCTCTTCAGTAACAAACTGAATGCATGGCATAGATGGGCCTGCCTGTCAAAAACATTCTGAAAGTTAGTAAAATTTTTAAGCCCGTTGGAATTGGGGGCGGGGGGATTTCTATCTTACCCACTGGCAGCTCTACTCAAACATTGCTTAGAAAATGCAAAACATTCAATCAATATATAGCACCTTCATAACAATATGCGTGAGACAGACAATCCATGTCCTCTGAGTGAACTTAGACCTGACAAATTATCCCAGACTGATCCATAGTTCACAAGTAGACATACTTGCAGTGGCGGTTCCAAGAACTCTTGGTGGTGGGGGTGGGGAAAGCAATGAATTTCTAGGAAGATTCCACCAATAATTGTCAAAGGAATTGTATGAAAGCGGTTTGGAAGAAATCTGTAGATTTGATTTATAAAATATAACGTTCAGAATTGACAATGTATAAATTTCTAAAAGCCATTTTAGTCTGGTTGAACAAAGTCATAGTGTAAAATCGAGTATTCTATTGCTGGAAGCGAATTTGTCGATGACGTTGTATATGGATATGTCCATATCTTTGTGGATATACATCAAGGCTAATCCGTTTAGACGGTCATCTTCCGTTGAAGACGCATTTTTGGTGGGCCGGTGGGGGTGGGGTGGGGTGCATCCCCAACGTGGAACCGCTCCTGCTTAATAGGCTGATCCATAGTCAAAATTATAACTTCAACTACACCACAGCCACAAAGGACCTAATCAAATTTCAGCATGTTGCAAAATCAAAAACTGCAGCAATTACAAAAACTGAGACCATTGTATAGGAGTATCCAGAACAATCTCTATGGTCACTGATCTATGCCGACCAGCAAGAAATCTGCTTCTGCCATTGCCGTCTATTAATAGACGACAATGGTTTCTATGGTTTCTGCCCACCAGTGGGCGGAGCAACCGGACTTTGTTGGTAAACACTGGATACCCCTATAGGACATTATGGACACTATGCTGCAGCATGGCCATTAATGTCTTCATACTCATTTCTCAAGGCATAATACTGCTTTCAACACCAATTGTCACAATCAACGAGACATGAAACTATTGAGACAGAAAAATAGTCGATCGTTATAAAGCTGTTCTAAATCAAACGAACTGGGAGACCTACATACAACAATAACATGATATGATATTCACATGGTGCATTCAAAGGTGCAGAGGGTTTGTGTGTACCCTTCAAGGCGAAGGCAATCAAATTTTGCATGATTTACTACTGGTAAAAATCGTTGTAAAAATTACAAAGTACACTTTGGTGCTGTAATCTTGATTTCCGCTCAAAACTAAACTGCAAAGAATCTATCTGCTTCGAACATTTCAGAATCTGTTTCAGCCTGCAAGTTTCTTCGCCCCATGGGACTACTGTGCCAAGAGCTGTGCCTCTTTGCATAAACCCACTCTATGTTCATTGACAAATGCACAAGTGAAAGCATAAATATGGAAGCCATTTTAATGCACTATAATACAGAATCAAAATTAAGGCATGAAATGAATGCCTGATGTCATCGGACCCTGCAGCAGCAAGGACAGGTGAGTCAAAGGTTGCACATCTCAACACTTGGCCTCTTAGCCTCTTATCATTGGTGGAATGCAGCTTATCTAAAAGTTAATCTTCATTTACATGCTGATACTGGTATATTGTATATCATAGAAATCATAGAATCTCATAACATGCATAGAATCTCAGAACATAGAGTATATATATATATATATATATATATATATATATATATATATATATATATATATATATATATATAGTAGCATGTAAATGAAGATTAATTTTTATCATCATCATCATCATCATCATCATCATCATCATCATCATCATCATCATCATCATCATCATCTGGATAACTGGATATATATACAGTATATATATATATATATATCCAGTTATTAATATTTTTAGGTTATAATGTTTGCCGCAACACAGATTGACAGGAAATTATATATCTGCTCCAATTACTTAAAGTTTTCAAATAGTTCAAAAGTCACTTGGCACTATTTTGGCACAGTAATCACTGAACTCTATATTTTTAAAAAAGCAACCTCCGAGATGACGAGAAGCAGTCTACCCAAAAGCCGTACGTACACGCACACAAGCACTGGAGGTGCAGTGCCTGGAACTGTGCCACAAAAACAGTCGCACGTATCAGTATATTAGTATCAGTAGTATATCAGTATTAATATATCAGTATCAGTATCAGTACCACATGACAGCAGACCCCGCCATCATCCTTTGCACGGACGCGTTCTGCCGCCGCAGAGAGAAGAGTTCTGAGATTTCACTGTCACAGCTGCTTCTTCGATAGAAATAAATATTACCGTATAAATAAGTGTCGACGACGTGTGTATCTGGCGCGCGCTTTGAGGTCCTCAGTTCAGCGGTTCACCGATGGGACACCCGCTGACGTGTACGTCGATCAGACTGTCCACCGAATGCCAGTCCACCAGGGTGCCGTTTATGCGTACGTTTCGAAGGCAGCCTTGAAAGAATTCGCTCGTATGCGTCGCCATTTGCGGCACAGCATAAACTGAAATAAACCAGCGCCAAACCTAGCATATAGATTTCAGATATTGCAAATGTGGGTTTACAGATCATAGATGTAACAGTAAAATAAATAGAAATGGCAGAAACAATAACAATATAATGCATACGATATAATATATTAATGCACTGCTGAAGGCTCGCAGCGTAATGTCGCAGAACGAGATAAGATTGAACTAGATTTGTACATAATCTTTAATCTCAGAACAGCTTCATCAAAACTTAAAACCAGAAGAAGACACGCCTACCGCTCTCACAGCCACCTAGCGATTAAACAGCATTAATAAGTATGTAAATCACACCCCAGAAGAGGATCTCATAACAACATGCATTAAGAAATTCGCGAATACGGTACTACCTGGAAACCCGCCAATGTATAGTTCATTTTCAATTCCGAGGAGCACTTCGTTTTCAGATCCAACGCTCGCCGTTGGCCTGCCGCCGTCCACCTTAAGCGTCACCAAGTTCCGTATGAGTTCAGCGCGCACCGAATGCCATTTGCCGTCGCAAAGACAATAGCCACACAACTCCGATTCCGTGCTGTACACGTTGTCTAAATTTGCAGCTGTAAATTTTATCTGCAAATGGACAAAAATCAACGAATAACAAACAATTATTAAACTTACATATTACATTCTGCTATAGTTAAAAACTGCCCTCTCAAATGAATTTTAAGGTTGAGTGAACATCTCAAATTTCACAGAGCATTTCAAATAACAATAAAATTTACCAATCAGCCAATTTACCATTTACCAATCAACGAGAACTTGCCATAGTCACTATCTAGAGAATAATAATAATAATAATAATAATAATAATAATAATGACTTTACTTCAAAGAATAATATAAACAATAACACAATAATCCTATGATGAATGAATTTGAATGATGAAATTTTCCAAATCCCGCTAGAACTGCTATAGAGCCTTATAACTACAGTAGAACTTTGTTATAACGTACTTAGTGGGTCTGTAAAATTTAGTGCCCAATATCTGAGGTATGCTATATCCAATACCATCCAATACGATTGTGCATTACACGTGACTGTAGATTACTTAGTGGGTCTGTAAAATTTAGTGCGTAATATCTAAAGTAGGCTATATCCAATACCATCCAATACGATAAGCGCATTACACGTGACTGTACATTATGGTACACTATAACCGAGCCCGTTATAATAAAGTTCTACTGTATAGAACTTACTTTTCCATCTATCATTTCCAAAGCAAGTGCTGGAAAACCGGTTGGATGGCTACTGCTGAAGATGACTCCATTCTGCCGAGTTGTACGAAATTCAAAGCTCAAACTCAGATCAGAAGCAATACGATACTGCTCAGCTGCAAGGGAAGATTCAAAGTAACCTCACATTTATTACCTAAAGTCATTTTATTATTAGTCAAAACTATTTTTAATAATAAAATTTGCACAAGTCTCAAACATACAGACCGTAGGGCCATCCATATAGTACGTACGCAAAAAAAGTCATATTTTCGACCCCCCTTCCCCCATGTTGCACACCGTACATTTTGGTTACCCCCCTATGCGTGCGTACAAATTAGTAAACACCCCCAGCACGGTGAAAATTAATTTTTGGCCATAGCCAAAAAGCATTTGTTTACTATTAAATTAAAGGTTTTTAATATTTAAATAACTGTGGGAACAATAGTTGGGACCCTTTGTCTGACCGTGAGAAAGTAATTTTGTTCGAATCACATGTTTGTGTGAATATACCAGCTTTCTATATGTAATTATAAATTTGAATGTGCGTACGTACAAATTCAGTAGTGACCCCCTCCCCCTGTATGCTTCCGTACGCAAAATCGCCTAAATCTCAAACCCCCCCCTCGGTGCGTACGTACTAAATGGACGGCCCCTTAACACATTCTACACCTGAAAACAAAAGAATCGTGAGATAAGAAAGCACATAAAGTGAATCGGACAAAATGTACACGCTTCGTCCGTTTACATTACATTACAATGCTGAATGGTCACACCAAGTAAACAAAAGCACCTCATGTCCAAATAAATATCATTAACCCGTGCATGAACAGGAAACAAGATCGTATCAGTGTACAAGAGAAATGGACCAAACACAAACGAAAATAATTAACCGTTAACCCAGCAACATCAAATCGCTGAAATAACGACAGTAACTCAGATGTTTACTAGGCGAAACACAAAGCCTACCTACCAAACACGGCATATCCATAACCATCAAAATGAACTCCCGGCTCCGATCGTGAGAAGCACTGCCGGACTCCCATGATAACCTTGGAGTTGGCAATGTCGATCATTTGGCCATTCACTTCGAAGTTTCGCACACAGCCCTTCAAGCTCTCCCGCAGCTAAGAAACACATCAGTCACACCGTCAATGAAGGTGATGGTGAGAGAAGTCATGATGGCAACAATGTAAATAAATCATATATAATTCATAGATAGATAGCACTTCGTATCTATACTGTGATAGGCTTCTGTCAGCTTAGCTATATGAGTAGGAAAAGACTACAGCGTCAGATTGGGCTGTATTAATTAATGTTCTAATCTGTGCAAATTATGTAGATCTTGTGGACGTCGTCATGGAAACGCGGAGTCTTGAAATTTGTCCTAATTTTTTGACAATGACATGACATGACATCATTGAAGTCACGGTTGGAGCAATATTAACCGTTTTGAATTGCTGCGATCATCTGATTGGCTGCCGTGCAGTTCAGACCAGAAAGCAACAAAAGTTGTCACTTACCTGTTAGCACAGACAACCACCGCATTAGTGACAATGGCGTTTGACGTGACACGACAAACTAAAGAAACGTACCACGTTTCCGTGAACTTTCAGATCCTTTGGTAAGCCACCGATGTAGATTGGAGACAGGACGATTATTTCCTGAGACACTTCTGCCACGACCGGTTCGGCTTCGTCCACTTGTAAAGAAATGCTCGTCGAGCTCTTGGCAAGGCCCAACTGAAATTCACGCATAACTGAAACTAACCATTTAATATCTAATCTATTACCTATAATCCAAATTGCCATTATAGCATGCAATATAGAGTGGTCTCATAGAGGCAAAATTTGCAATTACGAGTCATAGTATTGTTAATGCCACAGTGCAATTATCATTTTTTGTATAAAGCATAGTATTAGAACATTTATGCAAAGCAAATAAAAGACTGCTATTAACAGTCAAAAATCTAAATGACTCTGGTCTAAGAACGTTTATAGCAAAGCATTTTTTTAAGGGCAGAGGAGTCATTCTTGAAAATTTCAAGATTTTAAAGACATCCTCAAATAAAAAAGAATAATTCTATGATTTCTGCCTGCCATGACAATGTCCTTTTCCAGATTCCGTTAAATACGCAAGCAAGCAAAGTTTGCAGAATCAATCTACCAATTTTGACAAGCAACAGCCAGCACACTGACACTCCTGACATGGACAGAATCAAATTCACTCTGATGCTACTGACAAGGGACTGTTTGACTAGTGCAATATTTTCTAGCACACTTGCTGCTTTGCATATAGCCTAACTTGTGTGCTCTAGAAATGTTAATAATAATAATAATAATAATAATGATGATGATGATGATGATGATGATGATGATGATGATGATAATAATAATAATAATAATAATAATAATAATAATAATAATAATAATAACATGAATTACATAACCTCAGGATCAGAAATTAAGTTAAGTTTGACATTAAAATATGCAAAAGATAAGACTGCACTTGTCCGTGTGGTATCGCCTCCGATAAAAGCGTGATTACTTACATTGTGCCACAATCCATCAGTAATCGTAAGGTCACTGAAAATTGCCTTAGCTTTGCCGTCAGTACCCATATAGACTATTCCAAGAGTACCGTTCAGCAGATAGAGAGAAACAAAGTCAATTTGGTTTTTATTGCCGATGTAGAATATCTGTCCCTTGCTGTAGTAGGTTCGAATCAGCATGGACAAGTTGAACCTAAACAGATCAGTTTTGCGAAAGTAAATGCATCGATCAATTCGGTGCGATTTGGAGATTAAGCTGCGTAAAAATGAAAGCAGAACTGTAGGCCCCCGGTACATATCTGTTCCTAAACTTCCAAAAAAACTGTTTATAACCCATCAATTTTTAAAAAACTTTGTTCACAGTTTCACTCTTGCAAGTGCCGGCGAGCATAAAGTTTACCAGAATTGTCAGGAATAAATGTGCAATAAAAAAATTCAAAGCAGGGTTCAAATCTGACCCACTCTACCACATTGTAAAATCTTTCCATTTTTTCAACTCCAAACTCTTCACATTCTAAGCAAAGACATCACCTTATCATAATTTAATTTATTTGATAGTAATGCCTGGAAAACAGCGCGGTTCTCTAAATGCCTCCATACGTTAAATTTCTAAACACTCGAAACTACACATCGTACGCAGAACTGGTTACATACTTACTTAGCAACATTGATTTTCTCCATTTCGATTTCTGCATTGCTGTAACGAATGTCTCCAAATGAGACAGCATGCGTCACATGCGAGAAATCTGCTTCCGTTGCACAAGTCAAAGGCTCCTTTGAGAAAACCGTACGAAAAACAAATATTGATAGCAAAATTTGACGACAACACACAGTGGAAGTTACAGATTTATTTAAAATGCAATCAGGACGCAACAACAATTATTGAGCATTTTAAACTGAAATAGATCTAACATTCATCAGCACAAAACAACTAACTAGATGTGCACAACAGCAGCAGCAACAACATTTAACAGAAAGATGCCATCATTTCCATTAAAATCTCTCCCACATGCCAATCTGGCTTGAAACACAAATGAAGCGAAGGAAAAATGCTTTACATTAACTGTTATATGAAGAGTGCTTTGCCTCCACAGCCAATAAATGACTGCATGCCAGACAACGCATAAAGAAGTCAGCGTGAAAGCAGAACTACTATAGGACCCCATGTTTATAAAGCAGTGCTTCCCAACCTGTGTGCCACGGCACGCAACTGTGCCGCAGCAATGGTAGAAGAGTGCCGTGGCAAAATGTTGGAAAATAGCAAAATAATAATGGTGCTGCATTAATTGTTAATTATAAGTTGAATTATATCTCTACAATGAAGTTAAAGCATAAAATGGTGATATAGATTGCAGCGGAAATATGTAATTATGAAGAACGGTAGTCAATATTATATAATTTATACTGTATACTAGACTAGAGTATAATATAATTATAGTACTACTAGCCTTATACAAATGTATCGTTTAAAAATGAAATGTGTGCATTTCGGCTGCAGTGCGCCGTAGACTGTATGTTTCTTGGATGGTGTGCCGTGGTTGTAAAAAGTTTGGGAAGCACTGTAATAAAGGCTACTGCCTTTAAGCCAAGATGATGCTAAATTGTCAGTTATTCAACAGTCCTCCTTCCACATAAAACAGAAACTCAAATTCAAATGGTTAACAATTAGGAGGCTATGTTTCACAGTACTCTTACTACTGATTTGCATAAATTTAAACTAAAGGAAGCGCACATACTTGCGTTGGAATGACTGTTTTTGTGGAGTGTATCGCTGGAGTTATCAACTCAGAAGCGACAGCTACAACTGGAACTGTAACTGTAACGGTAAAGCTCGGAATGGTTGGCGAGGACGGTGTCTTCAGAAGAGACGGGTCGGTCAGATTGGTGAATAAATCCGACTCCATACATCGACCGACATCAACAGAGTCAAATGCAACTGGCACATCAAACGGAATGGCTCTTCAATTGACAAAACCACAAAAAAGACTGTTACGACTTTTTTAAACAGTGACCTTCTCCAGGAAATGCAATAGAATGTTATTCAGTACAATCGATTGATACCCTTAGGTATTAGAACTGGTGCTATAGAAGTGCATAATTATTGTTAATAATGGTGCTGCAAAATATACAATATCTTTCTGAATTTCAATGCCACATGGAGGTTTCATCATTTGTGTATCTATAGAGATGGAAGTGAATTTGGCACAAGTTTTTGGTCACCATACAATTAAGAAGTAAACACTTTCCAGGGCGGTAATGCAATATGCAAGGTCAAATTCAAATCTGTTTCACAGAATGTGCTCCACTCCATTGCCACCACATTCGCATAATGAAGTGTGCAGTCTATACTTTCCCAAACGCTATAGAAAACTGAGACTATTATAACATCGAAGTCAAATAAAGTAAGTAAGTAATTCACCTCGTGGATTTACATAGCGCTCTCGAGAGTAGTACCACAGTGGCTGCTTATTCTTGGGCGCTTAGCCTTTCTTAAAATAGCTATGGGACAGGTGAATGGTCAGCCAGGCATGGTTGACATACCCATAGGGCAGTGAGGCTAGGCTGTTATTATATTATAAACGACAATTTATATAGCGCTATATGCGCGGCGAAGGCCACAGTATAGCCATAAAGTGCCGTATGTCTGATAAAATAATGCAGAACAACGAAATGGCATTTTAAAACCCAGCAAAGGAAATGAAAATGAGTAAGCCCGAAAAAGTCACGTTCAAACAAACCTGTTATTAACGAGAAGGTCAAAAAGACACCCTCTGAACGGATTCACCGACGCAGACATTTGATCCCCCGAAACCCCGAGGGGAATTCCTCCGACGTACAGCCCGCCACCTGATTCTCTCGTGCTGTCGACGGTTCCTGAATTTGGAGGAAGTCGAGCCGATCCAACCAAAGCGTCGTCCACGTACAACTCGACGCTACCAAGCAAAGCACACGTGGAAATGAAATAGAAACCAAAACACGTGATTCAAATAAAATCATAGCCCTCAACCTCAACAGGTTCCACCCGCCAACGTTGGTCGTCATTTTCCTCCGCTTTTCATTGCAAACTGCGAGGCATTCATCGTCCCAAAATCCTAATCTATATCACGAATATCATCAATGCGAAAGCTAAAGTCTGAGTAGAAACAGAACTGTTATATTAGTAGAATGAAGTTATTTTTAAAAATGTTAACAGTGGCAGCACAACTTGTACTCGTGCGCCTCACTCAATCGGGCTCAGAGTTCTTACAGCCGATGATCTTTGCGCACTGCGGCACTGTGCACTTTGCTGTCGTTGTATCTGCCTTCGGATGTGACATGAACCGCTCCGGAGCCAGCATTCAGCCACGTGCTCACTCTTCCATCGGTAAGTGAAATGGAGTAGAAGTGCTAAATAAAACAGAACATCAACAGACGTAAAATGGTCACACTGAAGAAGGCAATATCAAATAAACTCACTCAAAAAAACACATAACTAGAACTCTTCAACAATTTAGGTACCACAATCACAATTCATACATCACATAAATCTCTGAAAACATATTTGTTTAGTATACAGGCCAAGGCGCATTAGGTTTAATTATGCGCCTAGAAATGATGATGATGATGATGATGATGATGATGATGATGATGATGATGATGATGATAAATACTAGTTAACTTTAATGGTATTGCATAACTAAGAAACAGCACAGTATCCTGATTTTTCCAGTAGCTATAGCAGTTACTGATGTACCGTAACTTCCAATTCAGGCACAAAATAAATGCGAAGTTGCCATAACTGAGCCAATTAATAACAATGTACATATTTGTACAGAAAACAATAACATAGATACTGGAATTATTAGTTACAGCACAGGTTTTAAAAGTTATACATGTTGGAATCTTACGTTCGGTTTACTGCCAACGGCAAGGAGGATCAAGGCATCGCTCTGTTGCGTACGGAAAGAGACCGCCACGCCACCTTCGTTCGGTATGCTCACGCCTGGAAGCTCGACAAGGCCGCTGCCTGGAAGCCCAACGACACTGGCCTTGCAAAATAAGCAACACAAAACACACAGTAACACGAAATTGTCATTCATAATAGTGACACAGAATCACATTTCCATCAGCATTATTCTTCAGAAGCAATATCGCTGCTTTATTTTGCGACAAACATGTCGTGGCAGATTCCGACCTTGTGGATTCAACGTCGATATAATCCGACCTTACATCACTGAAGCAGTGGCGGCTTCACCGTGGGGCCAGGGGGGCCCGTGCCCCACCCTATTGACTGCCTGCCCCCGCAGTGGCACCCCTGTTGGGACCCCATACTTAATGCTACATACATTAAACAACAAATGGTTGGCCCCCCATGATTAGAAGTTGCCACTTCAACGCCCCCCCCCACTTGCCAAATCCTAGAGCCGCCACTGCACTGAAGAGGATCTCACACTACAGATGATCACTCCATTCAAAGCACTCCTACTTATGTTAAGTGACCGTATAATCAAAAAAACTTCTATAGTGCCATTTCAGCAATGCATTTGACATTGGTTCTATGGTCACTCTGAAGTAGAATCTTCAGATCCCAGTCAGTCCAGATTTTGTCCAGGACCTCTCTTGGAGGATTGGCAATAAAAAAGTACTAGAGAGAACTGACTAGCATTAGGCAGTCCTATTATGCTTGACTAGTCTAGTCCGTCAGAATAACATAGTCTCAAAATTGCACACAAAGCCGTTATTCACCGTATTATTTCCAAAATTTCTAAATACCTTAGAGTGACAGCCAAGAGACATTCCAACGTAAATTCCTTCCAAAAAGTCCTTTGTGTACGAACCACGTGAAACAACGATTGTTTCACGAAGACAACCAAGAAAACCCAATCGTGTAATATTATACCTTTAGCAAACACATAAGATTTTGACTTAATTGAGAAACAGAAGCAATCTATTCTTTGTAATCCACTACACATAATCCACTTAACTACGGTAATGATATAATCTACTTAACTAATGTTTTCCTCTTGACATCATAAGGTCACATCATAAGCCCACATCATAAGGCCACAATAGTCAAATTCACTTAATCTTGAAGATTTCATCATTAAAAAATCAAGCTAAGGCAATACTTCTGCACAGCCTAAAATATCAGAGTTGCTTCCAGAACGAAAGAGAAAGAATGAAAACTGCAGTGCTAGCTTAAATTGAAATGATAAAATTACATACTTTTCAGTTTTAACATCGAGAGGCACCCCAGCAAAGAACATGAGACTTTGTGCCAAGTCCATCGTGAAAACTCCTGCACGGCTAGACCCATTAAGCTTTTCCTTCTCAACTTCAAGAGTGCCTATTATTAAATAAGCAAAGTAAGTAAGTAAGTAAGTAACGTTCAGATTATTGTGGTGCCTCGTCCACAGGTGGACTGCGTGAACACATTACAGAGTTACGGTACAGTTAAAACAACACAAGCCTTACTACATCAGAACATCGTCAAACTGACATCAAAGAAATTCTTAATATTGTGTGGAAACATATTTCAATATTGATTCTAAATGAAATTATAGAACAGCAAATATATTTCTCTACGTATCAATCATCAACGTATCTTACTTCCGAGTGCCTACCTTAGAGGAGATCTATGCTACTTTGTATGCCTTATATTTGTTAACAGTGCAATGGGTCAATGACAAGCAGTAAGATACACAATTTATGACGTCAGTGATAGCAATATTCCAGCTACTAACATAAATCTCTGAAAATGCTGTCAATTCCGATATACTGGTTATGCAGTTTACAAGTCATCATCCAAGGGGCTCATCCATATAGTACGTATGCCAAAAGGGCATATTTTCAACCCCCTTCCCTCCCATTTGCACAACATACTGTACATAAGCCAAATCTCCTAAATCCAACCCCTTCCCCCTCAGTGCGTACGTACTGTATGGATGGACCCAAACTACCTTCGTGCTTATTCCGGCTGGCTCGTACTAGTGTCCATTTGTTTGTATTGTACTGCAATTGAGTTGAAAGTCGCACGTCGATTTTGCCCATAAAGCCAAACTGAAACACCACTCGACCATTTTGGAGCTCAATGGAAAGAAAATCACCCTGAAGATCACAAACACACTTATCATTGTCCAGAATTAGCTTAGCTTAGTCTGATCTTGCACAATGACTCCTGACATGAAACCTGACTTCACTGAAAAGAAAGCTCTAATCAAAACATCCCAGAGCAATTTAGCAATTAAAAAGTCTACCATCCAGTGCCAAATAATCGTCAAATAAGCATTAAATCCAAAACCAAAGACAATCAATCAACCAACCACAATCAATCAATCAACCGACCGACCGATCGATCGATCAATCAATCAATCAATCAATCAATCGGTTTATTAGTATCAAAATCAGGACCAAAGATCGCACTTATTTATAGGCTACCTGGATCCCCACCCCACAATTAACTGTTGAAAAGTGCATTATTAAAATGCTGATGTCAAAGAAGTTTCAGTGAGTGACTGATTGATTGGTTGGTTGATTGAATGATTGACTGATTTACTTATTGCCAAATCACCTTCATTTAAATTTATCACTTACACTAGTGTCGTTGGCGGTGTAGAAAAGAAGAGCATCTTTCCAGAAGCTCTTGAACTGGAAGGAAACCCGCAGAATTTCGGTTGAGTAGCGCACCTGTGGAAGGGAGGCATAACCGCGCCCGTTGAACTGGTAAACAAGATGAGACGATTCGTCAACAACAGGGCTACAATAAAGAAATATCGAAAATTCAGTCGTACAATAAATTCTTAAGTAGTACTGCATTGAGTGGAAATATAAATATAAGTGCAGTGCGAGCAAACATTTATACAGCACCTCTTCAGAGGCTCTCCCTATCACTACTACACACACAGACACAAAACACACACATAACACAAAACTAAGTAGGCATATAGAATTTGTATGGCATATATATATACATACATACAAATTGTATATATATATACATATGTATATGTATATATATATATATATATATATATATAATATATATAATATATAATTTAATATATATATATATATATTAGCATACATATATTTATATATAGTGTCTCCTGACACTTTTTTGTAATAAGTCCCTCGGGAACTAAGTGAAGTAAAATATATATATAATTTAATACATATAATTTAATACATATAATTTAATAATAAATTTTATTAAAAAATTATAATAAATAAAATTTATTAATAACTTAATACATATAATTTATATGGTATATAGAAAGACAACAACTGACGCCATGGAGCAGCCATGGCAGTTGACTTTCTGAACAAGTTTTCGGAAATTGAATAAACCAAGAGTTTGTCCGTCCACTTCAACAGCCCCAATACAGCCGTCAAATGACGATGACATCAGTTCTTCAGGAGCCTAAACAATTATCAGGTTTCGAACATATTCACATTAATTACATTGGCAGTTAACATGGTTAAATTGATCTTGTACAAAACCATTGACTGAAAGTAAGACAGGGAGAAATGAAATCAATGCTGATGTTCCACTTATGAGTTAACAGCACTACCAAAATCGCTGCTATGTATATTTACAATTGATTGATCAATACAGCCATTGTACCATCGATTTCATACGACGATACCTCATAATCTGAAGGCACTCCAGCTATAAACAGATCCACGTCATCAACAAAATCGGATCGGATCGAACCATGAGAAGTAAAAGCCTCTGCCACTTGATCGGGGTTTGGAGACGAAGACAATTTGCTAACAGAAAGCCTTCCAACATTACCAACTCTAAAACAGACACAAGAAATATGCAAATTAATGAACGACAAAGGGAAAATCAAAATATTCATAATAATTAGAAAGAAAATCCAGTGACAATCAGGCCACTTCTGTCTATTGCATGGCAGGCTGCTTCCAGTAATAATACATCTTCCTGCCCCTTGCAATTTCTTCCCTTATTTGTATGTAGCTGCTTTTCCTCCCACTGAATTAAGTAGCATCATTTTTTGTAGAACAAGTTGCTTCTCAATTTGTAGTTGGCATTTTACAGTAACATCTAGAAAAGTATTTATTCGAATGATAAGGCTCATCCACTGGTGCTTTTGTTTTCCTATTTTTCAATCGGATTTCCCTCTTAACCAGTGTCGAGGAATCGAACCCAGGTTGACGGCAGGCAGGGACAATGCTCTACCAACTGAGCCATCAATGCACACAACAGTTATGAGGCTCTACTGCATGCAAACGTGGTTCTTTGAAAAACCAAACAAATGGCCAAAGGTACGTACTTTTCTGCATGCACCCGATACCACATGTCCTTCTCGTCGGTTTTGCCGAAATACGATTCGATACGCTCGTCGTGTTCGACCATCTTCGTTTCGTCACCCGCATTCCAAACAAAACGGATCCTCTGGTCAACCATTTCAATAGCAAGGAAGTCAGACTGCAAAGCAACAGAAGCAAAAGACAGAGTTTAAGCATTTCACAAAATTTTTTAAAAAGGCAAAAGTTCAAATAAGAACGAACAGATACAAGCAACTACTGCACTTAGCGGGTATGTAAAATTTAATACATTATATCCGAGGTACGTTGTATCCAGTACAGCAGCACATCGCACAGGACAGTACACACTGCGGTATGTTATAACCGAGTGTACGTGTCATCACTCGACACGTTCAAGAAGCACCTGAAGACATGGTTTTTCCAGACCAGCTACATGTCTCAAGTTAATAACTAACAATGCAACGTGTTCACGCAGTCCGTTCAGATAATAATAATAATAATAATAATAATAATAATAATAATAACGAAATCCATTAGGGACTTTGGGACTATAATAGACGTTACTTCAATGTGATGTAAAATAAGTTGGCCTTGAAAATCCAAAACCATTTAAATTCTTCTAAAGCATAAGGATGTGGTTCATTTTTACTCAAACAATAAAAACCTTTTAATCAGGACAAAATTCAATGCACTAATCACGTTATTCAAGGTGATTAATCTAAAACTAAATAAATAACAATAACCGATCATCAAAAATTAGTCATTAATTAATCACTAATCAATCACTAATAAATAATCACCAAAACTAATTATTAACTATAAATATTTGACAAAATAAGCAGCAAACCAGTGGTCACGATATAAAAAAAATAGGATTACAAAAGCATGAACTAGATTGGTTCATCCATTTGTTCATAGTTGTTTTATGCAGAACATCTCTTTGACACAGTATAACAGGATATCGATGAAGTCACTACTTGCGTTATTTTTAGCTTTCAGCAGGAAGAGAAGCTGGTCCGTGTTTGTAGAATTAGTCCTGAAGTGAAGTGTCACGGTGTTTATGAGACTAGATCGATTTGGAACCGCGTACTTGCGAACGCATTGACCTTGATGGTACAGCGATACTTTGATCTAAAACATTTGTCCAGGCAATCAGGGTATTTACAGAACAGTGATGGGCCCCTTCATCTGTTGTAACTGCATTACAGAATGAAAGAAGAAATTTCGAAAATGAAAATAAACATGAAAATTACCAACAAAAAATCTTTTATTCTGTCGAAATTCATCCTAAACAAACATCTTGCATGTTCGTGTTCATGAATACACAACAAACTATGCGGCTAAGTCATAAGGTTCAACATGAAAAGTGCAGCCATCAAATTTATTTAAATTCATTCATTCATTCATTCATTCATTCATTCAGCTTACATGTTCATGCGTGCTCTGTGATTAATTAGAAACCATGTTACGGCTTGCATTTAATATGACTGTGAAAAGGCAGTGTTTTATCCAGACTCCAGGCCTTTGGGAGGCAAAATTGACTTGACTGGAGGGAACGGAACAGACAGACACAGTTCAAATGAAAAATGTGTGTATCTGCTGAATTTTTTGTGTGGGGGAGGGGATTTTGAGGGCTTGGGGGGGACCTCCCCTCTAACAGGCCTGAATAAAACACTGGTAAAAGGAATACTGACACTGTTTGCTTGTGCCTGGGCCTCTTCAATCATTCTCCTCAGTTTCAATATATTGTCTCTAATGTCCAATCCCAATTGCTGAATCTTGCTTTTACGACGATAGAGGGCTTCAGTATTATTTACGAGTCCATCGATCTGACTGCCTGCCGTCAATACTGTACAAAATATACGCATCATGAAGTCAGGAATACAAAAATCGCTTCGTTCTTCCATTATCGACTTCACTAGCATTGGCAAAAATCATCTTGACTCATTGTGGTTCTTGACCTTTGAGCTTCCACAAAAATGATTTCCACGCTACAATTTTACTTTAAATTGGCCATCAATTGATGGCCAGTGCATTATTTTAAATAATAATAATAATAAATAAAATAAATAAATAAATAAATAGTGACTCCATTGCAAAGGAACAACATCATCTTGACTCAAACGCTGATGGTCCTTCCGAGCACTGCACGACCCTCTGCCCGGAGTACATTTCTCATACAGCGGCCGATGCCGAACTGTCGCAAGCAAAACAAGCGACCGCCTTTCCCTCCTCCGTCCAGGACGGTGATGCTGGGGAAAGATCCGTGAAAATTTTCTCTTCCCGCCTCAGTGACATCCATCAATCCCTGACGTTTGCGACTGCCCTCAATTGATCTTATGAACATCTGTAAATCGCTCTTGATTTTAGCATAGCTATTTATAGCGTTTAATAAATCATCTAGAAATAATAATAATAATAATAATAATAATAATAATAATAATAATAATAATAAACAGGAACTGATTAGGATGGTGTATCGTACAAGTACTGCTAGGAGACCTAGCAATTGAAGTAAACAAGTAAAGGCATCATAGAAGTTCTATGTTCTATTGGCTGCTTGTTTGAGAAAACAGAGAAATTAATATACACTTTCACCAAGTAAGGGACCATTCATTCTGGAGAGAAATTTTGATCAAATTTTAAAATTAGTTCACAGACAGTTTAATCAACTTTAACAAATCTAATCAAGGCCAGAAAAAGAATCGTACCCGACTCGTTAAGCTGTGTCATACCATCACTGGTTAAGATTTTTATTTCGTCTAGTCGAGGCTTCAACTCAGAATTGAGAATATTGGTTCTATTTGCGACAAGTTTTTCAGCCCTGCTGGATTTTGCAAGTGATACTGCCGTTTGGTAGCTAATCTCACGGATAGCATCTTGCAAACCTATGAAAGACATAACAGATTAGATATACCATATATGTCTACAATAAATACAATAATGGAAAGGGAATTCTTACAGAACACGATGATATTTAGACTTTAAACAGCTTATTGGCAAACTATGCAGCTAAGTTGTAAAGTTCAACATGAAAAGTGCAGCCATTAGAGTTATTTCCATTCATCCATTCATTCATGTATTCATCCATTCATTCATTCAGTCAGTTATGAATTCAGTTGGCCAGTAAAACAGTCCGTCAACAAGACAGTCAGCCAGCCAGTCAGTCAGTCAGACAGACTGTCATTTAACCAACCAAAGGTTTATTTGGCTTCATTTTTAGATGGTAACATATTCAAATACTCAGAAAATACTGTAAAGCATTAGTTCCATGTCATGTTAAGAAATTATTATTCAGTTAAATTTATACTAATTTGTAAAAATGGCTTCACCGTAATATTAGAACACTACCTTTTGGTGTTATGTTCAACATTTGCTCACATTCTGCCAAGGAGTTTGTGACAAACTGAACATTTGAAGATGCTTCATTCAACACACTGACCTTCTCTTCAACTCTTTTCTTGAACTCTTCATAAATGAAAATCAAAAGGCACCAAGATGTGAAAATCTGTGCATGTATGTACATGTACACGCCATTTCGTGCACTGTGCATAGGAAGGCAAGTGCAAAATACAACTGGTTAGTGTGCATCTGAAAGTGGTCACTACAAAAATTAAACAGCAAACTTTCGGCACAAACTGCAAAACTACAGGGTGTTGCAAAAAAAACTGGACTATATTAAATGCAAACCTAAATGTGACTAATCCAGTTTTTTGCGTCATTCTGTACTAACTGAATTTTTTTACTACTTAAAAAAACTGCTGAACATTTTGCAAATTGATCGTGTAATGCAGATGCAATATAATTTAATAGTATTCGCATTATCTAAGAGCCTTGGACATTAAATATGAAATCTAACTGTATCTTAATAAAGCAAAAATGGTTGGTATGATAGAATGATGAATTTCAAATGAAAAATTTCAGCACACTACTATAGAAACAATAAAACATATAGAAGAATAGTCCAGCTACTGGTTTAATTCAATCTATGAGAATTTAAACTTTGAATTTTTCAGCTGCATATCATTGAGGCTGATGTAGCTTACTGTCAGAAATATTTTCATGTAGCTCATTAGCTTTTGCCAGCAACAGCTTGCTTCTATTGAGAGAATCGGTTGACTGATTGCGAATGGCATTCAAAGTAATCTAAAACAAATTAACAAAGAGGAAGGGTACAATAGTTTCAGAAATAATAAAATCATGCACATAATGCACAAAATAATTTATCTTCAAGATCTATAGACACAAAGAAAAAATGACAAAAACATTCAAATATGCAGACAGCCTTAAGAGAAGAATAAGGAATCGAGGACAACGCTGAACCAATAAGAACAACCAGAAACAGAGAACAGTGTAAATCCATGATTGTTGACGTAACAATATATGGCACACGAAGAAGAAGAAGAAGAAGAAGAAGAAGAAGAAGAAGAAGAAGAAGAGGGGGAGGAGGAGGAAGACGAGTAGAAGAAGAAGGAGGAGGAGGAGGAAGAGGAGGAGGAGGAGAGGAAGAAGAAGAGGAGGAAGAAGAAGAAGAGGAAGAGGAGGAAAAAGAGGAGGACGAGAAAGAAGAGAGGAAGAGGAAGAAGAGGAGGAGGAAGAAGAAGGTATATCACCTTATCGTATGCTTCAATTGCTGCTTCACGGGCCTTTTTAGCTGCCATTTCTGCTTCTTCAACAGTTCTCTTGATGTCTTCGTACCCAGTAACAGCTTTCAAAGGATCCTCGGCCGTATGACGAGTTCCAGAAAACTGTCTAACAAGAGACGCACACATGATAAAATCAACAAATAAGTACCAATAACCAAGGTAAGGGCTCATCCACATAATACATATGCAAAAGAGGCATATTTTCAACCCCCTCCCGTTTGCACACTGTGCATACACAAAATCTCCTAAAGCCAACCCCTCCCCTGAGTGCGCACATACTAAAGAACACTTTGAATCTATCTATACTCAGGACTAACAAGATAATATAAGAAAGTTAGCATAATATACAGCAATAGTCAAGGCCTTTGCCAGGCAGATAGCGTTATATAAATTGTCGTTTAATAATAATAATAATAATAATAATAATAACCAACATAATTCAATTAATGAATGGTCATTGAAAAATTCCTAATGCAATACATGGCAATTAATAGATTCAATTGATAAATGACTATTAAAAGGACGTGTGAATGCTACATCAATTAAAAGACAACATGTTCACTTTTCAAGTCGTTCGGCTTCTTCTTTGAGTCCTTTTGCATGTTTTGACATTTCTGCGATTAAGGCATTCGAAGATGCAACTTCCTTTTCAATTTTATCTTTCTTTTCCAACAGCTTGTCATTCTTTTGTAGGAATTCTTTCACAAGATCCTGTACCTCCTTAACATTGTAAATAGAACATTTATTACATTAGTGAAATAGAGAAAAAATAACCAGTGAATACTTCCCTGGCCCTTAAATCATTGAAAACATTGAAGGATCAAATAGACAAATTAATCAGATCAAATTAACTTTAAGCACTTAAAATAAACTATAATGAAATTCGGTTAACAATGCAAGCCTATTCTGTCTTGTTTTTAAATGCTGATATTAAAAAATGATATTGAGAAGCTATTTGGATGGAAACAAGACAACTTAGAATAGCAAAATCTTTTAACACTAACTACTTGGATAACATGGACTTGGATAATATGGACTTGGATAACATGGACTTGGATAACATGGATGTGGATAACATGGATGCTCGGTTAAAACATACCAAGAGTAGAGAGGTTTCTTCAGAGTTAGATAGCATGGACCATTAAATTTTGGTCAAAAAGGACACTTTTTTCCTTGTCCCTGAAGTCCATGTTAATGGGGCTTAGTCGTAGATGTCAGAGCCACCAAATGTTATAACAATAACTGAAACCTGACATCCATGTTGGCTTACATCTGACAAATTATAAAACACCTCAGAATTTAAAACCAGAGAGAGTTTGAGATTCAACACCACCTTGAAGCTCTCATTTCTCACATTCGACAAGAGACGAGACGCCATATTGTTCTTTTCGACTGCGTTCTTGCACAGCTCAGATGTCAGCAACGAATTTGCCGACAAATTACGATTCTTCTCCTGACAATAACAACTCAATTAGTTTCAAGACATCCAGAAATAGTGTATACATGTTTTCAACATAAATTCTATTGTACAACTACTGCAGACAAAACCTCTGCAAATGTATGATTTTCTCTGCAAACCAACAATATTTATTTACCTTCAAAAAATAACAGTATTTATTTACCTTCAAAAAATAACAGTATTTATTTACCTTCAAAAACCAACAGTACCGGTATTTTATTTACCTTCAAAAACCAACAGTATTTATCTACCTTCAAAAACCAACAGTATTTATTTACCTTCAAACACCAACAGTATTTATCTACCTTCAAACACCAACAGTATTTATCTACCTTCAAAAACCAACAGTATTTATCTACCTTCAAAAACCAACAGTATTTTATTTACCTTCAAAAACCAACAGTACAATTTTATCTACCTTCAAAAACCAACAGTATTTATCTACCTTCAAAACCAACAGTATTTATCTACCTTCAAAAACCAACAGTATTTATCTACCTTCAAAAACCAACAGTATTTTATTTACCTTCAAAACCAACAGTATTTATTTACCTTCAAAAACCAACAGTACCGGTATTTATTTTATTTACCTTCAAACACCAACAGTTTTATCTACCAACAAAACCCATCAGTCTTTATCTATTTATCTACCTTCAAAACCAACAGTTTTAAAAAACCAACAGTAACAGTATTTATCTACCTTCAAAATGTCAGTATTTTATTTACCTTCAAACACCAACAGTATTTTATTTACCTTCAAACACCAACAGTATTTATTTACCTTCAAAATATCAAGCATAACTTGAAGCAGAGTATTCGTTGCAGATGTGTTCTTAATCTGTTCACTAAGGTCTCTCAAAATTCTATTTAAATCAGTCAATTGATCTTCTAGAGATTGGTGATGCGAAGTAATAGGGGACAGGTCCACTCCATTTGCAGTCGAGATTCTTTCCACCCTCTGCAATAGTTCCTTTGCCAGTCTAAAGAACAAGAGAAGTCGGTCATGCAAATTCTGAAGAAGAAATTGCAAAAATCAACAATAATAATCTGAATTATGCATACATTTTCTAGTGAAAAAGTATATTTTTTTGCAAAATTTTATCCAACCAAGAGCTTCTTTGAACATCCTTTTAATTCAAATCTGAAAGTACATCGATAGTGAATACCATATTCTAGTGCGATAAGAGTTGTTCAAAATATTTCCCTTTGCGTTTCCCATTATGAAAAGTCAGTGCATGAATTTGTTCACTTAAATGTTTTCAGTTGTCTGTATTTATCCTGTCATTTTCGATACCTGAGTTCTTCGTTGGCCATCGTGGTGGTCTTGTTGAAGCGTACAGATTTGATGAGCCTAAGAAATTCATTGCTTTTTTCATACATTTCCGTGATGTTTGACCCACTACTTTGATTAGTTCGCATCAGAGACACAACGTCCACTACAGTATCTGAATAGAAAATAATCGCTGTCTATTCACAATCACACGTACGCACATCCAGCAAAATAGCGACTCTGCAAAACACACTAATCAGAAAAATAAAATAGCACACAGACAGCACGTAAAAGGTCATTCAGAAAACATAATTTGAATTTCAAATTAACCCCTTAACCGTGTATTTAACTGTAACTCAATGTAAAATGGACGGATATATCCGGGATCCCCAATTAAGGGGTTAAATAATGTTTCCTAGACAGTTGTCGCATTTTATTTTCATATAGGCACGATTCAAAGAATCTAAGTTTACCTCTACCATCAGAGCAGCACTGTACCCATGGTTATCTGTCATGTCATGTCATGTCAAACCCATGGTTATCTACTAATCTTAATCATTCTTGGTGTCTGTCTGTCAGTCACAATACATGGGAGGCACATGTCAGTCATGGTACAGGTATGCTGTAAACAGCGATAACCCAGATAGGCCATTACGAGGTGGGCGGGCAGCAAGTGGGGAGGGGAAGGGGCCCTGAAGTCTAGGAACTTGACCATGTTGAATCAACTCTCCAGGAACAGTCCAGCTCTATTTTCTAGTATATAAGAATTTGGTAATACACAAAATGAAGGTTTGTTTGATATACTATCTGGTTTTAATGCACATATAAAAAATATGAAGAAAATTAAACAAATCAATAAATTAATTACCAGCAGCAGTATGCAGAAGTATGACAAACATACCTTTAGCAAATTCTGAAGCCTTGTCAACACTCTGCAAAATTTTTGCTAATTCATTCTTCATTTCAGCTGTCGATTTCTGCTCAGTAGCAGCTATCATGCTAAGTTCCTCTGCCTACCAGAAACAAACTAACCTTGCAATGCTAACATAGGTGCAAGTGTTAATCTTGGTTAAAAAATTTTTCAAATCAAAGTTGAAACCTTAACTGTTTCAGTTTTTATACATCATAATAAACAGGGTTGACAAGAGAGTGATTGAATGATCAGCCAGATTTTCAGCTTCAAACCCTGGGTCTCAATTGTTTTAATTAATTCTATGGGCATTCAACAATTTTTCCAAGAATTTTTGTCAAAATCCATCTCTTTCTGTGAAGTAGAAATCATATTTCATGAAAAGACCACAACAAAATGCCTAAAAATCACAAATTCCAGTCAATATCTGATTCCCAACTGTTGCTACGTTATTTTATGCCTTTTCTACACTTTGATCAACCCTAGAGTCCAACCTAGGTCTCCATACCATATGCCTGTAACTAAAATAATTATACAAAGAAATCAGCAACACAGGAAAGCTAACAAGTTAACTACTGCAGCAAAATCGAGTTATAATAGGTCAACATCGTGCGACAGCAGCATTTTCTAACTGGCATTGCTTATAATGTACCGTATATACTCGCGTATAAGTCAACAAATTTATGCTCTAAAATTTGCTTAAAACGCAGTCAACTTATCCACGAGTATATATGGTAATGAGTTATATATCAGTATCCATTGTTTTGGGAAATTTTGAAGCTTCTATAGAAAACCCAAATCTGAAAAGTCATGGAAATCAGCAGGCTAGAAACAAATGGCATGGAGAATATGACTTCTCATAAACCTCCAATTAAAAACTGCCTGAACAAAATCCAGTTATATCCACCACACATAATTTTCTATTAATTTCTACTGTATTCTCTGATGAAACATGCATACAGAACACTAAAAATTCTAAGTAAGAAAATTATAAAACAGCTAACAAAGCAATACCTTCAGCTTTAAACGCTCTGCTTGAACCTTTAACGAAGGCAAAGCTTCTACAATTTCTTTCAAATCTGTAGCATTTAGAAACATCATTGCTTTCTGAAACGCAAAAAATCAAGCTCATTTCACACTATCAATGTAGATTTGATCACCAAGATATTATCATATTCCTTTATTCCCAAGACTTTCCTTATTTTACCATCATCAACACTTCTACAAAACATAAGAAATTTTCACAATACTTTACACTTGGTTTTCGAGTGACTGATTAAAGTTTTCCTTTTAATGTTGTCAATTCTTTTGAAATCAATTCCAATAAAGAAGTAGTCGTGTAAAGGACAGAGAATTAACATTTTCTGCTAATCGCTGTGAGACAACGTTGCCCATCAAGCAACATAAGAACCAATACCAGATCACACTCAATTGCCGATTCATAGAAATCAATTATAAATAATAGGCATTATAATTTTAATTAATTCAGTTAAATCATAACTATGAAAATATCCTAAACTTGAGTCAGTTCACTAGACACATTTGCAAAAGCAACTAACATCAGCATGAATTCTACATAACTACTAGCAATACCTGAAGCTTGCTACTAGCATACCTGAAGCTTGCTACTAGCATACCTGAAGCTTGACGACTGTAAGCTCGATGTTACTAAGGCGAGCCCAAGGTAAAAGAGCAGTAGCAGTGGAATTGAAGCCTTCCATTGCCTTAATTGTTACATTGAGCAATGACATTGCTTCACCAGTACAGCCTTCGTCACATGCTGCAAAATTTAACCGCATATTCAACACGTGAACTTTGAGGCAAATAACAAGTTATTTTATTTAAGCTTAAAACATATATATTTACCCACAGCCTATATTATATGCATACCAGTCAATTACCAATAAAAGTCGGTGCAGTGATGTTCTAGTGATGCTGAAGCTAGAACACTCAATTTCAAATATAGGGTCATAACTTGAATCCTTGCTTAGAATAGAATAGATCAACCTAATGCGATAACAATAACTGAATATGGCATTTGGCAAAAGATGCACAGTTGAAGGAAAGAAAGGGGGAAAACAAATAGGCAGTTTGAATACGAAGGCAACTGTACTTCACATCGACGGATGGCAAGCTCATGATGCTAAATAGACGATGATGAGATAAGATTCTTAATTGAAATTTAATTAAAGATTAATTAACCCCTTAACTGGGTGCCCCAAGTAACGCTCATCCATTTTACATTGAGTTACAAATAGTTGCCCAGTTAAAGGGTTAAAAGTTCAAGAAGAAACAAAATCCCTGAAAAAGATTACAAATCACACAAGACACTCCTCACTAGACAACTCTCACCTAGCGGTGAAACACAACTCAAAATAAGTAAGATAATCAATTAAACTGAGCAGAAGGGCCTTCATATAACAACACCCATGTTGAGCAGTGTTTATTCTAGGCCTTCTCTGGGGGTAATTTCCCACCCAAAAGTTTGAATTTTCCTCCCAAAATTTTTGACATTTTGGCAAGTAGTATGACCTCCCCAATGTCTGTTTCCCCCCAAAAAAAATGTATTTCAACTCCCCCCAATGCTAGAATAGCCACTGCATGTAGAGTAGGCCGACAGACAAACAATGGATGGACTTGTATGTGTATCATTGTACTTTCTAATAACATAATTATGCACCACATGGAAGTAGGAACCACGATGACTCACAAATGCATCTTTCACCGGCAATGCCAAAGCGAGGCTGACACTGGTCGCACGTCCGTCCGGTGATGCCTTCATGGCAAGAACATCGTCCGGTAACCGAGTCACACTGCTGGTCTCGCGATCCGGTGGCATGGCAAAGACAAGGCTGGCAACCATCTCCACCGACAACCAATGGATTACCAAAGTATCCTGTAGAACACCTGAGAAGCATAATTCAAGCCAGTAAGCCAAAAAAGCTGTGCGGAGGTCATAGCAAAGAGAAATTGCAAATAATTGTCTAGACTGCAGCTGTGAATGTTACCAAAAAGAAAACAACACTAAACATGCTACATGTCTCATTCAGTCCAATCCCAGTGTAAAATCGTGGAGTAATCAAACAAAACTCTTCAATTGCTTCAACTTCAAGTGCTCTTGTTGTAGGCATCAGTCTTGCTACTGTGCTATATAAATTGTTTAATAATAATAATAATAATAATAATAATAATAATAAAACTAGAGAATAAAAAAGAAGTATTAATACAAACTTTATCAAATAAATGTAACATGCAAACAATGAGACTCAAGGCAACCAACCTTTCACATCTTGGTCCTGCATAACCTTCAGAGCACGAATCACAAATAAATCCATCCTTAAGAGTGGATGGGATGCAGGAGGGACTAAAGCTGAATTCACAGAAATAAATATTATGAATAATTTCAAAAATTGAAACTAGATATAGGACAATAGATTCTACACACCGAAGAAACTGAAGTAAGGGGATCGTCAGTTTTAAAAATGAATGCATTATTTCTTCTTTATGGCAAAACTTAAATATGTTATAACATATACCGCACATACAATATCAATTACAAAAGATCTGTCACTAATATATAATGCCAAAAATCCGGTGGTCTCTGACAGACTGCCTCAAAGCACCACAAGTTTTTTAGTCTTTACATGAACCACCACTAAAAACACCATCGGGTATATGTAGTAATGTAAAGCGCTCTTGTCTTTGGCCATTTTTGTCATGCTTACTGCACTATATAAATTGTCTAGTTAATAATAATAATAACAATAATAATAACCTTTATTAATAATCATAAATTGATAATTACCTAATTAATAATTGCCCAAATTCAAAATCCTTTAAGCCGCATGATCTGTCTGTCTGTGTGTCTGTGTGTTTGTCGGTCTGTCTCCCTCCACTTCTCCCCTAACTCACACTCGCTACAGACCATGCGTTTTACTTACTTGTTGAACGGAATCACATGTGGACAGGCACAGGGTTCACAACGCAGCTCAGAGCGTCCATGGAAAGCATTGTAGAAGCCGACTTTACACGTCTCACAGTAGTCTCCTCCAGTATTATCGGAACAGTTCTAAATTTCGAGAATTTAAAACAGCTAAAACAAGAAGTCTCAAATGCTTAACTATCAGAGTCTGATCCATCAGAATTACAGCTCAATGAACCACAATCTGATCAACGCATCACACAAATCCACTCTTTACAAACAAGTGTGCTTGCTGTGCTTATAAAAGCCGATCTAAACTCTGACAAATGCAATGATCACGCTCTTCTTCTGGTCTAAAACTTCCCAACAGCTCAGCAAATTTCATTTTCAGCATTGGCTTAGCTGATAAACTCAATGCTCATCAACCTCAAATCATAAAAAATACAACTATGACAGGAGGGACGATTAGAGAGTCTCTCATAGCCTATATATACTATAAGTATGGTCGATTACAACTGTTTACCAGTACTTAAGCCATAGCCTATAACTACAGTCGATTACAACTGTTTACTTAAGCCATAGCCTATAACTACGGTCGATTACAACTATTTACTTAAGCCATAGCCTATAAGTACGGTCGATTACAACTGTTTACTTAAGTCATTCTTTTATTTACAGAATTCATAGTAATTATTTACAGTATTAGCTGCGTATCCTGTGTTGTCAGCTATGCTGTATTAAGTCTGCACATTCATGTCCTGAATTCTGCTCACCTCACACTTCCCAGTGTCTCTGTGACAAGCATGACTACGGCCATGACACTGACACGGCACAGACGTTCCTATCAATTCAACAGGATCGGTTATTAAGTCGGTGGCAGCTGGCCGTCGGCGGTAAAATCCATCTCCGGGATCCTGTTCAACGCACGTCACAATCCAAAATCACAAATAAAAAGCACAATTACTGCTCATCTATCACTTTGCAAAACGTTGCACTCTACGCAAAAAAAAACACAGATGGTCTGATCGCAAAGAAATATAATAATATATGAAAATTTTAAAATCTTTGAATTTTTCAATTTATATAGTTAGTGTCTTGGTAGTTATAATATGCAGGGAATAATCATAAAGCGATAATTGTAGATAAGAATATTTCCAATTGTTGGTCCAAAGTCACTGGCAGATGAAAGCGGCATTCATTAAAATTACCTGACAGGAAAGACCACTGTATGGTTTTGGGCAGACACACATTTCAATGCCATAAGCATCAATGTTGTGCTGGTGGTCTGCAAGCACTGCATGATCCAACGTTATGTCGTAAAGCCTTTCAAAGTCCAAACATAGAACAAAACAATGATCATAACCAGAGAAACTAATTAAAAAATTTGGTTAAAATGTTACTGATAGATGATTCAAAATTTAAAAGACCACTTTAAAACCGAACATATAAGTTTATAGATTCCAACTTAGTCAAATAACTCTTGTGCATGTTATCGTAATGAAATCATGCGACAAATTTTAACAAGGTTGAAGACTTCAAGATGCCCAAAATCACAATCCAAAATTACAAAAAAATTTTATTATCATGATAATAATGCAAAAAGCACAATTACTAGCTGGAAAATTATCACGACAGTGCTACATATGACGCTGTTCATTAATATTTAGAAAATAAAAATGTCTTTAACTCCTGTAATGACATAAACAAGAAATAAAGTTCAAATCTACAGATCTCAGTGATTTACATTACAGGATTTGAACTAGCAAAGGCAATAGAAGAAAATCACATAAATCCCATAATTAACAACTAAAACAGCCATAAACAACTAGCCTTATACAGAAGTAGGTTGGGTTCACTGCATACTTACTTAGCAGCCAAAACAGTGCCACTCTCTTCTGATACTTGAATAAGCCATTGCTGAACATTCTGTAGTGCAACCATCATCTGACTTTGAGTAACTGGTTGATTACGATAATCAGTCCAGTAATCCTGTTGGCAAGCAGACATCATTGTATGCTTTACTCAAGGTGCTACCTCTCGGTCTACTTGGTATCGTATGACCAGTTCCCATCAGAACACCAAAGTTAAGCAACGATGAGCACGGCTAGTACTTGGATGGGTGACCATCTTGGGATCGAATTGTGGTGCCGGCGGCCAACTAAGCCGTTCATCGCGTAGGCGTCGATAAATTGGTAGCAGCGTTAAGCTATGAAGATAAAACGCAGGTCTAGAGAAAGCAATGGAAACCTTCTGTAGATTAATGGCACAAGCCACCTGTGTCGCTGCTTGCCTAGTGCAAGGAGATCAGCACCGGACCTATGACCATTTGAGTACAGGACTACCTTTATCTTTAAGGTGCAACCATACAAACAGCCAATGCACATACACTAGTGGACAAAATAGTAGCAGTAGCAGTAGTAGGCCTAGTAACAGGAAAAATTTACTGGGTATGAACTTTTGTTACCTCCTTAAGTACAACAGAATAATCGAGCATTTTTCCAGCAGCTCCCTTGAATCTGTGCACGATACGCAGTTGGTCATTGCCCATAATGTGGACCGCAACGGCAGAAGTTGCCCTTGTTCTTGAATGCACGTCTAACTTAAACTGGAAGCGACCATTATACGACAATGTCTAGAAGAAATAGCATGCATCCACACAAATTAATAAATAAATGATGCACAGTTTTATATCCTTATAACATATAATATCAGATAGAAAACAAACAACATCAAAATTCAAAGGTTCTATAATATTTTTTAAAAGATGCGTATGAAAACTGTCCTGAAACTCTCAAAATACATATTAAAAACACATATACAGTAGAAAATGACTTGACATGGTTTCAAAGACTAAATATGGACAATTTTGGAAACCATGTCCTAAGTTGGTCTTTCAATACGCAGTATATTTGTTATATCTATGCATATCCTAATTATTAAGCATGGTGCTTAATATGAGTCAATGTATTTAAAAAGAAGATAAAATCTTTTGTGTTCAAGTTCGGACAATACCAGTATAGTGTCGCATGACTATCAAAAAAAATCTTATCCCGATCTGCCCCACAAACCATCGTTCTCAGTTTCTACGGTACCTTATCTCCATGCACAAAACTTGTAAGATTCCAAAACATTGGCAGCTGGAGCTGGCGTGAATTAATCTTGATCAATGACACGTCTTCTGGTATAATGACAAAACCAGACGAAGGCAAGGATTCCTTTCCGTTTACGTCCACAGTCACTGTCAGCTTCTTAAAATAAACCTAAAAATACAAGATCATGAATACTGAGAGTGTTATAGTGGCGGCTCCAGGATTTGGCAAGTGGGGAGGCCGTTGGGGTGGCAATTTCTAATCATGGGAGGCCAACCATTTGTTGTTAGGTATGTAGTATTAAGTATCGGGTCCCAACAGGGGGGCACTGGGGGGGGCAGGCACTCAATAAGGGGCACGGGTCCCCCGGACCCCCCGTATGGAGCCGCCATTGGAGTGTTACTGTTGTCACTAATGATATAAGTATTAACCACAAGAACAAATGGAAGGTTTAATGATTAATACATAAATCGAAACTAAAATGGATATACAATTTTATCAATGTATTCACATAGTTATGGAGATCTGTCACACTCACATGGTCATCTTGCATGAAAATGAATACAGGCTTACCCGAGACCACATATAAGGCGCCTGAGTGCAGTGCTGGGATCGGCCAAAGCAAAAGCATGCAGTGCAGCCAGATGGATTTGCTGCAGATAAACCGAACGCTCTTTCTTTGCAACTGTCGCATCGGCTGCCATACACATTTTCCTGTTTAAAATATTCGTTACAATGATTAAACAATCGGTCCTCGAAACTGGATGTAGCAGAAGTCAGATCATTCGAAAATCATTCTGAAAATTAGATGAAATCTCATGGAAAATTCTCTATAACTCTGCCCGAACAGGAAAATCTCTAGTTCAATACAAATTAATTGTCTTGACCAGTTTACCTTACAAGGGCACTGTCCAGTAGTTGCATTGCAAGAACACAGGCCGTCCGTACAGTGAGCATCCACTGTACCGCGAACGTCGCACCGGCATGGAGTACAGGCGGGAAAGTCAAAATAGCCAGGAGGACATCTATCGCATTTCTGTCCAAAATACCCGACACTGCAGCTGCACTGACCAGAAACGGGGTGACATTGCGGGCCGCTAGAACCCGCTAAACTGCAATCGCATGCCTGAAAATAGGAACAACACGTCGGGCTTACACGCATTTCAAATTATTTCCTCATAATTCTCAAAAGAAACTGCACTCGTTAAAATCCAATTACCACATCTGATCACGACAAAATTCAGGTAACATTAATGTTATTATAATTAATTAATCAAATATTCAAATAAATGGAGCTAACTAAAGAGCTAAAAACGCATTTGTTCACCATATCGTATAGTTGACTGTTGACTGTACAGCGCTTTTGGTTTTGGCCGATGGCCATGTTACGGCGCTTCACAAATCATCGAATAATAATAATAATAATAATAATAATAATAATAATAATAATAATAATAATAACTGAGAACAAACCTGACAGCCATTAACAGCACTGTAGCCCCAAGCATTCGACTGACATCTCTGACAATGTTCTCCCTCGGTTAAAGGCGGGCAGGCACATCTACCAGTGTCTGGATCACAAACATGTCCTGGTTTCTGACATCTCTTACAATCTGCGATATCAAACCAATATGAACGTGAAAACAGAGCGGAAAAACAATTCCCAAGGATAGCGGTTCTCATACTGGGCAGATCCTACGGAACCACTCTAAACCATGTTATTTATATAATAATAATAATAATAATAATAATAAATTATTAACAATTAACAAATCAAGAACTCAGAATATCCTAGAAATAGCAATCCAACAAATGTAGGCTGCAGAGTGCAAACAGTGCTAGTAGCCGTGTCAACAGTTGCACAGGCTCCATATAAGTAACACTGCATTTTGCAGCATTTCATCCTTATTTCATTTTATTTTTATATAATTAATTAATGTCATCCTACATCATGTATTATTAGAATCTTCAATCTGAAATCACAGTGGTTTTCACAAGGGCTTACTTAGCCTCCTAAACCACTTTAAATCACATCATCATCATCATCATCATCATCATCATCATCATCATCATCATCAACATCATCATCATCATCATCATCATCATCATCATCATTATTATTATCATCATCATCATTATTATTATCATTATTATAAATCAGCCACGTTTGGGCCAATAATCGTCACCACGTTTTTTATCCGTGAATCGATAAAGAGACGAAATACGTTTATCACCTACTGCGGCAGCCGACGGAAGAGAAGCCAAAGTAGCCAGGCGAACACCGATCACAACGTTGACCCGTTACTCCCGGTCTGCAGTTACACGCCCGGTGTCAGCGTTGCACGTTGACAATCTGGAACCTGTCATATTACAGTTGCATGGCTGGCAACCATGGCCAGAGTTTATACCCCAGTGATCATTCTAAAAGATATAATCGGCACAGAAGATCCACAGTAATTAACAGAAAAACTGTTTTCAAATTTAAATCTTGAAGTTTCACCTACAAGTCATGGACTCAATGCTAATAACATTCACGGAAACTTGGACAAGTAGGGGAGACAGCAGAGGTGAAACAATATATCCATCACTAAACCAATACAAATTTTCATTTTAAAAATCAAATATAAACAGATACCTGACACTGGTCACACAGACGACCAAGAATGTTTTCACGACACTGACACTCCCCTGTCACCCGGTCGCACGATAGACTTCTTGCACCGTGTGAGTGACATGAGCAAACTTGCAAAATAGCAAAGAAATATGAAAAAAGATAAAAGTTCCATGACATCATTTTAAACTTTTGATACCATTCAAAATTCTTTAAAATAATTGTCCAGATTTAAGACCTTCTTCTTAAGATCTTCTCCTAGATGATGCAAATGGGTTAAATACTTGGTATTTCTGTGGCACAACTGATACGAATACATACAATTCATCTATACAGTGGATCCCACATATAAATTCATTTTTATAACAACATAAAACCCAAACCAGTGTTTTGTGTATCAGACGTCCTGGTTATGGCCATGTCTAAGTAAAAAATGGGGTTTCACTGTACATTGCACATAGCTGAATGGTCATGTCTAGTAAAAAATGGCACCAAGTAAAACTGCTACTAAAACTAAATGGCATTAACAGTATGCACCATGCAAATTGCTGCTATCAATTTAAAAAGTCACTAATACCGGTACTCGGGGGAAGATAGAAGAGTGGTAATATCATTGGGCAGGCACGCCGACGGAATAGGTTCAAATCCCGTAGGAGCTCCTAAGGTCGACTCAGCCTTAATCGCTAGAGGGCGGTAGTAACATCAAACTGAGTAGCAATGGCAAGCAACATTGCGAAAGTAACCATGGGTTTGGCAGAAGAGGCTGGCCACCGTCTGCCGATGTATGGCTTAGCCACCTGTGGGCTGATGGCCACAAAACGAGGATCAGCACCGGTACCTACGGGCATTGAGCCTACAGGTGAAAATTTACTCTTTTTTTTAATACCTGTAAAGCAACAAATTCCAAACCTTGGCATCCAGAAGGTGAGAAACCATAGTAGCCAGGCATACACTCTGAACAGCTGCTTCCTGTCACGCCTTCCTTGCAACTGCATCTGCCAGTGACTGGATCGCAGACAGATCCTGTCTGGCTTCCAGTCGGATTGCAGTTGCACGGCAAGCATCCAGCTCGTATGTCACCATAGCCAGCCTTTACAGTAAGTAAGTAAGTAAGTAAAGTCTCGATAATTTCTATAGCTCTATTCAAAAGCAGCACCGCAGTAGCCCTTATTCCTAGGTGCTTAATCTCAGTATGAAGTAGCTATAGCCAAAGGTGGGGTCATTCATGCAGGGTCATTTAATCCGAAGGGTCATTGTGGTTGGGACGTTACAGCTATGGAGGAAATGATTTTTTGAAGAGACATGCATTCACAAGCAAACAGGGCATTTGCAAGCAAGCATTTTAAATGGGGTTTTAGAATTCTGATAGCTTAACTGTACGACTGCTAATGTGCAGTGACTGCAGTAAATGATTATGATACCATCCAAAATAATGTCACTCGAACAATATTTCACCCAAATGATATGTCATGCACTGACATTGACATGAAGTTCAAATGATATTTTCGCTTCAGTGGCGTGCCACTGACATCAGCACTGTCAGCAAAATGAGTGTCCCTTAGTTTATCACTCAAATTATGTGTCATTAAAAATTACATTAGCTTCAACATGCTGCTCAAATAAATCACTCATGACTTTGATATGACTGCTCGATTACCGCAAGTCCCCCATGACATTATTAAACAGGCCAAACAAACAATCAATCAATCAATCAAGTCTCACCTGACATTGATCACAGTTAAGACCTACATATCTGGATTGACACTGACACTGTCCTGTCAGGCTGTTGCACAAACTGCCAACAGATCCATGTTGGCTGCACTGACACTCTGAAATATCAGAGAAATAAATGCACAGATGCTAAGCCCAAAAGTGAAAGCCTGGGTAAAATTGAATCAAAATTGTATCACAAAATGCAAGTTAAACCACACAAATTAGACCAGTTAAGATGCGTTCTGGCGCAAATTAAATATGAATTTTAAAGCATTTAACTGACAGAATTCAAAGATTCTAGACTTTATTTAGAGGGGAGGGGGTAGAATCAGACATTAGACCAGTGGATGGGGAAAAGAAAGTTTGAAATTGTTTCATCATGCTAGATGAGTTAATTAAATAAGCCAGTGAAGCAGTAAAAATGCACGAAGCAGTGACCAGAAGTTCCCCACCCCTTCCCTACAAACACCACACAGGTGGCCATGCTTTTCAGAACTTTAATGGCTTTAGTAAAGAAATCGAGTTACACTACTTAGAAAATATCATTGTTCCATTAAAACAAAATAAATGGAATAAGGATTACTTGTGCAGTTTCCTCTAAATGCTGTTCCAAAGTAGCCATCTTGGCATCGACCACAGTGGAAGCCTTCTGTATGCCCTGAACAGCGATAGCAGTGTCCCGAAAATGGATCGCAAGGTCCTCCTTCACCTGCGTCTGCTGCATTTTCGTTACAGTCACATGGTCGACAACCAACTCCTGTCTCAACTGGGTTACCATAGTAACCTTTGGCACACCTGGATGTATAAGTAACAAGTAATAAGCAAATAACAAAGAAAAACATTATTATCCACACTTCAGATAGTTTCAGCACCTTGCAAAAATTAAAAATGTATCAAGTTTCGCCGTTTTCTCGTTTCCTGCTCAACGCATTCAATCAGTTGCTTTACTACAAAATAGTGCACTGAAAACTGGAAAGTGCATTTGCATCTTTCCAGGCCCGTATTTATGTGTTGGAAACTGGGCACTGTGCCCGGGGCCCCGCGTGTCTTAGGGGCCCTGTGCGCTCCAGCCCATTTATGTTTTGACCTTTTTTGCTTTATCAACCTTTGGAGGATAAATCAATTGAAAGATCAAGCAACAAAAAACGTGATGACGTTTTTTTGTTCGTCAACCTTTTCGAGCATCAGAAAAAACTTTTGTTCATCCCCACCATGGCCCCCTCATATATCGTGGGGCCCTAGGCACGTGCCTACCTTACCTATGCCCTAAAACGGCCCTGGATCCAACCCATCTGGGGCCCTGCAGGCCGCCAGGTGCCAGGGACCTCACACTAGCAAAAGATGGGCCTGCATCTTTCCCAACACCATATAAACATACAAATACAAGCTTCTTTGCCTGTCAAGCACAATGGAAATCTACATTAATCAATGCATAATGAGGACCTACGATTCACAGTGCATTCCAGTGTGCCCAGATTTGCAATCAAGGCAGATTTGGTTCACATGTCCTCTGCTGTCTGCTACAACTCTGCAGCTTTCGGCAAAATTGCTCGTTTCGCGGGGGCAGGCGCAGGGACGGCAGCCACCTGGTGAGCCGAGACGGGCGTCACCGTGGTAACCAGAAGCGCAGAATTCACAGCGAGAACCAAAAGTGTTATGCTGGCAATCCTGAAACCACATCGTCATCTCTATCATCAGGAATCTTATATAAAGCCAAGGATCATGTACAGATCAATGTAAAGAAACCTGTAAAAATCACAAATATTTAATTGAATTCTATAAAAATAAAATGTTCTCGGGTCATTGGCAACAACTACCATAAACTCTCGAGTATAGTGCACACTTTTAAATCGAAATTTTCCATAAAGTTAGAAGTGCATATTATATTCATTTAATACCAAAATTAGATAAATATATCCTCATTTTCCCCCAAAGACTTAATTTTAGCAGCACTCTCTTTAGCATATCATTTGAACGGCAAAGCAGGTGGTTAATATTAATGAAGGAGAGGGAAAGGTAGAGAAACATAGAGAGAGAAACAATTTGTAAGAAGCGGGGTGGAGGTGGAGAGGGGTGATGATGTGAAACCACATTAATGACTTTATTGACAGGTTAGTCTATTGTTGGTACAAAGTGTCTGCTGTCAGAGGGAGAGGAATGAGAGATGGAGACAATTTGCAGAGAGAGGAAGAGCAAAGGGAGATGACGACAATGCGGATGGTACAAAACACTTTATTGCTGGCTATTAGCTCAGTTAAACAAAGCCAGGTGTCACTGCAACCCAGTCTGCCTATAATAATGCCAGTATAACAGTAGAATTTTAATATTATACTCATGAAAAACGAGTTTACCTGTTGATCTGCACTACAGAAAGCAGTGGTCATTATATACTGTATATATATATATATATTTTATTTTTTTATTTATTTATTTTTTTAATTTTTTAATTTTTTTATTTATATATATATATATATATATATATATATATATATATAACCTCTGCTGCATCAGGTCAGTTAATAATAGTGACTGTCTTAAATAAAGTTCAACAGCAGTCAAAAGGCAATGCTAAAGGCAAGATGCACTCAAAATGGGGCCATAAATTAATTATTCAAGTCCAACATCTGGGAGAAAGAATACCTCCTGACCTGACATTCCCCAGTATAAGGATCGCAAAATTCCGAATGACCATTACATTCGCAGGGAACGCACATTCCACCCACCAGTATATTGCCCACTCGCCTGTAACCAGTGGCACAAGTCTGCAAATAACATTGGCCAAGTCTCACAAAACTTCACTTAAGCAAAATTCTCCTTAAAATTTTCTAATCAACATATATAACTGCCAAAAAGGGTACTTCCCTAAAATGATAAATACACAAATTTGAGATGTTCAAATCAGGGTTGCGGTTGTGAGACTAAAGCGGTTTTGAGACTTTAGTCTCAGTCTTGAGACTCGGTTTTTGAAGTCTTGGTCTCAGTCTCGGTCTTGGGTTGCCAGAGTCTTATTCTCGATCTGTGTCTTGAACATTCAAGTCTTGGTCTTAGTCTGGCTAATAAGTCTTGATAAAAGAAAATGACACAGGTTAAAACAGCAAACTTCACTCTTTACAGTGTCTCTGACTCTAGAAGGTCTCTGCTTAACATCACCGCTGTAGAAACGTTAGTTAAAGATAATGGTGAATCCACACTCATCTGATGCACCACTAAACCATATCCATAAAAAAGCAAACCATCCTCGTTCCTGTTAACTAGCAGTCTAACATAACAATTGGATGAAACCATATTTTAAAATGTATGCTGTATGCCTCACACATCTATTCCTACCTCACACGAGGTGCCAGCATAGCCATCAGGACAGCGACACATTTCCACAGAACTCATTACTGGTCCAAGCCCACCGTCACTAGCAACATCCAAACTGATATCCAATAACCTAGAAAGATACATAAACACAGAAACACCTATTTAAACTCAAATTGATTAAAACCTTTAAAAACATTTCTGAACTATGTATTCTTTTCACGAGGAGACTAATTCAAGATTGCAAAATTAATTCAACTATGCAAAGATGATGAACCAATATAACGTAATACTCAAGCACCCCGTTCTTTACACAAGGTAGGTCAAGCTATTATACTCCATAGGCCAACATGGACACGTCACTTCTTTACACAAACTGTTGTATATTTTACTGTACAGACGTTCATTGTATTTCATGAGAAACAAGAAACGCGTGCAAATTCACTAACATCATCTCTGTCTGATGCTTGCTGTAGGATGCACACAGAAGAAGACGGTCAACTTCAGCCAAAATAACCATAAATTCATCCCTTGAAACAGCTGTCCCCAGAACACTGGTGCTGTTTCCAACATGGATCCAGCCGCTTTCCGTCAAACTGACGGTAACGATATGTGGGGCTTCTTCTTCCAAATGCGACCCAACAATTCCTAATCGCATACCACTTCCCTATGAAAACAAAGATTTCAAATGCATACAATTTTTCTAGCACGAATACTGCTAATTCCCTTTTCATAATCTTCATCGTAATACCCACTTAGAGCCCAGCTAGTTCTGCTTTTGTGTGTGTGTGTGTGTGTGTGTGTGTGTGTGTGTGAATTCTACATATGAACTGATTATCTGTAAACATTCTCACTCAACTCCAGCCTTAATACTCAGGTTCTTGAAGATCTTAAAGGCCACGCCAGACAAATTTTAACATGAAAACCTTTACGAGTCAGTCCCTTCCTGCCTCGTTGATTCTTTCACGGTGTCTCTCTTTATCTCTTTATAATCACTAGTTCAACACGATCCTCAATAAATCATCGCTAAATTCATTGAAGAAGTCTGGCAAATGCAACATGAGGCCACACATATTTGTCAAGTGACACTAGAGCAAAGTCCAACTAGTACCAAAAACATCCCTAAACAAAGTCACTCTGTTACTTACAACATGCAAGAATGTTACTGTGTGGTGGGTGTGTGTATAATATATATATATATATATATATATATATATATATATATATATACAGGGTGGCACAAAAAAACCGGACTAGCCACATTTAGGTTCACATTAAAATTAGCCTGGTTTTTTGTGCCACTCTGCACACACACATATATATATATATATATATATATATATCCATATCCATTTTGGTAACACAGGTCTGACTACAGCCTCAACTGCATGTTCTAGTTTTCCTCTCCATTATAGTGTTAGCACTTCAAATTGAAAAGATAAAGCAGATATTCTCAAGTTCACCTAAAATAAAGAAATTAAGTTATATTACAATAGCCTCAAAGCCTAAAAGTCATTAAGCAACGCTTTACAAGCGCACCTCCAGTATAACATCATATTTGTTCATGTGTGAGTCTGGATCCTTTGCCTTCAACGTGTGGTCAACAAAATAGTGAAAGGTGTATTTAAGAATTCCCCCGTAGGAAGTCACCTGTTTCAACGACAAAAGATCAAAAGACTTTTCATTAGAAATTTGAAGACACGTTTATTTAATGTTGGATATGAACTGTGTTAAGCACTCTTGTTGTAGGCCTTAGTTATATTTTCTACTGCGCTATATAAAATGTCAATAAATAAATATATATATATATAAATAAAAGATGAATCACTCTAGCAACGTCCACAGTCCCATAAGTTTAGCACACAGGCATTAGTCAAATGTTTCCTGACGCAAAATTGCAACCTAAAATCAAGTATGTGGGTAGTTCGAAGAATATTTCCTGGTAGTGGGTACACAGATGGTCAATTTTGGCGAAGGATAAGCGACAGAAAATGCCTTATGCCAAATGTCATTTAAGAAATACAAAATAAATCTATAATTAAGCGACGATATATGCAAATTATTAAAACAATTTCAGTGATGACATTGTAAAACTTTATACCACCCTAACAAAATGCAAACTTGCAATGAGGGTCGAGAAATTGGGAAATGCGTGTAAACGGAATTCAAAGCACAAAACATCGCATGACAGAAGAAAGATACACAGCAGGTTCTAAGTTAAACTCAAAACACTCAATAATCAATTTTTCAACCTTATTGCCAATATAATCAGCAGGAGCCACCCAATACCAGTCGCCAATAGGAAAATGAGAGCGCTGCCTTGTAAAATGCAACGACAAATCAGAAGAGACAGTTGGAACAACGCTACCAGTATTAGCCTCATCGGTCACAAGCCATTCATGCATTGTCTTCACCTGGGAAAAAAATAAGAACATCTCAACTAAAGACTCTTATACACACAAAAAAAACAGGAAAAAACTAAACAAGTTCAAATTATTAGAAAAAATCAGAGCAAATAATTGACAGCATCTAGATATCCTTATCCAAAAATTTCAAGGCAAGCATCTAGACTTGTGAAAAAATAGATTATCAAAATAGAATAATAGTCTGAATTTCGGATCATCCGCACAGAGTACATCCAGTGTAACGTGAATAATAACGATAACAAACGGTCTTACTTCGTTCCGTCCCCAGGTGGAGCTTTGGCACTTCTCGGTGATAGAGAAACAAAAACAGGGATCGCAACCATCTGGATTCTCCGTTCGCAAATTGAAGAAACCGGGCAGACAGGTATCACAATCCTTGCCACACACATTCTCCTAAAGTCAGAGACCAACTTACTTTGTAAAATCCTTCTCTAAAGCAATATTGTTATTATTAATTTATCATTATTTTTATTATCAAAGTTGTGGCAGCAGCAGCAGCAGCAGCAGCAGTAGCAGTAGTAGTAGTATTAGTAGTAGTAGTAGTAGTGCAAATGGTAGTAGTGACAATGGTAGAGTTATAGAGTGGTAGTATTGGTAACAGTAATAGTAGTAGTGGCAGTAGTAGTAGTAGTAGTAGTAGTAGTAGTAGTATTAGTAGTAGTAGTAGTAGTAGTAGTAGCAGTAGTAGTAGTATAGTAGTAGTAGTAGTAGTACTAGTAGTAGTACTAGTAGTAGTAGTATAGTAGTAGTAGTAGTATTTCCGAGTCAAATAATGAAAACATTTTGAAAATCAGCACACATTTGCCAAAGTTATGGACAAATATACAGTGGCATGTTTTTTATTGGGCCACAGTGTAGATAACCCCGGAAATTGAATCAATGGATAATTCAACAGCCATAATGCGTTTTCACTGCATGGTGCCAAATTCTACGCATAACTATGCTGCTGAGCATGGGCCATGCATGTATATTCGTGGGTCGTTTTACCTTACATCTACATTTCGCGCACAGATCTTCATTCAGACTTCCCGCTGCACTGCATGGGCATCGCACGCAGTCGGGGTAACCAGAATACCCTGGGGAGCACTGGTCACATTGGGGACCACAGTAACCCTCACGACAGATACAATCTCCAGCCATCTGAAAGATATTTCATCAATAAATGTCATATAACACTTATAAAATAACAGTAACTCTTCAGTCGTCAATCAGTGAATAAAATTGATCATTCTGTCAACAGTTTCCTTTACAAATTCAAGACCAAAAGTATGTGTTTAAAATGCATTTGCTCAAAACAGAAAATCATGCATTATTTCTCCCAACAATACATTCTGACTGATTTCAGCAACAAATGTCAAAACAAAAACAGAAGACACCACAAATCAAAAACATTTAATGCCTCAAGTAACAAGGACATAATATTTCTCAAGTTTTATAGGTGCATATATACCATATCTTTTGCATATATTGCATTACAAGTTTACAACACACACACACACACACACACACACACAAAACACACACACACATCTGGATATTTAATCTGTGTGACTTATTTCCAAGTGGGTGTGACTTTAACTACACTGTATCAAGTTATTGAGACTGCAGCCTAGGATAGAAAATCATCATTTTGCCAAATGAATTCTTCGGACAATAGCATGCACTTTACCTGATTTTAAATCTGCAAAGAAGCAAAATCCAATTGCAATAAGGAATAAAAGTTATTAAACTAATAAAAGCTCATAAAAGTTCTCATATTGGAATTCTGCGTTATTTTCCGCAGAAAAAGTACGGCTGCAGAGTATCATTGAAGATCTAAAAACCTTCAAAATACTACATCGCATTCCTCAGACAAAGTGAAAACAACCTACAAGGCCAAGGTCCTCATCGGTTTCATCCTTAATGCAGAGTCCCGTTGCTCCAAAGCCATCGCACACGCATGGCTGGCATGCCTCAGGATGGCCGTGATCGAGGCCGGATGGCCTGTAGAATCCATCAGCACACAACTCACAGTTAATGCCCATTGTGTTGTGCTGAAAATACACAATGTCACTAGAATTCACCAAAATGCTCTCTCAATATAATCAAACTTTCTGCTAAAACTTTGATGATCAAGATGCAAATATAGAAGAGATGATTGATTGCGCTGTTGCTGTTGTTGTTGTTGTTGCTGTTGTTGTTATTATTATTTTATTATTATCATTATTATTATTATTATTATTATTAGTAGTAGTAGTAGTAGTAGTAGTAGTAGTAGTAGTAGTAGTAGTAGTAGTAGTAGTAGTAGTAGTACCGGTATTAGTATTAGTATTAGTAATTTATTATTATATTATTATTATTATTATTATTATTATTATTATTATTATTATTATTATTATTATTAAGACTTAGTACCGGTATTAGTAGTATTAGTATTAGTAATTAATTATTATTATTAATATTGTTGCTATTATTGTTATTGTTATTGTTATTGTTATTGTTATTGTTATTATTATTATTATTATTATTATTATTATTATTATTATTATTATTATTATTATTATTATTATTGAGACAATTTTATAGTGCAGTGGGCATGGCAAAGACCAAAGTCAAGGGTGCTTTAACAAACGTCACTTGTAGGAGATGTTAAACAAGTGAGTCATCAAGTTCAAGAATAATATAACAGAGTCAGATTTTTTAACGTTCTCAGGCAACCTCGCAAGACTTTAAGACTTTTTCAATGCCATTAGCATTCTACATAGATAATCAAATAATCAAAGTTGAAAAAGAAAATGACTGAATGCTTGATAAAAACTACATCCATAAAAACAGTACTATATTCAGTTATAAAATAATAGTTAGTCATATAACATGGGCCAGTTATATTATAGTAAATTACAGAACATGAGTTATATAACAGACAGATAATTAAATTCAAATAAATTATTTTCTATTTATAATTACCTTGCAGTCAATGCAAACTCCTCCTCCGTTATAAATTCCGTTGATATCAAGGCTAAGTTTCTGCTGATGAACAGTGGAATTGTAGATGCATGACTCGGCATGACCAAAGCAATTGCATTCTACAAAATGTCTCTCTCTACATTGTTTCTCAACAGGCTAACAAGCAGCAACAATAAATATGCATTGTTACTGTAAAGCAATAAAACAAAAGGTCCTAAATAATAATAATGGACAATAAACAGCCTGAGCAGTAAGCCTCTTTCACATTAAGGTGTACCCGTAATGTAATGTAATTTACCAGAATATTTGTAACCACCTCTTTTGAAAAATCACTCGTAAGCACTACTACTGGGATTTAATTGAATTTCAAATCAATCATTTTATTAGTACACAAAACAAAAATTAATACTGTTACAATACAATATTTAGTGAATACTTACAATGACACATGTCAACAAGTATGCATTTGTTCAAATATCAACGTCAGCAAGAATGTACAAAGTGGATAGGCAGACGAAGAGAAGAGCTATTTCTCTGTAATGATTCTGCCTTCCAATATAATAAATTTTGATCTCGCAAAACATATTACAAAGCATAATATTTTATTCTATATAGGCCTACTGAGTTACAATGATTTACGATCTGAGAATGAGCATTTAGGTGATGGTGGGAGAAAAACATTGCAGTTCAAAACTGCAAGTCAATACCTGTGTAATAGGAAAACTGTGATGCTGATGTGCAGTGAATGCAGCAGGGAAGGGGAAGGGAGACTTATTGGTCGGCTGGTTGGTTGGAAATTAAGTGGTTAGTATGTGGTGATGGTGAATGCCATGACGGAAGTTTCAAATACAGAAAGATAATTAGTTTTTGGGTAGTTATAGGTAAGGTATTCCATACCCTGAGACCTTAATATCTTCTTAGTTTTACTTTGCAGGGATGCGTGCTTGACTGATAAAATAGTTGTTAGTAATATTACGTGTATTATAAGAGTGACTTTGCATACGGTGGTTGAAATATGTTTGCAACTGAGTTGGTAGGTTTTTTAAAATAATTTTAAACATTATGATTATTGCTCTTGTACGGTGTGTATATCATGAATTTTCAGTAGGCTCAGATGCTAGAAAAAAAGAACTGGGTGTTATTATTCTTATTGACTTTTTCAGTAGAAAAGTTTCTAATTGTTTGAGGTTGAGCAGTCCCCAGGTAATGCTTTAATAGGACAAATATGGCAATATGATTGGCTTATGTAATACTGCTAAATGGTGGTGGAGGGGGGGGGTAACTGCTGTTTAAACTTTATGAGAATGCCCGATGCTTTTTGATATTTTTCTAGAGCTTTTACTAAAATGTTCATTCTAAAATTAATTTTGTTGAATAATTATATGCCTATGAATTTGGCATTTTCCAAGCGGTTTGTGGCAAGACTTCCAAAGGCAATATGGGTGGGGAGTCCACAACTCACTAGAGATTGTTTATTGTGAACGAGGATAAAGCTGGGCTTGTTAATGTTTACTGAGAGTTTATTACGATGGAGCCAATGTTCTACCAGTAGGTACTTCCTGCTAGTTCTTGGTTGCAAGTTTCACAAGCTCTGCTGTATCCTTATTCGAGAGGAATATATTTGTGTGGTCTGTATCTAATAGACGGTAGATTATATAAGAACTGAAGTAGAGTAAGTCATCTACTTATCTACTATATGGCATTGTGAATCAAACTCAAAACTCAAAACTCCATTTCTGTCATGTTTGGACAGCCAAGCTCTTCAAATATGACACAAATGTCATATTGGGAAGCAGGGGGGGGGGGGCATTCCTGTGGTTTTCAGTAATTCAAGTCGTAATTCTTGACAAGATGGAACAGTACTGTTAGCAAATTTCAAATTACCATTCAATTATAATCCAGTAGTTTTTAAATATGACGAATGACAACAAATTACTAGTGGCAGCTATCCAAAAAAGTCATCAGACAAGTGGCAAGAAAAATAAATGCTAATCTGATCAATAAAGACTTTCAATGAGTAATGATGAGTCATTCTGCTTTAACCGAAAGGAAAGTCCACTGGGGTGGGGGTGGGGTGGAGTTGAGGTGAGTGAGATTGTTGTCCCAGGAGGGAGTATAATTATGTGCATACCATCCTGTTCCTCTTGGTCTCCCTTACAGAATATATTAAGAGGTGAGCAACTTGTCACTGTGACTAGGAAGTGACTGGGGTCATTATTATCAAAGCAGTCTTTTTCCTGTTTCACTGTTTGAACTTCTACCATAATCATTCCATCCCCACATTGGCAAACCCAAATTCCATTCTCGTGCTGCCATTTTTTCAAACTTTCAATAGCGCTGTTAAACTGAAAACTTGTAAGGCCATGCTGGATTAAAATCCAAAATAGCAATACTCCACTCATCGGCCATCCATCAACCATACCGATGGAATGCTGTGAAACAAACATGCCTCCACGCATCATCAGTGGCGTAGCGTGACTTTTGGGGGTCCGGGGGCATCCTTGTGACTGACGAGCAAAAAAAAGGTCGCCGTCCACTCCACGTTTATAGCCCCTTGATGAGCAAAACAACCACTCTTGGGGGCCCCCTCTCCCGGGACCCGGGGGCTTTCTCCAAAGTGCCCCCGTCCCCACCCCCCCCCACGTCAAGAAGTTCTTCACACATTCGCATATTCTCTTTGCTCTATCCCCCCTAAAAATTTCGCAACGATTTTGTGCAAATTTCACAACCGGTCCCAGTCGGAATACGGAGAGGGATTACGCTGATGGAAACAAGTATGAGAAAAGCGAAGAGCCAAACCAGAACACCCCGATGAAATTAAGCACGAGCTTACCTTCGCATGCAGCTCGTTCGGTGTATGTACCTTGGCGCCACTGAAACTGGTTGAATAAGGGACAACACGTTTCGCAGCTCTTGCCACATGTGTTTCCCTCGCACCTGCACTTCAGCTCCTGTAATATAAGTATCTAGAGTTTATGAAGACTCCATGTGCAAACAATAACAACAGTTTGTCATCTTTAAAAAATTTTTGTGGTAATTCTAAAATAAACCAAATTTACTCTAAAGGCCAGTCCATACATAACATGGGGCTGGGAAAGCACATCTACTGAGTCATCCATGTTGATGATTCAGCACTCAGCAGCTATTATGTGATAAGTGGTATGGAATTTTAGGCACTTTGCCCTATTATGAGTACCCGGTACCCTCATTGGTGTCAATTTTTGCATCAGGTATGTCCACCAACAGCTGGGTCAATTCAGTACTCGGCAGGTCATTCAGTACGCTGACAGCTTGATGCAAACTTAAGCAAAATGCATCTCACAGGTTGAAAAAAACTGGTTAGAATGAACCCTAAGCAATGAATTTCATAATCACACAATCTTAAGCATGTTCTTCAAAATTGCTTCAACTTTATCAACTTGCAAGCTGACAAACTTTGAATAAAATCATTTATGCCAAACTGCAATAATGAAAAGCCTATATATATATATATATATATATATATATATATATATATATATATATATATATATATATATAAAAACAACCAATAGACTTTTCCTCAACTTCTGTCTGATAGCGCACATTGAAGACTAATAGCCTAAAGACACCTCAAAATTTTTGGTGTAGCAAAACTGTATGACAGTCAGTTTGAGGAAGCTTCATTTAAAAAATCCAAGCTTAGCTAGGCCTCATACTAATGACCGACTGGTTAATTTACTGATTTCAAGATTATCTTTTTCCATTGTACTTCATTTGTGTTTTTATCTCTCAAAAGCAAAATAAAGGTCAAACAGAAGTGTTTTGAATAAGTTTGCACTTGACATGGCATTGAAGCACTTTTTGCTTCTACACAAATGCTTGTGATGGTTTTTACTTTTCCCACCTGGCCAGCCCCCTACCTACCTTACGCCAGCAGCTCTTAAGTACCGGTCTAAGAATGGAACCTATGCAGTCTGAAACTGTGAGAGTAATACAGTGAAACCCGCTTAATTGCATAGGTGCCGTACAAGCCTTGCTTATGCGATTAACTGGGCTATGCGAATAGCCGAGACATCTGATAATTAATTGTACGCACAAAACACTGGTTCGGGTTTTTATGTTGTTATGCGATTATGCGGGTTATGCAATTAAGTGGCATGCGATTAAGTGGGATCCACTGTATTTCATGAATAGCTTCAAAACAGTAAAACACAAAGAGGCAGGAACACACAAACACACATCCACATACATACATACATACACACACAAATATGAGTCATATATTTGTATTGTTCAAATGTGCAACATGGTAAATTATACATGCAACATTGGCTGTCTCCAGGCTCTCTCAGTAGAGAGTCAGCTGACTCAGCGACTCAGCTCTGAAAACTGGAGATGTTCTATCGCCATGGTTCAACCCCCCTCCTCCCCCCCCCCACGGTCAGAGTTTTTATTTCCCAGGCAGTCACTGTCAGCTGGGCACAGAATGGATGGAAATTATATGGCCTGTGCAATGCATCAAGTTTCGCTGTGCTCTGATACGTTAGCGGGGCTGTGATAGCCGCCAACATCGAACCCCATAGTAGCTGTCTACCAAGATGGACTGCTATAATAAATACCTGACAAAGCAGCTGCACACAATTATCAAAACACATTTAATTTACAATATCCGGTTGGTCACAGGAATGCAGGACAGGACTAAAAGGGATCAAGATTGAGCAAAAGCGCTGGAGGAAAGCTAATTTACACAAATTAAGCTTTCACAAGCACTATAAAAATAAGGTTGAGGACACTACATTACATTACAATTACACAGTTCAAGTAATGAATTATTTAATATTTGTTGTGGTAAAATGCCTATGCAATTTATAAATAATGATAATACACAATGGATCATAAAGTAAATGCCTATGGAAAGCATGTTCAGTAACCAACATCAGTAAGCACCTGGTCAGATCACCAATATATCCAACAAACATTAAAAATCTGTTATCCAAACCCATTCTCCAGAGCACTAAAGACTACATACAAGAAAAAAACAGTTCACATATCCACACTTGAAAACTCTCTCGGAATTCAGCCTTAAGTTAAGAAGACATAGACTAAATTTAGGTTTCAAAATGGAGTTGGTTGGCATCACCCTATCGGTATTCAGCATGCAAGAAGCCTCCAAACAGTAACATAAACCCCTGCTTCTACCGTACACAAGATCAAAAACGTGAAAAACCGCGGGCAAGCAAACAACTCTTAGACAAAACTTAAGTCTTCAAAAGCACAGAGTGGGTGGAAGCAGCAATAATTGAACTTCAAGCACACAGCTTTTATTATTAACACTTGCACAGTAAAACGCGGAAAGTGTGCGAAAAGAAGCTCCTCTTACCCTGCTGACAGAATCTACAGGACAATATCTGGCATGACCATAACAGATACACTGGCCTCCGACTGAAATGTCCTTTATCGAGTAATAGTACTAGAAAGCAACACACACTGATATATATATATTCAGTCTAATAATTAATACAACAAAATAGTCACAGTCTTGGAGCACAGGCATATCTATTTTAGAATAGGTAGCAATAATCAGATATGAGCCAAAAATGAAAATGCACACATTTTAGGAATAGAGTGGGGGAACATAAAGCTTAAAATTCAAATAAAACTCACATTTCAAGTGAAGTCTACAATGACACCGCTAACTGACAACATTTTGAAATATCAAATGATTTCCCACCCCCCACTCCCACAGATTTAGCTGTGGCCACCATCTTCACAACTCTCGAATGCATTATGGAGCCCCATTCTCAGTGAAACATGCACTCAAATTCACAGGACAAACTGCAAAAAAACAAGGTATGAGGGTCAATGTAAGTTTATTATTAGCTTCATTTGTAACCAGCTGTACATTATTATTATTATCTCTGTTGTCCCACTCTCTAATTACAGAACAGATGGACAACTAACATGTAATTTTATCCTCTAACTACTGCAATGGTTCAAAATTTCTAAAACCCTTCATAGCCTCCCTAATGAACTTGCGCCCTGTCAGGAAGAGATGAATGGATGGCAAAGCCAGTGATACCAGCTGCCGGAAATAATGCTACGTACGTAGGGGCTCTGGACTGGTGCAGAGGGAGGTCAGAGGGCACAAAGGTCATGGGTCAAAATCCAGTGCTCACTGCACCGTTCCCACAGATTCAAAGGTCAGTGCCAGAAAGTAGGCTGGATCAGAGACCCCAGCGGATAAAAATCAGGCTGGATGGTCAAATTCTGAAGGGCCTCATTTTTCAGTTGATCATGCATGGATCTCTGCTATACAACTGGCTTAAAATTCACAGCAGACACAAATTAAAACCACAAAGGTCATCGCCCTCATTCTTCAAAGTACATACTCAGATGAGCAAGATATCAGATGCAGACAATGACACAAAGACCTGCTTTTAGTGAACTTGTAAGTCCAATGTCATCAACTCCAGCTACCAAGTGAAGCCCTATCTAGTACAAAGACATCTTCAAGCTCTGAATATGGTTACAATTAATGTTAAAAAATATCAGGACAACAATAAAATCAGTTAGAATAGACAAAATATTTTTAAGTTAACAAACAGGCAAAACAGATATACATGTATGACTAAGTAAGTGATCATATAATTTGTAAAGTGCTCTTGACTTCAGCTCTAGTTATGTTACTGGGTTATATAAATTGTCATAGATAATAATAATAATAATAATAATAATAATAATAATAATAATAATAATATTTTGTGTTCAATAATTATGAAAAATAAGAATTGCAAATATAAACCAGATATGACAAATATTGGTATATGCTGAGATTTCACAAAATGCTAATATTTACCAGTAAAAGGCATTCAAATAATTAATTCAGTAACAAGCAATATATTTACCATCAAACAGTGGAATATAAAATTCTTACCCAAGCTTCAAGTTTCTGCAAGAACTGCCCCACAGAGCTCTAAATAGAGGGGGGCATGAACAGACACCAACAGGCGCTGAGCCCATGATGATGATGATGATGATGATGATGATGATGATGATGATGATGATGATGATGATGATGATGATGATGATGAAGCTCCAAATCTCACATCATTTATAAATTCAGAATTTTAATTTATTACTTTAAATTAAAGTATAGGAAAAAATTTGTATACAGGCACGCACTCTGTTGGTAACAGTTGGGTCGAGGTATTTCAGATTATAATGGAATGGCAACATCAGGTCGGCGTTCAACGTCCGAATTCTCTGAAGTCGAAGTCTAACAAAGCGAGCCGTTGTGAATTCCTACAGTCACCATTACAGCAATGCACAGTAAAAATAAGAATTATCAACACCAATCAAGTTTTAAATCATTATGAATGAGTGAATGAACGGCTGGGTGAGACACGGTGGTTCTCAACTTCTCACACAGGGAAGATCCTATTGAACCACTCTAAACCCTGTTGGTATTATTATGCTATTATAAAACAATATCAACAATTAAATTTTCACACTTATAATACTAATATGCTAATATAGCTACTAAAATAATTATTACTGACATAACAACTGTTACCATAGTAGCTGTCACTATAACAACTGCAACTATAATAATTGTTATGCCTGTGATTCCACACATACACCACTTTTTGCTGATTCTAGAGGAATTTAACAAATAAAACACTTCGGCTAAAACAGGCATTATGATTACTCACATATATAAAAATTAACACACAATGACACTACATAAACTTACGATGATCATCACGTAAACGTAAACTTACGATCAATTCTTTTGACGGTCCCGAGACACCTGGTCGCCCGTTAACAAGAGAAACATAGATCTAAGTAAATAACAGATGTCAGATTAAACCCCAAGAAGAAACACGCCCCCCATATAAAGGCCTAGAGTCCACCAAAAAGACTCGTAAACGAAACTAAAAAGTTTTTTTAAGGTGCAGAATGAAGCCAAGTGTCAGTTAGAGCCACAAGTGACCGAAGCACAATAAAAATGAAAACATTATATAGCACAAAAACACATATTCTATGGCAGCTATAAATATACTGCATAGAAGAGCATTTTAAGAGTGGTCATGCAATTCTGTGGTGTATTTCCATGGGACTATGTCACTATAATAAGCTATCTGCCTGTTGCTACCTACAGCATATTTTGATTAGAGCAAGATGTATAACAGCAACAAAAGTGATTGAAAATCAATTTGTAGGATCAAGGTCTTCGAGCAGAGTCAGAGTAAAAATTGTGAGGCTAAAGACAACAGACTATGAAGGGTATTAAAATCATCCTTATATAATTGACTGCCAGTCAGTCAGTCAGTCAGTCAGTCAGTCAGTCAGTCAGTCAGTCAGTCAGTCAGTCAGTCAGTTCAGTCAGTCAGTCAGTCAGTCAGTCAGTCAGTCAGTCAGTCAGTCAGTCAGTCAGTCAGTCAGTCAGTCTGTCTGTCTGTCTGTCTGACTGTGTCCACCATCGGTTGATGCCCTGGGCATTATGATAGTGGTGCCATAGAAGTTGATTGATTGATTGATTGATTGATTGATTAATAGTGGCCAAGAACCAACACATCCAAGCACATAAATATACAGTATGTGCAGTTGTGCACGTGTTTTTGCATGTATATGCCTATGCATGTGTATGCATGTATGACATGTCGTTTTCCCCCGCAAGACAATCTGATTAGCAATACACCTGAAATGCCAATGCGTATGGCATACATTTAAGTGCATACAATACTATACAGATACGGATACATGTGGGACCAAAGGTATCATATGGAGATCATATCTCATTGATATCGATTGTATCAGATGAAGATTAGCAACAGCACTGCCTATAGAGACCGTCGCTCCACTTCCCTATCGAATATATCAATTCCCCTTCAAAACATAAATGAGAACTCTCCAAGAGAGAGAGAGAACCTTTGGCTGGAAAAACTGCATCTGACAGCTCAGATCAATAGTGGAAGAAGTATTTATACAACCCCCGTTTCACTCTGGTGGCAGCATTTGTGCTCCATTTAGTGTCTACGCTCTCCAATTTTGCAGTTTTGGAAGCTAAAAGTGGGGAAAGGCTGGAAATTACAGAAACAAAACAACCCCTTAACCGTGTATTTAATTGTAACTCAATGTAAAATGGACGGATATATCCGGGATCCCCAGTTAAGGGGTTAATTAAATACATACAGTAGAACTTCGTTATAACAGACTCGGTTATAACTTATAATGTATAGGTACGTGGTTGTTACGTACCGCAATGTATACGGTCCCGTGTGATGCGCTATCGTATTGGATTGTATTGGATCCAACACGCCTTGGATATAAAGTGGTACTAAATTTTATGAAGTTCACTGATTATAAGTTTTTGCGACATGCAGTTTTCCCACAAGACGCAATCTGATAGGCAATCGGATGAAGAATAACAACAAAAGGGGTCATACTGTAGCTCTACATAAGTAAGTAAGTAAGTAAGTAAGTAAGTATTTCTATAGCGCTGCCCAAAAGCTTGGCGCAGTGCACCAGCTTATTCACGATACATACATACATACATGTGTGCATGTGTGATACTATACATTCTTGAAAATCTTAAGTAAAATAGAAACAAGAACTGAAGAGTACTTCGCCATTTTCCAATGGATCCAGTTTTGAGAATGCAGCCGTACAGATGACGTCGTTGTCTCTCTTGTACCTTGGGATCCTACTAGTGGCCGCAACCCTGTAGGTGCTCCAGCACTCAGCGTTGGTCAAGGCAAAGTACTGCCACGGAGAGTACGTAATGCCGTCCAGAGATCGTTCCAGAATCCAGTTGCCTGGTCTTGGCGAGTTCGCTGCCTTCACGATTATGTAGGCAACCTGGTACAACTGTCTCACGAAAAAAAGATTTTAAAAAATCAGATAAATGCAGTAGGAAATACAGAAATTATGGCTCAAAAAAGTTCATTCTGTGGACAATTCATACATCTGCTGGCACAGAAGCTCAGGCAAATTTGATGCGATTTCTTAAAATTAATATCAATGACAACAATTCTTTCTCTAACACAGGCATCCTAACTAAAGCCCACTATAATAATAATAATAATAATAATAATAATAATAATAATAATAATAATAATAATAATAATAAGGTTTATAGTGGTTCAGGAGAGTTTGCCCTGCACTAACCAACATGAAATTAATATTGAGAAATAATCTGACAAAAGTATCTTATTTATGATGCCACTATCAACCCAAACAGTAAATATATTCGATCATATTTCAGTAATTCAAAGCAGATAACCTGAAACCACCCAACAGACCACTCAGATTGGAGCAACACTGGCAGTCTACTTACTCTTCTACCATAATGAGTTCATAGTGAAGGTACACATTCAAAGTGAATTTAATTGGGGCTAAATAAGGGGAATCCTGAATTGAATAGAAAATTGACCCATTCCAACCCCAGCCCTCCCTGATATCTAAACACCCCTGAAACAATTTCCATTAATTATGTGATTGATTTCCCTAATCACTGGCCAAATAATACAATTTTACAGAGAATCTCAATTTAAATAAGATAAGAGGTGAGAAGGGGTATACATGCAAGCACAGCCCTATATCACATAATGTCATAATCACTCTAAATGAGTGACATTAAATACTGTGATTGACGATGTAAAGGTAAAAGTCATCATCACCCAAAGAACAGCAAGTCACATTAGCTGCACAAATCCCACGACCTGTCCTAGCCAGAATAGGGGGCCCGCCCCCAGGCTACGCCAATGACTATTACTATATAACACTAATAATATGATTAAGGATAAATCTCTGAGAAATCTCTAGGTGCAGTGTTTAGCAACAATAAGGGCCTGATAAACAAATAAGTTAACAGCTCCTATCAGGTTAATGCAAACACTATAAACAGCACTCCATTACTCCATCCACAGAATTTTTATCTCAGGTGTCATCTGCTAGGCTTTCCTTTCGGTAAGCTTTCCTTTATCTCCAACATCTGCCACACACTTGAACGAACAACAGATAGATAACGTGCAACACCAACCAGCAGTCTTTTTAATTAGACACTGACTTTTTAAACAAATAAAAACATTGCAAACTTAAACTAATATTCCTATTATTATTATTAACAACAACTCCACTCCACTGACTAAAACTAATGACCTTTAACTTGTAGACACAGTTTTTTTGTCATTCCTTACAAAATTTAAAATGGAAGAAAACAAAAGCTAACATACCTGTGGATGTTTTGATTCTTCAGCGCATACCTTTTTTTAGTTTAGCATCAGCTAGTTACACAGAGGCGACCTTCACAGAGGGGGGCCCATGCACCCTATTGAATGCCTAAACCCCCAGTGCCCCATACTTTAGTGCACCAATTCTAAACAACTAGACCATGAAAAAGAGTTGACTCCCATGCTTAGAAGTTGTCACCCCCAACGCACCCCCCTCCACACTTGCCAAATCCTAAAGCCGCATGGTAGTTATATGGCATCAGTTGTAAAAACAAATTAAGACTATAATTTGAATCCTTCACCCCTAAAGGTAAAGTCAGTACCGGTGATCAGCAATGGTATGAGGTCAACTGTCACAAAACCAATCTGAAATTATTAGAGGTGCTGCCAAACGGTGGACTTGAACAACTTCAGTAATGGCCGGTCACTGGTTCCATCTCTGTGCCATACTGGAGGCAGTGGGGGAAGGGGAGGGTAGTGGCGGCTCCTCGTGGGGGGCACGTGCTTCTATTGAATGCCTGGCCCCTCTATGGTTTACCCTCAGTGCCCACCCCCCTGTTGGGACCCTATAATTACTACTACATACCTATCAACAAATGGTTGGCCCCATGCTTAAAAGTTACCACTCCAACGCCCCCTCCCCACTTGCCAAATCCTGGAGCCGCCACTGGTGGGAGGGATAGGGGGGACAGGCACCATATCATTGTGGGCTGGCAGCTGACGACAGGCTAAAACTATCCATCAGCAGAAGCAGTCTTCTTTCATCAAGACCATCCCTAGTAAGCCTATCATCATCATCGCCACCACAGGGTGTAAACATCCGGCAGTTCCAGCCATGGACTACTAGATTGCCTGGACGCCCAACTGAAAAAGGTGCCTTACATCAGGGGGCTGAACAATTGTTATTAAATTTTGCACGGATGGTTTGAAAGAGGGATAAAAATGCAAAACATTGGTGTATACCTCATCGTTTTAGCTTTCACAGAATCCGAGCAATTGCAAGTTGAAAATATCCAAAATTACATGCAAATGCACAGGAGGCTGCATTTATTCAGCCCCCTGAAGTATGGCACCTTTTTCAGTTGGGCGTCCAGGTAATCTAGTAGTCCATGTTCCAGCATTACTCGGTTCAAAACTGTGGTCATTGAAACCGCTGCATCTTTTAAATCACCACTGCTCTGCTACAGGACATAGGAACTCTGTGCAGAATCACCAGATAAAGATATACCTGTAGGCCTAATACTCATGACCTGATCTCATAGAACTCTTTACTCACCAAAACAGAGAGAACAGGAACAAGAACGACTGACCAGTCTTCAAACTGCCGGCATAAGGTCAGAAGTTCAGAGGGCAAAAGGCAGCATCTGCTACCCTCAACTCATCAGTGGGATTTCATAACAAAATTCTGCCCATTTATCTGGAACCCTGCCCTGTTCCACGCTAGGATGTTGTATATTGTATAACTCCTTCTATCATCACCATAAAGTTTCTCATCATGATAAAGAACTCATGATATACCGGTACTTTAAACCCATTATTGATACTTGATAGACAAACGAAGAAACTCCTCAATCCATTGGGCAATTTCTCACTATGGCAAAGCCTCTGGGAATTTTGCTCTAGGGGCAATGATGGGGTGGGTTCAAATTTTCAAAGGTCATTGAAATACAGCATGAAGTTATGAAGTTCATACTACATCAAAGACAAATCCAATAATAATAATAATAATAATAATAATAATAATAATAATAATAATAATAATAATAATAATAATCACCATCACGACCATAACTATCACCAACACCACCTCTACCACCACCATCACCAAGATTTTTAAAGAAGCAGTAAGCAACCCTTTCAGTCTCACCGATGTAAATCAGATGATAATGATGACAATTCTCCAGTGCATAGTTGCACCCACTAACCTTTTATCCTTCACCAAACACATATGTGGAAAAACCATTCATTTTCATCTCTTTATCCAAATCACCACAAAAATACAAGACAGCTTCCAATGCGCATACTGTACAGTGTACATACAACTCCGCATGTATTTGTTATTTCAGCGCATTTGTTGTTACAATGGTCCCAATTCATTTTAAAAGTCTGGTTCTTGCACTGTCCAATGGATACAAATATATTAGAACTTCGTTATAATGGACTCTATAACATATACGCGTTATAACGTACTGCAATGTACGGTTCCACGTGAAGCGCTACCATGTTGGATGGTATTGGATATGACATACCTCGGATACAACGTACTAAATTGTACAGACCCGCTAAATACCTCAAAACCAAATTCTACTGCGTGAGACATGAAATGAATGAAATTAAATAAATCTTATTACCAACTCTAAACTTAAAGTCTAATGAAAGTCATTGAATTACAGGTATCCAGTACATGATTTCATCAAGAAAAGACCCCACAGTATCATATTATAGCCGACCCAGCTATGACCGCCCCCGTTATGACCGCCCCAGCTATGGCTGCCGTCAGTATCGTTTATGGTTAGTGTTTCGTGTCTGGTTTATGGTGTGGGTAATGATTAGATGACCCCGTACGGGTGCAATACACTGCTTTTCATCAAAACCCATAGAGTAACTGGGGTGGTCATAACCGGGGCGGTCATAACTGGGGCGGTCATAGCTGGGGCGGCTACCACCTGTAACCGACCCCACAGCAAGCAGTCTCCAGTCTCCAGATGCATAGGTCACGGATTGAATCTCAAGTGAAGGACAAAAAGGCAATTGCACAAAGTCATAAATGTTACCGGTACTGTATATTGTATGTCTGGCCAAGTGCTTAAATTGGTAAACACTGGATCAACACAAATAAAACTGGTAACATGCATGTACAGTAGCACAAATTTTGGCAGTTCAGACCATCATAATGCCAACGAAATCATGGCTCTATGACAAGCAATTGCAAAACATTTCTAAGCAGCACACCTTTAGGAAACTTGCTTTGACTAAAAAGATCCAGATCCACCTTTGTAACAAATATAGCTATTTACCTATGAAAAGACATACTGTACTTCTATTAACTAATTTATGCTTTACTAACTCGTACACATATACATGTGTATGCACGCGTACGCTGCCAAGTGTGCAGCACCTGAGGTTGGACACTCATGGCCTATGATTATTTTGAGAGCTATAAAAACACATTTATATGTTTTATTTACTAATTAAATTCTTGAAATTCTCAAAAACCTGACAAAGTCCCAGAGTATTCAACAGAAATTTTAGGAGAATAAAAACTCTGTTTCTAACAACTCCAACATTTCATAAAGTGTCACTGCTACATTTTAATCAGTATGGATCCACCCTCTGGATTTTCAACTATAGAAATTATCATGGACACGGTCTTTTACTGAGATTTTCATTTTGAAGCAACCATCGACTGGTGCAGATGCATAATTAGTTATGACGGTGCTAAAGAAGCTTCATGATTGATTGAATCCAAAAAAAATTAAACGAAATACAAAGAATATTCAAGTTAGCGAGTAAGTCAAATCTTGTGTATCGTGTGGCTCTTATAAAAGAAGAAAAGGAATTCTGCAGCTCCGTGGTATATTTTCAGGTGCTCGGTCGGTCAAGTGTTTGAAAAAGAAAAGCCAAAATGCAACGGTTGGTCCAGGTAAGGGTCAAAAATTCTGGACAGCACCAAAAAGATTTCTTTTCTGTCGTGTCAGAATTTGCAGATAACAGGCTTTGTTCTCCGGAAATGCAACTCGAGTCAACATTCGCGCTCTTACTATGCTGTTGCTCCAAAAACACGCTTTCGGCTAAGTGATCGTTTTTAAGCGCAGATGTGATCAGCGTCTAGGTTTCCTATGCGATTTCTATCTGATGCAAAGAAGAGTCACGATACCTGTGTCTGTACAAGCCTCTGTACAAAGTATAACCGTACGGGTACTCCGATGTATCCCTGTTACACTGAACTAGTAGCGTTAGTATTACCGAGTGTATCAAGTACAGATATTATCATCAGAGGTGGAGCTAGGGTGTCTGGCGCCCAGGGTCAGAACATACTGATGGCGCCCCCCCAACTTCCAAAAATCCTGACTGACAAGCAAAAAAGTCTTTACTTATTTCGCTTGGCTAAGTTGGTTATATGAGCACGGACAGCCTATACTACAGCAATATTGATAGTTTTTGTTTGCTTCTTTTTTTCTTCTTTTTCTACCTTAAACCCGATTTTGGCGCCTGGGGACATATGTACCCCTCTGCCTCCCCTTAGCTCCGCCTTTGGATATTATAGTCTTGTTGGACTGACATATTGATATTTGTATAAACAGTAACAATAAAATCATTTGAAGATAAAAAATTTCAAGGAATCAAAATAAAAAACCATAATTAACAAATTAACATACTGTACAGAAGCATACGAAGGAAATTTACCATGCAAATGATTGCCAGAATTACAATTTCATAAAGCAGCAATGAAAAACTACATCTATAGGCCTCGGGGCATATAAGGTACAAGGCTGTCTACGTAACAAGATCCTGTTTGTGAAAAATAAATTCATAAAAGCCATTACTAAACCAGAACATCTTTAACCCCTTAACTGGGAATCCCAGATATATCCGTCCATTTTACATTGAGTTACAGTTAAATACACGGCTAAGGAGTTAAAACGAGTTTAAAAGATGCAGACATCTTTGTCATTTATCATAACAACAGAACGTCCTTATTTAATCAAGACAACTCGTTAACAAATGTGCCTAACTGTATTATGGCACAATCGAACACATTTAACGCTAGCAAGTTTTTTACAACAATTAAATGCAATGCGATGAAACAACACATTCTTATAGCACCCCTTATGAACGATCACTCCGAAGCACTCCCATTATGACAACAAATAAGATAAATTCTTACGCATATCAGAAAGCATCAGAGATGAACAGTAGTACATTCCAAAGTATGCTTGAGCCATAGTGCATTACCCAGAATTGGACAAAGTTCCCCAAAAAAAAAAAAAAATCAAGAAAAACCATCAACTGAATCTGCCAATAAGACAACAGATTAGGGGGATAAGATCGCATACCTGCTGAAGATCGAGCGTGATCGTAACCCAGTTGAAATTCCATCCGTTGGTGATCGTCGGGCTCTGCCACCAACGGTGAGTGCCGTCGATGGCGTTGCTGATCGGGTGAGATTCTTGGGGTTGATCGCCGTTGGCGTGGCAGACGCCGCACTGGATCCGGTCGCCGGGACGTCGCTTGACGTGCTCCACCAGTTTGCAGAACTGCTCCGGTCCGCCGCCGTTTTCACCGCACGTGGCGTTGCTGCTTATCTTCGCCATCGCCGCTAGGTTGAAGACGTTCGGGAACAGTCCTGCGAAAAGAAGACGGATTACGTTATACATCGGAAGACCAAAGTATTATACAACAACAACAACAACAACTTTGCCTTCCAATTACTATGAAACTACAAGAAAAACAATTAACCCCTTAACTGGGTATTTAACTGTAACTCAATGTAAAATGAACGGATATATCCGGGATCCCCAGTTAAGGGGTTAATCAAAACTCGAAAATAAACAGCTTGAAGCACATTCAGAACAATCCCCAATAATAATGATAAAGATACTACTACCGTTGATGCTGCTGTTATTGCTACTACCTACTGTTACTACTAACTAATACTACTACTACTGCTGCTGCTATTGCTACTACCTACTGTTACTACTCACTACTACTACTACTGCTGCTACTACTAGTACTATTACTATGAATGATAATAATGAAGACAAAAATATTAATAATCTCTGATGGCAATATTACCAGAGAAAGAGGTTAGAAACAACAAGCCAACTTAGCCTCCCCGAATTTAGATGTAATAGTAATGATATGTGCATTAAATTAAATAAAGAATGGCTTGTTTACAAATCCAAATTTTATGTGCTTTTAACGATAAAATACTAAAAAATCTGTTAGAAATTTGGTTTAACATGAATGAAAAACTTTGTCTAAGAACGTTGTTGCAACAGCAGCAACCAGACTGACAAGAGAAAGAGACTATATCATAAAGGCTAAAAAACCTGAATGCTCAAGCAGTTGGCTTGCATACAATCAGACATGTCAGCAATTTCTTGCATTACTTAGAGTAAGTATTATGGCTTTATCCTAAATCAACAACAGCTGGCATCATCATCAGTTCAGTCTCAGCACAAAAACCAAATCACTGGTTCCTACATGTATGTTATGACTGCTAAACAAGCAAGCTCTCTCTCACAGATAAGCATAAGCTAAACTTTCCGTATGACCGTCTCTGACTCAATTAAGAAAATTTGAATTATGATTCAACTAAAAATGCCATCTTGAAGAATGAAGAAGATGGAATTTGATTTAGTAAAAATACGATTTAGATCACATTTTCATGCATGCAATAATGTTCAAATCACACATTAAGTAGAGCTAAAATAAATAACCTGTTGTTAGTTAAACTGTCGCAGAAAGGCCATCGTGGTTCTACAGAAGTCCCTAAACTTCCTCTTCCAAACAGAAAAAGTTTCTTTCAAAGCAAGAGTGGCATTTATTTAAAGTCTTTGGCGGCAATCCTACCAGAGAAAGAGGTTAGAACCTGGTGCAAAAGTTTAAACATTCTCTCACAAATGAGAGCCAGAGATCATCACAGTTGATCAAAGTATGGGAGACAGGTAAATTTGCATAACAAAGATCGAAACTGATATTTCCAATCACGTGAAGCTCACATTACTTTTATAACTGTTGCAACAACGTTCTTAGACAGTTTTTCATTCATGTTAAACCAAATTTCTAACAGATTTTCTGGTATTTTATCGCTAAAAGCACATGAAATTTGGATTTGTAAACAAGCCATTCTTGATTTAATTTAATGCATATATCATTACTATTACATCTAAGGCTGCATAAAACAATGATTTCAGACTTACGTCCATGTTAAAGACTGCAATATGTCTCGGTAGGGTTACAAGTCTGAGAAAATACAAGCTGGCCAGTTATTGTTCATGAATGAGCCTTTCTATCAATGCTCAACTTTTGACATTCATCTCTTCCTGCCTTCCTTCCCTCTCCATTCATTCTTTTTACCTCGGCTTCCGGTAATCAGACTGCCTCAGACTTGGGTCCACAAACATCACCTGCCGCCACTCAGCCTTCAGCTGCTGGCTTCCAAAAAACCTTCTAAATTCCGCTACCAGAGATCTCTTCTCCCTTATTTTCCCAGATGTGTTTCAACAACTTGCAGGTATACCCCGATATGATCGGTCTTATCTACGGAAACTTATCAGCATTTGATATTGCCCATCAAAACTAATTCTAGGAGTCATGGACATGCATTCTCTTCAGTTTTCATTCACTCACTCAATCAATCACTTCACATAAACCATTCATAGAATATTATTACAAAACCTTATTCGAGCCTTCAACAGATGCCTTGTTGCTTCTAACAAATCATTACCTAGCTCCCTTTCCTTCAACCAGGTACTACTTGGGTCAGTGGCGGCGCCAGGCACAGGCTTTGGGTGGCAAAGCTCCCAACTCAGCCTCCCAAAATTTAGGAGTGGAAGATGGCAGAGTGGGTTACGCGCTGGAGTGGCAGGCTGATGGAGTGGGTTCAAGCCCCGTTAGTGCCCCTAGTGGCTTTCACACAGGCAGTAACGCCTCCTAAGCCACTTTAAATCATCATGCTAAGTCATTTGTAAGCACCACGCCAAAACACGTCCCATTTTAAAATAAGAGTAGTTATCATCAGTTTCGGATTAGACAATACTACATCACACCAGGACTCCTGTACAGATAATAAACCAAACCAAATGACCAGTGGTGTAGCCAAGGGTGTTTTAGAGATTAACCCCCCCTGGCTGCTGAAAACAAAATATTTTAAATGAGTTCTATGCATCTTTTATTTAACCAACCTCCCCTTGGCTAAAAATGTAACGGTATAAGAGGCGAGGACCTTTTTTTGCTTGTCAGGAAAAACTAGAGGTGATGTTTCTTTTCTTGTCAAGATTTTTCTAAAGTTGGTCACGGTCAAAAGACTCAAAACCAAACCCCCCTTCCAGAAATCCTGGTTACGCCACTGGAAATGACCGTCAAGCATGCTGTCCAACAGTAGTTGGTCCATTCAAGTATAGCTCTTTCTTTCCCTTCAATGCCTAAAATTGCAGCTGGTAATGAATTAACACCACATCATCATAGTCGGTCTTACTCTTTCCCTCTGACTGATCTCTGGATTGACCTGGTCTTTTGCAGATGGATTTGAAGCACCATCGATTGATACCCTTAGGTACTAGAAACTGGTGCTACAGAAGTGCATTATTATTATTATTATTATTATTATTATTATTATTATTATTATTATTATTATTATTATTATTATTATTATTATTATTACTCAAGCACTCAATGTTAACAAGAAAAGAGACAACTTTCTAAGAGTCAGGAATTTCATCAATAAGTAAATGTAAAAAAGTGAAGAAAAGTGTAACCTCAGGAAACCCCTACACGTTTGCCCCTTGTCTTGCTTTGTGTACCGGTACAAGTTTTTTCATTCAGAAGACATGTTGGAGCACATCACAGATGTTGATGAGAGAGAGAGAGAGGCCACACAAAAAAACAGGAGAATACAAAACAATAGATCATCATCAAAGACAATGCCTTGAATCCAAGCACCACAAGTACCAGCGTTCACTCAAAACAGTCTTACACCGAGACAGCATTATCAATTTATTGCTTCTGACAACAACTGATAACTGAAGATTTGCATGGTTCTGTGCCGCAAGGGAAGCATAAGCCTAAGCCCGGTGGTCAATGCTCTGAACTGCAGATGCATACATAGATCATAGGTTTTATCCAGGGTAGTACTGGCCTACAGTGGCACGGTGAGGGGGACTTCAAGGGCCCTTGAGGGTAAATTAACTCTATGGGCTCTATAAACTTTAAATACATGTAACGGTAATATATTAGTTAGTCTAATGGAATGCATGAAAACTGGACAGCAGCTTAACCCTTTGGTGACAGCGATCTGTGTAACCAATAGGTTATGAAACCTGAATACCCGTTTTACGTGTCCATAGGGTTAATAATTAATTAATTAATCAACTGGAGAAGGAATGCTGCTACTGTGACCATAGGCAACCGAGGTCACCAATTTTCATGGCCTTAAGTCGAGAATTTCCAGGCTCCTTAGGTAAACAATTTCCAGGCCCTCGATGTTTTTAGCACAGCATTCCAGGGATTTCATCCCAAACAAGAAATACTATGCATGCATGGGATTCCTAGCGCATTCACACGTAAGTGCGCGCACTGAATATCCTTCTGACAGAAGGAAAGGCAAAGTGAAATAAGTTCATGTACGTAGATGATTCAATTTCCAGTTGTTTATGCTCCAGGAAATGGCCGCAAATCAATATTTGCAACATCGTTCAGTCTTAACCCCTTAACCGTGTATTTAACTGTAACTCAATGTAAAATGGACGGATATATCCAGGACCCCCAGTTAAGGGGTTAAAACTGGAAATAAACTCTTAGAAGGAAGAGCAACTGAACTTCAGTAGAATCACACTATAACATACTTACCTGGTCTGTAAAATTTAGTACGCTATATCCGAGGTACGTTATAATCAAAACCAACCAATACGGTATAACACATCACACAAATTCGTATATTTCGGTACGTCATAACCGAGGACCTGTTATAGCCGACTCTGTTATAACAAAGTTCTACCGTATTTAACAAGAACTACCTCTGTTGTAATGCAACACAGCAAACAGACAACGAAAAAATCTGGGGGCAATGGCAAATATTTTGTGCAGCCGGTTTGCGCAGCCGGTCACTCTACGACACCCTGCCCTTTGCTAGCTGAAACCCTGCCAAATATGAAGACAAAGACATTACTGCCTTCCAATGTTTTCTAAAAGATGTGCCATGAAAGCTGGTTATATGGTGCTGTGATAAAAGTACATCATAAAGACAATGGAGTCAGCCCACTTGCTGCAGTACACAAAACAGCTTTGCTGAGGTGCTTAACTGTTAAGTGCTTCTTATTCATCCATTTCAAAGCACCACATCAAAGATCCTGATCGCAGATGGCTAGTACAGCTCACTTACACATGAAGACCTGGGAACCGAGTGGAACACATGGGTGACATGAGTGGTACACTTTATGTATTCCTTTCCTAACTGCAATCACCTACTGAACTTAATTTCTGGAGCTTGATATCTTTACTATTATACCATACAAGAGAGTTTAAATCATTTTAAAAAGTGAGAATAACCACAGATTTATAATCAATGTTGGCAAGTTAAATTCTAAAGGTTTCCATAGAGGTGTACAGGCTGAACTGAACAGAAATATATCTGTCTAGATATAATTACACTGCCAGCATGAGAATAATGTATATATATATGTATGTATGTATGTATGTATGTATGTATGTATGTATGTATGTATGTATGTATGTATGTATGTATGTATGTATGATTCAACAACTAAAATGTAAGACTTATTACTCATTTTCTGACTTCAATAAAGACTAAGCAGCTCATCTGTTTTAAACCAAAAAAGTCAAAGGATGGGCTGAACACAAAAAAATAACTGGAAGCCAAATTCTATGCATTCCAGTCTCAGAAGTGGAAGTAATGCAAGTTCAAACTCTGCCTGCTTTATGCAAACAACCTAAACTTTTCCGTTGCCTACAAATAGAAGCATGTGTCACTCCAGCAGGGAAAGGGCTGTACTGTACAGTGTACAGTCAACAGGCAATGTTTAAAAGAAAAACATTAACCAAACAGAAAGGACACTAGAAAAACGAAGTCGCACTCTCGCGCGCACACATACACAGCACTCACTCATACGCCTTGACCTATCGCACCATTTCTGACAAAAAAGACAAATTATGCATATCCCCCCTACATCAATTACCTGCAATTAGCAGAAATTTAGAGAAATTTGTGACTAATGAAAAGTAATGCAGAGATCTCTTTGATTCACAGAAAACACTGTAGACCAGCTGCTAGTGTACATCAAAATCATATAACAGTAAATCAATTCATTCAGTCATATATCGGTCCCTGGTATGGTATAATATATATATATATATATATATATATATATATATATATATATATATATATCTATCTGTGCACGTGTGTATGTGTGTTGTGCTTGTTTAAAGATGTGTCAGTATGAAAGATGTGTCTATGTTTGTCGGTGTGTGTGTGTGTGTGTGTGTATGTGTGTGCGTGTTTGACACCTTTCTCAACTGGGCTTGCCACCAGCTGCAGAGTTCCTGATATAATAACACAACAGCAATTATATATAACATCAACGTAATATTAACCCCTTAACTGGGGATCCCGGATATATCCGTCCATTTTACATTGAGTTGCAGTTAAATACACAGTTAAGGGGTTAATGGCCAGAAGATGTGTACAACTTTCAAAGTTGCACAAATCCCATTGTACTGACTATTATATTTTACATTTGACTATTATATTTTACATTTACGAATTTAAACTGTTTAAAACAATCGATAATCACATACCATGTATACGTAATTTAGCAACTGCCAACTCCATGGCCCTCTTTTTGTAAATGACTTAAAACATTGCAGTGGGAGCGCTTCTGACTAGAGATAGCTGGTTTCTTGTATCTCAAGTTTTATAGACCACAAAAATCCTATACAATTGAAACCCTGTTTGAGATTTGACAATGCAAGGACTAGTGCTACAGTAGGCTGATATGCAAAATTCAGAAGAGTGATGAAACAAATTAAAACCACATTTTCGTGTGTCCCCAGCTTAGCTGAGTCAAACTGTACTAGAATTGTCAATATATTCTGCCTCAATTTTATTCTAGAGCATTCGAAATGCCACGAAAAAAATGGTGAACCATTTGAAATGACGCTATACAAAGTCTTTCAGAAATCTCTGTCAAATGTCTACAAAATCGATCGAGAGATAAGAGGGGTCTAGAGACAGGGCCGCTGAGAGAAATTCCGGGTCCAGGAACAAAAAATTTGCTGCCCCTTAAGAAAAATTTATCAAGTCTCCGAAAAACCTGACAAGCAAAAAACGTTATCAACTCTCCAAAAACAGCAGCCTGACAAGCAAAAAACGTTGTCAATTCTCAAAAAAACACCCTGACAAGCAAAAAAACTTATCGTCACCGGATCTGGGCCCCTAAAAACTCCATGGGCCCCGGTACAATGTACCGGCTGCACCCCCCTCTCCTCAGGCCTGCTTCTGAGTGATTCTTCTGAAGCAGTACATTACATTACATTCAAATGCACAGAATCTACTAGAAGTCATAGATACATTTAGAAGAAATAAACTGCTTTCAGAAAATTAACTAATAAAATACATTTTAAATTTTAAAATAAACGGCAAAAGGATTTAGCCGGTTAGTTCTACTACACCCTTTCTTTACACTATAATAGAGTTGAAGAATCCAAAGTAAACAAATCCTCCTTCCTGCCTTTTTTTATGATGAAATCATCCACTCAGAGAAATAAGAATCAGAATCAGTATCAGGTTTTCAGCTGCCGCCCAAGAGATCTCAGAGGGTGCCACTGGGCGTCCGTCGTCCCGTCACAGGCTGACTCAAGGATCACCAGTCAGACTCCCCCAGTGAACTGATTTACATGTGCCATCAGTTCTGTGTCACAAAGGTCATCGACAAAATTGAGCAAAACCAATACAGCACAACATAACACTTTGCCCAGTTCCAGTGCTGGATTTCAGAGTACTTACACCCAGCCAAGCTAACTTATAGCTGCTATAGCACAAGAAAATCAGCTTATCAAATGTCAGCAATATTAGACATATATATATATTTGAGAGAACCAACTCATTGAAATCGGATTCCCTCAAACATTTAGTTGTTGAAAGAGTACCACAGCTGCCAATGTCTGTGACAGGGGGTACTAGAAGTTCAATGTCTATTTGAGCACAAAGACCCCCTCCAATCAGCAGCAAATATCAATGGTGGGGTTGATCGACCAGTCTTTTTTAAGCGCTTAAGTCGGTTTTATATCGTTGACGAATATATCACTGCAGCAAAAAAAACCATCGAGTTTCAAATACTCACATATACTTAAAAGTAGAAACCAAAATAAGCACAATGCTATATGTGCCCCCTCCACAAGCCCCACCCCACATACACAAGATTCAATATTTTGGTTTCTTTTAAGTTTCTTCTGTCAAGTTTAATTTAATTTGCTCTTCAAGTTAGTATACTTGTGTACAGCACAGTGAAATAATAATAATTATTATTATCATGCACTTTTATAGCACCATTTCTAATACCAAAAGGTATCAATCATCTGTACCAAATCATCTGCAGAATATCACATTGCTTTTCAGGATTAATCAGTGGGAACCGGTAAGACAGATTATAGAATATATAGAGGAAAAGCCAAGTTGATGAGAGTCAGGTTTAAGTCTAGATTTGAAAATACTCATTTTACTGGAAGATCTAACAGAGAGAGGAGAGGAGAGAGAGGAGAGAAAAGAGAAGAGAAGAGAGAGAGAGAAGAGAGAGACAGACAGACAGACAGACACAGATAGACAAAACTGGAAGATATAACACAGAGAAAGAGAGATCCAGATTTTGCAGATAACGTTCCAGTAAACAGTGGCCTTTAAATATCAGAAAATTTGTTTCCAGCAACAGCTTAGCATTAGTACCTATAAACCTGTTGTCTTAAAAGTCTGCTTTGCCTTTCATTTTATGGTACTCAATTAATCTCTAGTCTCAAAATAGTAGTAAAGCTTCAAAAGGTAGGAAGCTTTACAATTCTGAGGATTCAACACCACTAACCTGAGCCAATGCTCCTAACTACTACTTACTACAAACAGAATAATTATAATTTGGCTATGGTGTCAAATGCAGGTGACCTTTAAATTAAGGACAAAAAGTACAGTACAACCATGAATGTCATTGAAGCCATGAATAATGAATTAGCAAAACCAGAAACCGGATCCACGTACCAGAACAATGAGGGATTTATATCTACACTGGAATAGTACCATGACCAACCAAATTGAAGCAGGGTACTCGATACACTGAATAGTACCGATACTATGGAAAACAGCCATTTTAAATGTGCACCCAACTATAACGAAACCATTTTTCTAATTCAATCGAAAGTTGATTGAAAGCAGCTGGCATTCACAGATGAAAATGCTTGCAATCAAAAGATAACAAGGTTTTTTCTGTCAAGTCAAGCATGCTTGCTTGATAAAGCAACAATCAGAATATATCTCAATTACGAGGAAATCAAATCAAATTATGAAAATAATTATCGATAGTTCATCTAAAGCATAGTACTGCAAATTTTTTTTTCAAGTCCAAAATGCAGCCCCCAAGATGAAAGACTATACTATCAGACCAGCGCAACCAATTATAGTGCACCTGCAAACAGACATATGCAACTCATTATGCTACTGGAATTGATTAATATATAAGAGGTCTTACTAACTACCTAAAAGTCAAATGACACAGAAGAACAAGATACTTAAGCAGATCCTAGCCAAGGCATAAAAACCCATAAAAAACTTCCATCCAACACCCACTTGAATAAGTCCATGCACTGTCGGTCAATCATTTAAAATTACGCATAACATTTCACGTCAGCCCGATCTCCCAATCTCGATCTGTTCAAAGCGAACACGAACACAGACATGCCGTGCAGAATTACAGCATTCAACGAAATTGGACGTGACAAAAATGAGCACCAAATCGGAAATAAATATCTCAAGGCAACCAGAGATTGGTTACATTTGCGGCAAACAAGTCAGTCAATTGCTGATACTGCCGGCAAACTTCGCACACAAAGAGGAATATGAATGCGTTTCAAAACAGCCTAGAGCTCTTCCATCAATGAAACATGTGCAGCTATCATCTGTATTATAAAACCCGACACAAATGTATAAAAAAACAGACAAACCCATAACCCACAGCTGTTTGCATGTTCATCTCTGTGGACCATTATAGCTTTAAAAAAATAGACAAATTTAGGAGTAGTCTTCAACCTTGCACACTTAGGCCAAGCAAGCTGAATAATTTCTCATGTAACAACAACTACAAACATACATGACAGAAAAATACTGCAGGCCTTCAATGAAGATAAAAGGAATAGAAGTTATGCAGCAAATTAAAGAAATTTATTAAAATTCTGAAAATTTTGCATCTCTAGTACACCCATTGAAAGCAAACCAAGACCAACCATTTAATAAATTACTTACAGGGTGGCGCAAAAAAACCAGACTATATTAAATGCAAACCTAAATGTGACTAGCCCAGGTTTTTGCACCACCCTGTATATATTCGGCAATTACTCAGCAGTCAACAAAAGAAAAGTGTGCAAACTTTTCATACCTCTCTCATTCCTCATTTATATTGTGTTCAGCAATTTTGCATTTTTTAAGCTTTAGGAGCCACAATAAGAACTCTCGGCTATGTACATATAATATTAAAAATACCGGTACATAGACAGCATAATTATACCAACTGCCATCTATTCTGATCATTAACTTCTATAGCGTCACTTCTTAATGCATAGAAGCATCAGCCAATGGCACATGCACCAGTCTGAAGTGGTCTTACCCAAGCAGATGCAGCACTCAAAGCAACAAGAGAAATTTTACAAAATCAAAGATCCCAGAAGGCAGGAATTTACAGTGTATATATATACATATATATATATATATATATATATATATATATATATGTATATATATATAATAAAGCATTCGAAGCATAAAGCGTTCAATGCTTTTGGAAACTATTCTCATATTCTACAAATACAAAGATGTTTTTTCAAAACAGCTGCAAAAATGCTGTAAAAAGGGTAGATTCTTCAGGATCAGTAGAGGGCCGGATTGCAATGATTGCCAGAAGCACTACCGGTAAATGCAAGATCAACAGAACAATGTTTAACGGGGAGGAACATCAAACGGCAAAGAGCCCCACAATTTGGCAATTCAGTTCATTTAAATTCAGTAATAAAAAAATTATTAATCGGAAGATTGCCCTCATTCACTCTTCTGCTAGTTCTTTATTTTCGAAACTAAACGTACCGGATGATTCCTGTATAATTATATGTTAATAATCAACAAAGCAAAGTGCAGTTAGCTGGAGCAAGTCTAAATACTATGGCAATATTTAAGATATGGATCATATGGACACATGGAGGATAAGAATTATTGCTAAACTTATCCAGTACGGGCATTATGATAGTTATAAATAAATCAGCACACAAGCTGTGTGTGGCATTCCGTCCACAAATGGATCCTTTCATCAACAGTCAATGATACAGGATGCATTCATTCATGATTATTCCATCCACAAGGTTTCATATTCTAAATAACATTTTTACATTTGTATAAAACCCACCCATGTGAAAATTAGCAAATTGTATCCATCTATGTTTCGGGTATTTCAAGGCAAAGAACTCAGGCATATTCCAAACCCTCTCTTTGTCTGTCTGTCTGTCTGTCTGTCTGTCTGTCTCTCTCTCTCTCTCTCTGCCTCTATCCCTATTATTTACCTATTTACCAAATTAAATTACCATATTGTAAGAGTGCTGTATAAGCAACATCAGAATTACCAACTAGAATGAAAGTGCTGCTCTCTGCAGCTTCAAAACACAAAACACTAGCAGCAGTTGCAAGTCGCATGTAAGCCTAATTTTCCCACAGAGTAGAGTAATGATCTTCAGTTCGAACAAGACTTGCTAGGAACAAGACAAAGCAGATGACAGAACTCGTCTATCTACGGGTTTCCTAGGGCCAACCCAGCCACTTATCCGAATAGCTTTTACCTATCAAATGATAATTTTTATCTATGGTGGTGATACGCAGGAGCATGTGCTTAACCAAAGACAGAGACAATTGAAATATGGCTTCATGGATGGACCAGCAAGTAAGTGTTTATGATAAAAGTCCACACCCTTCTCCCACTCCCAGCAACACCTTAAGGTGTCAGCCAAAAGTCTTTAAGTAAACTTTGCTATACTTCAGTAAGTATGATGTCAGTAATAGATTTCACTCTGCCTGAATGGATGTAAGTAACTATTGCATATATAAATATATACAAATATATATATATACATATATAATATATATACATATATAGGCAAAAATTTTTTTATTAAAAACTATATGTAAAATATTAAAAACAATATCAGACTATAATAATTAATTCAGCAGTTTGGTGGTCAGTCGTACAGATGTAGACATAAGCCAATCTTCAGTATTACATCCATATAATAGGCCTGGAATTGAACAAATTCGCAGACAAGTAGCATATTTTTGTTTGTCCCCATCTTCATTGCATCAAATCATGCAAGAACAACCAATATTGGCCTTCTCGATTTTGATCTATACAGCGCTCAAAATAAGTCACCTTCCAGCCATTTCATACTACACAAAAAGCTTAAAGCCAATTAATCACTCTATGAGAACGAGGGACATCACATCAACAAAATGAAAGTCCTGACGGATATTTTGTGAGATGGTTAGTACGTCGATCGAGGGATGGCCCACATCTTAAAATATCTGGTCCATTGTATGACAGGGTTTGATTTATGTCCAAAATGCACTAAAGCTTGCTGCCTTCTAAAAATTTTGGGGCACCAACTGCCATTCAAAAACGGACACCCCCAAGTTTTGTGGCAGATCGCCGCCTGTGGATGCAACCATGGGCGCCCACAGAAATGTTTCCAGGAAGGGGCAAAACATAATGGTCATGGCTATGCCACATAAATTTTTCCAAGAGGGGGCAAAACACATCTTAACACAACGGTCACGGTTAATATTTTAGCAAGGTCTTCAAATTTCAATGGGAAATATTGGCATTTTTATTTTCCAGGAGGAGCAAGTGCCCCCTCTTGCCCCAATGTGTGGGCGCCCATGGATGCAACCAACAGGTTTCTAAAAATTAAAAACAATATCGAATTCAAAGAAAGAGTAAAACTTTGAACTCAACAGGTCCATTATTTCAACAGATGCAAACATAGAGCCATCTCATTTTATGTACTTCATGCCTTATCTCTTTACTCAGAGGCAATCAACACAGAGATGGCAATGGTCACAGGTCAAATGGGTCATAGGTCAAATGGGTCAAAAGGTCATTTTGAGTGACCCATTGTCATATCTGAATCAATAGACACTGTATTTTGTAAAACCAAGAACTTATAAGTTTTTCAGTAAACACCTACTGAACAAAACAATGTAACATACCATGATACTGAACATCTATGTACCTCTGATCTTTGCTTACAAGCTGCTGTTTCACACTCAAGCTCAAATGTAAGGGTAAATAGGGGCTAATTAATTTAGAAGCACAAATAAAGTCAGTGCATTTCAATAAGCTACTAAAGTTGCTGGTAATAACACCATGGGTTTTATAACAACAGAAGAATTCTGCCGATATTTCTGCTTTGGACTGAAAGCTAAGACCCAGATCATGCTATAACATTTATTGCAGTCATGAGGTTACAGGACTGTTGCCACCATCCCCATTTCCAACCTATACATTTTCAACCAAGTTTTCCACCTATGTCCTATGTCTTGCTGTAAAGATATCTATGAAGAAAGGAAATGAACACCTTCAGTACCAGTAGGTAATTAGAAATACCACATATGCTGGCAAACACTTAATGGTATAATGGTTGTACAGTGGTTGTACAAAGGTTTGCAGCTATTTTCATTGGATGCTGTTTGAAACCACAGTCACTTGGAAATATCAACAAATGCAAATTAGAACCATGCCAATAGACTCCTGGAAGTACCAGTAAATCACAAAATGACTGTTAACCTTTAGCCTTAGGATTACCAGTACATGTCCAAAGTTGCACAGCGCTAGCAGCTTTCTGGTGTGGTCTCGCTGGTCTGGCACAACACCCCTGCAATTATGTAAAATCATAAATGGTGCACTGTCAAACTGCAACCATTAATAAGTGGCGCTATGGAAGTTAATGATTTGATTGAGATCCAGTACATACCTGAGTACAGATTAACTTATCCAGCTGCATTTTATTTTCTCTTGCCTCCTGTGTGTATGATCCTCTCATTGAATCATAGGAAATTAAAACTGAATAATAATAATAATAATAATAATAATAATAATAATAATAATAATAATAACAACAACAACAACATATCGAAACTAGAGTGTGAGTGGTCAACAGGTGGAACAAAATGGATGAGCCGATAGCATTGGCAACAAGAGTAAATGCTTTTAAAAGAAATCCAAGTATGAAAGAATACTAGATTGGTCTCGTATAGCTATTAGACTGTAGAAGAAAGTATTGCAGTAGTTACCGGTAGTATAGCAACCGAATGAAGCATTTATGGCATTGCATACTGCAAAGTTTTCTTGTTATTTGTAGACTCAAAGACATGAAGGCAAAGGAGAATAGAGGAACAAAATGGCACAGAAAAAGATTACACAGCAAGACCATAATGTGAATGAATGGTCGGGTTGAACATAGTGGTTCTCACACAGGTCGGACCCTTACTGATTGGGGAGGGGGTGGAATATGGAAGAGTGGGTTACGCGCTGGAACGGCAGGCTGACGGAGCGAGGTTTAAGTGAAATTAAGTCCCGTTAGCGCCTCTAGTGGCTTTCATACAGGCAGTACCGGCAATGCCTTCCATGCCACTTTAAATCACGCCATAGTTTAAATCGCGCTATATAACCACTCTAAACACTGTCATTATACCGGTAAAAGTCGTGTGAATCAAAACATCCGCTGTTAAGTAGGTAAGTAAAATCTCAGTGTTGTTAAAGCACACAAATTAGAGCTGTATATCTACATAGATATATCTGACAAATGGACAATTCATACAGCGCTTACATAATGATGCTCTAGGGTAGTCGTCAGCCTGATACGTTACGCATTCTCGAACCCGGGTTTCAATAACGGTTCACCTATAAGGCAGAGCCGACGTTCTACCGAATGAAAAAAACCGAGATAAAACATGTCTCATACTGATTTTTGATTTATTGTAATAAGCTGTTGGTTTACTCGTATGCGGCACGTTTAAAAGAGACTGCAATAATGATGCCGATGATACTTGCCTTCAGTTCGGTTGGTATTAGCTCTGATGGAAATGTTGAACAGCTGCCACGGGTCCGAGGGGAGTGGTCGTTGATTCTTTCGCAACTTGGCGGCGATGCCTCCCTCTTCTAACATCGCCTGCATCATCAGGCAGCCGAAGATCTTGAACAGCGCAACGTTCGGGCACACCATCGTATTGACACTGTGTACTATACCGCTTCCCAACCGGGAGGAAAAGAGACTCAATCGTTCCCTATAACGGGAACAATGTCCTGGGCTGATTGAGATGGATTAGCGGGCTCACAAATCACAATATTCGTGATGTCTCTGGTT
>CM030850.1:3863130-4028130 GCA_018105865.1 Metaphire vulgaris
GAAATTTTGGGATACTTCATCAACTAACAGCAACCCCTAGCTGAATCCCCCCGGCTTTTTCAGTTTCCCCGACTTTGTTAGTTTCTTCCCCGAGTCCAGGAGTCTAGATTAAACACTGGTGTCGGGTTTTAAACCTTTCCTCTGGTTGAGAGCGGTTTCCTCTGACGATAAAAGGTTTTGGGAGTTTCGTCGATGGGTCGATGGACATGGCAATTCGTTGGGAAAATAAAAGTTACAAATAATATTGAATAATAATTAATTTAGTAGTCAAATTACGTTCCGATATGAATTCGCGACGCTCGAACTCCATTATTATTATTATTATTATTATATAGCCTGATAATAATAGTATAATAATAACATTATTATTATGAGACTATTAGCAGACTATTATTATTATTATTATTATTATTATTATTATTATTATTATTATTATTATTATTATTATTATTATTATTATTATTATTACAGTATGGCCTACTACTACTACTACTACTACTACTACTACTACTACTACTACTACTACTACTACTACTACTACTACTACTACTACTACTACTACTACTACTACTACTACTACTACTACTACTACTACTACCACTACTATAATTTATTATTATTATTATTATTATTATTATTATTATTATTATTATTATTATTATTATTATTATTATTATTATTATTATTATTAAATTATTACAACAGAACAGACCCTATTTTCAGATACAGTCTAGACATAGACGTGTTCCTCTGATTGAAATCCTCGTCCCATTTAAGCCTACATGTATTCATACAGACTGATCAGCTGTCAAAATCCGTTTATGAAAAGTATATAGATGATAGTAGGCTACGCATACTAATTGAGCACAATTCTCCATTTATTTAGCGCCAGACGCGAATGCTATTTCTACAATGGCGAAACATGTGGAATCGATTTGCACCTTTACAATGCCCTGAAGTCGCACTTAAAGCGCCATCAGGCCCTCTCCACGACGACCCCCCCACCACACACACACACACTCCCGGAAGCAGATAGAACCGGGCGACGAAACTTCTACGAGCTGCAAAAACGCGCTGCCAAACATTCGACGATGTGCTGCCACCCCGCACGCAGCGGCAGCGGCGGCAGCAGCAGCAGCAGCAGCAGCAGCAGCAGCAGCAGAGACCGAGGAAACACGAAGGCGCACACTCCGATGTGCAGTCGCATGCCGAAAGCATCCTCCTCCTCCTCCTCCTCCGTAGTAGTAGTATAGAACAGGCGAACTGGAATGCGTCTGTTGGCGAGGCCTCGGGGGGAAATGAGGCATGCGGCTGCTATGCGATTTCCCCCAAACAGCAGACTATAGCTGCAGTCTGTATTATGTGCATGGATGGATCGGCGGCCAGGAACGTACGTTCTCAAGAAAGGCGAAGAGTCTGGTTCTCGGCCACCGGGCCACGCCGTAGTTCCATACGCCGAAAATACTCGATAAACGGGACATTTTAAAAATCTCTTCATCATAATTAAAAAGACCCGCTTGAAGTCGCTCGTCGAAATTCAAAGGATGCCGACGGTTGATCAAGAAACGCGCGTCAGTCGCCACTGCACTCAACAAATGCAATCGTATACATTCCTCCACAGACTGCGCCGCCGCCGCCTCCCGCTGACTGATCGTAATATCTGGAATGAAACCAGGAGCGTAGCCAGGAATTTGATTTGGGAGGGTATAAATATTTAGGTGGTATAAACCTTAACTATAAACCATAAAAAACTGCATATAACCACGTATAACCGGATATAAATCACATAAGAAACTTTAAGGTAGACTGATTTTATTTGTGTGGAGGGGTGTATATATACCGATATACCCCGTCGCTACGCCTCTGATTGAAATGCGTTCTTTTACGGTTTGGATTTGGAGTACCATCGATTGATGCCTTAAGATATTATAAATGGCGCTATAAAAGTGTATTATTATTATTATTATTATTATCATTATTATTATTATTATTATTATGCCTTAGATTGTCTTTCATTCATTTTGTTTGTACATGATTACTGTTGTTTGTTTATTTATTTATTTATTTATTTATTTATTTATTATTGCTGGACTCTGTACAGCTCCTGGCATATATTATTAATATTATTTCTGTTATTGTTATTATTATCATCAATTAATATAATTAGTATCAATTAGGCCTATTATGATTAATTTATTATTATTATTAGCCTATCAATTATTATACAGGTATAACATAACTCCATTTTATGTGAACTAATGCCAGGTTAGGTGGTGCCCCGAATACCTGGAATTTGTTTTTAAGATGGCCACATGCAGGCAGGCTGGAAGACCGGCCGGCCGGGTCTTTCGCTTGCAGAAAGACGGAAGATCCGAGAACCGCTCACTCGATCGCTCCAGCCAGGATCCGCGGGTGACGAATGAGTCTTCCGCGCTCCGTCATTTCTTGAACGTAGGCAAATAAATAACCGAAATGTCCGAAGAATGCGCGGCAGTCAGCCGTAATGGGGTTAGGGGGGGTGGGTGGGGGGTGGCGCCCGTGAGAAGAGCACGGGTTCAAAGAGGTCAAGGTTCCAAAAGGTCAACGCGGCGAGAGAGAAAAATTGCAATGTTTCGAACGACTCTCGATTGGCTGCAACGTTATCTCGATCGCAACGAAGAGGCGATGACGGTCCAAAAAGATTCGAAGACTATCTCTCTCTCTCTCTCTCTCTCTCTCTCTCTCTCTCTCTCTCTCTCTCTCTCTCTCTCTCTCTCTCTCTCTCTCTCTCTCTCTCTCTCTCTCTCTCTCTCTCTCTCTCTCTCTCTCTCTCCGTCTTACGGGCTCTCTGTACGTGACTTCCAAGAGTCTTAAGGCCATGCGCGTAGTTTGGTTTTTGTCTGGGGGGAGTGGCGGCTAAACTCCAGTAGCGGTTCTACTAAAAAAAGTAAAAATGTGGGCCACAAAATTCATTTTTTGGGTGTCGCAAAATTATCGGCGGGAAGGTGCAAAATTTCTTGTGGCAAAAATTATTGCAAGTAGGCTACACGCGAAAATAGCTGATGGTCTTTCTTCGTTTGCCAGTTTTTTTTCTGAAGTTCAATCAAAGATGATTTTTTAAAAAGTGAGATGTCTGCCTGCGAAAAACTATTAGGTTATTATTAAGCTATTAACGCCACACACAGCCTCCTCAATCCACACGGTCGTCATCACATCTCACTCTCTCACTCGAGTCCGTTAAATCAGTCATCGCTCAAAATCTGCAACCGCGCCTTTACTTAAGCCACACCAGAACTTCGGAACTCAATAATTCCAGCTTCCCTCCGCAGTCAAAGACACGGCAAAACAACAAGTTCTGAATAATTCTCGTCCCCCGTAATTCCTGCATTATCTCTTCACCTCTAAACTTAAAACCTTCCTGTTTCGAAAAGTAATTTCCTCCGTTGCCATAACAACCCAGCCTCAATGCCCCATGGATATATCGGCCTGGCTGACAATTACTGTACCTTGCCTAGAGATATTTCAAGATAAACTAACGTGCACCAAGTATATTACAGTACTAGTAACTTACTGTAAAGCATAAGATAGTTTTTTGAAATTTGCTAATCGAGGTAACGAACTTGGAAGGAAAGAATTAAAGAGTAGCCTACACACTGTACACAGTGATTACAGGAAGTCGTTACACAGGCTACACAGACCACAGACCCGCTAACAATATCTAGTTTTAAAACAAGTAAGTAAGAACGTGCTGATTAAGCAAAATCCTTAAAAGTAATCATTGATTAGACTTAAAATTAGATAACTAGATAATTAATTACCTAATTAATTAGAATTGGAAATTGCAATCACCGATCAATCACTGTTGTACAGTAATGTAATTTAACCTTTAAAAATGCACAATCAACAGTCATATGGAAAAATGTTCACGTAAATGCGCCATGGATATGAATGTTCTGGCGTAGTACTAAATGCTTCGATTGTGCAAAGTGCATTTTCACGTCTTATCGCCAGACCGGCTAGACGCATAGGCATATATACTCGCGAAAACACTACAGGTATCGACAAGTACAAGTATAGAGATGATATGCAATAATATACCGATATATATATATATATATATATATATATATATATATATATACAATATATGTATGTATATATGTATATATGTATGTATGTATAGGCCTATGTACCGGTATATAGGCTACTCAATGGATTATCGCTCTATAGGAAAGACAGCAGAATTCTTCGCCAAAGTCTTGGCTAGTCGATCGCAGCCGGCAATAAACACGCACTTTTAGAAGGAAAACGCTTTAAAAACGATTCTAGAGTATAGGAAATATACTGCGAATCAATCAACGCTAAGCATGCACTCGAGTTTTCGCCGGCACGCGAGATCGGGGGAATTATCTGAGAGATGCTATTGAGTACGGAGACAGAGAGAGAGAGAGAGAGAGAGAGAGAGAGAGAGAGAGAGAGAGAGAGAGAGAGAGAGAGAGACAGACAGACAGACAGACAGACAGACACACACAGACACACACACACAGACACAGACACACACAGACAGACAGAGAGGAGACAGAGAGACAGACAGACAGACAGACACAGCGGTCTACATACAGTGGCGTAGCGTGACTTTTTTGGGGCCTGGGGCATCTTTGTCATGACACAAAGAAACAGCCGACGACAAAAAAAAAACACATCACACCCTGACAGAAAAAAAAAAAAAAAAAAAAGGAGACCGTTCATTTCTATGGTTAGGGGTTGTTAGGGTTAAGAAGTGTTAGAGTTAACCTAACCTAACCCTAGCTTAGACCCCTCTTTTAGGGCCCCCAGCCCCGGGCCCGGGGGCAGTCAACAAGTGCCCCCCCCCCCCACGTTACGCTACTGACTCTATAGGGAAAGAAAAACAACTTAAAGAGAATATTAGGGCACTATTGCGTTTTTTTATTACAATACATTTTGCCCAAAACAAATCTCTGAACTGATCTCTTTCATTAATTGATAAAAACTATGCGTGCTTACTTCCTATATTCGGTTACACAAAATTGCATTAGGGCCTATATAGACAACGCAAAAGCTGTCTGCATTGCCGATGAAATCTAAATGGAAACATCGGAACATGCGTTTTGCACCGAAAATGCGATTGCCATGCAATCGAAGACGACTCGAACCGATGTAAACCTGCCGCAAAAATACGACTCATTGCCCGCAGTTTGCTGGGTACAAGGCACTGCGGGTATTATATGCCTTCCTCTTCGATCGAAGGCCAATACGCGTGAATTCAGCGTTTTAAATGTAATAATTGCGACGCAGTTGCTGGAAGTCGTCAAAAGATAAGTGCTACATTAGCTGGTGCATGGCACTTCGAAAGCTTATATATGCTATATCGGATCTACGCTAATGCTACTCCTTCAACGCTCCCCGTGTTGATAACAAGAACAAACTATTACCATTGTCTATATATATATATATATATATATATATATATATATATATATATATATATATATATATATATATATATATATATGAAGAGATGCACGCAAACCTTCAAAATACTTCATACGTGTGCATTGGCTTAAACTTTGGTAAAAAAGTTGGGAGGGGCATATCTTCCTCTTCCTAAAGACTGCCTTTCTAAAAGTGGGGTGGGGGCTCACTGTTAGTCTGGAACATAGCAAGATAACAATAGTTGCATTGTTGTTGTTGCACAATAACATTTATTAACGTAGAAAATGTTCCGGGTGATTTTGCATAGGCCTACCTTGAAATTGTTTCACGTCCGGAAATAAAATATGCCAGGCTACAGAATTGTTAACCATTATTATTATTATTATTATTATTATTATTATTATTATTATTATTATTATTATTATTATTATTATTATTTATTATTGTAATATTATTAGCCTATTTAGAAGTCTTTTATAGTGCCATGGGTATGACGAAAATCAAAGTCTAGGATACTTTGAACACACATTTCTCCTTTAATTTTCTGGGGAAAACTATTCCATTTCCAGACCTTACCTGAGGACGAACCCCCCTGGCCCCCACTGCTGGATGGAGAGTTTGGTCGCACGTTTTCTTTGCAAAAATCTAAACGTGATAGGCTATCATCAAACGCTATAGGCAAAATCAAAATGTGAGGGGTTATCCATGAACTGAGGAAATGATAAACAGAATTATAGAGCTGAAAAAGCCTGAAACAATTCGAAAACTCAATTTCATACAAACGGCCGCTTTTCTTGCAATATAAAAATCATATTTATAAGCAATTTTTATAGATCTAAAGATCTATAGTACCCATTCATAGACTTATAGACCTTTTCTTCAGAAGAATCAACCTGATGCCTCACAAAGATTTCACTCAACACTTAACTGTTAGTTAACTAGGCCTGTGCAGTGTGCACTCCACAATTTTCGCTTACCAATAATTTCTCTTGCACAAAAAACTCAGTTCGTTAAGACCACTGGGGTACAGCATTGTGCTCAGTGGCGGCTCCAGGATTTGGCAAGTGGGGGTCGTTGGGGTGGCAAGTTGGCAACTTCTAGGCGTGGGGGTCAACCATTTGTTGATAGGTATGTAATAGTAGGTATGGGGTCCCAACAGGGGGCTACTGGGGGTAGGCGTTCAATAGGGGCACGCCACCCCCGGGTCCCCCATGTGGAGCCGCCACTGACGGTGCTCAAGAACGTACAGATATCGGAAACAAATTGCAACAGACCTCCGAGAAATGGGCGTAACCAATCATCTGGTGCAGTCTGCGCACTTTAAATCAAAGGGCGGAACAATTTAATGATGCGTTCATTTCTGCTTCTTCTCAGTTAAAAAAATTATTTTTATTATTTTTATTATTTTTATCAAGCTTAACCGGCTATTTTTCTCAGAAATTTTCAATAATCTTGACAACCCTTAATTAAGCCCTATTTCATATGTGGCTGTCCATTAATTACGTCAACAAATTAGGGGGAGGGGGTTTGAAAAAGTTTGACAGTTGCTGACAGAGGAAAGGGGGATGGGGCTCAAGAGAAGGTGACGTCAACAATTTCATTTTTTACACATGATAAAAATAGGATATTTCATGGAATACTGTTTATTACAACGGAAACAAGCCTGACAAGCAAAAAAGGTAATCACCACCACATTATGACACTTGATGAACAAAAGAAAGGAGAAAAGGTCTCATCGCTGCAAAAATAATAACCTTCAAAACTTTTTAGAGGGACCCGTCACTGATCTTACGGCCGTCCATAAATGACCACGTTTTGGCACTTTTGATCTTACGTCGTCACAAAAAGTCAGACCCCTAAAAATGACGTTACAACGCGATTTCCTGTCAGTTTTTTTTCTGGCCCCAAGTGGGGCCGTTGGGGGGGCAACTTCTAATCATGAGTCGTCACAAAATGTCAGACCCCAAAAGGATGTTAGGCAAATAGCGTTAACTCCCTCCCCGTCCTGTAAAATTTAATGTTTCAATTCATTTATTTCTTGAATGAAGCGGGTATTGCAATGAATTCGTTTGAAAATACTCATTATAATTATCATAGTTGAAGCGAAATTCAGAAACTTTTTCAAATTCTTTTTTTAAACGAATTATAGACCTAAGTGTAAAATACGTTCAACTTTGCGGTAACATAGCATTGCTGTATTAATAACAAACTTATTTTTATGTGACATCACATTTCTGGAAACCCTCCCTCCATCGTCACACTTCGTCACAAATGTTTGAACCTCTCTCCCCTAAGTGCGTGACGTCATTTATGGACGGTCCCTTAGTGGAGGGGGGGTCAAAAGTTTTTTTACATAATTATAGGTGGGTCACTGACAGTTGACAATTGATGACAAGGGAGGGGTCAAAAATTGCCCAAATATTGTTGACAAAATCAATGGACAGCCCCTATGTAGCAACTGCTCGAGAAAATTTGATTAACATTTTCCTGTAACATGATCGCATTTACGCACATCCTACGCAATCCGTTTGTCTGTGGGGGTAAGAGGTCTCTCTAATATAGTAATATCTGGTAACATCTGAACTTGTAGACAGTACACTGTAGAGAATTAGTCAGTCTCTAGGCAGACACACGCACACACACACACACATGCAAAATCGTAGTAAAGGTAATGTCTTAAAGATACTTTGATTTACGACGTCAAGAGTAAGTAGCCTATAATATTCGAACGACTGTGTTATAAAATGCACTGCGTTGTGCATTTTCTTATTATTACACTGGTCTACATTTTTTAAAAAAATTTCTGCTGACCTAGGTATTTTTGCTGATTTTACCCAATTGAGAGGTGCTGATTCCAGATATGAAGTCAAAAATTATGCAACACGTCAAATTTTTCGCAAATTAGGAATGCAATTAAAGGTGTTAAAGTCAAACATAAGGGAAAATAGGAAATTCTGAAGAACCGATAACATCGTAATATTTTTTATTCAGCCCAAAAAAATGAGTCTGTCTTCTAACCAAGAGAGCAATAAGAGCAATAGCTAGTTGCTTAAATTTAAGTTTTGAGAAAGGAATCTTCTTTTTTTGGATGCTCCGTATAGTTATGGTCACAGTTGTCACGCTGTAAACACCAGCAGTACTTAGTCTGCCATAATGTTCGAGTTCCATCTGCCTTGATATCTACGTTCCATGGTCTTGATGTCTTGATGGAAGCATTCTCCTTGTTCTTCACTCATAGCTCCAAGATTTGAAGTTCAGATAGCTATGAAAGAAATGCAACTTGACACTCATGTTTGCTCCCAGTCTTCGAAAAGCAATCTTCGAATTTTTAACTGAAAGGTCATAATTCTCGACTCTTAAGTTTGTCAGTAATCAGGTCATAAAAAACATCTTGTCTACAACTATAACATCCCATTGATTCAAAAAGTCCATGTTGATGCAGTATATCCTCCTCCATATGGAAATGTTTGAAAAGATTCATTCTCTCTGCCATGATACATTTTCCTGGGGCCAACACTTTCTTTTCCTTCAGTCTTGAACCCAGTAACTCTGCTGACGACTTCAGCAGATCTAGGTCTCATATTAGGTCATTAAACTCAGCTTGCTTGAATGTTTGGTGCATTCCAGCGTCAACTTCTAAGGCCACGAAATCTTCGCAATCGGTGTCTGTTGACTAACAAAATTCATCTTCGTAAGAAACTCCCAAAGTAGTGCAAATAGGTACAGGAACTTTGTCATAGTGAGCAACTGGTCTCAGAGCAGAGGGGAGATTTGGGTACTGGATGGAAGATTTTGCCTTTGTGGACATGCCTGAAATATTTACCAGACAGAAGTAGCAGTCATCAACATGCATGGTTTCGAGGCTCTCGCCACACCATTGGAACTCCAAAGTTAAGACTTTTCTCTGACCTTTAGTCACATTATGAACTGTCTGAGGCTTTCAACACATGTCCTGCACACTTTATGTGGTGCCCAAGGTTTTCCTGGTCACTCAATTTAACTTATGCATGCTAAGCTTATTTCAGACACCTATCTCCTTTGTTTAGGTGTTGTAAAGCAACCTCAGATGTATTTGTCAGGATCATTCCTGCACTGCTCATGTTCGGGTGCTGGGTGACATATTCCACAGAAAGCTAGTTAGAATAGTTAAATTTACTGCGACTTGTAAGCCTCATTATTATTATATAGGCCTATATCCATAAAATTGACGTCTGCAGTTTAAAACTTATTAAACTGTTGTATTATTAAATAGTTATTATTGCATATTAAGCATATCTTTTTGCACATCCTAACTTTTTGCATATTCAATATAGCTAAAGAATTATAATATTAATGCTACATTATTACAGTAAACAGTAAATCAGTAAACAGCGTTTTGCGGAAAAACTGGACGTGATAGGAGAAAATGGGTGTGATTTTTGGATTCAGCACACCAAAATACATAAAGATCACATGTTGTCTTCAAGTCAGCAAAATTGACGTAGACCAGTGTTATTATTATTATAGTAAGGCTCACAAATGTCGTACTTTCTTGATCCGCTTGAATCCTGGGACAGTCTCTGAGGATAGCCAGCAACACCAGTGACACCTGCACGTACCGTATCCATCTGCAGACGACACCACGAATTTCGTCCAAGCAACAACAACCTCGCAGAGTCCGCGCCATATTCTGCCATGCCCGATCGTGTGGCAGCATTCCTCGTGCCAGACAATAATCGTCCCCCTATTCGCGCACGTTCGATCTGTGCAAATCTTTCTGAAACATCGCCGAAAAGTATACTATCACGTCTATTAAAAGTATAATATTACGTCTATATTACCGAATATAGACGTTACTTAGCACGTATCACTTCGCCGGCGCATAAAAGCGTCTGCCAAAGCCGCAATTGAAACACAGAAGGACGTGGTGTGTGTGTGTGTGTCGAGTTAGGGGAAAGAGCGGCTAAATAGCCGGGGTTCAGAGGACAGAAGATAGCAGACGACGCGCCGGGGTGTCTCGGCTGCACAATAGGACCCCACTTAGGCCGATAGAGACCTGCGGCTGAACCGGGGCTTCTGCTGCTGAGGCTGCTGCTACGCGCTGAACATTCCGATTTGGGTGTGCTGCCGTGCTTACTTATTGCTTAGCCTCGGTTTCATCGGAAACAGAACATGGCGGCCGCGTCGTTGTCGATATTTTAAAAAAGGCGTCTTCGTTCACCGGCATCATTGCTTTGACTTTTTCTTCGGGCAGTTATTACCTTAACCACTAACAGGGTTCAAGAATTTCGGCAACGGGTGCGTAGAAAGAAAGCTTGACGATCATGCACTGTACGGGATGCATTTCTGAACTCAGATTTAATGGATGATCGTAAAAACCAAAGTTAGGGGCCGTCCATATAGTACGTACGCACCGAAGGGGTTGAGATTTAGGCGATTTTGCGTACGGGGGAAAGGAGGGCTCACGACTGAATTTGTACGTACGCACAAATTTCAAATGTATAAATAGGTAGGGCCTATATTCACACAAACATTTGATTTGAACACAATAACGTTCGCACGATCAAACAAAGGGTCCCGACTTCCGAGTATTGTTCCCACGGTTATTTAAATATGATATTCAAAAACTTTACTTTAATAGTAAACAAATGCTTTTTGACTAAGGGGCCGTTAGTTACGTCAACAATTTAGCTCTTATTTAGGGAGGAGGGGTTTGAAAAGTGTGCCAGAAGAAGTCAAAGCAATGATGCCGGTGAACGAAGACGCCTTTTAAAATATCGACAACGACGCGGCCGCCATGTTCTGTTTCCGATGAAACCGAGGCTAAAAATTTAGGGGGAGGGGTTTGAAAAATTTTGACAGTTGTTGACAGGGTGGGGGGGAGGTCAAGAGAAGTTGACGTCAACAATTTCACCTTTCACAAATAATCCAAAAATAGGAAATTTCACGAAATACTACTTATTACAATGGAAAAAATCATGGCAAAAAAGGTCATCACCACCAAAAGGTTAAAAATGGCAAAAAATAATAACCTTGTTATTGGGACCTGTCATTGATCTTGGGGGGGGGGTCAAAAGTTTTTGACATAATTATGGGGGGTGTTAAGTGAAAGTTGACAGTTGTTGACAAGGGGGAAGGGATCAAAAATTGCCAAAAATTGTTGACATAATTAATGGACAGCCCCTATGGCCAAAAATTAATTTTCACCGTGCGAGGGGGTGGTTACTAATTTGTACGTATGCATAGAGGGTGGTAAAAATGTACGGTGTGCAACAGGGGAGGGGTAAATATGCATTTATTGCATACGTACTATATGGATGGCCCCTTAGGTGACATCTGATCAGATTAGATGGCATCTGATGTTTAATATAGTAATTCAATATCTATGGTCTCAACGCCACACTGCAATAAAACGAACGATTTTAAACGATTTAGAACACATTGACCAGCTTGATAGCATCTTCAGTCATTTAAAGTCCTAAAAACCATTCCATGGCCATGTCTTTAGTAGTTGTTAGACCCAGCAGTTGTTATATACCTTTTAAGTCTTTTCTCTATAAAGACTTAAAGGAGAAAGCTATGAACAGGAATGAATGGCGAAATTGGAATACAAAACCTGCCTAAGGGTAGAATACTACGAAGAAGACACAGTAGCATAGCCACGGGGTTGTTCAAACAACTCCATTTCCAAAAATATGACCAACACAATTTATGTAAATCCGTTGACTTTTGGTCGAAGGAGGGGTAGTGGGGGGGGGGGATGAGGGCGGTCGTCCGCGGCTTCAGTGTTCAGGTGTGGCAACTAATGATCAAAATTGCTGACCTTCATTTGAGTCGATCTCTACAATGGGGTATTACCAGTAGTCAGTGATGTTAATCATTGTCCTGGTCCTTGTTCTTAAGGACTCCTTAAGGACCAGTTTGAAGTCCTTGTCCTTGGGGAGTCAGTCCTCGTCCTTATCCTCGTCCTTGCAGTTCGGTCCTTGCCCTGTTCCTTGTAACTTAGTCCTTGAAAAATCCTTATAAGGACCAAATTACTCTTATACCATTTTCAATTGTTTTGATAATTATGTTCCAAGGTAAGAAAGAGTCGTATGTGGATTTATATTTACATACTTGCTTTGAGCTACAGACTGTTAAAAACCTAAATCTTACATCTTCCTTAGCATGACTGTCTTGGCCAATGTGGGAAATTTAAATCCCCAACCCTCTGCAAGCAAATCAAACTTTGGATTCATAGGCCTACCACTTTGACAAATACAAGGCAAACAAGTTTTGGAAAAATAAGTTTCCATAGAAAAAAACAAGCATTTAATAAGGTTATTTAGAATATTTCACAAAAAGACTTCCAACACAAACGAATGCTTACAAGAGCAAAGACACACAAGAAGTGACCAACAAGAACGAGAGAGCAAAATGAATACAAGCTCAGTTTTCATCATGATTCAAATTTATTAAACAGTCTGCAAGAAAGCATTCAATATAATAATATTCAGCATACATGTACTCATGGTAACACATATCCCACATATAAATAATAAACTAGTAAATATTTCCAGAACCAAAATTTCTTATTTAAAAAAATGCAGCTGCACAATTCAACAAAGACAAATATATAGTGCTATAAATTGCATCAAACTTGAGATTCACAAATACTTTTTCAATAATTTCCAAAGCATAAGCAGTACATCAGCTGCACGATATTCAATTTATAGCTGACATTGTTAAAGTATTGATATTTTGCAATTCTCAGCTAAAATTGAAAGAGCATGAGTAAAGGCACCCATAAAGGCATAGTCAAGAGCACTATTGTAAAGTCCTCTTGACTATGGCCTTCGCTACGCATATAGCGCTATATAAATCATCATTTATAATAATAATAATAATAATATCAAATAATAACATCATAAAGCACTATTCATTAAGAGCAAATTATAAATGATAAACTCATAACTTGATATTTTGCAATTCTCAGCTAAAAGTGGAAGAGCATGAGTAAAGGCACCTATTATGAAATAATAACATCATAAAGCACTATTTGTTAAGAGCAAATTATAAATGATAAACTCATAACTATGGAATGTGTAGCAAATCAATAAAAACTTGATAACAAGTAAACAAAAATGATCAATTGTATGATAGGTCAGGAAGAATTATTACTGTGAGCATTATGATGCAAATTAAGAAAGTATTAGACAGAAAAAGAAAATCATTTAGCCAATAATATAGGCAGATATTTGCAAATATAATTTCTATAAAAGCCAATTAATTGCAATAATTATGATTACCGGTAACTCAAAACTCTACAAGTGTATGATTAGCAGTAAAAAATGCGTGGGTAACCATTTCTAATATAAACTGAACTTCCAAGATCAAATGAAGATTTTTTTTAAAAACATCGAGACAATATAAATAGGAATTCAGTCGTTGTCACATCTGTCATGTGTAATCTAAGTATCTCATAGCAGCAATGAAACGTTTGATTAAAGCTTACAAATAGTACACAATAAAATTTATAAAAGATAATAAGGAAAATAATAAAAATTAACACTACAACAATGAAATATCAATAAAAATATCAAATGGCAAAGTAGTTTCATGCCGAATTTTAACTCCTTACTGCAGAATAAAAACTAACTGAACATAGATATATGAGGCAAGGCAATGCAGAGTAAATAGCACACATTTGCACTCAAATGTTTGCTCTCGATTTCATGAGTGAAAAGAGGAAAATTCCTTGGCACAGCCTTCAAAAATTCAGCAAAATGACAGAGGAAAACTTACATCCTGAAGCAAAACTATAAAAAAATATTTACTAAATTTTTCCCTCTGATTATGACATTTCAAAAGGTCAGTGACAAAACGTTCGTGATCTAAAGCAGGGTTCCCCAAACATGTTGGGACCACGACCCACTTCAGCGGTTTTTTAACGTGTGGCGACCCCGCAAATATCGTTTCAACCAAAAGTGGATAAAACACTAATCATTTTAGGCCTAATATAGGCTTTGAATGGATTGCAGGTATACAAATTTCTTAAAACAAAACCTACTTTCAACTTTGCAAGGCTACTGACATCATGGTTTTAGTTAGAAAATGACACTTTTGAAACCGATTTCACACTACCCCCACAACCCATTGCACTGAGCCCTGCGAGACCCACTTCTGGGTCGCGACCCACAGTTTGGGAAACACTGATCTAAATAACATCACTGTCCAATTAGTACATCACAATAAAATATTAGTAGATATGCTTGTAATTTCGGAATGGAAGGCTAATAACACGTCACAGGTCGCTTGTTAGAATGCTTCTTTGAACTCCTTTGCTGTCTTCAGGCGGCCCTGTTTGGCATCCGATATAGCGCCCCATAAGTCAAAGGTGAAGGCCTCTGTAAAGCCAAACTCTTGCAGATCTGAGCCAGCAATGGCAGAAGCGAATTCGCTGGGATTTTTCGCTTCGTTGCCGGTTTCCCAGATGCTCTGGGCTAAAGAAAATGAACATCAGACTATGTCTGAGAGAAGCAAACATCGGTTTTCATATACGGAACAAAGTCATACACGGTGTCTTAATTCTCGACAATCGCAAAGACCTCGCGGCATTCGGCACAAACACTGAAGAATACTGCATGTAATTGACACTTGGGAATGAGTGGGTTATTCGTATGCCCCTGCCTTCTCAACCAGGTTGGGGGGGGGGGGGGGGTATGCCATGGACAGACTCAGTGACAAGATGATGGGTCATTCTGTCTACTGAGCTGCAGAAGATGCTGTGGCAGATGTCAGACCACCAAAGTCTGCGGTAAATAGCACAGCTTCTTGGCAGTACAAGACACAGCTGTACAGTGTACAGTCAATCAATGAGTCGAAGATATCAACCAAATGAGCATCAAAATCATCGAAGTAAAGCTCGTTAACCCTTTCACACGGTAAGATAGATATATTCAGTTTTGTAGCCCATTGGTTATACAGAATACCGTGGTCAAAGAGTTAATAATGACTTCTTAAGACAGAAAACCCGTCTATGCTAACTGGGTCTACAGAAACTGATTGGGTCCAAATTGGGGCCATACAAAACAATCTCTGTTAATTGAGGGTCACCGTTATCTGAGGCCGTGCTAAAGGGGCCGGCAGGATTGTACTGCAGATACCAGCAAATATACGATAAATCAGTACAAATGTGGCTGTCAGAGAAAAACTAGATACAATACCAAGTAATCTAATCTAGCCAGCGTAAAATCTGAAAAAATATTTACCCAATTCAGCATCATTAATACCAAGGAAGCCTTCCAGTAGGGCATTTATCTTATCAATAGCCACGTTAATGACATCATCCGGCTAAAAATATAACATATCTATGTATTACTAATTGACAACATTCAAATTACTAGTTGGTGATAGTCAAATGAACTAAGTTATACTTTGTATGCAAGAGACTGAAGGAAAAATTTCAAAATGTACCATAAAGCATCTAAATTAAATACATCGATCAAATTATTGCAATGCTTTAGAAATATGGAAAACAATTGAAAAGCAAAACATATACTAAGAAGGTACATCAAATGGTAGGATGTCTTACAGGAGGGGTTCTAGCCAAATAAAACTAGGGAGGGTCTATGCCCTAGTCTATGACCAATTGACCATGGAGCCATAGGTGCCCGTAACGCACGAAAAAATATGACGAAAAAGGTCATTAACTCTTTAGAAGCAAAAAAGGGCACCAGTTCAGTGAGCATCATGCTCCTCAGCTGGTGTAGTTTAATGGACCTGCAAAAAAAGATAACTGGCATATTAATGGGGGGTAAAGTTGAAATGTGGGACTACAGCCCCCCCGCTCTAACGTAGAACTGCCCCTGATGTCCCCTTTAACCTAACAGATTAACCATAGGACATAACTGTCTGGTTTTTAAAGATGTCTGAGAATGTAATGGAATGTAACAAAGCATTCGTATAGCGCCTTTCCCGAACTGGCGCCACTCGATAATCGTACCATTTCATCGACAGTTGCAGGACCCTTGGCTCTCAATCTCAGAGTCTTGGTTCCAGATGAAATGGGGCCGTTTCTTAGTCCTCCTGGGCCCTTATGGACAGATATTTCACCTTAAAGTAGAGACAATCATAATGATGATGAAGTGAAATTCTTATCTGCCTAGTGATAATTTTAACCAGCAAAATATAAAAGTGAGAAATTATCTGCCAAGTGATAATTTTAACCAGTAAAATATAAATGGGGAAATTATCTGCTTAGTAATAATTTTAACCAGTAAAATATAAATGCATCAATCAAATAAATAATACAAAAAAATCCATTTTAGTATTGCAGTTTGAACTTTGTATTTAATGCTATATCAGCATCCTTGCAATACACTGTAGTCACTTCAGTTTAATTGCTTGAATTTCAGAGTAACAAGAATAGCAAATACTATTCTATTAGTAACTGCAATATTGCATTCAGTAAACGGGCAAGGCTAGTAACTTCAATATAACTTTTGCACAAATGGGCACAAACGATATAAATATTGTCACACACAAGTTCAAATCAGTTTCCGGTATTCAAGAAACTGCAACCAATCAGGAGCTTAGATCAATCACTCTAGTCAATTTTCTCACACAAGTGATAATCTACGGCAACAGCAGAATTTTATTCCAGATATCAATATCACTGTAACCTCAAACCTTTAATCTTAGCATTGGCTGAATAAGGGACGCTAACAGACTCTACCGTGCTGCTTTTTCTTTCCACCAAGTAAGCACAATACGTACCGATACTCATTCACAGCCAGGTCAACTCGGTGACCATCTGGGGAAGAAAGAACTGCACAGTTTCTGTCAGGGTCAGTATTTGAACCCTGGACCTCATGTCAGCCAGTCCAGTCCAGCCAACCAATAGCTAGATCAGCATGCCACTCAGGGTGCCAGGACAAAATGTCCAAGGACAAAATGTCATGGGGACAAAATGTCACAAACAAGATGTAATGGGGATAAAATGTAAGCCTAACCATAACCTGTGACATTTTGTCAGTGACATTCTGTCGTCGGACATTTTGTCCGGCCACGCACTCAGGCACTGTAACTTATCAAAAGCAAATTGCTAAAACTTTTAACGGTGGAAAGGCCGCGGAAAACTCACTGAATCCCGATTTCTGCGGTTCCACCAGTCGCAGGCTGAACTGCGCGCCTTTCGGAATCTCTTTCAAGATCCTCGCGACTTCGTAGTGCCGGCTGCCGACCACAGAAGTGCCATTGATCTTCTCGATGTGATCTCCCAAGCAGATCCCGTTGACCTTGCTTATGACGCTGCCCTCCTTCACTCCCTTGATGAAGGCCAGACCCGCCCCGTTGTCAGTTATGGTCAGCCCGAGGGCGTCCTCCGACTTCTCAAGGTCGACGATTTCCTTCGGTCGACCCTTAACGTGGGCAAATATGAAGTCGTCGAGTCCAAGTTGACCTCCAAGAAGATGAGTCATGTCAATTTTATGAGTGTTTAGAGTACAGAACAGAATCTATAAACAGTCACACAAAAAGTAACTGAAGCTGATCATTGTGCATATATATATATATATATATATATATATATATATATATATATATATATATATATATATATGTGCATATATATATATATATAATATACACACACATACACACACAATAATCACCGTACATATGCGGTGTGCACATATACATATATTCCTAATACCAAAAATAATTAATCAAACTAGAATAATCAAACATCATGCTTTAGATTTTTTAAATAATTTAGCCAGTACATCTAGTAAATCTAACCAGTAACAATGCTTGTAAATTCTTCAAATGAAGTCAGTTTACAGATCAGAAAACTAGATTATGGCTGACTAACTGACTGACTGACTGACTGACTGAAAATTTCCATGTGCAAGACTTACTGCTGGCAAAAAACTATTTAAAAATTAAAATACTAAATCTCACCCACTGAAAACTTGCATTTAATTAGCATCCAGTTATTTTAATCATAATTAATTGTTACACTCAATGGCAAACTTTTCACTAAAAATGGCAAAGGGCAAACATCAAAAATGAATCCACTGTCACCGCTGTCAAAGGCAAAAGCTTCACAAGAGATAAATTAAAAATAACACTAAAAATACAAGGAACACCATTTAAGCCTTCGTACAAACCTCAGACGGTTTTAAATCATAGCATTCGGCAATTTTTTGATAGAGTTCTTTGACATTTGTAAACCCAGATATGACACCAGTGGGGCTGCCCTGCGCTTGTTGACAGTGAAACACCAGCTTTGGCCGCGGCGGTGGTGTCTCAGTTTCTGGTGTTGTTGGAGCAGCTGACTTGCTGGTCAGCTTTGAAGTATTCTGCTCAGATTTACCGGGCGTCTTCTTTGTAGTCTTTGACATCTCGTCCTCTTACTGAAATTCAACAGAACAACGTGAAACATCGCAGTCAATCAGGAAATAAAGTTTTCATAACCAAAACATTCTGAAACAAAATCCAGCCAATAAATGCTACATACCACTATCATCTGAGTCTTCTATGGCATTCAATCAATTACATGTTTAAATTAATTCATTAGCTACCTTGTACTTTAGTGACCAGCACAAAAAGATAATTTCCTCCTCTCGTAACTAGGTCAATACATAATGCCACACCATTTAAATGACTCTTCAAAACGATTATCAATGATAGCCAATTATCAAAATTCGCTGTTTTATTAATGAACTAATATTTAAAATATCTACCAATGAAGTGACCTCTCTCCCCTTTCCACCTCTCTCTCTCTCTCTCTCTCTCTCTCTCTCTCTCTCTCTCACCCACTCACCCACACACACAGGTCTTCAGGTCTAAGCTTAAATCCTTCTTTTTTTCTAAAATCATATCCTCCATAGCTGTAGCAACCTAGCCTCACTGCCCTTTGGATGTTGACTATTGCCTGTGCTGATAACATACCTTCCCCATAGCTATTTTAAGAGAGGCTGAGCGCCTAAGAATAAGCAGCTACTGTTGTGCTGCTTTCCAAGGCGCTATAGAAATCCACGAGATTTTACTTTATTTTACTTTACTTTACACATTAATTCCGACCATTTGGCAGTCACAAAAGTTGTAGCAAGTAAAACGTGAGCATGCATACAGAGACATAAAACATAACAAAGCAGACGTGTGCATAATAACTATTTTAATTAATAAATTGCTCGTAATAAATAATCTAAATGGTTCTGAATGGATGGTTACAACACAGGAAGTCAGCTACAGCCTAATTAAGCGTATATACAGACATAAATGAAGCTAACTTAAAGTAAACTAAGATGCGCCGGCGTTTCTATTACAGAAAACAAGTAGAATTTTGTAGTTTTTACCAAAATTCTGTTAAATTAAAACGAATAAATTCCACTCTGGGCGATTACGCCTTTAACGCTGTTTTATTGCCTCTGACACGCCCATCACGCTGGTTCCACTCCGCTTGACAATTGATTTATATAGCGTAATTATTGTTATCGTCAGCCATTGTTAAATATTGTAGGTTGTCAACAGATGATTCACTTAACAATAAGACTCAGCCAAAATTTTCTCTTTCGGTTTAGTTATTATGCAGCGCCACTTTATAAAATAGAATAGTCAACATGTGGCATTCTTGTTTAGTCTGCTGTATAATCAAAGCATTGAACTGTTTCTTCCACCCCAGCAGTCAATTACTCCCCAGGCCTGGAGTCTGGATAAAACACTAACTGAAAGGATGTTCGTATCTTCAGATTATATAGCTTTTATTCGGCTTCGAGCACTCTGAGTAATTGGAATCTCTTACTCGATTCATAAGAGTTTCACTTCGTTATGTGACTCCAAAGCAGAAGCACCTCTTGAGTAGGGTCCATACATACAATATATACACACCCAGAGGGAGGGGTTTGAAAATGTCTTTTTTTACATACATCCTATAAGAATGAGCCATAGAATTAAGAGAAGCACTATAGTTTTTGATCAAATACATTATTGTAGTTTTAGTCTGAGGCTATTATATCACATTGTGGTATGCATGCATGTTGTTATGGCCAATTCATATTTTGCTTACATTACAGTATATCAGCACACAAGAGTCACACCGATTAACAAGCTATTTACTGTAATTTGCTGAATTCAAAGTAATCAAGCTCGCAATATGCTGGGGTTTCTTATACAGTATAACTAAGCTTATAAAGAAGAGAAAGCTTCACAGGCTAGAGATATAATTTGAAAATGAATACACATTAGTTGACAATAAAGACATAGTGCCATAACTGTTACCTCAAAAAGTTGATAGTGAGCAGGCCATTGCACTAGCAAATCCACAATTTCAAAATACAAAACGGAAATACTTTCAACGCCTTTTTACGTCAATATCAGTTACAAGTCTCAGGCTTACGTCGTGATAAAACAGCCCATTAGCATTTAGGTAAAGTAACAACTGATTACATAAGATATAAAGAACTACCCGCTTTCGGTAAATTATGAAAATATGTTTAACATATCAGTATTGTTCAGAATTACACAAAGCAATACTATATATAGATAATGGTAGTTATTATTATAGTGAAACCGAGAATCACACAAGGAATTCACACACAATAAACTAACCATAACCTGACCAATTCAATAATATTTCCAATCACTTGAGTTACATTAGCTATAAACAAAATGACTCCTATATTATGTTATTATTATTATACCAATGAAAATAATAAAAAATTATTCTATAAAATAAGCTTTTGCAACTTGCAAGTAGAACTAGTTGTAAGTAGGGTGAACAGGACTGTGTACACAAGTTTAATGAGTTGTCTAACACAAATTAATCTTAAATAAGTGACTTCTGACGTCACAAATCATTAAAACCGGAATTAAAGTTTTTCAAATCTAGGCTAGCATCGTCTAGTTAAAATCAATTTTGTGCTACAATAAATACAAGTATGATGCATCGATTCTTTGGCATTCGATTGGAGGCAGATGGCTTTCACACGACTGGGATTGTGAAGAGGCTTGGTTACAACGGAAATTCAAAAACATACTAAAATCAAACTGAAATAAATTTGCTTAAGTCTAGTAGAGCAATTAACGGAAAAGTTGGATCTAAACGACATCCCGCAGACTTACGAGACGTCGAGTCAAAGATATTACACACCCTGTGTTCATTCTAGCCACCTTGACGTTGGGGGATTTTGAAATGTTTGGGGGGGGGGACACAAGATCCAAGTCTCCACACTGGGGAAATTTCCATCCTCCAGCCAACATATACATTTTTTTAAAGGGGGGGGAAGATTTTAAAACGGGGGGGGGGATTCCCCCAGAAAAGGCCTAGAATAAACACTGTCTACACCACAGACGACATTCATCTTGTTTAACATCCCAACTGTGCAAAAAAGCATTCGGCAAAGTTGCGCCAACAAGTAAACGAAAGAGCTGCTACCGCGCCAGTCTGTGTCCAGGTCAGTACGAAAAGTCAATTCCCTAGAAAATTCGGCCTAATGGGTGGCGCACTGGACCCGCTGGCCGTGCATGGGACCCTCTTCATCAGAATCGTACGCCTCTCCCATGCGGTGTCGCTGCTGGTTCGCCTCCGGGCTGAACTTCTGCAGGATGCATTCCTCCGCATGATCTGGAATGATCAGTTCCTGCCTCGGCGGTAACAGACGCTCCAGGTCCTTCAGCTTGGCGACGGGAACCCAGTTGTCCTGCGGGAACTTCACGTTGAACGCGATTATCAAACGTCCCTTCTCAAACGGGTTCTTGTAGTGCGGCATTCCTTCGTTCATAACGACCTTAACCTCGCCGTGCTTTATAACCTCACCTGAAAAGTAGAAAAAGGTTACAGCACTAAACATACACGGTAGATTGAAAAGCACACTGCTTAAAAGCAGAATGTGAAATACACTATATGTTCCATACTGATATCCATTCATATGTTACACTCACTATGTAAGAGGCAACTTTAAGTTATAAATAAAAATATTTATATACTTCATCAAAACTTTAACACATTCATCAACTGGAACATATTGTTATGCCCCAAATATGGCCATCTGGTCCCATGTTCTATGGTCTGTAACACGATTGGCGGCCAAGCCAGAAAAATCAAGCTGGCACTGAATGTGCTAAAAACAAGATTTCTTCCTTGGGTTTCTTGTGCATTTCCAACTATACTTTACGTTTACAGGCCATCAAATTACAGTCATCAGTAGTTCCTAACCATGGAGGCATTATCCCTGGAGACGGCATTAGTTCATGTTGGTGAAGCCAGCTATTTGAGAAATTCTCAGATGGCAGCCACAGTTTGAGTCTAACAAGATGGCCGCTAACCACGGCCAACAGCCTACGTGCTATTTTTAGCCTACACGCAGCTTTGGCTAGAAATGACATAATGCCGTCTCCTGGGATAATGCCTCCATGTTCCTAACCACTTTAGCATTCAACACCAGCACAGACCTGGAATGGAACTTATCACCAGAGTCCGGTTGTCCAGTGTCTGGATGCCGCGCTGGAAGCCGCAGAGCGACTCGACCAGCGAAATCTCCATCGTCAGAAACAGATCGTGCCCTTTGCGGCTGAAGACGTTGTGCTCCTTTTCGTCGAGAACGATGACGATGTCGCCGGGTTCCAGGCCTGGCTCCTGATCGCCTTCGCCAGAAAACCGGATCTGCTGACCGTCCTTCATGCCTAAATCATTCGGCAGTCAAATAAACTCTCATGTACGCATTAATTACGGAGATACAATGCTATTAAGGGCTCATCCATAAAGTACTTATGCAAAAAGGCATATTTTCCACCCCCTCATTCCCTCCGTTTGCACGCCGTACAAACACAAAATCTCCCAAATCTAACTCCCTTTCTCCTTTGCATACGTATTACAGTATATGGATGGACCCTAAAGTAGCAATTATCTATAGATAATTGCTATTACATTATTGATAAGGCACGTTGTCATTTGCAACAAAAATTGTAAGTACAGAGCAAGTCAGGTGTGAACAACATGCCCGAGGTCATTACGCAGTGGTCAGGGTCAGATTCGAACCACTGCCCTCCAGTTGTGCGGCAAGAACCCCACCACTACTCCACTGTATCCCATAGTGAGTTATTGAGTAATCAATGTGCTTGTTCAAAGACAAGCCAACTGAGTGAGCACCCTGCAATATTAAATGCTGATGCCTCATAATGTTAGGGTTCATCCATATAGTACATAAGCAAAAATGCACATTTTCAACACCTCCTCCTGTCTGCACACCGTACATATGCAATATCTCCTAAATCCAACCCCCTCCCCTAAGTGTGTTTACGTACTATATGGACGGACCCTTACCAGCACAGCAAGCTTAGACACAAATTCCTAAGGTCCTCGCAAGTCCTAATAACTCGTACGCAAAAATGTTTTCCTTCAAATGCAGCATCACAAACCTTTGTCGATGTGAACCTCGAGCACCTTCTTGTCTCGGATGATTTTCCGACCTTCGCACTCCTTACAGCGATCCTTTGGATTTATTCTTTCACCTTGGCCCTGACATTCGGAACAGATCGACTGTACCTGCTGTATGAACCCCGGCCCGAGCTGGTGAACGCGCACCTGGGTCCCGGTTCCACGACAGTTTCCGCACTTCTCAACGGCCCCAGCTTTGCCTCCTCTGCCTACGAAAAAGACGCATATCAAATCCCTACAAGATATGCTGGAGACTAGTATACAAAAATATGAATAGTCAAGCCCATACATTAAAGACCTAAGCCACAGGCAGGCAGAATTCACAACCCCCCCCAGCTACACAAACTTAGGAATGTGCATATAAACACACATGGACCTAGCGACTAAGTACTTCACCGAATCCATGAATTCTTCCACAGAGAGAAAAAACATGACTCAATTTAATATCATATTCAACAAATAAATGCCAGTGAATAAACTAAAATTATCCAAACGGTAACAACTCTGACAGACGTAAATTTAAAATTTAAACAAACTGGAGTCAATAATGTCAATGAATTTTTCAAAATGTCATTTAAATACCTTCAAAAAAATACTATCAAAGTGTGAAATACGTTCTTGGTTGCTAAGGCACGCTTGCCAAGTGCAACTTCGGGACTAGTCCGTTTAAAAACTTCAATGACAATAAGGAGAAGGTCAATAAAGAATTAACATTAACAGTGACATGCTCAATTACCTTCACATTTTGGACAAACGATGTTCTTCTGTAGCGAAAGTTTCCTCACAGCCCCATTGTACAAATCCTCAACCGACACCTTCAACTGATGTACCACATCCTTTCCTCTCGGAGGACCAGACTGTCGACCTCGGCCCATTCCAAAGAACATGTCGAAAATGTCCATGGGATTATGCATCTCGCTTGCAATTCCTCCTTCCTTAATTGCCTGCTCGCCCCCTCGGTCATAAAGGTCGCGTTTCTTTTGATCAGCAAGAACCTCGTATGCCTGAGAAATTGCTTTAAACTGAAAAAGAACAAAAATAAACAAAAATTGTCGTAATTCTGTTGTCTGATACAATGACAAATAATTACAATAAAATAATAAACTATTTTTGTTTAAACCAAATACAGTGGCTAAATGAAACAAAGTAACAAAACAGATTAGACCAAGAAACAAAGTGTATTATTACAGTCACATCTGCCAATTCTGTGCAATATAAACTTCACTAAATTCATGCCATTTGAGCAAACAGTATCTTGAATGTTACAATAACCATAACTATTAAATTACAGCAACATCAACAAATCATCAATGATAGAATTGAACATCCAAAAACATCTGCTGCCGTTTTTAATCACATTTAAACATAATGACATCTTAACCCCTTAACCGTGTATTTAATTGTAACTCAATGTAACATGGACGGATATATCCGGGATCCCCAGTTAAGGGGTTAAAAGTGCCTGGAAACCGAACCACAATACATATTAGCACCATTGAGCAATGGACATTCAGCAAATGCTGAATGCTGCTCATAGCTGTCTCACATGAGGAACTGCTTTAGTGGGTCTGATCAACAAGTAACTGAACCGCAACAATGTCACACTTGGGCACCTCCAACCGTACTGGCAAATCACCCTCTTACCTTTTCTCCCTCATTAGGATTTTTGTCTGGATGGTACTTTAGAGCCAGCTTTCGATAAGCCTTCTTCAATTCATCATTCGTAGCATTAGGCTTAACACCCAAAATATCGTAGTACCCAGTCTCTTTCACCATTTTTGTCTCCTAAATGTAACAAAGACAGGACACTTCCAAATAATGTAAAGTTCTATTCACATCTATAAACAATCACAAGCAAAATAACACTAAACACAACAAAAAACATTATATTTAAAATCAGGTCGATAAAAATCACATAAAATGTCTAAATTCGCATCTAAATCTTAACAATGGTAAGACCACGCGGTATAAATATTACCACTACATCCGCATGTAATATACTACCAAGAACAAATCTATACATAGGAAAATATATTTGTAGTCAAGAATCCCACTGAAACCAATCTTCCCGGCAATTAAGAAATAAAATGCGCAGTATAAATCGACTAGAATGATCAAATATTACTAGCATCATCCACCAAAACTGACACGATTTTAGCCAAAATTCGATCTAAAATAACAATCGAGGAACGAAATTCGATATATGAAACGGTGTAATCGACTCCGACCTGTCAGCGGCGTCCAGTTGCCGAGCAAAGATCGAATGTTCGGTCAGATTAATCGAATAAAGACGGAAAATTAACCTCGCCACAATCAACGAAACTGAACGTCTCGACGATTCTTCGCTGTCAACGGAACGACCGAACGAATGTTCCAGAAAGTTCAATTATTATCCATCAGTGGGCGGAGCTAAGCCCCAGCATTTCCGCCGAATGTGATTAATTATTGATAAAAGGCGGGGCTTAGCAACAATTTCTATAGCAACTCATTAATATTAATTTCGCCGGAAGCTATGGTTCTAGCTACTCACTGATTATCCAAGCTGATTATTAATTATGGGTGGAGCTAAGAATTTTTAGTCACGCAATGTCAGTCACGAGTAAGTAAGTAAATAAGGTCTCGTGAATTTTTGTAGCGCTTTACACAGGTAGCCCTGCTATTCCAAAAGTCATTTTCTCCTTAGCTATAACAGCCCGGCCCTCCACCTCATGGATATACTGACCTTTCACAGGCAGACAACCCACCTTGCCTATAGCTATTTCAAGAAATATTAGGCGCATAGGAAACAGCAGCTACTACTGTACTTAACCAAAGAGCTATATAAATTTACGAGACTTTACTTACTTACTTACTTACTTACTTACTCCTTATTCCTATAATAATAATAATAATAATAATAATAATAATAATAATAATAATAATAATAATAATAATAATAATAATAATGTGATTTAAAGTGGTTTAGGAAGCTAAGTAGAACTGTGTGAAAACCACTGTAGTAAAACAGTGGTTCTCACACAGGGCAGTCCCTACAGAACCTCTTTAAACCTTGTTTTATTATATTATTATTTTAATTCTTCACATTCAATAACCTAGTTTTCCGAGATAACCTTTAATTTTATTTACTGTTTCAACTGTCACTTTCACCTCGTCGAAACTAGGCTCTTACTCTTAATATGAAATAGCTTTAGCGAAAGGTTGTGATCAGTCAAAGGATCATTGTGGATGTCAATTATGTCAAAAGCCAGATTTAGTATTACTACGATTTGGACAAAACTTATGCGCTAAATGAATGTTTGGTTATGCGAAAGTGGGATGACGATTGATATCTGACATCTTGATGAGTGACTGAGCGAAGGATTGTTGTGTTGTTTTATTTGCACAAGTGTAAATACAAATAATAAAACCTGTTTTAAAGCATAAATTCGCTGATCAGAGCATGACACAACATATCGTCATTTTAGCGCTTCTCTTTCTGTTCTCCCGAATTAGTAACATCTGACTGGTATGGGTTGTGTTCAATAGTCATGTCCGACTAAGCAACAACAATCAGTCGAGAAGTTATTTCTGAACAGATTCTCGTTCATAGCGTTAACCTTTCTCGTCTGTTGTCTTGCAGGTCACGACTGTCACGATGAACGATCGAGGAAATGCTGGAAAGTACGACTCGACTAGCTCTTCCAGTAAGTTGACATTTTTGCCTCCAGACTTCGTTGACCGCAGTAGCTATGCATTTCTGGAAATATTCGTGTACTTTTGAAAAGTGAAATGTTAATCTTAAATACACAATAGTTGCATCGATATTTAGGACGTTTTGAATTAAAGCAATTTAGCAGAGACTTGCAATAAAGTGAGTATATTTTCATTTGTTTATAGAACACTATATAAAAGCAGCATAAGCAAATTTTCAGTAAGGCAGTGTAGGATTAGTCAATGTGAGGGGGTCCACCATTTGCCTGGCTGAATCAAATGTCTCATGACTGTGGATTAACTCCTACAGAGCCATATGAAGCTTCACAAGACCAAGATTTGTTGAGGGTGATTGAAATGGCCATAACCAGCTTTGTGAACTGACGATATGAACAGATTCTCATTCATAACCAGCCAGAATCATAAATGATCATAACCAGGATGTGAACTGACGATACTGATCAATGTCTAATTGCAGTTAAATTTTATATAAATCATCGCGTTTAATAGCACATTGAGAAAATCTTAGCGTATTTCAAGTAGTTTTTGCTTGATAAGGGCCAATTCTTTAGTTGTTTTACATGACTAAAGTCTTGGGACTCACTCACCTATTCCTTAATGCAACAATGCTTTGGCCCGAGTGATTAAAATCCCGAGCGACCACAAGGACAAGGAGCCTCAAATCAAGAAAATTAGTGTTTCATAGTAAACGAATAAAATACTACTTATTAACAAATGCCTTCTCATTTTGGCGTTTGCTGATGTTTCTTTTAAAGTCGGAAGCAGTGGCATGCTGGACTTCACACGAATATCACAGGCTATTGGAACTAATATTCAGAAGATAAATAGCAATGGTGAGTTAATGACTTCAGTATTTCCATTGTAAATAGTAGTAGTAGTAGTAGTAGTAGGTCGCTTCAGTGAATAATTATAATCGTAGTCGTGTTTTTGTCCGTGGTGATTCGAGGTTGTAATCCAAAGGTCAGTCTGTACTTCCAGATTCCAGGCTAAGGCGGATATGCAGTCAGGAATAGATGTGTTTTAAGTCTAGACCTGAAGGTAGTAAGACATTCAGTTTGGCAGACCTGTGCCTGCTTTTGAATATTTAAGCATGTACCATTATTTCTGAGAAAACTTGTACAAGGAGTTTGAGACTGTCTTGTAGGGCACGATGGTTGTGATAACAATTTTTTAGCCGTATTGTCAGGGGTTTAATTTCTAAGTATTGAAACGTTTCTGCGACATAGAAGGACATCGGGAAGATTTGTCTTTTGATTTTGAAATGACAAATATTGATAATTTCATATTAATTATTTTGACTTTCATATATTGTTGGATGTACCATTATTGGAGTGCCTCTGAGTAGAAATACAAGTGGCGCTATACAAATGCTAGAGTACATTATTATTATTATTATTATTTTTATTATTATTATTATTATTAACGTACTGATTAATGTGGTGACTCATTCAGCCAAACTGCGTGAACACGTTACAATGTTACAGATAACTCGTGCAGAATAGCCATGTTTTATGTCTCTTCTTAAAGGTATCTAAATTACATTACATTACAACATTACATTGTTGTAGTTTCGCAGATGCAGTCTCTGTTGTCTGGGGTGGACTCATCGAATTCAGATGATCAACTGTGAGTTATGACCCATTGTGCTCGATTCTAATCTTTTAAATCTTTGTTAATTAATTAATTAATTAATTAATTCTGACAATTTCATATAGCACAATACGCAAAGCAAAGACTAAAGTCAAGAGCGCTTTACAAGTGTCCCTAATAGGAGATGTTAAATAAATATGTTTCAAGGTTCCTAGTGAACAGTTCAGAAGATGTCGCCCTAGTCACGTCTGTTATCTGGTTATATATAATAAAAACAAATTTCTATCCCTTAATTGTCAAGCAGCAATGATAGGCCAGGTCTCATAAAAGCACAATAAAAATAGAAAAAAGTAATTGCTAGGATTAATTGAACTATTCTATTTGAAGCATTCTACTTGTAGCCTCAATATTCAGCATAACACCAATCAGTTAGCAAAGGACACCAACAAATTGATGAGGGACTTGACACAAATGCCGGCTCCTTACTCTCCTTCAGAGCAGGTTAGCTTCGGCCTGTTGAGGAAGTCTTTGCTTGTTAAAATCATATAATACACACTTTTAAATATCATCTATATAATTTATATTTAATGTTTTATTCATTTGTATCATTTCAAAAAATTTTCACATTCTTGAATGCCAGTGGTTTTTACTGTATAATAATGTTCTACCATATAATAGTATTTTCATGTATAATATTAGCACTTGATTTCAAAATTTCAGTTGGAATTTCTTTTAGATGTTGAGCCTCTAGTTTGTTATGATTATTTTTGAGACAATTTCTATGGTACATTGAGCCTGGTGAATGCCAAAGCCAAGGAAACTTTAGCAAATGTCACTTGAATGATATGCAAATAAATACATATTTATATTCCTCTGAACTATATATAATTATCATGAATGCTTAAAATGCACATGGATATATATAGTTTTTACTTATTATTTGAAAGGCTGTTAGCTAATTTTCATCTGGTGAGGGCAAACGGTGGGTCTGGTGGCTTGAGGAGGTAAATTACACAGATGGAAATCCGTTCTTAAACCATCCGTGACAAGGGGAGAGTTTGGTGAGCTAAAGAAGGGCGAGTTAAAGAGGTTTTACTGTATTGTGACTAATCTCTAAATTTAGATTAAAAGCATCTTAAAATAAAATCTGGTACTGTTTGTCCACAGAAACAGCAAAAACTTCAGAAAGAACGTCTCTTAAATGAATTTACCAAAGCCTTAAACGGCTTTCAGGCAGTTCAACGGAAGGAGAAAGAACGAGAAAAGGCAAATGTGGCAAGAGTCAAGTCATCGCCTAAATACGTGAGTTTTGCAAACAGATTTTAACGTACACATCATTTTATTATTTACTATAAAATAAAATAAATAAGATGTTATTCACGATTGCAGTTCATGTTGGCACTAGTCACTTGCTAGTTTCGTTTATTTGCAACAGTTCTGATTAGTGGACTTTAAATGTTTTAATTTTGGAAATTAAACATTTTAAAAGTTGTTGTTTCTGTTTTTCTTTGGTCACTGCATCAAAATTGATCATAATTTTAATGTTTTAGTGTATTATGTATTATGTATTTTGTATTTTAGTGTATTATGTATTTTGTATTTTAGTGTATTATGTATTTTGTATTTTAGTGTATTATGTATTTTGTATTTTAGTGTATTATGTATTATGTATTATGTATTTTGTATTTTAGTGTATTATGTATTTTGTATTTTAGTGTATTATATATTTTGTATTTTAGTGTATTGTGTATTTTGTATTTTAGTGTATTATGTATTATGTATTTGGTATTTTAGTGTATCATGTTTATGATTTAATTGCTGTGTTATTTAAACAGGATCCATTTTCAGAGTCAAAGCTAACTTTTGACGAAAATCCAGATGCTATTGGGTAAAGATTTGTTTTCCATAGAATGTTGCAAAGCAAGAGATTTGTGTTAATTCATGTTAACATTTTGAGTTAAACTTTTTAGTCCAATGATACAGTTAAAAATCATAAAATTTCTTCTCGATCAGATGCCTTGCATGTCTGCATTAGCTTTAGCGGACCTCGATTTCTGGCCACTTTTATAAATGTTGTTGTTGATTTGAAATAATGTGGTTATGTCTCTTAGACTATCTACATGTACATTCTACAGAGTTGCCACTTTGCAATTTTGCATCTGTTTGGTCTCATAGATGCAATGTTTCATTATTGCTTCCAGTCCAAACTTGCATTTTTTATGTCCAAAGAGAGACGATCGTATTTTCGTAGTGTTTTTAATCGGACTTGTTATTATAAATCATCGTTCTTTGTCATTTCCTTTTTAACATAGATCAGTGTGACACCTGACATTGCATTCCTCACATCATAGTATTCTTGCTATGCCATTCTTCATATTTTTATAATTGAAAAGCAACTATTGAATGCTTTCTTTAGGACATCTGAGTTTTTTTCATTCATCATTTACGTTTAAGTGAGTGGAATTTGTGGCACGACATTAATTAACCCTTTTCACTCTACACGACCAATATTTCGGTTTCATAACATATTAGTGATACAGGTCGCCTGGATGAAAAGGTTAATGAACTTTTTTTCTGTGTAATTGTACGGTTATTTTGTTTTTAGCTATAGACCTCAGCCGCAGCAAACGTTTGTTCAGATGGAGGTCTCGGAGACTGATGTAGAAATTATGATGGAAAGAGAGGAGGCCTTAAGGAAGTTGGAGGTAATTTGATTTTTTTGATTTGGTTCTCCATGGGGTTTGTTTTCACTGAATAGCTACTCATCTATGATTTTAGGTTTAGTTATCGGTCGTTCCGTTTTTCCTATCGTTTTTTTGGCAAATGACATGACATGATATTTCAGTTGTTCATTAATTAATTCTTTTACTTTCAGAGAGACATTGTCGATGTGAACCAAATCTTCAAAGACCTTGGCATGATGGTTCACGAACAGGGGGATGTAATTGGTGCGTTTTATAAATAATTCCTATTTTGCATAGTTTATTTCAAGTAGCTATCCAAATTTCAGGGACACATTAAATCAGTCCCCAATATATATATGATTGTGATGCATGATTAGAAACATTTATTTTCTATATTCTAACAACCAAATGTTTCATTAACCCCTTAATTGGGGAATAAATCTGTAACTCAATGTAAACTGGACGGCTCTGAGCCGTCGCGCCCGGTTAAGGGGTTAACAATCAGATGTTTCAAGCTGTGTTTGATCTCCTGTATGTCAATTTAATGTGGCATCTGTTTAATTATAGGCAGCGATGGTCATGTGGATGGTGTTTAACTCTATTCTGTCACCAATAATGTTTCAGTTTTATAACTTGTTTTTGTTTTAGATAGCATTGAAGCTAATGTTGAAGTGGCTTCTGCTAGCGTGGAACAGGGTACAGATCAACTACGTCGGGCCAGAGACCATCAGGTAGCTAAGGCTACTAGCCTACTAAATGCTTAGCAATTTGTTGCAGCTAATGAAGTCGCTGTGGGAAATGAGACCCTGCTGATAAGATGTCATTTTTATATATTTTGAAATTTTGAATTTGGGACCATCTATTTTATCGCTATAAAATTAAATGAGCGTTTACTAATTTCGGACCTAATTCAAAAGACAACATTGAATATAATTACCGGTATCTTATGCAGTTTTTCACTTTCAGTTTGCTTGAATGACATATTTGAGTGACAGTTTTTCCAAAGACAACTGCGTTGAAATATGTCGTTTGACTTTTGAGTGGCATTTCTTTTATTTGGCAGTTCAATTAAGTGCCTGTTTATTCTATTGGACAATAAAGTGACAATTTGAGTGACAATGGCAAATAATGCTGTCATTCAGATGATGTCATTCAAGCAAGGTGTCACTCATATGATTTGTCAGTCAGGTGATAATAAGTAAGTCAGTCTATTTAATTTAATTTGTCATCGAGTGATTTGGATTGTGCGAATGACTAATCACTCACATGGATGACTGCTTATAAGACAGCATTTAGTTTAAAGTACAATTTACGGATCAGGTAGGCTTGATTTTCTATTAGGGTAAACTGTGATATTGCTTTTATTCACAGTAACATGGTTGCAAAATTTTTTAGAATTTTTGTCTCACATGAATATGCAAATTTCCTTTGATACTTTGTATACCTTGTTGTATTGATTGCCAGAAATTTTATGAAATTTGCAGACCATGCAGATCTTCCATTGGACTTTGATGTTGCCACTATTATCTTTTATCATATCATTTTAATCAGTTTTGATGATCTGATTTGTTGGTTTTGATAAACATGGACAATTTTGCACATGTATCATTCTGGAGACGCATCAGGAATTTTTGACCATAGAGACAAATATTCACGCTAATTTTTTCAGGCGTGTTTTTTTGGACATGATATCGATGATAGTGTGATGATGTGGAGCATTTTTCCAGATGCCTTTTAAATATGACTTGTTGGTTCTGTTTTGTGTTCGTGAATTCAAGTCCAAGGCACGCAAGAAGAAATGTGCATCATTATAACGATTGTTGTGATAATTCTGGCGCTTGTGATCATAATTCCAGTTGCAATCTACGCTCCTAAAAATTGGTAAGTTTTTTGCCGTGCAATTGAAAAAACTTTTTCAAGATTTTGTTACAATTTGCTATAAGTTAGTGGCTTGTGTTCAGCATTTTTTTCAGCATTTCGCTGTCTTGACTGTTTGGAGGTTTGCATGCAGTTACAAGTTGCCGACAATTTTCTGCATTGAAATGTTAATATGGTCTTGTTTAGTGAGATTTTCACTTGCAACACGTTTGTTCAGAAAGTAGTTTAATCAATCAATCAATCAATCAATCAATCAATCAACTTCTATGGTGTCACTATCATAGTGCCTAGAGCATCAGTCAATAGTGTACCAAATCCAATCTGAATAAGAACCAGGTCAAGCTGGAAGGTCAGTCCGAACAGCGGGGGTGCAGTCTAAGGAGGATATGCCGAGCCAAACAGGTATGCCCTGGGACTAAATAATCTAAAAGAGGTTAATGTGCTGGTTTTGTGGAAGTGATGCTCGAAATTCAGGACCTATGCTGAAGATATTTTGGGCAAATATTTTCACTGGTATTTTCTATATTTGGAAAATTTGACAAGCTGATATTTCTTTGATGATGATGAGTGAAAATTGGTGTTTAGTTTCACTTTTTGGGGTCAATTCGATTTTATGCTGTATACTGGAATGACAGATTAACATCAGACTATGCATTTAGTACCAGATCAAGGGTTGGAGTTGCCGGGGGATGGGGAAGGGGTGAACCTCCCCAGATAACTTTGCAACCCTCCCAAAAATTGCATATCTGGTACATGCAGTTTCTGTCATGCATTGAATTTCAGTCCTCAACCCCCCCCTCCAGCTCAAATTTCACAACTCCAACACTGACCAGATGCACATCAAGAACAGACCAAAAGTAGTTTGCATAATATTATATACACTTTAAATGGAAAATTATTTTTGCATATTGTGACTATTTAAAAGATGAATGTAATTAAAAAAAGGCTTTGTCTTTTTAGAACCAAAATTGAATGTGACTCACTGGATTTCCACATTTTTATCTTCTATATTCAGTCTTGTGCAATTTGTTCCTTATGAAGAAGATTGGTTGTAATTTGACATCTGGAGTATTATAAACTGATTATGAATTTGAATTCTCATTTGTTACAACTTCACTTCAGACATGTTGCTTTAGAAATTCATTGATTGCTCTTTTATATTCTATTGAAAGTCAAACAACAAAAGTTAATGAATACCACAGGCATTGAAGATGAGTTCTTTCGTGAATGATTGTCTACTTGATATGATTCATTGATTTAGAAGACACAAGTTTTTTATCGGCTGGATATAAATTGTTGTATATTATTTCCTGAATTCTGTATTACAGTGATGACTTGCATATGTTTGGGCAAAGTATCGGATTGTTCAATGTATTGTTGGTTGCTAATCATATTTAATATCCGAGATTGTAGGTTTGTTACTAAATGACGTCTAATTTTGACTGAAGAATATACAAGCTTAACTCTGTCAAATACCTTTCTTTTTTATCAGCTTAAAGGCTGTTATTAACTTTATGAACCATATTTAACGTACAATATTATAGTGGCATGTGTTAAACTCTTTCTTTTGTTGTGCCGTTGAAGTTATGTGCTTTGGGGAACTTATTATTTATCATGGTTGTGTCATGTAAAAGTGAGAACTTCGTTTAGACTGTTGAAAAATAATGATTTCATCAGCATAGTTTGGCGTTGTATAATATTATTATAATTGTCAGTGCAAGACAGTTGAATTCTGTCAATGACAATGTATTATAAAGAGTTGATGTGCCTTTTTCATTGATTTTGAATGGACGGGAAAATGCTGATCGACTACTGCTTCGTGCATCGATTTTAGTCTCAGGATTTGTATTTTTGCACCAACTTGCAGTGGCGGCTCCACCGGGGGCCAGGGGGGCCCGTGCCCCCCTATTGAGTGCCTGGCCCCCCAGTTGGGACCCTATACTTAATGCTACATACATTAAACAACAAATGGTTGGCCCCCATGATTAGAAGTTGCCACCCCAACGGCACCTCCACTTGCCAAATCCTAGAGCCGCCACTGCCAACTTGACCGACAACTCATTGCAGGTTGCAATGTTGATTATTGTTTTGTACATTCTTATTCAGATATATTCTTCAAGTATTTTTTGACGTCTAATTATTAACATAAGCGTTTGATTTACGGTACTCATTATTTTTAAAATGTTCTTTGTATTGTTCATTTGTATTTCTGCTTTTCCATAATAGTTGCTATTACATTTTTTGCACTTTAAGTTCCGGTTTTAATAAATAAAAGCAGAGTGCAGCATCAGTTCTGACCTTCTGACCTTCCCCGTTTACTCATTTGTTGTAGGTAAATTTCCTCCTTTGACGTTTGAAGTTACATTTGCAATCGTGTTTAGATTCTAGTAAGCCAAAAAGGTCTTATGTCACATGTTATGTTAGGTGTAACATGTTATGCTAGATGTAAGATTGGAAAAGTACGAAACTTAGGTTCTGTGTGATGTTCGTAAGTGGATAAGCATTTGTGAAGTTAAGAAAGTGGCCAGACTAATGCAACTGACAAATGTTAATGTGCTTATGGATGCTGTGCTTACTGTGTTGTGGCAATGGTATTTTGAATGTGATAAGTTGAAATTGAAACAGGTTTCTAAGTTGCTATGATTGTATTGGTCAACAATTCATTGCTTTTAATTTACGAATGATAGATTTCTGTTCGTCCGAGTGATTTTGAACACAGCTAACTGCTGTCGGGGTTTGTATAAGTTGTGCAAAAGTGGTACCGTATGTTCCTCTGTCAACATATCAAGTGTGTGTTGAACTAGATGCTAATGAGGCTGTGAAGCTGCTGAACCAATATAAATGAATGCATATACAGTGTACTGTACATGAAGCCGTTGTTTTACTTGCGTATTTCAATATTGTTAGCCTAACTCGTATATGCATGTTTACGTTGAGAGGGGAGAGAGAGAGGGTCTTTATTTGAATATTTGATTGACCCGCCGCCTCGTGGATACACTGACCTTTGCCCGGCCGACAACCCACCTTGCCTATAGCTATTTCAAGAAAGATTAAACACATAAGAATAAGCAGCTACTGCTGTACCACTTTACAAAGTGCTATATAAATTTGCAAGATTTTACTTACTTACATTTCATAATCTACTGTTGATATGGTTTCAGGTCAACAAAGAACGACCAAAAAATTTATATAGCGCTATTATAATAATGAATTTGGCAACCGTTGAGTAAAAATCTTAGTTAAGAAATCATGTCGTTGGCTGTTGGTTGATTTTCGTCATTTTGTTAGACTACAAGTATTTTTTGATGATTGTAATTAATGTAAGCGTTTGATTTACTCGTTATTTCGAAATTGTTCTTTGTCTTGTTAATTTATATTTCTGCTTTTTCCATTGTTGCCATTATATTTTCAACACTTTGCTGTTATACCGTATTCAATAGGGCAACGCCATAGAATTTAATGGGTTATATAATTTTTAAAATTCACCTGAACTTTTGTGGATGGATTTGGATACCATTGGTTCAGTCTGTGCATTATAATAAACGGATACTCCAGAAAAACCAGAGCCTGCTGCATATATAGGGATATATATATAGGGATATATATATATATATATATATATATATATATATATATATATAATATATATATATATATATACACATCTAAATATGCTGTAGCCTAATATTATATGTACATCGTAAATATGCTTGGTGGTGGTGGTGGTGGTGATGACGATGATGATGAAAATCAGTGGCGGCTCCACTATTGAATGCCTGCTCCCCAGTGGTTCCCTGTTGGGACCCTATACTTACTACTACATAGTACATACCTATCAACAAATGGTTGGCCCCCGTGCTTAGAAGTTGCCACCCCAACGGACCCCACTTGCCAAATCCTGGAGCCGCCACTGATGCAAATATCCACACACACATATATGACAAATATCTAACAAAACCAATATTTCGTATTTCTTGAAGACCCATACATCAGACTATACGTACAGCTGACAGGACTGATACATGGGGACCATGCATATATCTCAATTGGCCCAAAGAACAAAATGTATAGAAATATTCCATTGGATGTGTGGTCAGTGGCCAATATGAGCTCCTGTGAAGGTTTTGCAGTGATGTTAACAAGGACTGACCTCCAAGGACGAGGACCGACCCCCAAGGACGAGAACCAGGGATATTTCTAGGATTGTGAATTTGGGGGGCTGTCGACCTGAAATTGGGGGGTGTCCGGAGCTAATTACTATGCATTTTGTATGCATACCATTGTCACATTACCTTTTTTTTTTTTTTTGGGGGGATATCGACCTCAAATTGGGTGGGGGGGAGAGGGGTAAAAATATCCTTGATGAGGACTTCTAATTGGTTCCTAAGGAGTCCTTAGGGACCAGGACAAGGATTTACATCACTGTTTTTTTTCCATTCAGAGTCGGATTGGCTTAGCCACGGGGAAGGGCAGTGAGGTGGCACCCCCCACCATTCTGGTTGGGTTCTCACAGTGGTTCTCACATATGGCAGACCTGCCTGAACCACTTTAAACCTTATTGTGTTTATGTTAAGCTCTGCAGTTTACACATCCTCCATTCGATTACTGCCATCCAAAATCAACTCCGACCATTTGATAGAACAGCAGATTGTGAGGTCTGAAGAACTGTCTGAGTTTTTCTAGAACTCCCGGATCGATCCTCGGGTGTGCTCGGCCCTTGCTCGGCGCCAGGCATCGCTCCCCGCCGCCCCCGCCATCGTCGTCTGCCGTGCCCACCGCCATGCAGTAGAACCCGCGCGTCCGGTTGTAGACGAACTGCCTGTCGTCCAACAGGTTGTCGATGCCGAGGAATCGTTCCACCTTGCGCAGCTCCGCCACCGGGTCCCGCACCAGGTTCTCGCCGCTCACGAAGTGGAACTGCTCGAGAGGAAAGTGGCGCAGCCAGCGCTCGAAGTGTCGGTGGTAGACAGACCGGCGGATCGCCTTGTACGACCGGTTCACCTCGCCGGTCGCCCGGTCGAGGACCAGGTCCTCGAAGGGCGGATGGTGCCGGACGCCGCGCCTCAGGCGCGACGAACGGATCTGGAGGTAGTCGGACACGGTCCGGTCGACCGGGTCGCGAACGGTCAGCAGCAGCCGGACGGTCCGGTTCATGCGACGGACGCGCCCCGGAACCCGCTCGTCGGCGAAGTACGCCGGCGTCTTCTCGACGGTTATCTGCGCCGGAAGCGAGCGTCGCATCCGGTTCCGGTACCAGTCGAGTCCCAGGGCGTAGTTGCGGTCGTCGTCGAAGAAGTGCATCTCCTGTTTCTCCGCCTGGATCGACGGATGGAGATCGAGGAACTCCAGCAGCGCCCGCGTGCCGCCCTTTCGCACCCCGATTATCAGACACTGCGGGAGCCGACGGCGGCGGCGGCGGCGACGACGACGCGCCCGAACCCGGCTTATCGTCCCACTCCTTGTCCCACCCCCGCCGCCGCCGCCACCCCAGCCGTGTCGTCCTGCTGCACGAATCCGCCCTCTTCTCCTCTCCGTCGCGGCGAATAACTGAAATTACTGGACGCCAAGGACGAAAAGGATCGGTTATTCCCGGCTGGCCGTCGTTGCCGTTGACAGCAGACCGGACACGGAAGCGGGAGGTCACGTGACAGGAAGCAGTGAACGAGAAGAAGAACGCCGGTCGTCGTCAAGGAGACGGTCACGAGAAGCAGAAGCGTCGGTCGGGTGATGAGCGCCGGACATCGTATCCGGCGGTCGTTGTTGGCCGGAAGACGAAGAGGAGAAGGAGGGGGAGAATGAGGGGAGGAGGATGGACAGAGACTATAATTCGGAGCGACTGCTGTCGACAGATGCGTCATGGCGGACTAGAGTGTCGTCGTCGTTGTCAGCGCCATCTTCCGACCTGCGTCCGTGACGAGAATAGATGATGATCTAAGCTTACAGTATTAGACCTTTAAAAAGACAGCGACAACAACAACAGACTGGTGACATCTTGACATCTATGGGAAACCTTCGTTGATGCTATTTCACTAGCTCTTGCTAGTTAAGACCAAGAATAATTATATAAAGGCCTTAAAGGCCTGGCTATTTCGAAATAGTTATGATTCTGTTATGACGCTGTAAATTAATGTGTTCACGTGCAGTGTTTATACTAGCCACCTTGACATTGGCGGGGGGGAGTTTGAAATGTTTGGGGGGACAAGATTTGTCTCTCCACGCTTTTTTTTTGGGTGGATTTCCATCCCCCAAGCCAACATATACAAATTTTTGAGGGGGATTTTAAAACTTGGGGGTGAAATTCCCCAAAAAACAGGCCTAGAATAAACACTGCTTCACGTAGTTCTTCCGGATTAGTCACCACAATAATCTTAACTTTAATAATAATAATAATAATAATAATAATAATAATAATAATAATAATAATAATAATAATAATAATAATCGTAGGCAGGTTTTTTTAAATTCAGACGACTGTTTAGGCATATTAGGCATATATTTCGGTTGATAATCTGGTAGAGAATCCTCATCGGTCGAGAGCATTGCAGTTGAGGCTTTACGAGCAGCGGTGTAGATAGCAGCTAGCCAGGGTCCCGTTAGAGGGGGGGGGCGGCGCACATCTTAGAAAAACAGCAGACATTATTATATTTAAAAACTTTAGATAGAGTTTACCACGCATCGTTGTATAAGGCTTGTGACGTTGGTTAGAAAATGACACTTTTGAATCTAATTTCGCTCTACCCCGCGACCCATTAGACCGAGCCCCCGGACACTGCATGGAGTAGAGTATCTCCAGCGCTTTATCCGATATGATTTTGAATCCTGCTATCAACAATGCGTCCGTTGCCTTTGTCTACAGTCAGTATGTAATAGAACACGTACGATAAAATCATAATAACCAGGGCGCGATTTGTAGAGGGAAGAGGGGAATCTCTCCCCACCCACACTGCCCAACTACATCCCCTCTACTGCTACATCCCCCACAGCTACACCCCCCACTGCTACATTCCCCAACAACAACTGCATCCCCCTAGCTCGACATGTTCTCTTCCCCCCCCCCACTGCCCCAGGTCACAAATCGCACCCTGGTAATAACGATCGCTTTTATAGTAAAAACAGGATTTCGTTGAAATCTCATCTAAGGACAGGAAGTTGCGTTTAATCCTCCGGAGTCTTTCGTTTCGACGTGATCTATGGCCCTATATGGCCTAGCGTCGTTTCATCGATTTGTCCAAAGGCCCATTTGGCGCTCCCAGATACAATAATTAATTACCCCCCACCCCCACCCCACCCCCAAATTCTCTCCGAAGACGGATGGGCCAACACTAAGCTTCCTTCTATTGATAGCTCCGGGTCAACGCGGACCTTCTTGCTCTCTTCGCTTCTGAGCGATTACTCTTTACCAATTTTGCTTAAACAGCAGCAGCAGCAGCAGCAGCAGCAGCAGCAGCAGCAGCAGCAGCAGCAGCAGAATTGACAGCAGCTGTCTCAGAAGAGCGTTGCAATAAGCTTTTGCTTTGTCGTCTTCGTCAATTGATTTTTTTCTTCAAATGAATAGACATGCAAGAGCTATAGGAACTTCTGCAGAAGAACCCAATCCCCGGTCACGTGACTAAGCAAATCTTGGATTATATATTTTCAGTCGGCGCAACTAATTAATTTCTAGTAGTTCTCCTAGATTTAGAGCTAATCATCTCCTAATCTACCGGTAGATTATCTCCTGATCTACCTTCATTTGGGCTGGACTTGATATATTTCATTGGACTTGGACTGGATAATGTGGATATCTCATTGTTGGATTGGCTATCTTTCATAAGACTATATATACACTAGGCTTTTTTGTAAACAAATATTTCCGGAAAAACGCAATAGTCAGAAGTCAGTTGTCAACATGACGTAGAGGCCAAACAGTTACTATAATGATTATAATCAATACAACATTAAATTCAAACATAGAAAATTTAGAACTATATCAATTCTCTATTTTCTATTTATGAATTTAACGATGCAAAAAATACCAGCCCCGATTCTCCGGAACGCCATTCCGACTCGTTCCGGCACAAAAAGCCCTAAGTAGTAGTAGTAGTAGTAGTAGTAGTAGTAGTAGTAGTAGTAGTAGTAGTAGTAGTAGTAGTAGTAGTAGTAGTAGTAGTAGTAGTAGTAGTAGTAGTAGTAGTAGTAGTAGTAGTAGTAGTAGTAGTAGTAGTAGTAGTAGTAGTAGTAGTAGTAGTAGTAGTAGTAGTAGTAGTAGTAGTAGTAGTAGTAGTAGACTTCTTTAGCGCCACTGTAGTAGTACATCTGCACCAGTCGATGCCCTAACTGTACATATTCAATCGGACAATGCTGTAGAGGAGTTTGGGAGCTACTTTAATATGTCTTCGAGTTTATAAATAGGATGTTTTAAGTCTGGTTTGATTTGGTCAAGAAGACATGTCACGAAAACCGGAATCTTTCGTGTGCAATGTCGAGAACTACAGTATATATAGGCCTAAAGCCAAGATGGAAACATTCCCGCGCAAAGTGGTCGTCAAGACGACCGTGGAATTCCAGCAGACGCCCATACTCGACAATTCCCAGCAGACGACAGTTTCCACAAATCCGCAAAGCAATAAGCGATTTCTAAAAAATTCACGAGCCATCCACGACTGTCTTTGCTCCCGATCGGCTCAGTAACCTGATTTTTTTAAAATCATTGGCAACAACTCTTTCCCTTTTCCACACGCACACACACACACACACACAAAAGTCTTTCGTTGGTTCAGCCATGGACCCCATATATCGCTTCGCCCCATGCTTATATTATTATTATTATTATTATTATTATTATTATTATTATTATTATTATTATTATTATTATTATTATTATTATTATTATTATTATTCTTACAGTGACTATGTGGGTACATCATTTCTTTCCCCATCTGAAACCCGGATCTCTGGTCGCTGGAGTGCACGCCGCTTCCCTCTCCCAACCTCCTCCCCTATCACCACAAACCCGCGTCCGTTGCGAGCGGGAAGGGCGAGGGAATGTCGTCGCTGTTTTTAAAACGCGTTCGATTACCGGAGGTCTGGGCCCCCCTCCACCTGGCGACCGGCGCTGGACCTATCAATTACGTTGAACGGGCTTCTGTTGGTTACGGCGACAACGTATATACACAGGCGAGCGATCGGGTTAACTACGATAGAGTGATTTATTCCGACCAAGGCTTATGCACACATCTACTTTCTCTGTCTCTCTGTCTCTCTGTCTCTGTCTCTGTCCCTCTCTCTCTCTCTCTCTCTCTCTCTCTCTCTCTCTCTCTCTCTCTCTCTCTCTCTCTCTCCGTCTCAATCTATGTCTCTGCCTGTCTCTGTCTGTCTTTTTATCACTCTGTCTCTCACACTTTCTCTCTACTCTGTGGAGGAAATCGCGAGTCGTTTAGTTGACTCCACCTGATGATGAATCATCTACAGTGCGAACCCGTTTTATCGCGGCGGCGCTGCTGCGCGTTTGCGGCGGCCGTTTCACCGCCACACTCTGGCTCATTCGTCTTCCTTTATTCTTCTCTCGTGCGCTCTTCTGTTTCTCAACCCCACCTCTCCCCTCCCCCCAACCAGACTCGAAGAAAAAGAAAACGAATTTCTCTGATACAGGACGCCCGTTAAGAATAATACTATTTGCTCAAAACTTTTCGCTAAACCTGTCGCAAGATTAAACGACAGATTTCGACCTGCGATCTTTGCCCGTTCCAGGGGCGTAGCCAGGAATTTAATTTGGGAGGGTATAAATATTTTGGGAGGGTATAAAGCTTAACTATAAAACACATAAACCAAACGAACCACATATAACCACATGCAAATCACATAGAAACTTTAAGGTAGACTGATTTTTTGGGGGGAGGGGGTATATATACCGATATACCCCCCCGTCGCTACGCCCCGGCCCGTTCTGGAAACAATCAATACACTCCAGTTAGGCTCATACGTCCACACGAGAAACTGACGTTGATTTCACGTGTAAGTTAGTCGACGCTATTTTTGCAGTAAGTCTTAACCGCGAATTGTCTCGCAACTTTTCAAAACTCGTCCTATCGAACTGCGAATTGCTTTCGGTTGTTTTTGGTAAAGTCAAAGATTGCTAAGAGCTGTGCTGTAGTAGTCAGACACAGCATTTGAAATCGAGGCTGTATGTGTATGAGCAACAGCAGTTTTCGTTTTTCAACAAAGGAGAAATCCTATACTAACTCAGTCGAAATACAGTTAAGTTATTGTTATTATTATTATTATTATTATTATTATTATTATTATTATTATTATTATTATTATTATTATTATTATTATTAGCGTCTAGTACAGGAGCCCAGTGGCGTATATCCAAGGAGGCATTGTGTTCCACACATTTTGTATTTTCGGACTTGGTTTTGGGAGTTAACGCCCCCTTGGCTGCCCCGGACCAAAAATTTTGCAGCAAACGCAATTAAGTGTAAGGCGACGACTTTTTGCTTGTCAAGATTTTTCGAAGTTGGATATCAAACCCCCTCCCTTCCGGAAATCCTGGCTACGCCACTTCAGGGACCTTCTTTAAAACATTGTGAGAGTACGAAATACCACTGAAAGAAAGAAATGAAAGTATGCAAGTTTAGTTTAACGTCAAGAAAAATACGTCAAAGCCAGCTTAGACCTGTTGTAGGTTAATATGCTGCTCCACTTGCTGGCAAGTCCATTATCCAGGGATCGGTATGCGCCTACACTGAAATTCTCAAATCATATGCAAAAACCGCATATAATATATCATCATACATCCGTTTTGATGATTGCGTTAAACCGGTTGAATTACACTCTTATATGGGGCTGGAATGAAGTTTGCTGAGGAGGGGAAGGGAAGGGGGAAAGGGGAAAGGACAGAGATATCAGCGGTGAGAGCAGATGCAGTGATTATATTAAGTATAAACAGGTTCAGAAACGCACAAAATCTTGCATTTGTAATTTGTATAACTCCTCATGGATACACTGACCTTTGCCCGGCCGACCAACCCACCACCTTGCCCGTAGCTATTTCAAGAAAGATTAAGCGCATAAGAATAAGCCATTATAAATTATAATATCGCAAACTGTTCACAGACGAATGAAATGATGATGACGACGACGACGACGACGACGACGAAATATGTGCGGAGTCCATTAATTTAGCTCCGTCGTCGACGGTCGCCCCTTTCGTCCGTCTTACCTCTCGGCTTCCTTCGTCTTTCGCTATCGCGTCCCTAATTGCGTCGAGACCGACGGACGAAACGAGAAGGGCAGTCGACCGTCGTCGAGCGCCGCCGGTGACGGACGCAGCGGCGGCGGCGGCGGCCGAGAGAGTCGGGAGCAGTCGGCCTCGCCGTCCGTCCGTCCGTCCGTCCGTCTGCCCGCCAGCCATTAGCAGCATCCGTCCCAGTCCATCATACCATTTAGTCCAAGTCACGACCAACGATAGCTCACAATTGCCAGACTGTGAGCGTATTATTATTATCATTGTTATTATTATTATTATTATTATTATTATTATTATTATTATTATTATTATTATTATTATTATTAGGCCTATTATTATTAGGCTATTATTATTAGGCTATTATTATTAGGCTATTATTATTATAACTATTATTATTGGGCCTATTATTATAGGGCCTATTATTATTAGGCCTATTATTATATATTAAGTCGGCGATTTGATTATGGGTGATTATAGCGTGCGAGCGACATGGGCGCTCACAGAAATCTTTCCAGGAGGGGCAAAACACGTTCTAACACAATGGCCACGGCTAATATTTTAGCAAGATTTTCAAATTTCACATGTGAAAAATTGGTATTTTCATTTTCCAGGAGGGTGCAAGTGTCCCCTCTTGCCCTAATGTGCGGGCAGCGACTGAATGATTTTCAAATTCAAATAGAAATTTCAATTTTCTTCAGCTGATCTGTTACTTAAAACCAGAAAACTTAATAATAGTCGTGAGTTGTTTTACTCAACGCACACAAGATCTTTACCTTTATCGGTATAAAAGCTGTTATTTGACCCGCTCTTCTTTACTGTCCACCAGGGGCGTAGCTGGGGTTCGGATTAGGGAGGGGGCACATCGACACTTGGGACTGGCCATTAATTACGTCAACAATTTTTGGGCAATTTTTGACCCCTCCTCTTGTCAACAACTGTCAACTTTCAGTGACCCCTCCTATAATTATGTCAAAAACGTTTGGCCTCCCCACTACGATCAGTGATGGGTCCCCTAAAAAAGTTTAGAAGGTTATTATTTTTGTAGCGACGAGACCTTTTCCTTTTTTTGTTCATATATATATATATATATATATATATATATATATTTATTTTATTTATTTATATAGGACAATTTATTCGGTAGGCATAACTAAGTAAAGTCAAAGGCACCTAACAACAAAAAAAAAAACAGATGTCTTAATGCTCTTCAGAGCATTATATATATATATATATATATATATATATATATATATATATATATATATATATATACCCAAAAATCAGACTACCTTAAAATTTTAATGTGTCTTTTTGAGATTTTCAAAATTTTTAAAGATTTATAACCTCCACCTCCCAGCCCTCAAATCACATTATATCCCCGTCCCCAAATCAATTTCCTAGCTGCGCCTCTGGTGAACGCCTCTGCACCTTTTCCCCGACGTAATGGCTTACGTCAGTTGCATGCATCTTCACCTCTCACCGGCAATCCATCATTGCGTGGTTCCTTGTGAGACGACTGCTTTGAAATCGTCGGCGCGCTTCGTGACAACGCGTTGCGTGTTCCTGCGTCTTTTATGCGTCGTTGTCTCGCTCTCCTCGACGGCGTTCTTTTCGTCGAGACCGGAGACAAGACGCGGTTATATATGTTATTAACCGTTATTTGTCGGCGCGCGACGAAGTTTAGATTATAATTCCCTGATTTTGTACGTGATTCCGAAAGCACGCAGTCACGCACGCAACGACAAAGCAGCCGTTTTAAAGCTCGACCAACAGCGCGATGATACAGCGGTCTGTCTGCATTTCAACGATACATTAGGCTTATTATGTAGGCTATAGCCAATCAGCCAGAAGAATAACAGAACGTTAGCCTGTGATGGTAAAGGAAGGAAGTCGAGGCGTATTCCAGGTCCATTTGATACAGTCGGCGCAGTCTGGAAAGAAATGCAATTAGATGGAAACACAATTCAACTGTATCTTATTAGGAATACACATAGTGGCGTAGCCAGGATTTCCGGAAGGGGGGTTTTGGTTTTTGGTTTTGACCGTGACCAACTTTGCAAAAATCCTGACAAGCAAAAAAACGTTATCGCCTCTAGTTTTTGTAGGTGACAAGCAAAAAAGGTCCTCGCTTCTTGAACTTGTACCTTCTGATTCTAGCCAATGGGGAAGGTGGTTGACCCAAAAGTCGCGTCAAAAAATAAAAAAATGCATGGAAACTCGTTAAAAATATTTGTTTTCGGCAGTCAAAGAGGTTTTAACTTTTAACCCCCCTGGCTACGCCACTGAGGAGTACACAAATTAACTTCCTAGTTTATGTTTATCTAACGCTATAGCAGAGAAAAGGTCATTGGCCAACTTTGTAAAGCATACGGGCAGCGGTTTCTGCAATCAATTCTCAAACGACTTTTGTTCTAAAGAAACGAGATTTCGAAAACAACGACAGAAAAACAGAAGTTGTCCTAAGACCTCTTGGGAGCCAGTTCTCTAAAAAACGTGACCTCATTAAAAATTGAGGATGTATCTTGTCCTCTTGCTTGACAGGAATATCGAGGTTAAAGTACAGAATTTCCTGTCGTTTTCAGAGGTTTCAAGACAGTGTACTGCAGAACTTCTAACCTGATTAATATCATCGGTTATAGTTCAATATATGTATGTATGTATACAGTATATATGTACATATATATGCATATGGACTACTGATATATGTATGTATGTATTATGTACATATATTATATCTACATGCATATATGTATATATAAACATTATATATACATGCATATATATATATATATATATATATATATATATATATATATATATATATATATATATATATATACTAAAAATAAAATATAAAATCATATAAAATACATTTTAAATTTGCAGTTGCATGGATCACAGATACTAAAAACCAATAAAATGCAAGTGAAAATCATATAAAATAAATTTTAAATTTGCCCAGTTGCATGGATCACATCATAGATTAGATGACTCTTGACATAAACCAATAGAAAGCGGGTTTTCTTGGCTTGTCATTGCGATTTTAAGTCAAAATCTTGAGTTGCTGCAACTTTTAAAAATTATTATATCCCCAATGGGGCTTTACGACCGCCCTCTCCATCGCCCAAGCAGGCCCGCCGAGAGAAATGTGCCGAATGACCGGCGGGCCACTAGCAAGTCTTAAAATTTGCTGACGACCTTTTTTTCGTCATCAATTTAACCGGGATGTTCCAACTCTCGAAAACTAGTGAAGACCTATTTTTGCTTGTCGCTCTTTTGAGTCTTTTCACCCTGTTCCTTCTGGTGTGTCCACAGGTCCCGGGGCCCCTCTTTCCCGCCGGGCCCCTCTGCACAACTTAGCATCGTAACCTTTCTTTAGTGTTCTTATTCACTTATTGGTATTATTGTTAATTATACATACAGTATTCATCATCGGCCCGGGCCCCCTCCAGACCTCCGGGCGCCTGTGCATTTACTCCTCTGCCCCTCTCGACGGCCCTGCCCCCAAGGTCCGTCACTGTGCTGAATTTCCAATTTCAAAACGCTTGGGCGCGGCCACGAAGTCGCTTAAGGATGAAACAGACCTTCGAAATCAAAGCCCCCCACCCCCACCCCGCCCTCAGGCGCTCGGACATTCGGTTTTCATTTCCGGGACTTATTCTGTTTTCAGCGGCTTTGCGCCGCAAGGAGAAAGCCGACCGGTGGGTCTGCTGTTGATGCCCCTGCTTAGGCTAATTCGAATGCACAGCGTCTCACACTTGGATCGGAGGAGACCCATTGGCGGCTCCACAGAGGACCCGAGGGCCCGTGCCCCCTATTGAGTGCCTGCCCCCAGTGGCCCCTCTGTTGAGACCCTATATTTAATGCTACATAGGCCTACATAACAACAAATGGTTGGCCCCTCCATGATTAGAAGTTGCCACCCGAACGCCCCCCCCGCACTTGCCAAATCCTGGAGCCGCCACTGAGGAGACCGAGGCTAAGGAGGCGCCGCTCGACCAACGCAGCGAACCGGACGTGCCAAGCTAGGCGTAAATGATGGATGCAACGCCCCAGGGCTAGCAATATATGTGGCGTCAATGGACTGACTCTACGTCGACGAACTGCCACCGCTGCTGCTGCTGCTGCTGCCGTCGGCGCCGATCTAGTCACTTACGATGAAGGATTTAGGGCCACTTTCATGCAAGCAGTCGTCACGAAAGCGTAAATCGTTTTCTGCTGCTGCTGCTGCTGCTGATGATGATGACGATGACGACGACGACGACGACTTACAGCTTTCCATCAAGCTGTGCGAAATAAACGTTTACGGACATGGATTTGGGCCGTTCGACGTTGTTCGAATTTTTTTCTTCGAATCCAAATACGCGAACAAATACACATTATTATACCAATGCATAAATAAATAACTAAATACAGGCACACACGAATACATGCATGCATACATGGATTCTTATTCCTAAGAATAAGCAGCTACTGTTGTGCTGCTCGCAAAGGCGCTATAGAAATACACGAGATTTTACTTACTTACTTACTTATACAGGCACAGAACGCGCAGAAAATTGAACACAATCAAAAAGTAGCTAACGGATCTAGTAATCATGATTGTTTTACAAGACCTTAACATTGACAAAAGCCTTGAACTATAGCATCATTTAGACCAGGGTCTATAAAAACACATCTGCATAGTTGGGTCTATGCGTCGTAGATTGCACTCTCGCTGATCTGGACAGATTTAGCTATAGTAATATTGAGCCACTGTGGTGGCTAGGGAACCAGCGTTTTGACAGGAAGTGTCAGTTGCGCGACAACCGAAATGTAAACAAAGTGCGCGGTGAGCAATTGAAGTGAAGAGCTGTTTAAGTGGATTGTTGGCGTTTCACTCGATAACGATAGAGTATCGATGGCGATTCAAACGCGAATCTTTGTCTGATCGATTGACCAATTGGTCTTCAAGAAGTAACTTATACAGATAACTAAGTGAAATCGGTAATATCTCCCATCGGATCTGATTATCTGATATATACCGGTATATATATATATGTGTATATATATGTATATATATATATATATATATATGTTGTGGCGTGTGTGTGTGTGATTTGGGTCTATGCATGATTAGAGACCATACTCTGGATAAGCTGCTGTTTCTGAGATCCAGGCTAAAACTGGATGGGTGGATTCCAGATTGATAGACTGATAGTCTGCTTTGGACAGTTATTTCAAACTATTTTGCTATATTATGAGTCTTTGAATGCCTGTCAGTGACTGAGACTGTATTATCTGTCAAATTTAATGAGAACAACATTATTGTCGGTTGCATAGATGATTCACGTTTGAGAGAAAATATATGAAGATACGGTAAAAAGTTTAGAAAAGTTTAACTGACTTTTTTTAGTTTAGTTCAACTATTTTAGAAGTTTCATTTCAAACTAAAGTTTAACGAATGATTTTTAGTTGTAAAAAGTTTTAGTTTAATTGAAATTTTTGATTTTAGTGCCCATCACTAGTTTTACCTTAACAGAACATTTCTGATTTATAGCCTGCAATGGGAGACTCTGGTCTGAAATCAGCTCGGGCTTTGGGGAGTATGAGACATTCTGCTTGTAGCCCTAGAAAAAATTATGGAATCAACGAATTGTGCATAAGATGGAAGTAAGGAAACTCTCACTATGATATTCTTGCCTCATAGAATGTCATTTTACACACTTCTGTTTGTACAATATAACTTTGTTATAATGGACTTGGTTATAACATATACTTGGTTATAATGTACCACAATGTACTGTCCAACGTGAAGCGCTACCATATTGGATTGTATTAGCTAAAACATACATTGGATATAACCTACGAATTTTACAGACCTGCGAAGTACATTTATAATGATATTCTACTGTGTGTAGCCTTTGTCTTATCCTACAAATAGCTTTGAATAGCGATTATTTTTATGCTTAACAAATTTAAGTAATTTATAAAAAAATTGGTCTAGAATAACTTGTAGCTTGAGTATGTATTGTAAAATTGAACCATTCAGTGTAGTGGTGTAGTAGATTTGCCCTGATATCAAGTAATACCGGTGGTTGTATCTTTTCAGCGGAGAATTTCCATTGAACGTAAAAAGGTTGCACACGAAGCAGGAGGATGCTGCTGTTCGAATTGATTTGCATGGTAAGCGAGTGCAATTGGTTTAATCAGCATAGATTTGACTTCAAAAGCTGTGACTAACCGATTGAAGTTGGTAAATGTGAACAATGAAGGCATACAGACTGAAAAGAGGATAAATAAAGTAGATGTGAAAATAGTTAAGCAGCTGGATTATAATAATAATATATTAACAGGAATTGTTTGATAAAAGATATTTTTAAAGGAAATAAGCAACTCCGTGACTAATTTCAGATTAATGCTATTGCGTATTTAATAGCATTCTAGACCAAATTGAGGTGACAGCGATGAAAATACAATGATGATGTTGGTTTGTGTAATGATGTTCATATATTTACAGACAGTGTTGCGCGGTAACGAAGTAAAAGTAACGCGTTACAATACTTAAGTATTGAGTACTTCGACTGTAACGAAGTACAAACTTACCCAGTACTTTTTACTTGTAACGAAGTAAGTTTTTATTCAAATAATAGTACTTTTACTTCGTTACATTATGTCTTTCACAGTTATGAAATTTCTCATCGCCAAATTTCGATACATTTACTGGAGTATCTGTTTAATTCTTCACAACTTCCCGTGTTTAGTCGTACAGGGTTGACAATGACCAACAAACATACACGCATGACTGACAGATTGTTTGAAAACTTGATCTTTCTTAGACCTACATGCAATCACAGAGCCGCAGTTAGAGCAGTCGGCGCCCGGGGCAAGGTATAAATTCTGCGCCCCTAAATTCCGGTGATGGCCTTTTTTTGCTTATCCGAGTTTTCACGGCAACGTACAACATACAAATTTTTAACCTGTGACAGTCTGAAAACCGGCGATGACCTTTTTTTTATTTATCAACATTATTTTCACGCCGGAGGAAAGTGTTATGAAAAATTAAGGACTTAGTGTGCAAATTGCGCCTTCGAGGACGGCGCCCGGAACAGCTTGCCTCTGCCTCCTAGCTACGGCTTTGTGAAACCAGCATTTGTACTAATGCAGTTAATGGTGTAAATGTGTACGTGTTGACTGCTGAGGCTTCTGCATGCTGCTTAAAAGTAGTAATAAAAATGTGATTTAGCATGATAATGTGGAGTTGTTGATGATTCCGACTGTCACGGTACTTTTTACTTTTTACTTAAAAAGTAACTTTTTGAGGAGTACTTTTTTACTTTTACTTGAGTAACTATTTTTATAGGTACTTTTTACTTTTACTTAAGTAAAAAAATGACATAATACTTGTACTTTTACTTGAGTACTCAAACTCAGTACTTCATACAACACTGTTTACAGATGAAAGGCGGAAGTTGAGATCAAAATATTTGGACAGAAACTCAAGCGACGAAAGAATTTCTGGATCGGAAATTTTCGAGCCAATTTCTGGACTGCAGTTCAAATTTCTGCGCGACAGTATCATTGAGTCCACTGTAAACGATAAAGTTCATACTTCAAGGGCAGTCACCGCAAAAGATGCAGTCTTGAAGAAGGCCGGTATGGAAAGTAAACCTCACAGATATGAGACATTATAATTTTTGTTCAGATATATAATTATCCATATTGAATACAATCATCATTCTAGTTAATGTCATGCATTTCTATTAAGCTATTACATTCTACTGCAATGATGCTCTGATATGTTTAGCTTCTATAGCACCGTTGAGGTCCATTATAAATTAATTAATTACTGGGTTTCATTCAGTGGTTGTTTTGAACATGAATTTGTTGGTCATTACTCTCATAGTGCATGCGACCTACTTATTTTTTAACCCCTTAACTGGGGATCCCAGATATATCCGTCCAGTTGACATTGAGTTACAGTTAAATACACGGTTAAGGGGTTAATAGGAGCTCTAGGCAGTTTCTATCCTTGGTCTGTATGGAGTATTGTCACAAACTCACTGTTGCCTGCAGTCTATTAGCCTGAAACTTTATAGTTTAAGGTGTGTAAAGGTTGTTTGCCTAGGTACTTGATAATGCTTTCGAATTTGCAATTACCCGGTAATACCAAATACCAAGCAAAGAGTGACAATTCCTTATCTTCTAGTGAACAATTAAGTGTTTCTGTATTGCATTAATTGATTATAGAATAGATATAATTTTTATTAATTTAATTTTTGGAGTCAACAGATAAGAATCCACAACTTGAATTCAATCCAAACAATAATTAATTAATGACAATTCATATCTTACAATTGTCATCTACCTTCAGTTAACTATTCAATTTATTTCAATTCATATCTCATTAATCAATTGATACAGTCATCTTCACCTTCCGATGTTAATTATTCAATTTATTTTGTATCATTATCACTGTTTTGGCGGGAATCAAACTAATAAACGTGATTTCGATATAAGTTGATAATTTTGTCATGTGATCTACTTACATTCCCTCCGCAGCCTAAATCACGCAGTCATTAATCCGATTTTTTCTAGAGAAGAAGCGTTCTAGTTCAGTAGGATCGTCGAAATATCGATTCCAAATGATGTGGAATACGAAGGGGAACTACCTGGAGGATGGCGATTTTGTCAAGGGCAAAGGTCACAGGATTGACACTGGTCCACTGTCACGCCCCGCTAGTGGATGGTCCAACAGGGAGTCTAGGAATGCAGTGGAACTTGCAAGTGAATGCAAAGGTATGGTAGTCAGTGTTGTGGTCATCAGTGTTGACCACTGTTGGTAAAATTCTGCCTATTCTCAGAACCTTTTCAGTATTTTAGTATGTGTTTTAAGTACCTGTTTGCAGTACTCGGATGACGTCAGTCCATATTTTGTGTTACTGATCTTTACCTGGTGACAGATGGCTGTCTTAATGGACATCTACTTTTTTGACAACTAACCTTGTGTTTTGTTCTTGCACTAACTACTATCTGCAAATGCAGTTATTTTTCCAGCCCAATCAAGTCGTATCTCTCATTTAATAACAGTTGTTTTATATTTGGCCTGCACGGTACTTGTTGAATCAATGTATAGCTTACAGAATGCTGTGCCCAGTGTTGGAGCTGTGAAATTTGAGCGGGGGGGGGAATTTAGATTTTCATTAGACTGAAAATCATTGAATGCAGAAACGTCATGTACCGGACATGCAATATTTGGGAGGGTTGCAAAGTTAGCTGGGGGGGTCAACCCCCCAACCCTCCGGTAACTCCAACACTGGCTGTGCCTCATCGAATGATGTAACGTGGATCAATGATTTGTCCCAGCCGTTCATAGTATTGTATACTGATGGGTTCAGCTACAAAACTAAATTACGAAGTATTGCAGTTATTGTTTGATAGTAGTAACCAACTGTTAACCCCTTAACCGTGTATTTAACTGTAACTCAATGTAAAATGGATGGATATATCTGGGATCTCCAGTTAAGGGGTTAACTAAGAATTAATGACAACTATTGTTCATGAAGTGATTGATTATAACTATTGGCACTGTTCTGCTGTTCATTGGTGATTTGTGTAGGTGAAAGTGCTCTGGAAAAGTACTACAGTTTGGACATTGATACCGGAAAAGTTTCCACACGGAAACTTGGTTCGGGGGCAAATGTTATCATTGGAGTAAATGGAAAGGAAAGACATGCATCACGAATTGCTGAAGAAGTGGACAGCGATGATGACGATGAGTATGATTCTAAACGCCAAATTATTATCATTAATATTACTATTAATATTGATATTATTAGTATTGATATTATTAATATTTTAAAGTTTATAGTTTTGCACTTAGTAAAGTTTTATATAGGCAGAAGGATGGTAGCTGTTGTTATGGAAAGTCAACTTTCAATAATATCGGGTGACATTCATCTGTGTAAATGGTAAATGGTAAAAGCCAAGGCTGGATCAGAAAGGAGTCAAATGACAGAAGTTTCTGATCTGTGTTTTATTTTAATCTGCTTCAAATAAAAATGCAGTAGACTAGCAGAACATTGCCAATGTAATGTAATGTAGCTTAGTATAGTATGTGAATATTGTATTGTGCAATCTTACAAATGTAAGCAATGTACTGTAATGTAACTATGTTGCTGTCAATGGACATACTGACCAATGTAATGTAATGTAGCATTAGTATAGCGCCTCTTATGCCTGGCTGACCATTGCACCTTGCCTATAGCTATTTAAAGATGGACTAAGCTCCTAAGAATAGGCAGCCTCTATGGTACTACCAAAAATGCTATATAAATCCATGAGATTTTACTTACTTACTTAATAGAGTTGAAGATGGTTATCCCAGTCGTATCTGCTCTCCTCGCCATATTCCTTTGAGTTGGGAAGACCAGCTTGCTCAGCCAATGGCCAAGGTCGTGCAACCTCGTACGCCTGCATCTGATACGGCTACATCTGTGAGTATAGCTTTACTGCTTAAATTAATTTTGTGTTAGCGTTGCAATTTGGCATGGGGTATATACTCCATAGGCCAGCGTGGGCCTGTCGGAGGGTTAGCGCCTTCAGTTTTACATGCAACGGCTGAGAACGAGAGCAGTTTTCCGGCCTTTCCCACGTTGCCATACAATTTGACCGGTCAGAAATCTACCTTCGAAATATTACTTTGTTTTTGCAATAATCATGAAATGGTTCAACCTCTGGTGTGCAGTGTCTTAAATGTGTTCTAATGCAAGAGGACACATGGGTAACTTGACCCTTAATACACTGTTTGAAGTTGAAAACCAAGAACCTATGATGGAAATGTATAAAAAGACTGAACATTGCATGTTTTAAGTTTATTAAGCAGTGTTTGAAAACTGTGAATAGCGCTGAGAATCGATTTGTGCATGAAGTATACAATGTAACCTACTGTAGTTTAAATTGTTTTTATAACATGTGAGAGATATTACTAAGCCACATAAAACACAGTTATTATTAATATTATTATTATTATGTAGAAAGCAAACATTTTTATTAAACATTTGTTGCTTTATTCTAGAAAGTGCCTGATACCAAACCAGTTGTTTTTCGGAGAGATAGAGGCCTACAGAGACCCGTTTTCCCCACAAAAATCACAAAACTGCAAATTCTCGGCAAGGAAAACACGTCTCCATTCGGATTTAAAAGAGGACCTAGAAGGAGTCCAGAGCAGAAATCGGAGTTGACCAAAACGATGGCGGATGCATTTCAGTCACCGTTCATTGGCAGAAATGTTAGCGATCTGACCGAATACTATCTTAGCAAACAGGAACACGGTGATCCTTCTGGATCAAGCAAGATTCCAAAACATCAATGTCGTGTAACTTGGGGCAGCGCCACCTCCATTGAAAGAATCAAGCAGCCTCTGCCGTTTAACCGGAACACCGGAAGAAATGGAATCGCTTCTGCTGGCATGATTGTGGTTGGTACCAGTACCGAGTCCTTACAGGCGCTGCAGAAGGAAAAATCCATCTCTCACGATGCACTCCAGAAAAACTCGTCATCTCTTCACAGGAATACTCAAGATTCGGGAATGTTGGATCAGAGAGAACGGTCTCTGATAAATATCGTGCAGAAGCTCGAAATAAAGTCAAATACAAGCGAAGAAGATTCGAGTTCTTCCGGTACCGGCAAGGCATCTGATACGCTCGACCAGAGGAACAGACCACGGGTAAGGCTGAAGTACTCTGTGAGTAACCCGAAGGGCTGCAACTGCCGTGAAGCGATCTCGATCGGAAGGAGTCTTCCGCGGTCCTGCCATGTCGAGATCCGCTTCAGCGCAGAGAAGAACGGGCGGAGTGGTTAGAGAGGGTTCCCTGTTGGATTTGGGTGCAATGCGTATCAATCCAAATCGCATTCTCAGCGATGTACGACTACCGACCGACCAAACAAGGGCAAAGGCACAAACCTCACAAGGAGCTAACGATTGTAATACTGGGAAAGTGGAACCAGAAGATGCAAAGGTCGATGATTTACTGAAGGTTGGGTTCTTTGTTGTCTTTGCATTTTCTATGTTGCAAATTACTTCTAAGAGATAATATGGCCTCTATTGATACCACAGGTACTGTATTTGATTCTGCTTTCTAGTTAAATTTTCCCCAATATTACATTGGTGTTATTTAAATATCATATTGGTTTTGAGCAGTACTTCAGTTCTATTAGGCCACTAAGCTCAAGCCTCCCCACTTATTGAGAGGCTAAAGTAGGGAAGGTATAGGGGTTGGACCCCCACTTTTTCATCAAAGTTTATGTCAACGAATGTGATATGAATACACTCTATGTTCTATTTTTTCAAAATTTGACCAAATTTATATACAGTGTACAGAAGAGGGCACAGAGGCCAGGCCTGTATTTCGGGCCTAAACCGGTTGTAGGATTTGTACAAGAGTCAAAAGCCAATGAAAAAATGTTATTAGGCTAGTGTGATTGCCAACAAGTTGTCGTATAGTCTGCAAAATTGCTCAAAAACTCAAGGTTTGAATCTGATATTACACTGTTTTTCATGGCTGGGACAAACCCTGTTGGGAGCTCGGACTTTTCCCAAATTCACAAGTCAGATCAGACCAAGTATATAGGTGGTGGTGCCCCTGTTCTGGAACCTTGGCTGGCACTGCTTCCAGGGTGGTCCACCACTCACTGGAACCCTGGTTATGCCTGTAGCTGCTTATACTTGTGTGTCAATTATTGTAGTTTACATTTAATTCTAATGAGAATTTTGATTTTACGATATCATAGAACGATATAAATGGTTTCTGATATTATTTTAATGGTGTGTTTGTAGCCTATTGATGCAGGTCTGTTATCGGTTGATCGAAGACAACCGCAGTCCGAGAACAAGGCTTTGCAATTGCAAGTCACTGGCTGTGAAGAAATCGGTCGAATTGAGAGTCCAGACTTTCCAGTCAGTTGGTCGACTCCACCTCCATCTCCAGCTGTAACACCAAAGGCCAAAATCCAACCGGTCTCCGACGACGACGGCGCTCAGCCAAAGTTTCTTTCATTTGGTCGCCATTTGAGTCCGAAGGGTGGGGACGTCAGGGGCGTGCTTTGCATCCCGACAGCGGACGAAAATCCGCCGAGGGACGATTCTCTGTACAGCCCGATGGTCACGGGAAGCTCCGAGGAAATATTCCGCAGAGATCAGGACTTTGTGGCTGGACCTGATTTTGCCTCAAACGATGAAAATGCAGCGATCAATGAAACGAACCAAACGCCATTTGATGAATCTGTGGACATCAAATCCAACGAAGACTCACTGCATGGTGAAGAAAATTAAGCTGTAGAAAAGCACATTCGATACAATTGAAACACTGTATGTTTAGAACTTTAGACAGCCACAGCTTGGATCTTTAATATGAGTTACCAATCTTCAGAAGCTGAGGTTGAAAAGAGGTACACAAGATAGCAAATCGTTTGGTGTTCCTACAACTTTCAATTGACATTCCGTTTATTCAGATGCTGTGATGACTACCGGGTACTGGGAAGTTGAATTATAGGTTAATTATTATTATTATTAAAACTTAAGATCTATGTGGTAACTTATCCGATAGCAGACTACGTGAACACATTACATTGTTAGTTAATAGACTGTATACAGCTGTAATCAGTGTTTATTCTAGCCACCTTGACATTGGGGGGAGTTTGAAATGTTTGGGGGGACAAGATTTGTCTCTCCACGCTTTTTGGGGGGGGGATTTCCATCCCCCAAGACAACATATACAAAAATTTTTTTTTTTGGGGAAATTCCCCTCCCAAAACAGGCCTAGAATAAACACTGCTGTATAATGTAGGCCTAGAGGTAAACATGCCTATTTAGTACTTTGCCTTCTTTCAGTCCAAAACGCCGTTATATTAGGCCTATTACTCAGCGTCAAAGAAAATCAGCCTATTAGAAATCTGCAATATAAGGCTAATTCGAATTCACATTCAGCAGTTTAAATTGTAACTTTTAACAACAAAAAACCGCAAATCATAATAATTCCACACAGATTAGAAATTGTCTTCGTCCAGGCAATGTCATAGGCCCAGTGGCGGCTCTAGGATTTGACAAGTGGAGGGCCGTTGGGGTGGCAACTTCTAATCATGGGGGCAACCATTTGTTGTTTAATGTATGTACCATTAAGTATAGGGTCCCAACTGGGGGCCACTGGGGGGCCAGGCACTCAATTGGGGGCACGGGCCCCCTGACCCCCCGGTGGAGCCGCCACTGCATAGGCCTACGTTAATGTTAAATCAGTAAGTAGGCTGGTAGTTTGTGTGAGATATCATGTAGTGACAGTGGCTTGTCACATAATTTAATTAAGTAATTAATCGTTCTAATGCACTTTATGAAGTTTTACATGCCAGAAGCTTCGGTCCCTGCATATCTGGCGTTTAGCGTTCCTTCACATCAGGGGCGTAGCCAGGAATTTGATTTGGGAGGGTATAAATATTTTGGGTGGGTATAAATCCTAACTATAAACCACAAAAACCATATAAACCACATGTAACCACATGTAAATCACGTAAAAAACTTTAAGGTAGACTGATTTGGAGGGGTACGTATATATATACCGATATACCCCACCCCCGTCGCTACGCCCCTGCTTCACATCTTCGGCGGTATGGAGCTTCTGACCAACGCGTAGTTGTTATCGGGGGGCTTCGGAGGCGTTTCGTTGCCGTACGTGACGAGACTCTTGTCGAGCGATTCGATGTTTGCGTAAGTTTCGCGGTTCCTGCCGTACGTCACGTAGACCGGATCGGGGCTGCGGATGCGTTCCGGCGGCGGCAGGGTCACCGTCCGGCCAACGGGGACCAGAGTCGTCCCGGCGCCGCCGCCGCCGGCGCCCAGTGGATTGGCGGTTACGCACAGGACGAGACCGGCAACGATCGAACCCAGCGTCGAGACGACGATGATCGGGACGACGACCTTGAGATAGGCGTCGTCGATGGAGTCGTCGTCCCGAACGCACCTGGAATCGGCGACGATGTACCTGTAGAAGGCGGTGCGACACTGGCAGCTGCCGGAGGTTTGGTTGCAGACGGCGCCTTTTCCGCAGGCGCCGGCCGCCGCCGGGCAGTTGCCACCGGAACTGTTGAGGTTTCCCGGGGGTTCGCCGGAGGGACCTCCCGAGCTGCTGCCCCCGCGGTGGTCGATGCAAGAGCAATAAACGAGGTAGCAACAGTAGCAGTTGCTAAACCATCTGGTGGGCTGCTAACGAGATTGTTAGGGTTAGCTGTAGTGCTGGTGCTAATGCCTGGCGTGGGACTTGTGCTCGTCGATGCGGTGCTGGTGGTGGGACTGGCTGTGATACCACTGGTGGTACTGGCAGTGGTACTGGCGGAACTGGAACTAGCGGTAGAACTGGCCGTGCTGAAACTGGTTGAGATACTAGTAGTAGGCCTAGTAGTGGTGGTACTAGTAGTAGTGGTGGTGGTACTAGTAGTAGTGGTAGGTGTGGTGCTGGTAGTGTCTGGCGAAGACACCGTGGAGGGAAAAGAAGTAGGTTGGACAACAGTGGTGGTAGACGATGTCGCAGAAGTCGACGTGGTTGTCGCCGTTGTAGGAATCGAAGTAGGTAAAATTGTCGTCAGTACCGAAGTAGACGTGGTATTTGGTAACGGTCCAAACTTCAGTACAACGGTGTTATTCGGCAATGATCCAGGCTGGATGTTTGACATTCCAGATCCGCAGTAAGCGGAAGTCACGTTCTTTACGTTGATTGCGAGCAAGATATTGCCAGACGCGTCCGTTTTGTAGCGCTATGATAGGATTTACAGCACAACAGTATATGCACACGCTTTCGTGGTTAAAATAATTCAAATATACAGAATATAATTAGCATCGTGTGTGTGTCTTTTTGAGAGGCTACCGTAGGGAAGGGGAAGGGGAAGGTATAGGGGTTGCTGATGCCCTCGGCTAACTATGCCATAACCGGTTGCAAGCCCGGTTGAGAGAGGGGGAGCCACACGAACAAACAGACGCTCATCGTATTTGATACCAACGCGTCTTTAAACAAACACAACACATACACATACCCTCATCATGAGTGCCCGCACATTAGGGCAAGAGGGGGCACTTGCCCCTCCCTGGAAAATGCAGATACCAAAATTTCACATTGAAATTTGAAAACCTTGCTAAAATGGCCTACTAACCGTGACCATTGTGTTAAAATGTGTTTTGCCCCTCTTGGAAAAATTATTTTCTGTAGGCGCCCATGAATGCCTTGGACGTCACTTGAAAGGGGCGCCAGAAACGCTGATCTTGCTTTGCTCAGAGAAAGATGAGAAGAAACTGTTAAAACTGACTTTGACCGCATCATAGACCGTATCGCGTCATTAATAACAAAAATGTAATTCAATCTTTTGTCAATTAAATGGCACGTTATGTTGGTAAAAGATTTACACTGTGGTTTGCAAATTTAACATAAAAGATTCAGCTTGCAAATTTTACTTTCTGAGTTCTGACCCATCTGCCATGGGACCAAATACTCAGATAGGTACGCCCCTGATTGCATCTACTCTATCTTCGTCATCGTCATCATCCTCATACTCTTCTTCCTCCTCCTCCTCCTCCTCCTCCTCCTCCTCCTCCTCCTCCTCATCATCATCATCATCATCATCATCATCATCATCATCATCAATCATCAAACGAATTGGGCGGTACAAACATGTTTGTATGATGATGACGACGACGATGATAGAGTAGATTTTTAGTGCAAGAGTGGTGGACAGATGGAATGATTTGGACGAGACGATGGTAGTGGCTACGAGTGTGAATGATTTCAAAATAAACCTCAGTACAATAGGATAGGCCTACTAGATTGGATGGGCACAACAGTGGTTATCACGCAGGACAGACCCTCCTGAACCATTTTCAACCCTGTTATTAATAATTATTATTTATTTTATTATTCGTTAACCCCTTTACCGGGAACCCCGAATATAACTGTCCATTTTACATTGAGTTACAATTAAATACACGGTAAAGGAGTTAATTAATATGCACCCCAGAATTACTGTGAACAGCGTTGGCGACAGCATTACAGCCTTGTCTCATTCCAATGTTCGTGGTGAACCTTTCGGATGTTTCATCATCCTTTGATTTTTCCCCGTTTTTAGTAGCAGAAATTTAGGCGGACGGTGGCCAGTCTCTTCCGCCGATAACTATCGCAATGTTGCCATTGCTAAATGTTACTCGCCCTACATTGGCTGAGTCGACGTACTCCTACGTGATTGAACCCGTGTCGTCGGCGTGCACAGAACAGAATGGTTTGATATCTCAGCAGAATGACTTTATATCCAGTTTCATCCGTATTGATAGCATCGCCGGGTAATTGCGCCATACAAACGGTACTCTTTGTGAGAAGAATCACGCCTAAAAGCAAACTCCACTACTCTTATAAATGCATCAACACATAGGCTTATTGTTACACTTAAAACACAATTTCCAAACGTTCTTGTATGCTGCAAATTATTCTGTAAAGATGCCATTATTCTATTTAACTTTGTCAATCATTTGTCGGTTGCTATTAAATTGTTGTCCATAAATACGGCAACACGTAATGATCTTGCAACGTACTATGTGCAACATTGTGACAACGTTTCTGAAATATTTTCAGTACGTAAGGAGTCACTAAAACCAATGTCACAAGCCCTGAAAACATTATTTTAGGCCTACGCTACGTTGAAAATCTGGGGCCAATAAATCTATAGGCCTTGACAATTCTGTTCGCTATAGTGCAGGATTTAACGTACAGTAAGTAGAAAGTTTTCATTTTCGAAATCAATTTACCATTTATTATTATTATTATTATTATTATTATTACTACTACTACTACTACTACTACTACTACTACTACTACTACTACTACTACTACTACTACTACTACTACTACTACTACTACTACTACTACTACTACTATTAAGATGTGAACCGAGTATGCAGTCCGGTGTTACCTTGCTTGAACATCGTAGCCTGAAGGCCTTGTTCGCAGGCGTTGAACTGAATAGAATTGCCGGTTGCGGCTGCGGTGGACTGGTCGTCCATAAGGCAGATGCCGCGGATGTCCGAGTAATCGACGCTCAGGTGGTAAACGCCTTGAAACGGGCACTGGATTGAAGTCCTGAACTGCGGGGGAGCCGTCAACTGATTCACTGTTCAACAAAATCGACGATGCCTCACGCGAATTTTCCACACGGTTAATTTAGATCAGTGTTCTATACTAAAGGCCTGTTAGGGGCAATCTCCCACTCGACCTCGAATCTCCCCCTCCAATTTTGACACCGACACAAATTTTTGCATTGAACTCCTCCTTCATCAAAAGTCAATTTCCCCCGCCCCCACAAAGGCCTGGAGTCTGGATAAAACACTGATTCATATACAGTAGAAATTCGTTATAACCGACTCTGTTATAGCGCATACTCGGTTATAAAGTACCGCAGTGTACAGTACGTTCCTGGCTCCTGCGTGATATATCGGATATAACGTAGTCTACCTCGAACATAACGTTCTAAATTTTACAGACTCGCCGAGCCGGTTATAACGAAGTTCTACTGTATTAAACTATTAATAAATAAAACAATACGGATTCGCTGCTGAAATTGTTCTTACTGTACCTATCGCATGGGATGCGGGGAGGGGGTGATCACAAGCGCCAGTTGGACTATTATTGCCAATTCAAATGGAGCTGCTGAGATTTTTAGAGTAACTACGGTAATTGCATAACTGTAGTGTAGTTGTGTAATTGCAGTGTAATTGTAGTGTAATTGTGTAATTGTAGTGTATTTGTAGTGTAATTGTAGTGTAATTGTAGTGCAATTGCTTGCAACGAACCAATGGGCATCCAAAGAGCAGAACAGCGACCAGTCATTAGACAGCTTTCGTTCAGCAGCGGAACGCATTGTGATGCATCTGAAGTCAACATAAACAGATATAAATTTGTGCATCATAAATAAAATCATAAATAAAATATCATAAATATCATAAATAATATAATATCATAAATAATATCATAAATAAATAAACAGATATAAATGTATGTAAAGCTATACCCCAAGTTGACTTTGATATATGTCATGCATACGGCGCTGTATAAATTGTCTAATAATAATAATAATAATAATAATAATAATAATAATAATAATAATAATAATAATAATAATAAACGAAACAATGGCGTTAGAACAAACGTCCCATCGACTCGCCGAACATACTGATAATTATAATCCCCATATTGCGGTGCGTGATAATAATTATCAATTTGATATCATATTATGTATTATTTATTATGTAACCTATACCCCAAGTTGATATAGGCCTATACAACATTACAATTATCATATTATTGTAGTAGGCTTAGAGTAGACACCTCAACAGAAATAAGCTAGTGCTGTAGTATTACTGACTGGTAAGCGTATAAGTCGAGACGTCAACTTCCTGTATGAGAACGGCTGTGTTGTCGTCCGTGATGACCAGCTTGGCGCAGTACTTGTCGGTCGTCAGGTAGTAGAGTACACTCTGATTGATCAGGTACAGATCCTGACACGGATACGCTACACAAATGGAACATGTTTCGGCTAATTATTCCGGCCTGTCTGTCAGTCGACCAATTAGACCGAAAGTTACTGGACAGGGATATTTCTACAACCCCTACCCCCTTCAATTTGAGACCGACACCCCCCCCCCCCACACACACACCAGTGTTTATTCTTCTAGCCACCTTGACATTGGGGGAGTTTGAAATGTTTGGGGGACAAGATTTGTCTTTCCACGCTTTTTTTTTGGGGGGGGGGGGAATTTCCATCCCCCAAGCCAACATGTACATTTTTTTTTTTTTGGGGATTTTTAAAACTTGGGGGGGGATTAATTAGTTAATTAACTAGTTAATTAAACTTACGTATTCGAAAGTTGCTGTTGTTGTCGTACTGGTTGTCGACGATGACGTCCGGTTGAAACAGTCGATAGTTCCACGAGGTGTTCGAGTTGTAGGTGAACATTTGAAACCAGAACCGATTTTGGAAATTGGCTGGAAAACCACAGTCTCCTGAAACCCCAAAAGACATATTATAAACAAACAAAAACAAACAGTTTATTTCAATTTCAAACACAAACACAACAATAAACATAAAACACAAATAAGATATTCTCTATACATCATTGAATCATATATAGCAAAACTTGATGATAACGTTAAGGCATATACACCAAATATCATTGGCGTAGCCACGGGGGGGAGGTCACGAGGGTCGGCCCCTTGTTCTGGCTCAGACCGGCGGTGGGAATTTAACAGATGCGTTGAGAAATCTCCAGGGCATTTGAGGGAGTGATGATGGAAGAAAAGATGGCAATGATGGAAGATGATGATGGAAGAATATACGAATGTGGAAAGAACACTTCTTGACGACCATCTTTGACAACCTCTTTATTGCTTTTTACCGGAAACTGTCGGTGTGCCCGCCACATTTCTAGACTCCTGGCTACGCCTCTGTCGAGTACTTGGTTTAAATCGTTGCTGCGGGAAAATAGATTTTGACGCGATGCCGCTGGAAAATAGTTTGTATTTTGACTAGTAGTTTGCGCACCTGGGAATTTGCGATCCGCATCGTACATGTATACAGACAGAGTGAATAAACAAATAAACGAATAAACGAATAGTTGATCGAGTCTTACAGAAATATTCGCACCAGTATAGAACGAAGACCCAGAATGAATTTTCAACGCTTACCTGAAACAGCACCCATTGAGCCAATCTGAAAGCGAAACAACGCAAGAAGATAAGAGCTAGAATTAATTGTTATCGTCTTCTCAGGGGAACTTAATCAAAATACTTCAATATCAACGAGAAGCAATTAAGATGAGTGGTGCGGAAGCATCTGTCCAATCTATCGACAGTTGAATAAGACGGGAAAAATATATTCGTTAGTTTTTCAAAAACTACACTGAGACAGATAGACCGGAGTAACCGTAGAATTAGTCGGAACATTTTTGCTTACTAAAATGCAGACGAGCAAAGCGGCAGATCCTAGTTTGGGCGACATTTTCTTCTCACGAACGGATCAGAAGATTTCTAAATGCAGTAATCATTACACAGCAAATCCTTTCTTCATTTGCCTAGAATTTATTTCAAATCCACAAATTAGGGGTCGTCCACAAATGACGAAACGCACTTAGGGGTGGTTCAAACATTTGTGACGATGTGTGACGACGGGGATTTCCAGAAATGTGACGTCACATGATACTAGTTTTTTACCTGACGACCTTTTCTTGGTTTGTCAGCACATATCACATCTGGAAAGGAAAAAGAAAAAAGTACAAGAGGACAGATGAGGATGGCCTTTTTTACAAACTCCTTTCCGGAAATCTTAACTGCGCCACTGATTTTGACATTCCAAAGACGAAAAATTGGGTGGGTGGAGAGTAAACGGTTTGTGACGTCATATTTGAGGGTCTGACCGTCTGACTTTTTGGTGACGACGTGTGACGAAAAGGGGTAAAAACTGCCAAAATCGCGTTACGTCATTTATGGATGGCCCATTAATACAAATACTACAAATATTACTGTCGCGTAGATGTTGTGTATCTAATTAAATGACTGGTTCACTGAGTTTTCTACGACTATATATATATATATATATATATATATATATATATATAAAGGTTTCGAGCTGGGTCTATAAAATAGTGAAAATGTCCAGAATATGCAGTCATAGCATATAGAGTCGTCTGTTATTTGTGGTAATACAGTAGTAGGTTAACTAACTTCTCTATCTTGTAAGTAAAAAAAACATAAACTGCTTAAAGCCTTGAAATATTTTCGACTTTTATCTTATGTCTCTAATGGATCCTGACTCTCTGTGTTTGAGGATAACGCATTAAAACCCTACTGCAATATTTTATTTACAATATGAACTTACTTCTCATGATAATTCACACGATGATTTTAGTATACAAACAGGGGCGTATTTCTAGGGGTTATCAATGGTCTCAAATCAGTCTACCTTAAAGTTTTTATGTGTTTGGCGGGGGCGGTGTTATATGGTTTATGCTGTTTAAAAATATACCCACCCAATATCCCTCCCAAATCAAATTTAGTATACAAAACAAATCGCGCATATACTCGCATACGTACCCTTGAAATCTGAGATCGACAATTGATCGAAAACACTGATCTAAAAATCACGCATTCTGTTGAAAAGGATTGTTTTGTTATTAATATTACACTGTCGATATCTCCGACGACAAGTAAATTATACACGTTGAATAGAAATCAACTTGGAACCGCAACGAAAGAAACAAGCCGACTTTTGTATCAGTAGGCTATAATATCTATGCTGACTGTATTCAACTATCGCAGTCAAAAGAAGCTTTGTGCCTCAAAGGGGCCTGTAGATCTCTTTTGCCTGCTGACCAGAAAGACCAATCCGTGAATGGACTTAACGATGCGTAACAAAGAATTCGCAATCACCTTCCTGATCAACCGTCCGAAGCGGAACGGATATAGGCCCTCTAGGGAGGGGGGTCTACTCGCATAGCGGTACTCTCTCGCATTACTGATACTCCGTTGTGTCGAGCCGTGACATGGGTATAAGGCGTTAAGGCTCGTATGTCGAACTGTAGGCCTACGTCTGTAGAGTGTCTGTGTGAGAAAAATACTGCTGATTGACTCGGTTTAGTCAAGCGATCGTTGAAGACAAGAAAATCTAGGATAGGGGTGGGGTATCGAGGGGATGCGTGAGGGGTCATCACCAGTGGCGGCTCTAGGATTTGGCAAGTGGGGGGCCGTTGGGGTGGCAACTTCTAATCATGGGGTCCAACCATTTGTTGTTAGGGCTGTATGTAGTAATACGTATAGGGTCCCAACAGGGGGGCCACTGGGGGCCACGAACTCAATAGGGGCACGGGCTCCTCCCGGGCCCCCTGTGGAGACGCCACTGGTCATCACTTTCAAATCAGTGTCAGGTAGACGATCTGGAAAGCGATGCAGACTATTGTCCCCCCAACAATTGTCACATTTTTACATTTTTATAAAAAGAGTTTGTGCTTTTATCGTTTCCCTATTCACTTAATATTAGGTTTTATTTGTTTCGCCACATATTTAGAAATTGACAAATTTCAAAACCTAATAAATAATAATAATAATAATCCTCCTCCTCATCATCATCCTCATCCTCCTCCTCCTCCTCCTCCTCATCATCATCATCATGCACTAGTTCTCATACTAAAGGGTATCAATCGATGGTAATCCAAATTCGTCTGTAAAAATCAGGTCATTCCAGAAACAGTCATTGAGGAAAGGCGAGACAACCCGAAGCATTCTCAGTGCACAAGGTTTGCTGATTCATTGTTAAATATACCTAGAACCAGAAGCGGCGCTGGGTTTTGTTGGCTGGGTGGGTCTAATGCAATCTACACAACAAGGACCCGGCTCAGACTACACCTCCCCCAAACAAATCAAAATTTCTCTGCGGATGACCTTTTTTGACTTGTCAACCTATTTTTTGGGTAAAAGTGTACTAAAATTAGGAAAATCCCTTTTGTTAACCGTTTTCGGCAAAGTTTATTGATTTTTCCATCTCTTTTCACCATCCCCCGCCAACTTTCTAGGAATTCATTTCACCCCGCCGCCCCCACCAAGAGATCCTGGAACCGCCACTGTGCAGGGCGCATTCTAGCGAATGACACTCCAAAGACTGAACGTGGACTACAGCTGCAGCCTTAAACATTGTTCTGTCTTTCGTAATTTCCGTTTATTCGCCAGGTGGCAGCGCTTTCAACTGACATCTGTCGGAGGTTGCCCTGGAGCCAGTGTTTAATCTAGACTCTTGGACTCCGGGGGGGGGAGGAATCTGAAAAAGCCTGGGGAAACTGACAAAGCCGGGGGGGGAATTCTGCTAGGGGCCGCTGTTAGTCCATGTAGTATTCCAAAATTTTCGGGGGGAATTTGAAATTTCCGGGGGGTGGGGCAATCCCCCCGGAAACGGCCTAGATTAAACACTGCCTGGAGCTGCTCTTGCATTTATTTGTAGCAATTACAACTCAGTTATTTACCGGACGCCTTAAGTCTTAACTTGTAATTATTGTTTAGCTTATTTTTATTCGAGCTGCATAATCGTACAATATTAAATAATATCCTGGATTTCAACTTGGTTCTTGTGCGATTATATATTATCGCGCAACATAGGCTAGCCTACGTCTCGATAAAACCAACTGCACCTCTGCAGAGCTCGAATTTCTGGGGGATTGGGGGGGGGGGGTTCAGCCCCCCTTTAAAATGGCAGACCCTCCCTAGAGAAATGCAAAAATGACAAAAGTGTAAATTCTAAAAACACCACGCTCGCCATGACCCCCCTTTCATTTTCTCACAATTCGAGCACTGCACCTTTGCATAGATGTACGAATCCAGTACACGATTGTGCCACGGTTTTCGGACAGCGCATGCGTGTGTAGCTAGAGGAATTCTCTTCGATGTAAACAACCACAGCAGAATATTCTCTCAGTTCGTCCACAAGCCATACATAGGGACCGTTCTTTCCTGAACCGCTTGTCAAAGGTCAAAGGTGAACCGCGAGGTTTATTTTTTAGCGCATTTGCTGCTTTGCGATTATTTGCGCTCTAGAAATGTTCGTAATAATAATAATAATAATAATAATAATAATAATAATAATAATAATAGTAGTAGTAGTAGTAGTGGTAGTAGTAGTGGTGGTGGTAGTAGTAGTGGTGGTGGTGGCAGCAGCAGTGGTGGTGGTGGTGGTGGTGGTGGTGGTGGTGTGGTGGTGGCAGTGGTGGTGGTGGTGGTGGTGGTGGTGGTGGTGCAGCAGGTGTGTGGTGGTGGTGGTGGTGCAGCAGCAGTGGTGGTGCAGTGGTGGTGGTGGTGCAGCAGGTGCAGCAGTGGTGGCAGCAGCAGCAGTGGTGGTGGTGGTGGTGGTGGCAGCAGCAGCAGCAGCAGCAGTGGTGGCAGTGGTGGTGGTGGTGGTGGTGGTGCAGTGCAGTGCAGTGGTGCAGCAGCAGTGCAGTGCAGTGGTGCAGTGGTGGTGGTGGTGGTGGTGGTGGTGGTGGTAGTAGTAGTAGCAGCCAGCAGTAGTGCAGTAGTGGTGGTGGTAGTAAGTGGTTAAGTTTTTCTTCGTTCAAGTTGGAGATGAAAGTTTTCACTATTGAGTCCAAAATTTATTATTATTATTACTATTATTATTATTATTATTATTATTATTATTATTATTATTATTATTATTATTATTATTATTATTATTATTATTATTATTATTATTATTATTATTATTATTATTATTATTATTATTATTATTATTATTACTGTCATATATGGAAGAGATTTGTGACTTTACAGAAATAATAATAATAACAGAAGTATTCGTTGTAAGTATACCGTATACGTTGTAAATATATTTGCCGGTGCGGTCTTAACACAGCGACAAGGCCCACGAGCGAAACTGAACCGATTCTTGGCCATCGCTTGTCATAACAGATGAACTTTCTTGCGTGAGATGGGGGAAAGGGGGGAAGGAGTCCAATGCCTTCTCCTCCCCGAACTCGTCCAAAAACCAGACGAAAATCGGCTCATCTCCATGCAGTCTGTCCTGAAACTGTCACAGGCGTCATTGCGCTAACGCCCGTTCATGACTCATCTTATAGGCTACCTTGCGTCTTTTCTTTCGCGTCCTAATTACAACGGACCCAGTTTAGAGACTTTTACAGCTGTTTTTACATGTTTTGAGCATTGTATTTGCGATCAGCACCTATACTGCAAAACGACCAACGAAGCGACTAAGATTCTGAACGCTTTATGTGGCGCCAGTATCAACATTCAACAATTATACCGGGTTCTCGGGGAAAGTCGTTTGGCATTTAAAAAAAGATTTGACCGGTTTTTCGAGGCTTAAAAATTAATGGCTTTCCAAAAATATCCGTTGACCTGTTAACACCGCAATACCGTCGGCCTCAGTTAGAAGAATGTTTGCCGAAGATTGTTAGCCCACAAATAGCAAAAGACATCAACAAAGTCTAAAGGACAGGACACAGAATACATTTCGACGGTGGGTTCTGGACGTCTGACCCACGATGCGCCCGCCATATCTAAGCTTAGACAATTCGCAACGACCTGTACAGACGGTACCGCTATTCTAGAATCTAGATTCTACAGAAGACGCTGCTGCCTCGACCTTCATTTTAGCGGAACGATAAGAAGCGAGCTGGCGGCGAGGTTGGGCCAGGAGAGACGGTGCAGCCGGTACATTGTACCGGTGTAAAGTCGTTATAATGACTCCCATATAATAATAACTCCCCTCTCATTATTATATGTATAATAAAGACTCCCCCTTCATTATTATATATATAATAATAACTCTCTCTATATTATAATAACTCCCAGAAGAAGTAGGCCTAAAAATTGAAAAAAATAACCCTAATTTATAAAAATGTCTCTAAAATGGTTAAAAGAAATTATAACCCCATTTCCAATCTCCCAGTTTTCAAAATTTCTGAAAGGACAGAATGTTAAACTACTTAGATGCATTTAATATGCTATCCACTGATCAATATGATTTCAGCCCTATTTCTCCACCTAAATGCCAATAATTAATTTAATTGATACCAAAACAACAAATTTTGAATCCCACAAGCACACTATTCGAACAATCCTCGATATAAAAAAGTTTTTGGTGTTCTAGACCATGGTATCTCAGCTGGTTTCGAAAAACTAAGGAGTTATTATAATATAGAGGAGTTATTATTATATATATAATAATGATGGGGGAGTCATTATTATATATATAATAATGAGGGGATTATTATATGGGAGTCATTATAATATACTATACCGGGGCCCATGGAGTTTTCAGGAGCCCAGATCCGGCGACGATAGTGTTTTTTTGCTTGTCAGGCTGTTTTTCGAGAGTTGATAACGTTTTTTTGCTTGTCAGATTTTTCGGAGACTTGATCAATTTTTCTAACGGCCCGCAATTTTTTTTTGTTCCGGGGCCCGGAATTTCTCTCGGCGGCCCTGGGCGAGGTGGGGGGGCGGGATTGAGGGGGTAACTGCAAGAAAAGAAACCTGTAAGGCGACTGAAAGTTAGTGAAAGAACAGATGAGATGAAATGTGGAATCAAAAGTTATCGAGACTAAACCGCATTCAAGACTGACAGACATGGGCGGATTCAAAGAGGGACACAGGGGCAGCCCCCCCAAAAAATGTCGAAAAGCCGTAATATCACGAATAAATAGATGAGTGTTGTTTTTTCTTCCCTTTATTATAATTTCGACAACAACCGTATGAAGGGGGAGCAAGAAACAGAAATCCCCCTCCCACATCCCCCTCCCACATCCCCAATTGCTCAGTACTGGCAGTGGCGGCTCCACCGGGGGGGCCAGGGGCCCGTGCCCCCTATTGAGAGCCTGGCCCCCAGTGCCCCCAGTTGGGACCTTATACTTAATGCTACATACATTAAACAACAAATGGTTGGCCCCCATGATTAGAAGTTGCCCCCAACGGTCCCCCCACTTGCCAAATCCTAGAGCCGCCACTGAGTACTGGTATTTGAGATACGAGTCCACCATCCAGTTTTCAACAGGCGCTGTAGAAGTTATTTTGACTAATAACGACGATGTTTAAATTCGCCTTGCTATAATGGGTTGTTTTTTAAACAAATCAAGATTTAGTGGCTCAGCAGTAGATCCTCTTGACGCGTCAATGATCTGACGTAAGCCTGGGCCTAATCTTTTTGATAGTCCACTTGTGACATTCGGCTTATTAAACGCTGGCTTTGCGGCCGAAAGTGAAAATGCGAGTTTGAACGGGTCATAAATGTTGTCGCGCTGGTCTTCGAGGAGTTAACAACACTTGGCGATTTTAATTTAGGCGTTTATAACAGGAAGATGAGTACTCTAATAATAATAATAATAATAATAATAATAATAATAATAATAATAATAATAATAATAATAATAATAATAATAACAGCAATAAACAATAATAATAACAGCAATAGTAACAATAATAGCAAGGTTTAAAGTGGTTCCGGAAGGTTTGCCTGCGTGAAAACCACTGTTATAGCCTACCAATCCAATCTAGTATCCTATAATAATAATAATAATAATAATAATAATAATAATAATAATAATAATAATAATAATAATAATAATAATAATAATAATAGTAACAATAATAGCAAGGTTTAAAGTGGTTCCGGAAGGTTTGCCTGCGTGAAAACCACTGTTATAGCCTACCAATCCAATCTAGTATCCTATAATAATAATAATAATAATAATAATAATAATAATAATAATAATAAATAATAATAATAATAACAGCAATAATAACAATAATAGCAAGGTTTAAAGTGGTTCCGGAAGGTTTGCCTGCGTGAAAACCACTGTTATAGCCTACCAATCCAATCTAGTATCCTATAATAATAATAATAATAATAATAATAATAATAATAATAATAATAATAATAATAATAATAATAACAGCAATAGTAACAATAATAGCAAGGTTTAAAGTGGTTCCGGAAGGTTTGCCCTGCGTGAAAACCACTGTTGTAGCCTACCAATCCAATCTAGTATCCTATAATAATAATAATAATAATAATAATAATAATAATAATAATAATAATAATAATAATATGTATTGCAATGTAATAAAGGATTTATATCGCGTCTCTTAATATTACTAATCAAAGGCGCTTCTGGCTTTAGAGTCGCTTGATAAGAAAATGAGACTTTAGTCTTCAAAATGAACTGAGTTTGGGGGTGATAGGCCTAAGTGAGACACTAGAAGATGGAAACAGTCCGTTTCACAAAGAGTGGTCAGTTCTCTGAATGACCGATGCTGTGTGAGGATGGAAGATGAGAGGGTTTTATCGTTATTATCAAATAACTCTCAACCTCAGGCAAATGTAAATCTAGATTTCAATCATCAAACGATAAGGGGTGACAGAATTGATAACAAATTCGGTCAATTTTTAAAAAAAAAATTTCTGACCATTGTATTGCGTCAACCGTTTCCTAGGTCAAAACTCGGATCATTTATAAAATTTCACGATGGGTCTTGACAAGATACACTGATAATATACTGTAATCTACAGCAATTAATTAATCATATCGATAACCAAGTAACGGGAACGTTGATAAGATAAAGGCATGCTTGAACCGTCCAAAATCGCGAAACCGAACTGAACTGAATATAGGAGACCGTTTTGCTGGAAACATACACTCTAGCAGTCAACAGTTGTAACCAGGTCTAGCTGGTTTTAACTCTTAATCGTGTGTAAATTTTTTCGCTTCAGGTGTGAAGAGCATGTTCTACGTGACGAACCAATTCTGAGACGGCGGCGAAGACACCTTAAACAGAAGTACGCGGACCCTGAAGGCGAGTAACGTCTTGTTATCTCTCTCTCTCTCTCTCTCTCTCTCTCTCTCTCTCTCTCTCTCTCTCTCTCTCTCTCTCTCTCTTGTCCGACACTAGGTGGCGTCTGAGTAACAGGTCGTCGACAAGACACTCTTCGATCGGCCACCGTTAAAAGGGAACTGTGAAGTTGACTTGGCGGCAAAGGCGGCTTAACGGGGAGGGTGGGTCAGGGGCCGTGTCACCTTATTGAATGCTTGCCCCCCCCCCAGTGGCCTCCATGCACACATTCTAAACAACTAAACTAGCATGGGCGCCCGCCAGGGATATTTCTAGGATTGTGAATTTGGGAGAGGAGGGGTGTCGACCTCAAATTGGGGGTGTCCGGAGCTAATTCGTATGCAATTTGTATGCATACCATTGTAACATTACCAAATTGGGGGGTCTACCTCAAATTGAGGGGGTGTTGGGGTGGTGTTAGGTCCCTGGGCCGCCCGCACATTAGGGCAAGAGGGAGCACTTTCACCCCTGGAAAACGCAACTACCAATATTTCACATTGAAATTTGACAATCTTGCTAAAATACTAACTGTGACCATTATGTGTTAAACTTAAAATGTGTTTTGACTCTCCTGAAAAAATTTCTGCGGGCGCTCATGTAAACTAGTCCAGATTTGCGAACAATATTTGGCCCTCATGTCACGACAGGTGAGTCAGCCAACACCTGAAATCCCGTCTCACCAATCGACGGCACTTGTGTTGCGTCACGGTCGAACCGGTGAAGTGTCGTTGCTTGCGCAAAGGCGTTGCAACAGCGGCGCCAAGCTGACAGATATATGTGCTTATATTTCTGCTCCTCGCGCGGTGGTTATAACTTATAAGGGGCACTTAATTTAATTAAGTGACTTAATCGATTACCGTTTCGTATCGTGGAGGAGTCGGTCGCCCTTCTGGACCAGAAACGGTGACAGAAAGTTATAAGGGCGAGTGTAGAGTGGGCGACCTACAAATTCACACCGCAAATTTCACACCGCAAATTCTCTTGCAACCTATATAATATGCTCCAGTAGCCTATTATTCAGACGCGTGCTGGACTTCGATTCTATCGCCGGCATCTTCTGGATCAACACAGACGAATGATTTTCTGTCTTTTTTTCTGCAGGTTCTATATAAAGAAGACTAGTTTCTGGGGCGTCTGGTAACCTTGGAAACTGCACGACCCCTCCAGTGTGGCCTGGATTGTCCAGAGTTCCGAAGCTTGTCTCTTTTCATTGATCCTTCCGAAGAGGCGCCATAGCGCTATAACAACCTATAGCCTCATTGTCTTAAGGATATATATATATATATATATATATATCGACCAGTGGCGGCTCCACAGGGGGGCCTGAGGGCCCGTGCCCCCTATTGAGTGTCTGGCCCCCCAGTGGCCTCCACTGTTGGGACCCTATACTTAATACTACATACATAACAACAAATGGTTGGCCCCTCCATGATTAGAAGTTGCCACCCCAACGGCCCCCTGGCCAAATCCTGGAGCCGCCACTGATATCGACCATTGTCTTGCTGACCATTCACCTTTCCCATGGCTATTTTAAGATAAGCTACGCATTTCCAAGATTTTTTTCTGGAGAAAAGCGACTCCGAGTAGAGTTGAAAGACTTTGACAGGCAAAAATTATATTACATTTCATACGTACATACATAGAGGCAGTTCCTTGGTCTATGAAGCCACTTGTCAGGTGTTTGCACATTTGCGTTTGGAAATTTACAGTTGATTTTACAATATCGGCCTATTTACAATATCAGATGCAAAACGCGTCGAAGCCAGAACTTAACGTTCAACTTAACTATATCGTAAATTCTACAAACCGGATTATATATTTTACTTTGGCAGATACATTATTCTAGGACTGTGGTATTCAATTGGCGACCCGTGGACCAGATCCGGCCCGCCCTCGGGCGTGAAATGGCCCGCGAAGAAACTGAAAAATAAGATATTACGCAAATTACATATTCGTGTCTTCGTAACTTTTTGGCATTTGGCAATTAATAAGAAATCAGACAACTAAATTTTTGTTGTTTGAGGACACGTGCCTCAATCCCACTCTACTCTACCCCAAGTGGATCGAAGAGGTCCGCTTTACATTGGTTTGGCCACGAGTCGCGTGAGAAACCCTAAAAACCCATATCTGCACTGAGAGGATGTACAGTAAAGTCAGTGGCGGCCTCAAGATTTGACAAGTGGGGGGGTGTTGGAGTGGCATCTTATAAGCATGGGGGCCAATCATTTGTTGATAGGCATGTAGTAGTAAGTATAGGGTCTGAACGGGCGGGTTACTGGGACTGGGGGGCATGCATTCAGTGGGGGCGCCCTCCGGGACCCCAAGTGGAGCCCCCACTGAGTTCCCTCTCTCAGGACTAAACATCGACTGTCAAAAATTAGATGTGTTATGTCGACTTCAGCGCCAACCCATTGGTGACGACCTACAATCCATCGACCGGTTGGGCATGTTAGACATATACTTAAATCTGACACACTAACCCCCGTGCGTTCAAACGATAACAGCGCTGCTATAAGAGGGCGGATGAAATTATTGTGTCTTAAGAGGGCCATGGACACCCGTTCAGACGACGTGACTTCAGTCGGGAAAGAGACCGCTTGAAATCCGTTCGGGATCTATTTGGGCCACCGGGTTGATGATATCATCGTGTAATCTTCGTCCTGTTCGATCGCTCTCTCTCTCTCTCTCTCTCTCTCTCTCTCTCTCTCTCTCTCTCTCTCTCTCTCTCTCTCTGTCTCTGTCTCTGTCTCTGTCTCTGTCTCTGTCTCTCTCTCTCTCTCTCTGTCTCTATCTGTCTCTGTCTCTCTGTCTCTGTCTCTCTCTGTCTCTCTCTGTCTCTGTCTCTCTCTCTCTCTCTGTCTGTCTTTCTCTCTGTCTCTGTCTGTCTGTCTCTCTGTCTCTCTCTCTGTCTGTCTCTGTCTGTCTGTCTGTCTGTCTGTCTGTCTGTCTCTCTCTCTCTCTCTCTCTCTCTCTCTCTCTCTCTAATGTACGAGGAGTCTGAAATCTGTGTCGGGTCTAACAGGGCCGCAGTAGCACAACTATAGATAAGACGGCCTCGCCGAGACGCTCTTAAATTATTGTTTTTGGACATCAAAATCACCGCCTTGCTCTACATCTCAGCGACAATGCGCCTACAATTATTCTATACACGTAGATGTAGGCTTAATAATTCTACAGCGAGCTGTTTATTATAACGATCTCACGGGATGAATTCAATTCGGTAGATACAGTACATGCAGACATGGATATGGGGGGGGGTTGGACCCACCTAAAAGTCGGATTGGGTTGGTTTGGCCACAGAACCTATTTTATTGATTAATTTCCTATACGGTCAGTAACCGGTTTTAAGAAATTGCATGTATTGTATTACGCTGGGATGGTCTGGATGGGTCAAGTAACCCAATTGTTTCGTGTGTTGGGTTGGATCTGGATCATGATGGGTTGGGTTTTTAAATATGGACCCATGTCCATGTCTGGATATAATTATTTGCTCTACAGGATAATTAAAACTGTGCCACGATTCGATTGATGCTTCGACAGCAACTAAGATGTACGAGGAAGATAAAAACCCAACTCTTTATTATTGATTTTAACGACTTTATTCAGCATTAATACGGAGACCACTCACAAGAGGATTAAATATACTGGTTTTCACACGGACTAATGCCTTATAAACCTCCTGAAATCACATTATTATTATTATTATTATTATTATTATTATTATTATTATTATTATTATTATCGGAGTGAGCGATGCTTGTCTTTGATACGAGTCCTGCAATATTGTTGTTGTCAGTTGCTCGAAGTAAACAAGTGAAGGTCACCTTCATTTCTCATTTATCTTCTGCACTCCTGGGGGCGAGGTTAGAGAGAGAGGAGAGAGAGAGAGAGCTTAGAGTAGAATTCCTTGGCCCTTTAGATCTCAACCCATTCAGATATTTTCCGGTCTGAAAGTTTTCGTTATTCGGCATCTATGAATACAGGACGTCGAGAACAGAATGGGAGAAGCTGATTTTAAGTATAGGATTAAAGATTTTATGCTCGATGCACATATTTCTATGGAAATATGTGTATCGCGATCACCTAAAAAAAGTAAAAATCAATGGCGGTTCCAAGAATTTTTGATGGGGGGGGGGAAGAATGCAAGGAATTTTTAGGAAGTTGTTGGAGGGATGCAACGAATTTATAAGAAGTTGGTGGGGGTGGGGATGAAATGAAATTCCGAAAAAGGTTGACAAGCAAAAAAGGTCATTAACAACAGTGTCTTGCCCGACAAATGTACAGAAAATATCCTGAAAAAGGCTGACAAGCAAAAATAAGTCATCAGACCTGTTTTGTATACAGATATGGCTGATACGCCTTCCCAGCGTTAAACTTTGATGACAAACAAAAGAAAGCTCGGCGTGTGGGATGCATCTCCAGTCATTCCCAACGTGGAACCGCCACGCAAATATGTACAGCTGCTCGGGAACGTCTCGAGGAGTGCATAGCAGTATTTCAACCGGTATGGCAGTGAACCATTTTCCCTAGTAGCCTATCTTAGTTCTGTTGTTGCGATTTCTTGATGAATACGTTCGCCATGTTCATCGCTAACCATATCGATGTCGTCAGGATCTTTATTCCAGATGCCAATGAAGAAAGTGGATCTTTAGAGACATACTACCAGTGTTTATTCTAGGCTTTCTCTGGGGAAAATCCCCCTAAAGTTGTTTAAAATCCTCCCCAACTTTTTATATGTTGGCTGGGGAATGGAAATTCCCCCAAGTGTGGAGACTCAGACCTTATCCCCCCAAACTTTTAAAATTCCCCCAATGTCAAGGTGGCTAGAATAAACACTGCATACTAAAGCAAAGTTTCCGCTTACATCAGCAAGTCTTCTACTATTTCTTTAGAGTTTTCAGTTTTCTGCCATAGCATTACAGAGAAAGTTTATAGACACAGAGTGAGAAGCAATCCAGGGGCTTGTTTCACAACACCCCGAAGCAAAAACTGTTGAGCTGGTCATCTTTGAAGAGCTCTCGAATCTGAAGATCCACAAAACTCCTCTGTTTAATCTGTGCCCTGCTGAGTTGACGGACTTTTCACGCAGGTTTCGGAAAGCTTGCCTTCACGAAGCTTTTCAACAGACCTAGTTTGATGCGAATGAGTGGTGGCAGAATTAATTTTGTCAGTCTCGAACAGAGCTGGGTGCTGGATATACGCCTCTTTAATTGCCACATTTTTTCTGGGAGTCCACTCCTTCAGCAAACAGTGCAATTCCCTTTTTCAGCTATCCCACTCACTTTAGAAACAGCTGTATACACTTCTTGAAGGCGCTATATAAATTCACGAGACTTACTTACTTACTCTTCGTATCTTTCGACATCTCGTTTCGGCATCTTCGAGTCATCTCTGTTTTCTACGAAACGTTCTTACCTAGATCCAGGACAGTATGTATAGTACAGTAGATGTGGTTACTGGAGAGAAAAAAAAATCACACTGTAATGAAATACGAAACCTATTGACCAACTGAGGAGCACGCTCACAAACACACACACACACACACACACGCACAGGGACACGAAGACGGGCAAGAGACCGACAACAACAGTGACATACTATATATAGTGGCCATTTAATAGCGCAGCCTTGAAAGCACCGCTTGAAAAATAGAACGCGGTTACGTGAGTACCATGAAATCACGAAAAAACATGAGTGATCACTATCACGAATGAGAAAAGAGTTCATCATATTAACGTGTTTTCTTTATATTCTGTCAATCCGACGGCTTGATTCTAAATCATTAACCTGAATATCGAACGCATAGGGGACAGTATATTAATGGTAACGTGATAAAAGAAGAAGGAACAAACTTCGATAATAAAAATCGTCGGGTACGTTAAAAAAGCGTTTCCGTTGACCAATGTTAAAGATTACGTTCTGTGCGGGAGAGACTATCTATGTTTATTGCACAAAATTTTACGATTCAGCTTATGCAACCGTAAATAGCATTTTGCTTTCGCTGGAAACTTCAACGCAATAGGCACAAGACCCGAAACCAAAAGCTACCGTAGACGAAAGTGAATCCAGTTCAGTCGCTCGTCTGTGTAGGCCTATATTGTTACAACGGCAAGTACAGTTCGGTACTGAAGTCCGTTCTTAACAAAATTTAACATGCAAGCCCAGTGCATTTTTTTCTCTAGGGTAAATGGTCTGGGAATTAATTTCACGTCTGTTTTGTCGTAAGAAACTATACATTGAATTAACAGGATATTTAAAAAATTTTAAGTCTTTTACACAAAAGCGAAACAGACTTAGAATCAATATATCATTGAACTGTCCAGAGTAAAATTTCTGCACGATACTGGTATTAGATAGCCTACATGCAGCTTCCAGAATCTGACAAAAAGGCATGGGAACGCCGGCGTTCGCGTGCATTCGCACTGAAAAAGCACTGTACATTGGCACTGTACGTGGCTTGTACAGTGTGCACTGTACAAGCCACGTAAATTACAGATCTTCACATATACGAATGAAGACTTCATCTGGGTTTCTAGCGTTGGTTCGGCTCGGTTAAAAAAATCCAAAACCTATACATGATCGGTTTTTAAGGCTGCTGACGTGAGAAGTCTTTCCGGTGTTTTGCTGCTTTCTCATTTCCAAGAACGAATCCACCATGCCCAGCACCGTTCGGCGACACACGTTTGCGCCGCCTATAGCAGTATAATGTCAGCCGAATATGCCTGCTATAGGAGTATCTGTCGGTCGTATACCGCGTCGATAGCTCTGACCGCTCGTGACACAGGTCAGATATGTTGCTAATAGCCCGAGTGGCGCGAGAGACGCCAACACGGCGGCGACAATCCGTGGCGCTCTGGCTGTCGATGGCTTATAAAACGCCTCTCTGCAGGGCGACCGGAGAAGAGTCGCCGAAGAGAGAGATCGAGAGAGAGACCTGTCGAAGAATAATTCAGAACTCGAAAGACGATTGAAAGCAGAGGCGTTCTCATTCGTTGCGTATTCATACTTCAGCTTTCGTCGAAACTGACGTTACTGTACAGTAATCCGGTTGGACATTTTTTGCATTTTAAGGCCCGGGTCAGTTTGACCCAAATGCAGGACAAGAGATTGTTTAATTGAATTCGCGAATAATTAGGGCCTAATCAATATACAGGGTGGCTCAAAAGTCACGTTTAGGTTTTTGCATTTAATATAGTCCGGTTTTGCGCCACTCTGTTGTTGTTAGAATGTTAAATTATATATACAATGGTCGACAGTGAAATGTTGCTGACTTTAAAAGGACAAAATCAGTATTTTGGTGTCCTGAACACGAATATGACCATGAAAATGTTTCATTGACTCTCGTTTTGAAGATATTTCATATAGCTCATTTTCTATGTTCCACTCTGTAAATTTACCTAGTAGGATTGTAACAAGCTGCTAAATGAACCTTAAATGATGTAATATTGTATCACATTGCATAATGCCCCATAATATAATAATTTCATTTTGGTAACATGACTTTTGTAAAAATTTGCTGTCCAGTTATTTATTGATAAAATGTTTGCAATTTAATTGAGCTTTTCAAGAGTTTGGAAAATAGGAAGTGATATCTCATGAAATAAGTAAAATAAACTAAACGAACTTCCAATATAGATTAGACTGCAAACATCCATTTATTTTACTGACAAAATAAATAACTGGTAGGAATCAATATATCATGATGAGTTCTACCAAAAAAGTAGACGAGTCCTTTTTTCATTGCGGGGGGTCAATCCATTTGAACATAATGTCCACATCACTCCATCGTAAATATCAAACTTAGTTAGGCCTATAATGCATATTATTTTTGGCATTTCACTCTGTTCTCGTTCAATCGTTGAAAGCAATGATTGGTTAGAAAAATTAATCACGTGTAGAGCTCGACAACGATGATTGGTTTGAAACATTAATCACGTGTAGAGCTCGACAACGACGATTGGTCGATTGAAGTTGATCGCCGCGGTGACAGTGGTCGTGGTCGTCCAGCTGGTGGTCGGGTCGAAGATACTCGTCTTTCCTTTCGGACATTGTCTCAACTCACATCTGCTGAACGCCGAGAGACTGGCCCAGATTCTGACCGACGCCGGACACGACGTGGACATGCTGGTCGGGTCGGTCTACTTCCGCTTCGACCATCTCTACCACCACGGAGGACCGCGACGCACCTTCCGGGTGGTCCACTTCGACGTACCGGAAGACCAGTTGACCGTGTGCGACCACGATTCGCTGGACTTCATGCTGCACGCGCCGCTGACCACGCGTTTCGCGTCGCTTTTCGACACTTTCCTCAGGTACTGCGACGCCTTCTTTTACGGCGAGACGGTCACTCGGACCCTGAAGAGGTCGAACTACGACCTGGTCGTCGTCGAGGCGCTCGACCCGTGCGGACGCGTCCTGGTCGACTACCTCGACGTTCCGTTCGTGCTCCTGGTCTCCGCCGGGCTCGGTCACTTCGACAGCAATCCGCGTCCGCCGTCCTACCTGCCCGCGGCCACGGCGCCCTTCACCACTCACATGACCTTCAGGCAGAGAGTCGCCAATACCGTGCTGAAGGTCATGTACGACAAGGTCATTCCGGCGCTGCTCGACCCGCTGCGGCCCTTCGAAGGTCTCAAGGTCAAATACGGAATCAATGCGTCGCTGTCTCTCGCCGACAGTTTCGATCACGCTGCCCTAAGGTACATTGACAGGTCTTTATCAGTGGCGTTATTTCACACTTTTCATTTCTTACGCTGAAATTTTGTAAAATTTTCTTTTAAAATTTTTTTAATTTTTGGAAATTTTTTCGACCTAAGTTTGAGTTTCGAAAAAAGTTGACGACCTTTTTTGTGACCTTTTTTTTGCTTGTCAGCCGTTAGGGGCTTCTAACCTTTTTTTGCCCCCCCCCCAAACGCAAATGACGTCCCTGTTTTTGTTTTTGTTCCATATTAATACATTATAAATTAATGTTTTCATTTTTTTTCAGGGGCCCCCAGCCCCCCAAATGACGCCTCTGGTCTTTATAGGCGACATTATTATGCTCAGCATCTCATTTCTTACGCTGTCGTAAAAACTTTAAAAATATTCTGACGACTTACAGTCCATTTGAATTATTTCATTCACATTTATTTACTACAAGACCAGCATCATAAAGACAAATAAGTTCAGTATACATATTGATGCAAGAAACTTAACTAACTTACATGTATACTAGAAAAGAATCTAACTTAAACTAGTGTACAAATTTTGAGTGACTAAATAGTTATGTTTGTAATTCAGCCAATTTAGCTATAGTAAGTTATTAGCCAATTAGCTGATCAGGGTTGATCATTAGATAAATGAGCCAGGGATAACCTATAAGGGATAAGGATCCCATAAGGTGGGTTTCCCAGTTTGTAATTAGCTAATTAGCAGCGATGCATGCTTCTATTATAAGTACAGTGGAACTTCGTTATATCGGACTCGGTTATAGCGCACAATCGGTTATATATATAACGTACAGCAATGTACTGCCCCATTTGATGCGCTTCATATAACGCACCTCGGATATAAAGTGATGTTCTTCTTTCTCTTGACGCCAGGTTGGTCAATTCGGACTTTTCCATCGACTATCCGGCACCGATCGAACCGGACACGGTCCTCGTCGGGGGCTTCTCCGTCGAGAAGCCGCCGTCTCTGCTCTCCGCCGACCTGGAGAGCTTCGTCAACGGCTCCGGCGATCACGGAGTCATCGTCGTGAACTTCGGCACGATCGTCAAGAGCTTCAGCGCCGACTGGACGGCGTTCTTCGCCGGCGTCTTCGAGCGCCTGCCGCAGCGCGTCGTCTGGCGCCACTCGGGCGGCGGCGGCGGCGCCAACGTCACCCTCGGTCCGAACGTGAAGCTCGTCCGCTGGATGCCGCAGGCAAGCCTGCTCGCCCATCCGCGAACGCGTCTCTTCATCTCCCACTGCGGCCTCAACAGCGTCTTCGAGGCGGCCAGCTTCGCCGTTCCGCTGATCGCCCTGCCGCTGTCCGGCGACCAGTTCAACCAGGCCGTCCGGGTCACCGACTACCTGGAGATGGGCGTGGCGCTCGACATCCACTCCGTCACGAAGGAGTCGCTGTTGGCCGCCGTCGAGCAGGTCCTGAACGATCCGAAGTACGCGAGAAACGCCAAGGAGGCGGCCGGACGGATAGCCGACCAGCCGCTGTCGGCGACCGAGAAGATCACCTTCTGGATCGACTACGTCATACGACATCGCGGGGCCAGGCATCTCAGGTCGGACGCTCTGCGGTTGCCATGGTATCAGTACCTGTGTCTGGACGTGGCCGTCTGCCTGACCGCCCTGGCCGTTCTGTCCGTCGTCGTCTGCGTCGTCGGGCTCTACTTAGTCTGGTGCCTTGCCGCCTGCATTCTGTCGACTTTCATCGGGCGCGTGGGCAGACTATTCGTTAAGCGCAAACTGCACTGACACCCATAAGTAAGCAGGAGATTAGACGGTTTACGTAGAGGAATGACCCATTATCTTACAAAATGCGGCTTTAAAAGTCGCATGGCTAACATGACTGTTAGATGGTTAACATGACTGTTCAATGGTTAACATGACTGTTCAATGGTTAACATGACTCGTAAATGGTTAAAGTGGTTGTTAAAAAGACTGTTAAATGGTTAAAATGACTGTTAAATGACTGATGCATTGTTAAAATGACTGATACATTGTTAAAATGACCGTTAGATGGTTAATTTGACTGCTGAAATTACCGTTAATGAGTGACGTCAACAATTCGTTTACTGCGGCGGTGACAACCAAGCCGCTGACTGAAAAGATAACTTTTGTAACATCCTGTAATTTGCAATATGCGAAGTTCGTATTTACCTGTGCAAACGATGAAACTAAATGATTCATGTACACTTATGCCTATGTTTTTTGTCTTGAAACAGTTACAAGGCTAAACTGTGACCATGGTCAAGAGAAGAACGCTTTTATATACACAAAAATCATCTGTTACGTTTGTCGATGTGTTTTGATAACGTGTTACTTCATTTTGGCTTTAAATAATTTAAAAACACTACTGCAAAAATCATTCCATAAACTCAAATCTAAATTGGTTCTGTTTAAATCGCTCGTTGGCATCTGGCTGAATAATTATTGTCCGAATAATAATAATAATAATAATTTTAATACTTATAATAATACTAATAATAATTTTACTACTTATAATAATAATAATTTTATCACTTATAATAATAATAATTTTATTACTTATAATAATAATAATAATAATAATAATTTTACTACTTATAATAATAATAATAATAATAATAATAATAATTTTACTACTTATAATAATAATAATAATTTTACTACTTATAATAATAATAATAATATTAATAATTTTCCTACTTGAACGTACGGTACATTAAGATGTCAGAGAAATCTCGACGTACAGTACAGTATGGACACACCCTTTGCGTCTCTTTCATATTAATAGGTCTTTTTGCCATTCAAGAATCTTCAATAGCCGCCTTAGGAAAAGTCACCCAATTGCTCATTCACCATTTGTAGTATAGGCCTATGCAGGCTTCGGCCAGCGGCAGTTCACTGCAACAGTCGATTAGGCCAGTCTTCAATTATAATTAATCAGTAGCTGCATTTTACGGACTTTTGTCATCTGTTATACATTAGGAACTCGAAAAGAACAGTTTTTATTTAAATATACACAAGAACCTTTCACAAGAAGCAAAAAGGTTACAGTCGAGCAAAGTCACAGATGTAAGGTGAAATACACGTACAAAATCGAGCTGAAAAAATCGGTAAAACATTAAACATTGCATTATCTTCTTTCGGATATCCTCTGTCGAGTCCTCCACTTTCTCAATATACTCGCTTCGAACAGACTTTCTTGCGGCAATTAAGGCAGACGAGGAAACAGTCAACTAATGCGACAAAATCAAGAACTTCAAAACGCTCTGAGTAATTTACAGGTTTAAAAAAACACATCAAAGACGCATAATATTTAAGTGATTGAAACCTAAATATGGCATTCAATAGTTAAAACGTTTTACACAACAGCTATAGACAGTTTCTCGACAATACTGACCTTTTCTATGACAATAATTGGAATTTATAATGTACATTAATCGTTATGGGAGCGTATTGAGTCCTTGGGCATTATGTATCGGCGTCAGCAGTTTAATCGAAATATTAAAGTAAGTTGCGACAGTGTTTAACAAAAATTGATTTCGTCTAAACAGTGGAGAAATAGCGTATTAGTGCCTGTTTTCAATACAATAATATTATATCAGCATTGAAGAGGTCCTTCTTCGTAACATTTCTCATCATAATCCTCAACTTCATCTGGAATTTTAAATACAATGAATCCACGAAATGCTAGATGTTCAGCGAAAATATGCGCTAGATAAAAAGTTATTATAAGCAAATCGGTGCATCATGAAATCTTTGCATTCTTGCTGTCTTGTGGCACGAATTGGCACTTGTATAGTTTCAAACGCTTATATATATGCGCTATATATATACGAGATATAGCCATATATATAGGCCCATATATATATAGGCCCATATATATATATATGTATAATTATTTCTGGGAATGACTTTCTCTTTTAGGCCTGCTCTCCACACTCGTGTGTGTAGGCCTACAGCTTTCCTGTCTGCCAGGGAGCAAGATGTCGGGGTCTCGAAGATAAAAAATATTCTAAGATGGTTTTTGCCCTTCGTCTAAACCGCAAAAGTTTTCACATTTCAAACGACAGTCCCTAATATAGTTTCACGAAGCTTCATCTTCATCGACGACCGTGAGCTGATCCCTGCAGTCACGTTACCAAACTATATTCCAGCTACTATAGCCTAATGTAGACTGTAGATACAGTATTCCGGCAATATTATAAAGTAACCGACAGAGGCATTTAGGCCTATGACATTGTTAACTGGAAAGTTTCGTACTCGAGTCGTAGACGCAAAGACAGAGATGCCAAAGAATGAGATTACACAGCAAGACCATAATGCATGGAATGAATGGATGGGTGAAACAAACAGTGGCTCTCACACAGGGCAGACATTACTGAACCACTTTAAACCTTACTATGATTATGATTACGGTTATGATGACGACGACGACGACGACGATGATGATGATGATGATGATGATTATTATTATTATTATTATTATTAACCATGTTTTAACTGGATCAATTGGTCTCGTACTCTCGTAGCTATCGATACAAAGCTTTATTTTGTTCTTTGTTCCTAGCTCCAGCATCCAGCAACGAACAATGAAACGTAGTGCATAGAAAAACGAGAGGGCGTAGCAAAAGAGACCAACTCATACTATTTTAGGCAGTGGCGCACCTAGGCGTGGAGGGGACGGTCCGCCCCGGGCGGTACAAGAAAGGGGGAGGATTCAAAATTTTGCATACAAGCAAGCAAGAAAAATGACACATTGTTTCAGCTTGTAACAGTCATTTGCGATCCATTCATCCATCTATGCATATTTACATGTACTAAGCCTATACAAGTATACATACTTTTGTCCATTGAATTGACATTAGATTAGTAAATAATATTTAAGAATTTTGACCACATTTACTGATATACAGATTAGAACAAAGTGTCGCGACTGGGAAGAGGCGGCATCTAGGATGAAAGGCGGCCCCTGTGATCGGGGGGGGGGGCGGTACCTATGACACCGCCACGGGTGCCAAAATGCTCTAGGTACACCACTGATATTAGGACCCTATCTCTATCTAGGGTCGTTCCCCGAAAAGGGGGTGACGAAGTCTTGAGGTAAGAGTGGCACAGTTCCTCCTGAGGCGGTTGAGATTCGAGACCGACAGAAACACGTTTGCTCTCGGTCGGCTGCCAAAACGGAATTATTCGTGTCTCGTTCGGAGGGTCGTTAGATTTTGTTTATGCAGAGCAGTGCAGCGAATTCTGAAAAGAGAAACAAAGACGTAAAGCTGCATCAATACATGAATACAACAATACGTATTCGTCAAAAATAACAACGACGAATATCATGTCACGATAATGTTGTTTCAGTCATTTGTGATCCATGCATCTATGCCTGATAGGTTACGTCTAGCGTACTGAGCTTTTAGCTTAACAAATATTCTATCAACCGGTTTCGACCTACCTCAACGTCTCTGCAGTACTTTTTGAAATATAATATAGAAGGCAACAGGGATTTCAAAACAGCCAAAAAAATTCTCCTACGTCTTGAATAGTAACTACGATGTTATTATTATTATTATTATTATTATTATTATTATTATTATTATTATTATTATTATTATTATTATTATTATTACTATTACTATTACTACTACTACTACTACTACTACTACTACTACTACTACTACTACTACTACTATACTATTATTATTAGTTTATTATTAGTTTGAGTTTATTTGGTTTTTGTTCAGTTGATTTGTGTTTTTCCTTGTTTGTGTACTATTTTTTTGATGCTGTGCTTGTCACGAATAAAGATTATTATTATTACTAGGTGTTTACCCGTCAAAAATGACGGGGGACATTGGCTGTTCTACCACCCGATTTTGCGCAAATGCAACAGCATTTTATGACGGGGGAGATTGGCTGTTTTACCACCCGATTTTGCGCAAATGCAATAGCATTTTATGACGGTGGAGATTGTCTGTTTTACCACCCGATTTTGCGCTAATGCAATAGCATTTTGCGCAATTAGTTCTCCTTCACTCGCCGCCTTTTCCTTCAACCGAGTTAACGCCCATTCGCAGGAATTTTCTGAACCTTGATAGTCAAGGAAGGTGTACTGATTTGGCAGTGTCGAACGACATGCAGTGCTTGATTCTCTTGTTTGCTGTGCTGCTTTTCACGCCGAGCAACAGCCTGCTCCTCATTCTCACTTGATTGTCGGAAAGCTCGTGAACGCTGAACTGTTTGTTTTGCACGGACGGTTAGAAAGAGGAATAAAAAAGCTAAACAATGGTGCAAACCTCATCTTCTTAACTCTTATATAGCCTGAGATATAGCAAATTCAAAAAAAATGGAAACTTTCTCAGACTTCAAAACTTTCATGAAATTCACCGATAATACTTATGTTCAAACATTGGGGTCATCAGGTTAGAACTGATAGATCTTTGCCAAATGTCGACCGATTTTCAAACTTTTTGGTTTATTTTGTTCCTCTGACATCCCTTTACAACTTTGCCGCTGACCAAAGTGGGGTTACCGCTGAAAATATTTTGCTAGGGGGCTTTAAAAGTTTTTCGGGGGGAGAGGGTGATATTTTAGGACGTAAAGTGGACTCTACCCCAATTTTTTTGTTTTGCACGGACGGTTAGAAAGAGGAATAAACAATCTAAACAATGGTGCAAACCTCATCTTTTTAGCTCCTATATAGCCTGAGATATAGCAAATTTAAAACGTTATATCAATCATTTCTGAAGAACGCTTTTCCAAAAATTAAAAAATCCTCAGTACGGTGACGGCGTCTGAAAATTTAATCCCCACTTGAGGGGTAAAATTTAAAAAATAGGTATTGAGGCTAGGAAGGAATATATATATATATATATATATATATATATATAATAACAGGGGAGCAGGGCATTGGGAGAGGAAGGAGAGATTTGGGAGGAGGAAAGTGTGTTGTACGGGTTTTCGGAGCAGAGAGGGTACGGGGGTTGGGAGAGGGTGAGAGGAGGAAGAAGGGAACAGGGGTTTGGGGCCTGTCGGGCATGGTGGGGCGGGTATGGGTTGGGGCCGGGCGATTGGGAGAGGGATGGCGAGAGGGAAAAGGGATGGGGAGAGGGAAGGGAACGGGGTTTGGGGGGATTGGGAGAGGGATGGCGAGAGGGAAAAGGGATGGAGAGAGGGAAGGGAACGGGGGTTGGGGGCGATTGGGAGAGGGATGGGGAGAGAGAAAAGGGTTAGGGAGACGGAAGGGGAACGGGGGTTGGGGGCGATTGGGAGAGGGATGGGAGAGGGAAAAGGGTTGGGGAGACGGAAGAGGAACGGGGTTTTGGGGAAGATTGGGAGAGGGATGGGGAGAGGGAAAAGGGTTGGGGAGACGGAAGGGAACGGGGTTTGGGGAGCGATTGGGAGAGGGATGGGGAGAGGGAAAAGGGTTGGGAGACGGAAGGGAAAAGGGGGTTTGGGGCCGGGGCGGGAATAGGTTGGGGCCTGGGCGATTAGGAGAGGGATGGGGTGAGGGAAGGGGGGGACGGGGGTTTAAGCTGCAATTAAGACGCTTCGTTAAACGCTCCGGTTTGATTAAACAATATTTGGTTGTCAATGACAACAGCGTCTTGCAATACCCGCCGTGTTGCGGACGGACAGACGCGACAGACGCGACAGACGGACATCGAGAATTATATATATAGATTATTATTATTATTATTATTATTATTATTATTATTATTATTATTATTATTATTATTATTATTTAACAAGCCGATTTATATAGCGCCGTACACATGAATAAAGTTCAAAATCAAAAGCGCTTTACAGTGTACAGTCCAAATGATTTTTGAGAACAGAATGTTTTGAGTTATCTCTCGCGACGTCTGAGCGGTGCTCTTATGTTGTTGTTCTGCGTATTCCGGCGATTCAGGCTTTTCTGGGAACATTTAGATGTCAGCAAACAAAAGAAAGGAAACAAAGACGTAAGCGTATAAAAAAAGAAAAGTACACGTAGGACATTCATTGCCTTGGCCTTGACAGAGAATAGGGAAGAGAAATAGCAGAGAATAAAGAAGTCTCCCCACCCCCGCTGCCAACCTCTATACGAGGAGAACGTGGAAACGGAGCAAAGAGATTGATTACAATTGGCAAGATCATTTACGAACGCGAAGCCAAAGCTCCGCTCGTTGTATCCAAAGTCTCTAAATCTTAATTGGAATTCCACCCGCAAAGCCAGCCCACAGAGAGGGACCTACGAGACGCACGGAATAGAGGGCGATGCAGAGGCCGAGAGAGAGAGAGAGAGAGAGAGAGAGAGAGAGAGAGAGAGAGAGAGAGAGAGAGAGAGAGAGAGAGAGAGAGAGAGAGAGAAGCAGAGAGATTGGACGCAATATCCACTCGCCGTAAAACATTCTCCGAAGCAGCCCGGAGATTCGGAGAACGAAGGAGTCGAAAGTCAGAGCAATGGGTTTCCCTCCTTCCCTCCCTCCCTCCGCCCCTATATATATATATACACACAGCGATTGATTTACTAAAGAGAATAACGCATGATTTTCTCATCGATTCGAGACAACGTTTGGTCGGCAAACAGAACGAAAATTCGAAGTCAACAGAGCATACACGGACGGACGAGAGAAAAAATGCCGGACAATGAACAGAGAGAGAGAGAGAGAGAGAGAGAGAGAGAGAGAGAGAGAGAGAGAGAGAGAGAGAGAGAGAGAGAGAGAGATACATACATACATACATACATACATACATACATACATACATACATACATACATACATACATACATACATACAGAGACAGACAGATACAGAGACAGAGACAGAGACAGAGACAGTGACGGGACAGAGACAGACAGAGATAGGGACAACAGAGATAGGGACAGGTACAGAGACAGACAGGCAGACAGACAGAGAGACGGAGAGGCAGAGAAACACTCAGACAGAGACATACAGAGACAGAAAGACAGAGAGAGGGAGTGAACAGAGAGAGAGAGAGAGAGAGAGAGAGAGAGAGAGAGAGAAAGAGTCGATAGATCGATATAACTCGATGGGTGTTACCGTCGTAGCTTATGAGTCCGTCGTGATCGTGATCGGCTTCTTCGATCATTTCTTCGATCTCTTCTTCGGTCATCTGGGCTCCGATGTTCCTCATCACGAATCGGAATTCGTCGGCGTTGATGTGTCCGCGGCTTTCCTTGTCGAAGACGCGGAAGGCTTCGCGGATCTCGTCCTCCACCGAGTCCGTGTTCTGGATCTTCTTCGCCATCATGTTCAGAAATTCCGGAAAGTCAACAGTTCCGCTGCCTATACGAGAAGCACAGCGACAGCAGCCACACTGCTCACTCTTACATCGGTACCATTATAATAAACTCGGCTGGCGTCATAAGGGGCCGTCCATAAATGACGTCACGCACTTAGGGGTGCCGGGGGGGGGTCAAACACGTGTGACGATGTGTGACGACGGAGGAGGGGCGGGGTTCCAGAAATGTGACGTCACAAAATACTAGATATTTTCATCAACACGGCAAATTCGGCAATGCCATGTTACCGCAGAATTGAACGTATTTTACGCTTATAATTATTATACTTCATTTTAAAAAACGAATTTGAACAAGTTTCTGAATATTGTTTCAACTATAATAATCATACTGAATATTTTCAAGCGAAACATTCATTTTGACATTGGGAAGACGACAAGATGGCGGGTGGGTGGAGGTTAACGCGTTGTGACGTCATATTTGAGGGGGTTTGACTTTTCTGTGATGACGTTTGCAGAGGGGAGGGGTAAAAAACTGCCCAAAAATCGCGTGACGTCATTTATGGACGGCCCCTAAGTTCATGACGGCTCTCGTATTATGGAAAATCAAGTGAAAGTGGCATCGATCCTATTGGTTGAACAAAGACGGTGAAATGAAAGAGACCAAAGCGGCGGATAGAAGAACGTTACATACAGTAGTGGTTCTCACGCAGGGCAGATCCTACTGAATCACTCTAAACCCTGTTATAATAATTATTTATATAATAATACTGAGTTTGATTTTCTTAACCTAATCACTTAAGCAATCGAATGGATATCTGATATCCATTCATCCATCTGTCCATCCATTCATTCCCAGCTTTCATTTATCCGGCAATCAATTCGGCCATTTAATAATTTTTATTCGTTCTTTCTTTCCTTCCTTCCTCGGTTTGATTCTCTGTTGCTTTCTATCTCCTCCAATAATTCTATTTTCATAGATTTATCCCCAAGGTCAAGAAATAAATACTGTATGTGTAATAAAAGTCGCAAAAGCATTCAATACTTAAAGCACGACACGACATTGTCATCATCATCATCGTCGTCGTCGTCATCATCATCATCATCATCATCAACGTCGTCATTATCATCACCACCATAATCGTCGTCGTCATCAATGCGAAGATACAGGGCAAAAGAGACCTAAACTGTGCAAAGGCGTTGGCTGCCAAACCTTAAGACTCTGTGCTCGGTGTTTTCTATGCATTGCACAGTATCTATGGTCATCCGTGCATCTCTTGTGCTGCCGCAGAACGACCGAAATATGAAGCGACTTACAGGTTCTCGGACATTTTTATTTTAACAAATGCTCCACTCATAGACCAGAAGGACTCGACGAGAGAGAGAGAGAGAGAGAGAGAGAGAGAGAGAGAGAGAGAGAGAGAGAGAGAGAACAAAAAATGCGAACACGGAAACAAGAAGTCCCCGAAAGCAAATAGGAAAATTAGCGTCAGTCTCCCCAACCTACACAAGCCGATGGATTAGGGGACGAAACCGAACAGAGGTCCGACCATAAAGCACCCCTAATCCGTCCGATATTACGACTGTCCGAGCGCGCCGACCGAGCCTGCCTAGTATTTAGACCGACGATTGCCTGCCTCGTCGTCGCCAATGGTCTTACCGTGGGCGGGATAGGGTGGGTGGAGGGGTGGGGGTGGGAGAGGTCTCGCATCAATCAGGTGTCGTTGTTGCCCGAGAGGCTTTGGCGCGGGTCTTAAGGACTCAGCCGGCTATCAGTGGGACGCCGGAGGTCCGAGGTACCTCGGACGACTCGACCTCGAGGAGCGGAGTCCGGGTTGAATCCGTGAATTAAGTGTTGTGGTCGTGGGGCGAAGGTTGCTTCGCGGGTCTTGGTATGGCGATCCAGAACGCTGCCCGCCGTCCGCCGCGGCTGCTGCCGGACAAAGGACGCTCTTTTGGACGACACAGTCCCGTTCAGAATCAGACAGCGTTGAATGCAGACAGATATATTAGATATATTAAGACTAATATTTTATTATTATTATTATTATTATTATTATTATTATTATTATTATTATTATTAATATTATTTATTATTATTTATTATTATTATTATTATTAGTAGTAGTAGTAGTAATAGTAGTAGTAGTAGTAGTAGTTATAGTATAGTAGTAGTAGTAGTAGTAGTAATAGTAGTAATAGTAGTAGTAGTAGTAGTAGTAGTAGTAGTAGTAGTAGTTTGGTAGTATATCAGTATTAGATACAGGCAGGGGGGTAGGGCGGCTTTACAGGGGACTAATATTTTATTATTATTATTATTAGTAGTAGTAGTAGTAGTAGTAGTAGTAGTAGTAGTAGTAGTAGTAGTAGTAGTAGTAGTAGTATATCGGTATTAGATACAGGCAGGGGCGGCTTTACAGGGGACCCCGTGCCCTCTTTTGAATGCCTGACCCCCGCCCTTAGTGACCCCCATACTTTGATGCACTCATTCTAAGCAACTAGGCTAGTCCAGGCTTATGAAAAATAATTGGCCCCCCGTGCTATACCAACGCCCCTTCCCCCCACTTGCGGAATCCTGGAGCCGCCACTGCATACATGTTGGATTGGGGTGGGGACGGAGGAAAATGTATCTCGCTGTCTTAGATTGCCTAGCAAAAAATGTGCAACAATTTAAGAGCAATACTACAGTATAAGACTCAATAACGGTAAATTTTAAGGTTAGGCATTCATTCTAGCGTGTAATGCTAATCTGATCTTATATAATCTTAAACTTCTATAGCGCCACTTCGCAATGCACAGGAGCATCAACCGATGGCACACCAAAATCCAAATATCTAAAGATCCAGGTCAAATCCAGGGTATCCGGTCGAACAAACGATGCGATGACAATTCGAATTTCTCACCCCCCCCCCATCCCCATCCCCGAACTGCTATAAATCACCCCATCCCGTGGCAGAGTTCCTAGAATTGCTAGAAGAGGTTCGACCGATATAAATCGGACTCATCATGTTTCCGGTGTTTCTATGTGTATTACTCCATGGGCGTCCGCAGAAATTTGTCCATGGGGGGTGCAAAACAGGGTCTTGTGACGAAAGAAATGACAAAATGTTCAGGGGGTGCAAAACAAGGTTTTGTGACGAAAGAGTCAAGTAATTTTACTTTCTCAAAACTCCACAATTTTTCCAGGGGGTGCAATTGCACCCCCTTGCACCCTCTCCGCACGCCCATGTATTACTCAGTACTTCCGTGCTGGAACTTCGCAGCCCATTTATCCCGGCGTATAGGAACGAGGCTCTGGTATTCACAACGAGGCTCTGGTATTCACAACGAGGCTCTGGTATTCACAACGAGGCTCTGGTATTCACAACGAGGCTCTTGGCTGTCAGCAAGAGACAGCCGCGATGCGTCGACGACGTGGATGCAGAAAGCAGCAACAGGACTTCTTTCCGGAGAATTTATGTAGCGCCTGCCGTCGTCACCGAAAAACGTCAACCCTGAATACAAATCCAACGCTGGCGCCATGCAGCCATGACTAACGGTCGCTAGAAGTTTGCTGTGTCTGACAGGAATTCTTAGCGAACCCATTAGAAATAAACAACAAGAAAACCCAGATTTTGGATTGAAATCTCTCTCCAATGCACAGTTTCCACTACTGAACTACAGTGTATGAGTGTATATAGGCCTACGGTATTATGTGGCGCTAAACAGTTTTTTCCTCTCTCTAGAAAAAATGTGCCGGAAGGAACGTTTAGTTTATATGTTTTATTTACGTAGGCCTATCTCTGTTATAAATGCATGTTGATAAGGCTACAAAATTGTTGTCAATTAACATCTAAAATCATAAAATTCCGGGGAAAACGCGCACTTCAGAAGAAAAGGCACTACAGTGTTTATTCTAGGCCTTTTTTTGGGGGGGGGGAAATTCCTCCCCAAAGTTTTAAAATTCCCCCTCCCCAAATTTGTATATGTTGGCTTGGGGATGGAAATCCCCCCAAAGCGTGGAGAGACAAATCTTGTCCCGCCCAAACATTTCAAACTCCCCCCCCCAATGTTAAGGTGGCTAGAATAAACACTGAGGCACTATATATATATATATATATATATATATATATATATATATATATATATTAAATATATTAAATTGAGGACTCATTTATGAATAGGTTTTCAAGATGCATTCATGAGTACTAATTTTTCAGAAGAACCAAACTTTGTTTGCACATTAGATCGGTTTGATAAAACTAACAAACCTGTCTCCTAGCAGATAGAACGAGGCTTACTTGGTCAAAAAGTCCCTCCCCACACACACACAAAGAGATGCCAATCCAATCCATATCGGCATCAGTGAAGTATAAAAACACTGTCGACAGTAAGAACAAACTGGGGGCGGGGTTTTTGGACACGTACTCATCAATCTCAGAAAGTGAAATTAAATTCCACAGCATTGGATCACTGTCGTCACCAGACGCTCGTATCGAAAAATAGTACAACGAGGCTGTAAAATTTGGTAAGTTATATCCGAGGTACGTTTTATCCAACACCATCCATCCTACTACTGCAAGGATATTGGTTTCGCAGTGCAACTTTAATTTCGTTAAGACTTTAAAAATTACTCTTCCACAAATTCTATATCTTTTCGTGTTGAGCAAGGTTCTCGAGAACTCAATAGAATCTGGTTTTCATTCTATTATTTAGATTAATCCTTCCAACTTTCACTCGCGCTCCTCTCCTTCGTTTTTCTCTTCGCGTTCAAAGTTTCAGCAACGAATTTACTTGTGCAAAGTTCGTGTCTCGCGCACCTCCTTCGATTAATCCTAATAAAACTCAATATAAATCCCCCTAATCCAATCCAATATCCCAATTGTCTCGCATTCGCTAAGACATGGACTTCCTACCGAAGGACCGCTCGTTCTTACGATGCCACGGATCTTAATTTGGCGTCAAGACTCCGTTAGCACAACACATATAACAGTTATTATCATCGACCTCACACGTTTCCAGTTGTTTGTCAGAGAACGTAGAAAACGTTCGTAGATTGTAATAAAACGCTTTTTCGTTCCAGTTGCCTGCGTTTGCCTTCAGATCTAGATTCAGATCCCATCTCTTCTCTCTATATCTTCGGTCTCTCTCTCTCTGTCTGTCTCTCTCTGTGTGTGTGTCTCTGCCTGTCTCTGTCTGTCTGTCTCTGTCTGTCTGTCTCTGTCTGTCTGTCTCTCTCTGTCTCTCTCTCTATTTCTCTGTTGTCTTTGCATTCGTGTAATGTAGCTGTTTCTCTCCATGACCGATTTCTCTGACATGATGGATCTCTTTAGAGTACCGTCTATAGAAAAATCGGTGTTTCATCGCTTCCTTTCAGAAATTTAGACATACCATTGGCGAAAGAGAATAATCTCTATAAAAGAGACATAGTGCACAAATAGAAATAGACCTGTAAATGTTGAATTTCGCTCTTTGTGTGAAGGCAAGAAGAAATAAGAAAAAAGGAGATGAAATGCTTAACCTTAACAGGGAGAAGACATCGGAAAAGCGCGAATATTATAATTGGCTTCATCGGGTTGAGAATCTTAGTAAAGTTCTATATTAAGAACATGGCTGCGTGGCGAAAACGAGAAGAGTTCCGCGGTTTTGAAATGCCAGAATTTAATAACTTTCTAAAGGGTCTGTTATTTTAAATAAAAGCAGTCAGTATTAAATTAAGTCAATATTCAATCCTTGAAACCATGAAAGACCTCGCTGATAAAATCCAGATGAAACGGCTATAGGAGTATCCAGAACAATCTCTATGGTCACTGATCTATGCCCACCAGCAAGAAGTCTGCTTCTGACATTGGCGTCTATTAATAGACAGCAATGGTTTCTATGGTTTCTGCCCAACAGTGGGCGGAGCAACTGGACCTTGTTGGTAAACACAGGATACCCCTATACGACACTTCGGATTGTCAGATGTGTGCCTACATGGTAGAATACAGGGCCAGAGAGAGAGAGAGAGAGAGAGAGAGAGAGAGAGAGAGAGAGAGAGAGAGAGAGAGAGGCAGACAGACAGACAGACAGTCTTCGGAAAAGATGACTGGACGTCATAAAGGACGATCGTCGAGATGTAAATCTAAACCTTAGTTCAAGCAACAGGAGTAACAAAACAGAGACAGGAGCGGAAGAAATTGATCGGGCTATCACAGCGCGCGAAAGCATCGTTACGGTATCAAGAAGAAGAAGAAGAAGAAAAGAAGAAGAAGAAGAAGAAGAAGAAGAAGAAGAAGAAGAAGAAGAAAACAACAACAACAACAACAAGAACAAGAAGAACATGAAGAAGAACAAGAAGGAGGAGAATAAGAAAAAGAAGAAAGAGAAGGAGGAGGAGGAGAATAAGAAGGGAAGAAGAAGGAGAAGGAGGAGGAGGAGGAGAAGCAGATTCAAATACATTAGGACAAGGTCATGCGTAGACTTTAACAGGAAGAGATTGCATTATTATCGACTTCCTGCAGATTGTGCCAGAGATACGACGCGATTCATAGAATCGCAAAGATGACCCCTAGGGGTCGCCCCTTGTCCCACATAAATATAAAATAGACACTCTAATTACAGATTGTTCAGACTGATCGTGAAAATATCTAATCGACGAAATTACTATTGAGTTCAGTGCAGAGTGGTATTTGTGGAGAGGGTGGGGGGGGGGGGAGGATGGAAACTTCTGACCACTGCCTGCCGAGTCCCCTCCCCCACTGGGACACTCTATGTATAGTCTCTATGTATAGTAAGGGGAAAAGCTTTATGCTGCCCATAAATTTATTTAACTAGATTATTTAGTACAATTAAACAAATAAAAATTCCTTTCTCCTCTCTGGTCTGATACTTCTCCCTCTTCTCCCTCCCTCCCTTTCCGACCGGTCAAACTCTCAAATGCCACCATGGCAGAGGTGTCAATACAGTTGGTCTCACCCCTGGTGCGGTAAAGTCATGATGTCACCTCCACCCTCTTCACCCCAAATAAAAAGCGACAGAAATTGAACCATGGACCTCCTGCACCAGCTCATGCGTAGGCCTACAAGTGGAATCTCTTAGCCAATTAAATTTAAAAAACAGCAAACGTTTTGATGCACCCCCCCCAATTCTTGTCACCCGGTGCGCCCCCTCCCCGCATCCTCCTAGTGACGCCACTGCACCCATACTGGTGCAGCGTGCAAACAACAACGCTTCTATTGAAAAAGGTTTAACTCCTTAACTGGGGACTCCGGATATATCCGTCCATTTTACACTGAGTTACAGTTAAATACACGGTTAAGGGGTTAATATGGAAATCTTACAGTCTTCGTCGACCTCGTTGATCATGCTCATCAGCTCCTGCTCTGTCGGATTCTGACCCAAACTCCTCATCACCATTCCGAGCTCTTTGCTGTTGATGAAACCGCTGTGGTCTTTGTCGAACAACTCGAAGGCCTCTTTCACTTCTGCGGAGAATAAGCACAACGACAAACACAACAACAACAACAACAACAACAACAACAACAACAACCATTTTTTGCTTGTGAAATCTATTTTTTGGACAAAAGTCTAGTAGATCTACGAGGGAAAAACTGCAGCTGAAATTTTTTTTGTTTGTCAACCTATTTTTCGGTAGAAGTAGTGGCGTAGCCAAGAGGGGTTTGGAGTTTAAAACCCCTCTTGGGCGCCGACGGAAAAATTTTTTAGTGAGTTTCCATGCATTTTTAATTTTCGGACGCGGTTTTGAGGGTCAAACCCCCTCTTGGGGATGCTGACAAATTTTTCAAATTTTTTAAGCGCCATAGGCGTGACGACCTGTTTTTTGCTTGTCGGCATCAATTGTAGAAGAAAAGATACATCCTAGGGTGGCCTTTTTTGCTTGTCAATATTTTTAACCAAACCCCGTTCCGGAAATCCTGGCTACGCCACTGGGTAGAAGTGTAGTAAAATTAGGGCTAAAATTATCTGTTGTCAGACTTTTTTCCTTCTACTTTCATCCCCTCCCACCAACTTCCTATGAATTCATTTCATCCCTCCCCCGCATCAAGAAATCCTGGAACCGCCACTGTTGAGCTGATATTGCAATAAAAGATGTACAGTAAGCGGACATTATTCTGGCCAATTAGATTATCTGCAGAATCATTGCAGAGTGTAGAGGCGCTTCTACGAACTGCATTCGTCAGACGATAGCAGAGCAGGAAGTCGAATCTACACTATACAATGTCTACACAGAAGTCGTTAAGCAATCGATCTACACCACTCTACAGTGTCTACATCGAAGTCGTTAGGCTATATTGCTGTCCATTCGTCTTAGAGAGAGAGAGAGAGAGAGAGAGAGAGAGAGAGAGAGAGAGAGAGAGAGAGAGAGAGACAGAGACAGAGACAGAGACAGAGACAGAGACAGAGACAGAGACAGAGACAGAGACAGAGACAGAGACACAGATACAGAGACAGAGACAGAGACAGAGACAGAGACAGAGACAGAGACAGAGACAGAGACAGAAAAAGCACATTTGTAGAATATTGGTTGCTCGGTCAGATGTAGACAGACATCGTAGAGTCGCTGGGGTGCTTTGAGGAGTCCGTATTTCAACGAAGCCTGCGCTATATCAATACGAATTCAGTCGCGCCTTCGGCCGCGTACACGCACATAACCGACCAGCGGCTGAAGAAGCATTAGTGTCCCTCTGTGCGGACAGTATTACATATAATTATTCATCGCCTATCGTCACGGACGGCATGCATTTAGACGCAAGCTAGATGGACGCGCAGCCAGTTTTAGTGACGATCGGACCAGAAATGCTGACGACGAAGCTCAAGCGACTCGTCAGAACGGAACGCTTCTATAGCGCCATTATTCTTGCTGTTATTTTTCTTTTCCTTATTCTTGTTCTTCCTGTTCTTCTTGTTCTTCTTGTTCTTGTTCTTTTTGTTCTTGTTCTTCTTGTTCTTGTTCTTCTTGTTCTTGTTCTTCTTGTTCTTGTTCTTCTTGTTCTTGTTCTTCTTGTTCTTGTTCTTCTTGTTCTTGTTCTTCTTGTTCTTGTTCTTCTTGTTCTTGTTGTTGTTCTTCTTCTTCCTCTACTACTACTTCTTTTTCTCAGGTGCCATGCATTGCTGCGTCGGCGACCATGGACTTCCACTTTTCACGATCTATGATATAGCGCCATTACATAGCGAAATCGGTCTATAGACGGCTGAGTAGAGGCGTCAAATGTTAAACCGGGTTCGATAATTATGGGACGCTCAGGTGTCCTCATCCGTGAAAATCATTACGGCATGCACAGCGCTTTAGGCTGCCTAATTAATTACCAGTTCATTATCAGAACTATTATTAATGTCAAGGAGCTATATAAATGCAAGATTTAACCAGCATAAGTCTATGGTCGCGTAGGATGCAAGTGCTGTTGATATGCAACAGGAATGAGATTACACAACAAGACCATAACACACACACACAAACACACACACACACACAAACACACACACAGGCCAGATCCCACTGAACCCTCTAAAGTATAAACACTATTATTATTATTATTATTATTATTATTATTATTATTATTATTATTATTATTATCATCATCATCATCATCATCATCATCATCGAAGCAGTATGATATACTTGAACAAATACTTGAACAAGTATTATAATAGTGGTTATCACGCAGGTTAGACCCTCCTGTATCACTTTAAACCTTATTATTACAATAATAATAATAATAATAATAATAATAATAATAATAATAATAATAATAATAATATTATTATTATTATTATTATTATTATTATTATTATAAGTGGTTGATATAGGAGGTTATGATATATTTTCCTTTAAACAATTAATGGAAATTATATCTGAAAACAGTGTAACTTGCGATTTGGGAAGAATTATTGCCTATTATTGCTTACCGGCAATTTGCTGTTCTGTGAGTTTAGAAATGTCGTAACTCTGCAAAATACAAACGCATTAGGAAAACATATATGTCGGACGACAACGACGCTATCAAACGGTATATATATATATATATATATATATATATATATATATATATATATACTAAGAGCTAAGTGAGTATGATCGACGCATCGACAACGGGACGGCATGAATAAATAAAGGCGCTAAATGATGCAGGTCTATTCGCCACAGAAGCGTCGATTTTGCGACGCATAGGGTAATTTGAATAGCGATTACATCCTATATCCGTCGCGCGGCAAACGCCAAGGAGTCGGATTCGCAAATGGCAACTGGATGTGACTTCAGTCGAGTATTTCACGTTCAATAACGGGTTTATGCCGCTGCATGTCTCGCGGTCTATACTCGCCATTGGCAAATAAAACACAAATAATATGGATATAGCGAAGAAAGGAAGGAACAGATCATATTTTGGTGGTGTTGCATATGTGCAAGACATTCAAAAATTAGCGCTATATAAATTGTCTATTTACAGATATTAAATCCAGAATCATCTAGACTTCTAGAAATATCAAACGTAAGAGTGATATATTAATCCATATATACTAAAAATAATAGCAATTATAATAATGATAATGATGATGATTTTAAATTGTAGCGATACTAAAAGTAATAGCAATGACAGCAGCATAATAGCAACAACAACAACAATAATAATAATAATAATAATAATAATAATAATAATAATAATAATAAATAGTAGTACTAGCGGTAATGGCAGTAGTAATGACAGTAGCAGTTGTAGTGATGGTGGTGGTGGTGGTAGTAGTAGTAGTAGTAGTAGTAGTAGTAGTAGTAGTAGTAGTTAGTAGTAGTAGTAGTAGTAGTAGTAGTAGTAGTAGTAGTAGTAGTAGTAGTTAGTAGTAGTAGTATAGTAGTAGTAGTAGTAGTAGTTATAGTAGTAGTAGTAGTAGTAGTAGTAGTAGTAATTGTAACATTAGTAGCAGTAGTAGTAGTAGTAGTAGTAGTAGTAGTAGTAGTAGTAGTAGTAGTAGTAGTAGTAGTAGTAGTAGTGATAGTAGTAGTTTAGTGACATCTGTCTTTACCTTAGATCCGTTTGCCATGATGTTCTGGGTTCGGTCTTCTCCTGTGTTGTTCCGTTATTCGCGTATAGTTACAGCTGTAGATCGATTTAGGCGATTGTGTCTATGGAAAGACCAAGACGAATGATTACAATAGCACTAGTGTCCCCCCTTATAACAATCTTTCTCTTCTTAACCCCGTTTAAATGTCTTGATTGACAGAACAGACGACGTAGTTATTATGCTCTTTGCTATTCAAAAGTCTATTAATCGTTTAAATCCAGTATTTTAAATCACAATATTCAAATTCAAAGGCAGCTTATGAAGAAAGAACCCAAAAACGGAATAGAACACGTCTAATTTGCATAGGCTACACAAAATATATACAGTACATAGACATCACGCTTTCTTATGCTTGCAAATTTCCCTTGACAAGACAATCAAACCTACCCCTCTCCCCAACTCATCTGGTAACTGAATGCCAACGTACCGATCCCTAGCGTAAGGATACGAGAAGGAATTCCGGTGCTCTAGTCACCGTGGGACCTACTAACGAAACGAGCGGTCGAATATAATGCAGCTCCGAAAAAAAACCTCCCTTTTCGAGTTAAATTCTGTCGCGGCAAAAAGGCCGCATCAAATTTTCAGATGTATGTTCCAGAGGGGCATTGCGCCCCAGCCGGGGGCCCGGGGCCCGGGGCCCGCCCGCCCGGCGTGTCATCTGCGTCGACCCGCCTCTATTCCCAACTGGACCGCTTAAAATTCCGGCCATAGAGGTCCGATCTTATCAGCGTCCTTCGACGCAACGCCGGTTCTGCCGACGATGGAAAGAGAGGAGCCGGCGGTGGGCAGGGGAGGAGGAAAAGAGGAGGAAGGGAGGGGAGAAGAGATAGGGGGAGGAAGGATGAGAAATGGCGTGGGGCGGGGCGGGGCGGGGCGGGATGGAAATGAATGCGTGGAGGGGGGGGTGGGGTGGGGGTGGGGGTGGGGGTGGGGGGGGCTAGAATTGGGCGCATTACAAAGCGTTCTGTTCTGTGGACACCGGCGTTCGTGAGATCCAGTGTAGGCCTATTCTCTCCGCTCCCGCCTTCCACGGGATGGCGTTCTGGATGGATCGTCCCATTATCCCGATCCGGGCGCGCGCTTCAGAGAACGGGATAGGATAGTGAGCTCAGGGGTCTTCGTCATTCGCCAAATATCCTCCGCGCCAAAACGGATAGTGACGGCGGTGCTGTAGAGCGGAAAGAGTCCGACCACGGCACCCAAGAGTAGCGGGTTCAGAATCTGCTGATCTGCTGCTGCTACTGCTACTGCTGCTGCTGCTGCTGCTGCTGCTGCTGCTGCTGCTGCTGCTGCTGCTGCTGCTGCTGCTGCTGCTGCTGCTGCTGCTGCTGCTGCTGCTGCTGCTGCTGCTGCTGCTACTGCTACTGCTGCTGCTGCTGCTGCTGCTGCTGCTGCTGCTGCTGCTGCTACTGCTGCTGCTGCTGCTACTGCTACTGCTGCTGCTGCTGCTGCTGCTGCTGCTGCTGCTGCTACTGCTACTGCTACTGCTACTACTACTACTACTACTGCTACTACTACCACCAATAATAATAATAATAATAATAATATCATAAATCATAAATCACGAAAATGGCAAATCGGAACTTAATTTCATCTTATGATGCATAATGTTCAATGCGGTTTAAATTGTAGCACTAAACAGGCACGCGATGCCATTCATTCAGCGCATGTATTCCGTTTAATGTTATATTACCTCAGTGGTATTAAATTAATGTTGATTCTAGTTTACAAAGCTTTTGCATTAGAAGCCTACAGTGGCGCCGAATGAAGCGTCTCTCTCTCTCTCTCTCTCTCTCTCTCTCTCTCTCTCTCTCTCTCTCTCTTGTACAGTATACATTGAGAATTGACGATTGAGGAAATTGTATTTGGTCGCATCGCAGAAGAGCATGAGAAAACTTAGCGACATCATCGTTCTAGCGTCCCTCCATAATTTTACCAAGTCGACGAAGTACTGTACAAGTCAGCTTGCTTACTTATCATCCCAGAATAATTCCGAATGCATTTATCAGCGATACAGGTCAAAACATGGCCGATGATGACTTACTTAGTTTCATGTAGCTCCCAATGTAGGCGAACCTTTCTTGGTCAGATTAACCCTGTGATCTCGCATCAAACCAGCCAAAGCGCCGTATAAAATAGAGCTATTAAACGGAACGTCGAAATAATTAATTAATCAACCAATGTTCATCAGGGGCGCAGCCATGGGTTTTTATTTGGGAGGTTTAATGTGATGGTGGGGGTATAAATCTTTAAAAGCGTTGAAAATCTTAAAGACACATCATAAACTTTTAATGTTTGCTTGATTTTTGGGGGGGTAGATATACCGATATACCCCCTGCTGTCGCTACGCCCCTGATACCCATACCAGTATCATCGTATATAGGCGAAACTTACCGTAGCGGAGCGACTCTCCAGCCTATGATACGATGAAGTCGACAACGGAGGAAAAAGACATCCCTGGTTGCAGAAGGCAAGAAGAAGAAGAAGAAGAAGAAGAAGAAGAAGAAGAAGAAGAAGAAGAAGAAGAAGAAGAAGAAGAAGAAGAGGACGAAGAACGCTGGTAAGAAAGAACAAGCGAGCAGTGCTATACAAGCCCGAGACCGCTTTTGATAACGCCAACTGGACGCCAAAGCATTGAACCGACTCCTCTGGTCTTCTGACCGACTGTTCCAATACGACTCCCGCTTCCCTGCTTCTTTCTCGTGTCCTGTCCTCACTGTGGGCAACCTCCTCCTACCTCCTCCTCCTCCTCCTCCTACTCCTCCTCCGCCTCCTCCTTCTCCTCCTCTTCCTTCTCCTCTTTCTTCCTCATCGGTCTTGCTTTTCTAATTTCGTGCGCAGTCGACGTGCGCGTACGTCTGTCTGTCTGTCTGTCTGTCTGTCTGTCAGTCAGAAACTGCGCATGCATCTGCGTGCTTTCCCTCTCGCGTGCGCGCGTGCGCGTGTGCGTGTGTGTGTCCGTACGTACGCTGCGTTGTCTCCGCTCGTCTCCTCTTCACACCACGTCCATCCGGTCGCCGCCCCCTCCCCATCATTTGCATGGCGGCGTCGTTCGTCCGGTCGACGGGCAGTCCCCCGGACAACGCACGACGACGTCCCCTCGCTGGACTGTATACGTCGATCGTTTAGACCGACGGTTGATGCTGGAGCAGAGGGCGGGGGGGAGGGAGGGAGACTGATTCCGAGAAGACCCAGCGGGGGCATGAAGGGAGATGTGTGTCGGTGGCACTTGGTCGCCGGATCGACTTTCCTTTGGCGCATTCGGAAAAGAAATAAAGAGAAAAAAACAGAGGAAGAGAGACATAATTTAAATCATCTGTTTGCCGAACAGGAAGAGAACGCCCTGCAAAATTGCGTCTGGCTATAAACATGTATACCCTCGCTGGCATTAGAGTAATAGGGTCTAGTAAGGATTTGCAACTGGGGCGGGTGGGGGGGGGGGGTCGTAAGACGTTGGAAAGAAACCAGAGATGTCCATGGGTCCATTTTTTAGAACCCAATCCAGCCCAACCTATCAAATCTCCAACCCAACCCAACCAAACCCATGCCGATAATAGGTTTACTTGAGACAACCCAACCCATTGTAATACACTATAGTTTCTTAAACCATGACTTATTTTCTGACCCAACCCAACCCGCCATTAATATGGAAAAGTCTGACCCAATCCAACCCAACCTAATCCAAACCATGGGTTAACCCAACCCATGGACATATCTGAAAGAAACGGGCGGAAAATACTGACCTGCTCTCTAGGTATACTGCAAAAAATTCGGACTAATTTGTCAATTTGTCCAACGCACAAAAAAATTCTTCAAAACTTCGATGCACTCAAATTTTCTTTCGCAAAAAGTGCAGTTCTGGATTTGAATTGTAGTCTATGTGCACTGCGAAGTTTTGCTGTTATTTGTAAATTTAGAGACAAGAAGACAAAGAAGGAGAATAAAGGAACGAACCTACAAGAGGACAAGAGGGCAAAGAATGAGATTACACAGCAAGACCATAATGTGAATGAATGGATGGGTGGAACATAGTGGTTCTCACACACAGGACAGATCGTATCGAACCACGCTGAACCTTATTATTATTATTATTATTATTATTATTATTATTATTATTATTATTATTATTATTATTATTATTATTATTATTATTATTATTATCTGTGAAGGGTTAAGTAATATACAACGTCATTGAGTCCGATTTTCAGTGGTTTTCACACAGGCTTACTTAGCCTCCTAAACCACTTAAAACCACATTATTATTATTATTATTATTATTATTTTTATTATTATTGTTATTATTATTATTATTATTATTATTATTATTATTATTATTATTATTATTATTATTATTATAGATGATCATTGTTTTATCGTATTGCAAGTTTCCCGACAGTAGTTTCCAACCGTGGACTCACTCCAAACTCGCCGACTGCACTTTTTTTCGCTTCGTTTGCATCTTCACTGAATCTTCCGTCTTTGTTTTCAGAGAACCCTTCGTGCTGAAGAGTTTCTGGCCATAGACATTAGCGACATCTGCTTGCCGTTCTGAATTCTCTCACGATCTAGACTCGAGGATTACTTATTGTCCACTTCCCGTCGCCCTTAAAACCGTACCTCGGAAAATTCCGATCGACTTATTTCAGGGCTGGAAAATGTGATTTTAAAGAGCCTAGGTTTCGTTTCATTCCTTTTTTAAAAATCCTAGCCTTTTAAGTCAAATTTTAGGCTTGTAGGTTTTTTGTTTTTAAGTCAAAAGTGAACAACTCCTATATTTATTGCTTAAAAGCTTGTTACTCTCTGCAAACAGCAGAACACATGAGACAACAATTCAGAGAAGGGTGTATGGGCGTTGACACTGAACAAACATTAAAACCTAAAACACCTAAAACCTAAAAAGCTACGTTTCATTAGATTTTATTTTAAAAACTAGTTTTTTCCAACCCAGACTCCAATGTATCTTGATCTCTCTTTAATGATGAACTTATCCAGAGCTTTTTTAAAAGGAAAATTTATCACTGCGCTAAACTCAGAAGATCCTTGTTGACATCCGCGTAAAGACAAGCAAAAAACCTCGTCCGGAAAATTTACCACTGCACAAAGCACAGAAAATAGTCACTCCAACACTGCACATCTTCAATCAATCGCTGCACGTTTTGTGTAGCACTGCACGTTAAAAGGCCATGATCTTACTACCGAATGGTACCGAATCGTTTATACAGGGTGTCTCAGAAAAAATTTCAGCAGAAAATACACTATGATTTTTTTAAATTCCTAAATATATTTCCATCAAATTTGCAGTACGTGTACAACACATATTGCCCCACCTTTCAATTCATTTTCATCTCATTTGCATGCAATTTGGCCAGAAAATGACAGAAAATACCTACGTCTGTTGCTAACAAGATGTAGCATCGATTCTGAAGAAAGTTCATCCCGCCAGTGGCGTAGCCAGGGTTTTGGAATGTGGGGGCATCAAGATTTTCGAGTAGAAAATGAAAGATTACTGGCCAAAAGAATGTCTCAAACGAGTTGTTGGCACATCGAATCTGTTCCAGATCATTGTACCGACCCCCGAAACATTTCTCGACTGATTTGCGCCATTTAGAATAGGGGACCAAATCCCCGTGCGCCCCCCCTAGTGGCTACGCTATAGAATTGTTTCTACCATAGGAATGGTTTTGCGAATATAGGCCTACACAATATCTTGACGTCCGTTTCTATCTTAACAAATCCCACGGAACCGTAGAGAGTTGATTTCAGCTCAGCATGAGTGTGACGGAGTAACATATGTCCAGACGTCAGCCTGCACTGATTCCGCTGCGCAGTGCCGGCAGGAAAAATGATTCACGACTTTGCACTCTTCGTGCAGTGCGGTCGGAAACTGCATTCAATTATTCGAGCGCGTCGAAAGAGTGCGGAACGAAGTGATATCGTATAAAGAGCAGGTTTCGTAATTAGATTTTCTGTTGGGATCGTCTTTAATCTGCCTGAGTGGTCCGTCGATAGATTTCCTAGTCGAATTTCCGGATAACTCCAAAGCGATTTCTTCCTAATGCGGTGTTACGATTTTGAATGAAAAGCGTCTGTAGTAGGACACTGATGCGGGCGCTTAACCCCTTAACTGGGGATCCCGGATATATCTGTCCATTTTACATTGAGTTACAGTTAAATACACGGTTAAGGGGTTAATGAGTTTGAACGTCAGAGAAGGTAAAATCTTTGAGAGAAAGTAAAATCTTTGAGATAAAGTAATTTTTTTGTCTGAATATTTAGCGTTTTAGATACGAATATATCAGTAAACAATCAGGGTATATAACAATTTTTCATGTCCGAGACGTCACCTCGTGGATACACTGACCTTTGCCCGGCCGACAATCCACCTTGCTTAATAGGGGCCTAGCTATTTCAAGAAAGATTAAGCGCATAAAAATAAGCAGCTACTACTGTACTACTTTTCAAAGCGCAATATAAATTTACGAGATTTACTTACTTACTTACAGCAACAGAAAAGCATCTGAATTTTATCGAAACTTATTTCCAAGGTTTTGCTTTCAAGGAGGTAGGTCTAAAGGTCTATTTGCGCGGATTTACAGTTACTTTACCCGTTCCTTCGATCGGTTGCTGCATGTACATGTAATGTAAATCGAATAAGAAAATTTCACTGAAATCTCAAGATGAGTAACTAATCGAAGTGAAAAGTTTATTATTATTATTATTATTATTATTATTATTATTATTATTATTATTATTATTATTATTATTATTAGCCTATTATTATTATTATTATTGCAACGTACTGATTAATGTGGTAACTCTTTCTGGTTGTAGATTATAGACCGTCTAGTGCAAGCAGAGGTTCTCCAGAATGCTTCCATTTTGCATCTTGCCTTTCCTCCAACCAGAACATAATTATCTGGATGTACCGTTATCTCTTCGCCTAATAAGCAGTACAATTTCTGCATCGTTTATCATGAAACTGATTTCGAAGTGTCTTTTTGTGGAGAGCATTCTTTGTCAATCTCGACCGAATCATGGGTGATGATGATGATGATGATTCTCGATTTCAAAGTTAGCCTAAATGTCATCCCTAATGACGGCAAATTCAACCAAAAATTCGACAGTTTCAGAATATTTTTATAAATTAGTAGCTACTAGCCAGGCCAGCAGTGAAGTGTTTTATTGTAAGCAACTGATTAGTGAAAAGTGCTTTCATTTCGAAACTCCAATCGACTTAAGTCTTGTAAATTTGAATAATGCAGCCTATGCTATCTCAGAGAGATCGTTCAGTGGTTTGAGTAAGTTTTAAAACCTTACTTAGTACGAGAAATTCATTTGCAAATCATACTATAGTATATCGGTGAACAAACTCTCCATTATACAAATCTTGTTCAATCAAGATTGAAAGGAATGATTTATTTATAATAATAAAAGTTTTTGAAGATTAACATGCGAGAAAGTCTCTAACGCATCGAAAGCTTATGCATTGAAGATAGACGCGTGTTTTGATATACTCGCTTAACCCCTTAACTGGGGATCCCGGATATATCCGTCCATTTCACATTGAGTTACAGTTAAACACACGGTTAAGGGGTTAAACGATAGACTACACGCAACGTTCTTACCGATCAAACTAAACTAAGCCTATGTCCGTCCAACCGTGTCAAATTTCATCGTCAACGGAATATCGAAAAATTGCCCAACTTCTATTTAGTTTATACTAAAAAGCTCACGAGATGGGAAATCACGATTGCAGTCATCCAAATAGTGGCGCAGCCAGGGTTGCGGAATAGGGGGGACTTCTACATTTTCGGGCGAAAACGTCTCCGAAGAGAAAAGAGTCCGTCAGAGACTTCTTCGCGCATTCACGTACAGTATTCTCCTTTTCAATCATGCTGGATTCCTACCCCTCCACGAATTTTTTCAACGATTTTGCGCAGCCTCCCTCCCCTTCCGACCGGTTTCAGTCATAATAGGGTGTCCCGTTCCCTGCCCCATGCCTCCACCCCGTGGCTACGCCCATGGGCAGCCAACTGTAGAATTTGAAAAGTTTAAAACTAAATTGCAAAAATGTAAACATCGAGTGCTAATGAGCTGGCAGAAAGCAACTTTGATGATGATGATGAAACATCGAGTCGTTGCAGTTTTCACCTCGCAATTGGACGGCAGTTAATGGAAAACTTCAAACTGAACAAAAACGCTGACTTGACTAAGACTGCGTCAACCAAAATTTCACAGGAAAATGACGATTGAACAGTTAATCGCCGCCGAATCAAATATATACAGGACACTAATCGGACAGCAGCCAGCTAAACAATATAACTAAAGTAGTAGTAGTAGTAGTAACGGTTTCGACAAACTCTTGCTCTTCGTCATCTTGAACAGTAGCAGCATTGACGGAAAAAATTGTCGATGAACCAATTTTTTTTGCTCGGCGTTTGGAATGTTTGGCGTTTGGAAGTTCTCATTGAAATTCTCTGCAGATTTCTTTTTCAAGGTCTCCGGTAAAAGCCACGCTGTACAGCACAAGAGTGGGCAAGAGAGACACACAAGACAGCAGTAACTCCACAGATTATGAAGCCTCGCCGTGCGTGAACGAAATCCGGCGCTCTACTAAGACTTACAGTCAGTGTCTTATCCAGACTCCAGGCCTTTGGGGGTGATTGAGGCTTTCGGGGGGGATCGACTTGGTTGGAGGGGAAAAGACACAGTTCGATGCAAAATTTGTGTAAGTGCTGGAAATTTTTTAGGGGGAAGGGAATTTTGAGTTTTTTTTAGGGTGGGGGAATTTTCCATCCTAACAGGCCTGTTTAAAACACTGCTTACAGTTTTTCGACCATCACAATACTGCGTTGTCCAGAGAAATACATGTCGTCGAGTATTGCACGACAAAAATCCAAGAAAATATGTATACAGCATCAAGGAAGCGCGAGATAAATGTGAAGCTGGACTTGTTGACCATCTCTCTCTTTCTCTTTCTCTCTCTCTTGTTCTCTCTCTCTCTCTCTCTCTCTCTCTCTTTCTCTTTCTTTCTCTATCTCTCTCTTTCTCTGTTCCTGTAACTCACTGACTATTAGAATTTAATAGGCAATCGCGCGATTAAAAATTGGATTATCGCTGTCAGTGGGCTTTCAAGATTCGCGGAAAAACTCATCGAAGACGAGTCGATCACTTTCCGAGCATCATTTTTGCGAATTCTGAAACGAAACAAAAAGCAGACAAATTTTGCTATTTATTTTAGAAAGTAACGGTTCAACCAAACTGTCACTAGGTCGCCAGTGAACAAGAAAAATAAACGAGTCAAAGGGAGAAAATCTCTTGCGTTCTTACACTCACCGGCCTTAAATCACGCCCCTCAATAAAATGCACGTACGTTTCAGGCGTTTTTTTATGCCCAGAAATAGCCTAAACTGCGCGTATCGTACGTAAAATACGCTGGCGGTGGTGTCATGCCCCAACTTAATACTTATAATACTTACGGTCGAATTGCGCTCATATATAGGCTCATCTGAGGGAGCACATGGGCACTTTCCCCTCACAAGACTCCCCAAAAAACTTTATCTGCTAATTTCTCATATTGGCAAAATGCAGATATGTTATAAAGACGCAAATAAATATGCGATTGTCATCTATTCTTCCTATTCAACCAGTGGCGGCTCTAGGATTTGGCAAGTGGGGGGAGGGGGCGTTGGAGTGGCAACTTCTAATCATGGGAGGCCAACCATTTGTTATTAGGTATGTAGTATTAAGTATAGGGTCCCAACAGGGGGGGCCACGAACTCAATAGGGGGCACCCCCGGGCCCCTCTGTGGAGCCGCCACTGCATTCAACAATTAATTTCAACAACATGAATCAATCCGTGTGGAGGGAACAGGTCAGAGCAAGGCAAGGCAAGACAGAGTGTGAAATGGAACACAAAGTGCCCCCTCCCAAACTGAATTCCTGGATCCGCACCTGTGTTACAATATTCCAGCGGTTTCATAAAAGCAGTCACACGAGACAAAGCTAATGGACTTTTTTGTAACATGGCAGCCTAGTAATGTTGCCTTAGGAGCTGGCAAATAATGTTTTGCATTGCCTAAGAGCTGTTAAATAAGGGTTTGCGTTGACAAAGAGCTATAGCAAATGATGTTTCATGGCCAGACCTTCGTAGTTGACCTGTCCGTCGCCGTCCGTATCAGCTTCTCTTATCATCTCTTCCAACTCTTCGTCTGTTAACTTTTCGCCTAGGCTCGTCATCACGTGACGCAATTCTGTAGCGCTGATGTAACCGTTTCCATCTTTATCGAAAACCTATAGTAAAAATCCATCATGCCATTGACCGCCAAATAACAACAACAACAATAATAATAATAATAATAATAATAATAATAATAATAATAATAATAATAATAATAATAATAATAACAGTAGTAATAATAATAATATTGTTATTACTATTATTATTACTAGTAGTAGTAGTTGTTGTTGTTGTAGCCTATAAATGGCTATTAACGCCCGTCAGTGGCGGCTCTAGGATTTGGCAAGTGGGGGGGCCGTTGGGGTGGCAACTTCTAGTCATGGGGGCCACCCATTTGTTGTTTAATGTATGTAGCATTAAGTTTAGGGTCCCAACTGGGGGGCCACTGAGGGGGCCAGGCACTCAATAGTGGGGACACTGCCCCCTGACCCCCCCGGTGGAGCCGCCACTGACGCCCGTTAAGTCATTCACCAGTGTAGAGCAATTAAGGGGTGGACAACTTGTCCAAGGTCGCTACGCAGTGGTTAGGGTGAGATTCGAGCCCGCTACCGTCCGGTTGCATGGCAAGAATCTTACCGCTACTCCACCGCCCACACGAATGATAACTTATCAGATAATAGGCCAGCGATTGATTAATTACAGCGAATATAATGCTTATATATATATTATATATATATATATATAAGCTGAGCTTTATATATATATATATATAAGCCGGTATATAAGCTTTATATATATATATAATTACAGCGAATATAATGCTTATAATTAATATATATCTCTGATGTGTGCACAGATTTACGAGCAAGATTATTATCAAAACAGAACAGAACAGAATTCTACATTCGTAAAGACTGACGCAGTTGTAAGACGGAAACCTATGTCAGACATCCATAAGAGAAAGAATTTTACTATAGAACTGGCCATATTGCCTCATCTGCATGTAAAATCAATGGCCTAATCGCACCAACAACAACTGCATATGAACGTCGATCATGCTTTGACCACGATCTATCATAATAATCACATTAAGCAAGTAAGTAAGTAAAATTTCGTGAATTTCTGTAACGCTTTCGAAGGCAGGTATATACAGCATTAGCTGCTTATTCCTATGCGCTTAATCTGGCTGATCTCGTATCTTTCCTATGGCTATTCTAAGAGAGGCTGAGTGGCTGAGAATAAGCGGCTACTGTTGTGCTGCTTTCCAGGGCGCTATATAAATCCACGAGATTTTACTTACTTAATTACTTACTTACTTACAGTTGAAATAGCTAAAGCATCAGAACCGGGTTCATCCTATATTATATGACTTAACAAAAACAACTGTTGTTATTATTATTATTCGGTATTTTGAGCAAATAGACTATGAAATTATACCAGGGCATAAGAAATCGAATTGTTCTTCTGTAGCCAGTGTTTATTCTAGGCCTTCTCTGGGGGAAATTTCCCTCCAAAGTTTTAAATCCCCAAAAAAAATTGTATATGTTGGCTGGGGAATGGAAATCCACCCAAAGTGTGGAGACTCAGACCTTGCCCCCCAAACATTCCAAAATCCCCCAATGTCAAGGTGGCTGGAATAAACACTGTCTGTAGCGTATGACGTTTAGACCCACAGCCGGTCAATAATAATAACAATTATAAAATGAATGACACTTATATCTAAAGTATCGTATTATCAGAATATTATGTATGTTCGCGTGTTGAAAACATGGCTGGAAAAAAAACTAGTTTTTTTAATAAATGAAATGTAAGTTTTTAGTTTTTTAGGTTTTAAAATGCTTGACATGTCAAAACACGCATAGACCCTTCTCTATGTCATTGTCACATGCTGTGTCCTGATGTCTGTAGATAGTAGCAAACTTTTAAAACATCAAAGGTAGGATTTTTTAATTTTTCGACTTTAAACAACCTAAAATTTTATCTTTTAAAAACTTAGGTTTTACAAAAAACCTAAAAATCTATTTTTTTTTTAAAATCAGATTTCCCAGTCCCGGTTGAGAATAGCATCGTGTGAACGAGTCATCGTTGGACGATAGCTGTTCACCCGTCCGGGCTCGAACCCTGTCTGTCCGTTACCTTGAAAGCACCGCGCAGCTCTTCCTCGGTGTCCATCGAATTCATCTGCTTCTTTTCCATCATGGCGATGAACTCTTCGAAGTCTATTGTTCCACTACCTGGTCACACAGGTAACACAGGTAATCCAGATTAAGCCGTCGAACGTAACGTGGAAAATATAGAGGGTCTCTTGCAGTGACGTCGTTTCGCATTTTTATTGGGGTGAGGGGGGGGGGGGGGGGAGCGAGATAATAAAAAAACTTTAAGAAACATTTTTGGCGTCCCCCCATCTATCCGATGATAGTTTAAAGGTCGCCAGGTTTAAATAATGACAATGAATCAGCAAAAAGTGGGTAACACATTATTTCTTCATCCCCCTGTGGGCACGGTCCTCCCCCCTGCCACCCAAATGACGCCCCTGGTTTCTTGTACCTCTACTCAGAGGCACGCTATCGGTTGAGAAGTTCTAACCTTTCTATGGAGAAAATCCTAGAGTTTATAAATTCCCATGATGGATCGGAATACCTCGTCAAGAGCTGGCGATCTCGGACAGTGAGTCAGAAATAGCAATTGGTCGCTAAGAATGACTCATTATGATTACCCATTATGCATGACCAACAATTGTCCAGGATTGTCATCTCTGCAGTGAGTAATGACAGGAGGTAAGTTGCGAAGCGCATACATTATATTAGTATGCAGTGGTATCAGAGATGTCCGTGGGTCCATTTTTCTAGACCCCAATCCAACCCATCCCAGCCCATAAAATCTCTAAACCAACCCAACCCATGCCAATTATAGGATTACTAGACTCAACCCAACCCACCCACCAGTGTTTTTTCCAAGCGTGTTAGGGGAGATTTTCCCAAAACCTCAAAATCCCCCCCCCCAAATTTTCAGCAGTGACACACATTTTTGCATTGAACTGTGTCTCTTCCTTCCCCTCCGGCCAAGTCAATTTGCCCCTCCCAGTTTTTTTAAACCATGACTTATTTTCTGGTCCAACCCAACCCACCACCAATATGGAAAATTCTGACCCAACCCTATCTAATCCAACCCAACCCATGGGTCGACCCAACCCACGGACATCTCTGAGTGGTATGCTGCGCACCGTCGACGTCGACCTCGTTGATCATGTCCTGAAGGTCCTCCTCGGACGGGTCTTGACCCAACGACCTCATGACCGTCCCGAGTTCGCTGGTCGTGATGCAGCCGTCTCCATCCTTTGTCGAACAACGCAAATGCCTCACGAAATTCTACACGAAACGCAATCGTAAACACCGATTAAAGAAATGCTTTTATGCACACACATTCGCATAGATATATAATCATTATAACGTATGGTGAGCGCGTCCTATACAGAGCATGATTTCCGCTAGGTGGCGCCACTGTACTTTGGAATTCGAAAGAAAAACTCAAAAGGCTGCAGAAGTGCACCAGATTTCACGCAATTTGACCCATGGATCGTGAAAATATTTACATCGAAACAGGGTGGCACTGATTTTGTTAGCCCACCCTGTGTATATATATATATATAATTATATATATATAAGCACATACTTCTACTTTTACATCTGCATTATAGTATACATCAGTGGCGTAGCAAGGATTTCCGGAAGGGGGTTGGTTTTTGGTTTTGACCACGACCAACTTCGGAAAAATCTTAACAAACAAAAAGGGTCATCTCCTCTATTTTTTCCAGACAAGCAAAACAAAAAAGGTCGTCACTTCATCCCCATTTTCCTCCCATGTGCTGACAAGCAAAAAAATCGTCACCTCTTAATCCGTTGCATTCTATAGCCAAGGGAGGGGTTATCACCCTAAATCGCGTCCCAAAATTAAAAATCCATAGGAACTCATTTAAAATACTCTGTTTTCAGCAGTCAAGGGGACATAACCCCTCCTTGGCTACGCCACTGGTATACATGTGTATATATATATATACTTGCTGCGTGTATGCATGTATGCACATATTATATACATGTAATTTTACAGAGAGAAGTGTTATGGAGCAATTTTATGACCGTGTTACCTTCGATTCGTTCAGCTTCATAATTTCTCTCGCGTTCCTGCAAAACAAGAAAAAAATGCGCTATATAGGGTAAAAATTTCGGACGAAATAATGGCCGCGCATGAATTTGTCGCCCGCGCGGGGGCCATACACAGCGCCCCGAATACAGACCCCGTCGGGCGCTCGGGGAGTCGGAATCCAATGATTTTTATCTTATCAGAAGTCGTTCTTCATGCTAAAGTGGTCCCCCGTTTCACAACGCCGAGAGCCGAGAGCCGAGAGCCGAGACGACGCCCATTTCGCCGGGTCTATTAAGGGCGGCGATGGAAAATTCACTGCAAAAGATACAGAAGACATCACACACACACACACACACACAAAGAGAAAGAAAGACAGACAGACAGTGACACTGACAGAGAGAAAGAGAGAGAGAGAGACAAGACAGACATACAGACAGAGACAGAGGCAGAGAGACAGAGAGAGAGAGAGGGGGATATAGAGAGAGACAGGCAGAAACAGACAGAGAGAGAGGCAGACATGCAGAGAGACAGGCAGAAACAGAGAGAGAGAGGCAGACATGCAGAGAGAGAGAAACAGACAGACAGACAGATAGCGAGGCAGAGACACATTCAAACAGACAGAGATTTGCTGATAATATAAATGCGATCTGTGTTTCCCTGATAAATGAAGACCAGTAAATGGGTGGGGGCGGGTGGGGGGGGGCGCAACGCGAAAGAGAAATTAAAGACTTTCTGCAGCGAAAAGAAGAAATGAAGAAAAGAAAAATTGCAAACGGGGGACTTGGACCCAACAGCACCGACGGAGTGACTGGAAATTATGCTCTAATCGACCCACCCATGCAGTCAGTAGATTTTATTATAAGATAGATTTCTGGGTTGCTTGCCCGTCTAGTGAAGAGGTGGGGGACTGAAACCCTTCCATTGTGGATTATGGTTCGGTTCCCCCAAATATCCTTCCGCCCCCAAATATCCTTCCGCATTCTTGACGACGTTACATCTTATATTTAAGAGCCCGAGCAGATGAAATAAATTCAGGAATTCGGGTAGAGCCAAGCTCCCACCCCGCCCCCCCCCCGCCCTCCAACCCCGGACCAAAAAAATTTCGACAATGCAGAAATTGAGACATTTTCAGTAATATTGATCGATGAAGCTGCCCTGCTGGACGAAGGAAGGTCGCCAGCAAGCAAGTAAGTAAGAAGGCAGCGGAATTCGACAATTGGCATTCGGATAATACAAGCAGCGGGCGATCTTCGCTATTGGACGTCATTTTCAAAGCGGAAACGGCGAATAGAAATTGGACGTTATATGGCGCCACGTGCCGAACTGCGCATTTATTGTCATCGAGGGCCAGAGGAGAAGGAGGAGAATGAGGAGGAGGAGAATGAGGAGGAGGAGAATGAGGAGGAGGAGGAGGAACCTGAAGACGTAGTCATATAGGAAGAGAAGTGTGGACGGCGCGAATAAAATGGGATGCACGGAACTGGGAGGAAAATAAAAAAAGAACGCAATTACTGTATTATTCGGTGGAATTTCCAATAGGATGCCCCCCCCCCGCCACCACCATCATCATCAGCAGCAGCAGCAGCATCACGTGCCGCGGTCGAATACCTTAGCGAGCCGCGGGGGGGGGGGGTGGGGAGAGAAAAGAGAAGAATGACTTCCGACCGAGGAGGAGTTACAATTAGACCACTAAAAATACAGTCGCCAATTGCGAATTTTCGGGGGTGGTCGAGGTACGCCCCCACCGCCGGGTCGAGCATGGTGACCTTAATATCCGAAAGGTCCAATATGTTGCGCTCATTACGTCGGCCGCATGTACTGATGCCAAATGAATGCATCGATGTTTCAGACCATCCACAATCATCACCACCACCAATTCGGCAGCTGCTTCACCTGCCCCTCCCCCCCCCCGTCACAGTACCTGTTGGCGTTGGTGCGGCTTTGGACATCGACGGGTCAAAGAAATTTCGTATAAACAGTTTGTTACCGCGCCCACGATCAGAGACAGTCTGGCCATTAAGATGATATCCATAGCCGTTGTTGTAGAAATACAATAATATAATATTGTAGAATGGTAACGATGAAGAGAGCAGTATGACCGGCGGGGGGGGGCTTCATTCGAAGACCGATGGGCCAAACAGGAACAGTCCATGACTTAATTTATAAGGTTATAATGCGCAGGTTTCACACGAAATAATGTAGGCAATGAATTATGGAGACTGTTGATTTGGAAACAACTATAGTCACTGCCACTAACAGCGCGAGTACGAGGGATGTCAACAAAAGAGATTTCTGCGAGCATCGAGGCTACAAAGTCGATCGCGAGATGACCATCAACAGAAGAAAACGAGCATCGGTTCGATCGCGAGATGACCCGTGTCTTAACCTGTCAAGTTTTATAGACGACAAAAATATCATAAAATCGATTCTCTGCATGTCTTTAACCAATGGAAGGACTATTGTTACCAGTAGCTGCGTAGATATGCAAAACTTTCAACGAAGTGATGAAACACTCAAATTAAAATAAGATCTTCTTGATGTTCCATCATTATTGCATAAAATCATGCAAGGATTGTCAATACAGTCCGTCTCCGTTTTATTCTACAGCGCTCGAAATTCGACACTCCTCAGCCATTTCAAACCGTACACTATAGAGTACACAGTCTTTCCAAAATCTACTCCGTCATTAACAAATTTCAAAAGATTGCAAAGTTTTGACACAAAGCAACTATTGCGTTATTCCAATTCTCTCCTCTATATACGAACCAATCAGTTAACCCTGGCCCATCGTCATATTCGAATCTGCTCGTTAGGGTCCCTGCAGAGAACAGCGCCACGGCCTAAAGTTACTCCAGAGTTACTTTCAAAGGCAAAAATAATGTCAGCGAAAATATTTCTACTTTCACAACCAGTGGCGTAGCCAGGTGGGTTTTGGGGACGACGGAAACATTTCTTCAATGTGTTTCCATGCATTTTAAATTTTCGGACGCGGTTTTGGGGGTCAAACCCCCTCCCCTTGGGTGCCGACGCAAAATAATTTGTAAGCGCTATAGAATGTAAGGATGTAAGATGACGGACGACCTTTTTGCTTGTCAAGATTTTTAGAAGTTGATCATGATCAAAACCAAACCTCCCCCTTCCCGAAATCCTGGCTACGCCACTGTGTCTACAATTTTACGCTTCTAACAACAGAGTTGCTTCACTACACATCCACTTACATTGCATAAAATCAGCGCTTTTAAAATAGTAACCAACGGAAATCAATATAGATACAGATTATATACGAATACATGTACTGTATACAATATAATTACTGTATATTCTGTGCGTATATATTACAGAAGTTTCAGAACCGAGGTTATTTCCAACTAAAAAAACTCAAACATCAAAACACTGTGAAAGCATACTTATAGTGTTCAAGTAATATGATGCATTGACCACTATAAACCCTTAACCCCTTAACTGAGGATCCCGGATATACCCGTCCATTTTATTTTACATTTGAGTTATTAACTTGGTTAGAACAATAGAATTGGAGTTGAATTTAAATAATCATTTATAAATCATCATCGATTGTATTTTATACGAAATAAAATTAAAATCAAACTTCTAGAATGGTTGATTATGAGAGTAAAAGAATCATTATTCATTAATTAATCAATAGGCTAAAGCCTAATAGAGAATAAATAGAAATGAAAACAGACAATGATAATGAATAGGTATAAAGTATGTCTATAATCAAGAGGTATGATTATGCTTAAATTATCTAAAGCGCTTGTCGCAATGGTAATATTAATATTTTGATATGTAGCAAATGAAGAATTTAAGGATATGTGAAAATTATAGTGTAACTATAGACCTACTTATTTGTGTAAAATGGGAAACCGACAATTACTAATTTCAGAACTTAACTATAGTCGCCTTCTGGCACGGTGCATAAATCCATCCATGCATACATACATACATACATACCTTCGTGCATACATGTATAGTATACATTGTATCCCGATGTTTCCAATGCGTCTGATTTGTCGGCACATTATCATGCTTTGCAAATTTCGTTCCAGTTAAGCGATATCCTGAAGGTTCAAGGTCATCGCTTTGAACAATTTTATCACCTCCAAAATCTTTTTCATTTAAATAAATCTGCCGGTCGGCGCTCGAAACTGGCGAAATCAATACCTACGGTACATACAGCTCGCTGTGGCAAGCAGTCACAATGTCCGTCCGCTCTTCGACAAATCTCTTATATATATATATATATATATATATATATATATATATATATATATATATAACCGTCTCTCTCTATGCGCTGAGTTGCTCGCCAGGTTTCCGACGGCGTCATAGCAGACATGGATATGGGCCAATTTTTCAAAACCTCACCCTTCACGATACAGGCCCATTGGCCCAACCTCAACCCAACCCGCAAAAGCAATAGGGCTGCATGCTCGACCCAACCAAACTCATTGCGATGCATTACAATTTCTTAAACCCCAACTTATTTTCTTACCCAACACAACCCAACCCAAGCCGCCACCATAAACCGGGAAATTTCTGACCCAACCAACACATGGGTGGACCCAACTCATGTGTCCACGTCTGCGTCACGGTTCAAAGTACGCGTAGGCCTACATTCACCACCGCTAGTCATTTAATTACCAGTTACTAAAATCGACATAATTCTCTCCTATATATTTGTTACCGCAGTTTTCACGACGATATCTATACCCGCATAGAGACGGAAAATACGACGACCACCACCACCCTCCACCCCTCACCCCCACCCCATCCAGCTCTTTGGCTGCTGTCATCATTGGGCCGCCATGCGCGTAAGTATGTATGTCGCGCGATGCCTAAATTGACGTTAATGACGGCATTAATGACGTCATAAACAGGGTTTTGATGGGGTTTCCTTTGGCCAAGCACCGATGGCAACCTGCAGCTGACGTAGAAAGTACTTAATCAGCCCCCGACAGAACTGCGCTGCCTTGGCGAGAAGATGGTGGTGTAAAGACGACGCTGTATACTATACAGTACTGTACTATACAATGGTTCAAGACACGTCCAGCAGTTAAAGTAGAATGCATGGCTTTTTCTGTACAGGTATTTTCTCACAGTACAGTCGATCTCAGTCTGAGGCTGTGAACAGCTTATAAAGGCAGAAACCTATCTGCGCAAAATTTCCCGTTAAATTTCACACGACCATCTAGATTCTTGGAATTAATTATGAAGCGCTTTTTGTCTTATTAAATTATTATGAAACGGCTTTAAGAAAATATTCCGCGGTGAATTTCGAATTTCTCGACTATAGGAAACCCAGTAGATAGCAAAATCTTGGTTTCAGTAAGTAAGAGGGAAAACAGCGAGACCAGTCGTAGGCTCAGATTGCAAAAGAATGTTTGTATCAATTCCATCTGAGGTCGATTGGATTTCACATTACCGGAAGCGTTTAAGCAAACAACGGCAGTCCGAAATATATCCAGAATACTCGACCGAGACAAAATCGCGTTTTATTGTACTTCCTGTCGATCAGATTAGATCAGCACCAGTGGCGTGGTCAGGATTTTGAAATAGGGGGACAAATCGGACATTCTCGGGGGGAGGGAGTCTTCTACGAGCACTATGCAGAACATTAAGACATTACGACAGTTATCGCGGTTTGAAAACTTTGAAAATATTTCATATATATATTCATATATATATACATATTCTATATATTCTATATATAGGCCTATTTATATATACATAAAACTATTATATGTACGCAGTGGCGGCTCCACCGGGAGGCCAGGGGGGCCCGTGCCCCCTATTGAGTGCCTGGTTCCCCCAGTGTCTTCCCTGTTGGGAACCTATACTTAATGCTGCATACATTAAACAACAAATGGTTGGCCCCCATGATTAGAATTTGCCACCCCAACGCCCCCGCCCACTTGTCAAATCCTAGAGCCGCCACTGTATGTATGTAATAGCCAGGGCTGTCATTTCATTATTTTCCAGGGGGCAAGACTTTCGATCGCAAGGCAGGCAGTATTTAAAAAATACCTAAGCAGTAGGCCCCTATGCAAATTGGTTTTTGTCCATAGTACATGCTGCATGCGATACTACATAGTAGGCCTACTTACCAGTAATTGTAATAAAATGATAAAAACAATTGAAAACACAAATAATTTAAAAACACAAAAAATCGCAAAATTTGTCCCTTGAAAACCAGAGGGACAACGACCCCTCTGCACTCTCCAAATGACGTCCCTGATAATAGCATATGTCATTGGCATAGTCACCTGGGGTTACGGAGGGTGGGGGGAGTGCCCTATATTCTGACCGGAACCGGTCGTGAGATTTATCCAAAACCGGTGAGTAGTTGGGTGGGGGAGGGGGGGTGCCAGAGGTAGTATTAAATCTCGGAAAACGCACAACACGGCAGACTTTAAAACGTTTGAGACGACGACCGATTTGCTCGTTTTGGCTGAAAAACGACGAAGTGCCGCCCCTGTTCTAAAATCCTGGCCGCGCCGCTCGCTGGCCTATGTTCAAGGATTCATCTCAACACATGTCAAAATCGCACGCCCGCGCATAAAATTAGCCAATTAACTTGAATTTAAAGACATCATTTAATAACGGTAAATTAATCTCAGACATCAGACGTCAAATGTATGTAGGCATTACATATATATAGGCCTATATATATATATATATATATATATATATATATATATATATAAACTGTCAAAGTTTCTTATCACCATAGTCTTTACAATCGCAATAATTTCATACATTCTATCGGCCTTCGATTGCTGCAATAGCGGATTTCACTGTATAGATTTTGTTGGTCACGTGTTAATTAAGCATCCAGGCCTGATTCAGCACGACCGCGGCAGTTGAGGGGGCGACATCGAACGGGGTCACGTGATTGAGTTATGAGTCATAATACGTCGCATCTGGCAGTTAATAATCTACTAAAAGCTAAACAACCATCGAACTATAGTTTCATCATCATAACCTCGGTCATCCTTAAATTAATAATAACATGTCAATAATAATAATAATAATAATAATAATAATAATAATAATAATAATAATAATAATAATAATAATAATAATGTTGTAATCGTGAATTTCATCACATCGCAGTTCACGCGCATTTACCGTTGCCAGATTTTAACGATCGGGACTTAGTCGGGTGGCGAATAAGTATACTTCCTCGACACTAGATGGCGCAGGCGCTAAATTAGCGCCAGATGGCGCCAGATGACTGCATTTCTCGTACAAAATCCATAGCGGCAGTCTTCTTTGCCCATCCGTCGCGTCGACGGTGCCTAATGACAATGGTCGATGGAAGTAGCAGCAGCAGCAGCAGCAGTAGCAGCAGAAGTAGTAGTAGTGGTGTAGTAGTAGTAGTAGTAGTAGTAAGTAGTAGTAGTAGTAGTAGTAGTAGTAGTAGTAGTAGTAGTAGTAGTAGTAGTAGTAGTAGTAGTAGTAGTAGTAGTAGTAGTAGTAGTAGTAGTAGTAGTATGGACTGGATTCAGTACAGCACACAAAGCTCTGGAAAATACTAAAGGGAATGGGATTATGCCATGCCACAGTTGACATAATTCAAAAATTGTATAAGGAACAACAAGCTACTGTAAGAGTGGACAAAGAAACAACAGGTTGGTTTATGATTGGAAAAGGCCTACGACAGGGCTGCCTTATCTCCCCTATGTCATTTAATTGCTATTCAGAACACATAATGAGATGTTCAGCAGATGAACTTCCAGATACAGGAATTAACATCAGTGGACGAGTGATTAACAACCTGAGATATGCTGATGACATAGTTTTGATAGCAACTTCGCCAAATTCATTGCAGGAACTGGTAGATAAAGTGGATTTTGTATCGAGAGAACTTGGTCTTGAAATTAGCATTAAAAAAACAAAGGTAATGGTAGCTACAGACAAAAGGATCAAAATCAATATCATGTGTCGTGGGCAACCTATCGAACAAGTGGAAACCTTCCGTTATCTTGGTTCATTAATTACAGAGGATAATGACTGCAGCTCTGAAATAAGATCAAGGCTTGGCATGGGGCGTTCAGCCATAAAGACACTCACTACTGTTTGGAAGGATCGGTCGCTCAGTCTGCACATAAAGAAACGCCTGATGGAAGCATTGGTCTGGCCCATTGCAACATATGGAGCTGAAGCTTGGACAGTGAAAAAGGCAGATCAGAAAAGAATCAATGCTTTCGAGATGACAGCTTTCAGAAGAATGATGTCCATCAGCTGGAAAGAACATAGAACAAATGCCTCAATCATAGAAGAACTTGGGGAAAATAGGCGTCTATACTCAGTTATCAAATTTAGGAAACTGAAATACTTTGGTCACATAGTGCGAGCAGACAATTTATGTACAACGATACTGCATGGCAGAATTAATGGCAAGAGGAAGAGAGGACGGCCTCGTAGACGATGGACGGATGATATTGTGGAATGGACAAAACAACCAATTATCAATTGCATCAGAACTGCAAAAGACAGAGTCACGTGGAGAACCTTGTCATCAGCCTGCATAGCCTCCGACCCTCAGCAATGAGGATGGACGATACCATACCATACCATAGTATGGACTGGGTGAGATTTTTCCAATAACTCTTCACTGACAAAGACCACATCATAAGACCCAGACGACCGAATGACATCACGCGATCCGCGGTTGCGAGAGTCGTTCCAGAGACGACGAGGGTCGGCGACGCCTCTAGCTCTCCGCCTCTAGCTCTTCTCGGAAAGCCCGGACGAATATATGTGCGAAATCTTTGCGAACGCTAGACATAAAATTTTTGCAGGGGAGAGAAAGGGGCTGCGGGGTCGACAAAAAAATTAATTTTTCTGTCTAGATTCACTTCTTCTTCGTCGTCTCTTCTTGTATTTTTAGAAAACAGTTTTTCAAAAAAACAAACAAACGGCAGTTTTCTTTAAATGCCGAAATTTTGAGATATTGTAATCTTCGAGTAAGCCTTGCGTCAGGTCACAACAGCTTTATGCAGAGACAGAGAAGAAGGAAGAAGAGGAACAATACAAATTAAAATTAACAAAAAACAACACGAAGAAGAAGAAAATGAAATGATGATGATGATGATGATGATGATGATGATGATGATGATATGATGATGATATGATGATGATGATGATGATGATGGTGATGATGATGATGATGATGATGATGATGATGATGATGATGATGATGATATGATGATGATGATGATGATGATGATGGTGATGATGATGATATGATGATGATATGATGATGATGATGATGATGGTGATGATGATGATGATGATGATGATGATGATGATGATGATGATGATGATGATGATGATGATGATGATGATGATGATGAATAGAGGACAAGTCAGAAGAGCAACATTAGAACCGAGAAAACAAAGAACGAGTAGGAAAGACGGTCAGACCGTTAGACGAACAGGACAGGACAGGACAGAACAAAGCAAGACTGAGCAGTAGACACAGCAGGACGGAGGAGAGTGGCAGAGACGGAGACGAAGAGAAGACCAGCGGAAGTGCATCCGGAGGAGGAGGAGGAGGAGGACAAGTGAAGAGCAGACGGCCAATAATAATTGCGGCAAAAGACTACGGTGACAAGCCGCCAAGATAATCATCAAATTAAGCGAAGCAGCGGCGACCGACAAGATATAGACGACCGAAACTGAGAGAATCTCTTTTATTAAACACATTCACATACATAACATATACAAACACACAGACACACAGACACACATAAAAATACATACACACTTAATAATATTAAATAAACTAGTATAATACGCGAAATATAACTAGATAGACGACGGAAACTGAGAGAATTTCTTTTATTAGACACACACACACACACAAACACACACAGACACACAGACACACAGACACACTTAAAAGTTAATACACAAACATAATACGCGAAATATGACTGCGAAGGATATGAATAACCACTTAAAAGTTAAAATTAATCTATAATGCAGCCTTGGTCTTCTTCAAATCGTTACGTTTTAACGGTGGTCGTCTATGTTGGTAGCTTGGCGAAATTAAAAGTATAGAAATGTTGACAATATTGTCATGTGCAGCAAATTGTATGCCGTCTAAAAGTACATATCAGTTAGAAAATGATATATAGACGTTATGTTTTTTTCGAATAGAAAGCGATCTCTTTTGTCACAAGGGAGATATGCCCACATATGGTATATACTATATAGCGTTGTTTTCGATTTGAGGGTTTCCAATTTTTGCTACGAAAGTTAACCTAAAAGTTAAAACGGCTTCGAATTGAACTCTTCATGTTTTGCCAGTGAAATGCCTTTTTATGCAGATTCCAAATATCATTATAGATTACATTTCGTTGGTTCGACGCTTATGATGCATAACTCGCGTTTTGCATTGCACTTACGCAGTGCTGGGCTTCGTCGGTATGGTATAGCTGCACTCCTATATCAGTGCATCGGTATACAGCGTGTTTCTATACCAGGACCGCAACGCATAATATACATTAGCACGCCTTTAAGAAGCGAAGATTTGCGATAATCACGCATTTCACGGGATTTTCTAGCGACCAATAAAGACGAAGGCGTTTACTGTAACGTCTTGCGCATAACAGTACTATATAGTCCTATACCCCTGCAGAGGCACAGATAAATGTCTGCCCGAGATATCGTATATCAGGGATGCACAACCTTTTTAGGATGAAGGGCTATTTTTTGGTTCCAAGACTCCGCGGGCCCCAGGGGCGTAGCCAGGAATTTAATTTGGGGAGGAGATATTAGTTTGGGGTACATATTGCTATATATATAGGCTATATATATATAATATATATATATATATGAATATGTACGTTATATATATGCTGTATTATATATACTGATTTTGGGGTATATATAGGTCTACCGATATACCCCTGCCCCGCCCCGCCCCCGTCGCTACGCCCTGCGTTTTTTATAATGCAGAAGTGATACGTTGACTGTAGGCCTAATCGTTAATCGCAATATTTACAGTAATATGGTAACGGATAAAATTTAATTCGACAGGACTATAGCGGAATTAATAGAATTTCTTTGACTGTGAATGTTCATTTTACAGCAACAACCAAAACGGAAGAGACAAAGTCAAACCAAAGACTCCAAATCTATATACAAAATAAGTAAGAAAATCACCGATATGCAAAAGTGTGGACAGTAATATCTGTGCAAAATGCAAGATCAGCCAACCAATGCTTGTCATCAAACAAATACGTTTCTCTGCCCTTATACTGTTAAGAAATTCACGAACTTCTGGTCTCAGCTCAGCAAAGCACTGCAAAATTCGCTCTCTGCTTAAACATCTCACATCTTTGTGACATGGTAGTTCGTGGTAAGCTGCCTCAGTCTCCTCAAGAAATAACTTGAATTGATGGTGATTTGGACCCGGAGAACAAACGACTTCTTCTGAAGCGATAATATGAAAGCAAGAAAGTCTTCTGGACCAACCACTTTAAAACCTTCGTGCACATAGGTGGATTTAAAGTTTAATATTTGGGTAGGCTAGCATGGAGGTCTGGGGTGCCATCCAGCACGCGACAGACCTGGTGTTGATGGAAAAACGATTTTTTGTTGTTTTGGTGGGATTAGTTGGGTAGGCTTAAGCCTATATACTAGCCTTTAATAAAATCCGCCTATTTTCGTGCGCCACTTTCCATTGAAATCCTAAAAACGTCCGCAGGCCACACAGAAATTGTCCGCGGGTCACCAGTGACCCGCGGGCCACGGGTTGTACAGTGTGCACCCATGTCGTATATCATTGTTCTCTCTCTCTTTCTCGCCCGGCGGCCATTGTAGTTGCAGGCTGGGACTTTGACAGACGAAAACAGTTAGAATAGATAATATGGCGAAGTTTCGCCCGCTACTGTAATTCCCCAATCATCGGCGCCGAGTTACTGCCTCGTATACACATCGTCGGGACTTTATTCCGACACGCTTTCCTGTTGGCGGCGCGCAAAGCCAGATTTATGTGGCGACAGAATTTGCCGCGTGCATCGAAATTCTTCCCAATAGTGAGAGCGAGTCACGTCTTATAACTAACGGTTGCACCAGCGGCTATGAAGAAGAAGACGCTGAATGTCCGGACTAAACCTAAAGGAGTCTGTGTTATAATCTGAGGGGCTTCCGTTAAGCCGTCTATTAGATATCTTCATCGGATGTGCGAACTGGATTAGTATTAGCATGCTGTATTTGTTTTGGCGTTTTTCTCTCGTCTTTAATCTATAGGATTCGATAGTTTTTCTCTCGTATTTGCATGTTGAGAACAATCTGAACATGGGGGCGGGAGGGGGCGGGGGGTTCTTTCAGTTTCAGCTACATTTCTACCTAGTTTCAACAAGATGGATCAAAATTGGACAGTTATGGCCAAAAAGAGTGCGAAATTTATTGAATCACAGTGTAAATAGGACATTGAAATGCAACGAACAACGGTGAAGTGAATATAAGAAGTCTGAAAACTAAAAAAAAATCACAAACACCTGTTTCATCGTCCACCGATTTTGCATAAAAAAATCGATGCTTTCTACTGAAGCTTGCTTTCTTGATTTTGAAATACAAGCCAGGGAAAGGCATGCAGATCGAAATATTATGTTTAAGGAAACTTTAAGCGAACTGTATTTCGAAAAATAAACATAAATCACGCCAAACAAAGACGGATCAACAGGGCGCGATTTGATCGAAATATTGGGGAAGAAAAAGAAATAGAGTTCCCCGGTGTCCCACTGCCCAACTTTGCATCTTAAAAGTCCTAAATATATTTTTATCAAAATCCCCCCACTGCTACACTTTTCCTCATTTGCATGTAAGGTGGCCATTTTGTGACATCCCCCAAGCTCGACATATCCCCCACCCACCCCACTGCTCCAGGTCACAAATCGCACCCTGCAGATCAATCGAACTACTGTTCAACTGACTTTATTATTTTTTGAAAAAAATATAAGTTATTACACGACTGACAAAGACATGTTGATCGAAATTGATTGATATCTCAAAAATAGCCAGTTCAAGCAAATGAGATGAAAATTGTTGAAAAGGAAATAGAGTATATATTTGAAACTTTTAAGCAGTTTGGTTTTTTCGTAGACACCCTTCTAAATGAGTTTACGCGCAAATGAGTTTACGCGCATTCTTTGAAAAATATGAACATTTTAAAATTAGAAGTCTTCAAACTTCATTTGAAAGTCAGACAAAATAGTCAATCACTTTGCAAATGTTCTAAATTCAATTCAACTAAATTCGTGTACGATCTCTAAAACGTGAGAGGAGCTAACTTTATTACAGAATGATCTTCTTAGAATTGTGAGAATGAATTTCGTTGCAAACATTTGCGGTTGGAACATTTCCACTTCTCCCCCTTGACTATAGCAAATGTTTCTCCATACTATTCAACAATAATATTTTACCAACAATATACAGTAAATCAGCGTAAAGGTTCAAACGAGTTCACACCGCCCAAGAACAATGCACGTAGTTTCAACTAAAGAATACGTGAACTCAAATGAACTAATAACACTGAAAACAACAACAACAACAACAACAACATTAAAACACAACAACAATGCGTTTTTATAGGTCATTAATCACCGATTGAGCAGAATACTCATCCAAAAAATCCGATTAATCTTAGATATCAGTCAGATTGGATATATAATCAATCAATCAATCGATCAATCAATCAATCGATCAATCATAACACTTCTTTAGCGCCATTTTGATGATGCATATAGCATCAGTCTATGGTCGTCGCTTCAAAGGGAGAAAAGATGGTAAAATCATGTCCGTTGTAGTTCAAAGTTGGAAGGTCACGCAGGACAGGTCAGGTCAGGTCAGTCCATGAGTTTCTGGTTCCCGCCAAGGAGGGAGGTCATGCAGTCAGAAATAGATGTTCTTTAGGTCGTGACGTTGAAGCTGATAGAGACGCAGCTTAACAAACTTGTGCCGGTAAAGAGTTCCAAAGACTGAGTCCAACAACAGATAAGATAACCCACGTCGCTAAACAATACAGTATAAACGAGATGAGGTTGACGGCGTCTCATTCACGATAAAGATTAGATAAGAATCTTGCCTTTGATGCAATAATTATTTTAACGCAACGAAAACTTTCGTTATGAGCAACATCTTCGTGAAATCACAATTTCATGGGAGCGAGGACGAGGAAAAATCGCAGTCGATCTCGGAAAAAGTAATTATTTGAAGATATGATGACTCCAACGCATGCCTGTATCTATAACATAATCGATATGCTCTGCATGGTGACTTCACGCTACACACGGTTTCTGCTTTGACGACTCATCTCCGACGCACATGCGCGGTGAATTCCGATGATCTAATCTTACAGCAACCCGCCCCCGCCACCCCCTATAATCTCCAATCACTGGTCAACGTTCGGTACCCAGGGGCTGGCTGGCGGTCGCCGCCATAAAAACCTTATACGATCAGATCCTCGAGAGATCTACCGAATAAACAGCGAACGCATGCAAAATGATCCGCACTAAAACACATCCGATATTAATTAATTATGTAGACAAATTAAAATATTCCCGAACAATGCCTTCCGACGATAATAATAATAATAATGCAGGTTATAGTGCATGAAAATAAAATTTTCTGACCGCTTGTAATTCGCAGATAGTTATTGGATCCACTATATGCAGTAAACCAGCTTCTGTATTTCTTCTTCTATACATCTATACACATTTTGATGTTCTGGCGAAAACGCTGTTGATTTTGATTTTACACGCGTGTTATCAATCGCTTTAATTACAGTATTATATACATCCTATAAAATAATTCTCTTTTTGAAATCGAATAGGAAGTTAGAAAAGAATTATAAATTGTAGAAGAAATAGGCGTAACAAGTTACAATATAAATTACAACCGTTGGAAATAACGTAATAAACAATTACAGTATCTTGCCATGGCCATTCGTTCAAACTCAAATAGATTTCAGTTCAAAAATGAAAATAATAATAATTTATGATTTCGACAAATCACAGTTACATTCAGGAGGGTGAATGAAGAGATAGATAAACATTTATTGGACCACCATGCATACGAATTTAGTAATATGTCGTAGATATAACAAGTAAGTAAAACGAAGTGAGTGTTCCAAAGAGACGCATAGGGTTAACTCTGACCTGCGCCCAAGCGTGATTTTGTAACTATGTAACTATGTAAATAGGGAACAATTTAAAATATACTATAGTAAATATACTAGTAAATATACTAGTAAACTATACTATATATATACACTATATATATATATACTAGTAAACTATTATTTATACAAGGTTTAGGTGTTAGTAAGCATGCATTTCCAGGCAGAGGATATGCTATGCGCCCTAGAAAGCTCAGAGAGTAGACAAATGCATTGAAAATAAGTAGAAATACTAAAACAGTTTAACTCTTAATATGCGCCTCGGCGCTGGGCATGTGGTATACAGCAGCAATAACACGTATAGATATTTTCATTGACAGCAATCAGGGTATTTCTACATAAGAGACCGCGACCGGTGCCAAAAATAGGTTGTCAGCAACTTTCCCTAATAAATATAAGACGTTTTTAAAGCGACCAACGACGCCTGAACCTTCATTAATAAGGCCGTGTCGTGTAATTTGAGAGAGAGAGAGAGAGAGAGAGAGAGCACTCGTTAGGCCTGTCTGGAAAGACCAAAGAGAAGGGAAGAACGTTCCCTGGCCCCCGCTCCATATTTCCCCGTCGCCTTCGTCGGTCGGGGGCGGAACCCCCCTCGCTCGACAAGTCCCTTGCGCTCACGACGAATCGGAGGCACCCGGCAAGAAGCGATCGTCCCCGACGCCCCCCGATGACGACGACGACGACGACGACGACGACGACGAAGGCCTGTTTCAATTACGTGGTACGCAGGTCTATGCTACTCTAAATCACCGATCCGACGAGGAGAGAGAGAGAGAGTGAGAGGGGAAGAAGGGGGCGGTGCTGTTATCGAGGCCCGGGAACCTTCATTCCCGGTCGCATCTGCTGCTGCTGCTGCTGCTGCTGCTGCTGCTTCGTGCGGCGCCCGGTCGCTCTCCGTCGTCGCTCGCACTCCTCTGGTATACACACGTATATTTGACGACGTCAACGTCGGACGAAGTCTCGTATGTACGGCTTCATCATAATGCTGAGTTGCTCTCTCTCTCTCTCTCTGTCTCTGTCTCCGTCTTTCTGCATGTCTCTCTCTCCGTCTGTCTCTGTCTGTCTGTCTGTCTGTGTCTGTATCCGTCTTTCTCTTTCCTGTCTCTCATTTCTCTCTGTTTCATTCTCTCTCTCTCTCTCTCTCTCTCTCTCTCTCTCTTTGTATGTGTCTCTGTCGCTCTGTCTCTGTCTTTCTCTTCTTTCTCTTGTCTCTTTCTCATTTCTCTTTCTTTCTCTCTCTCTCTCTCTCTCTCTCTCTCTCTCTCTCTCTCTCTATATATATATATATATATATATATATATATGTGTGTGTGTGTGTGTGTGTGTGTGTCTCTCGGTCTGTCTCTGTCTCTGTCTCGTCTCGCCATCCGATCGACAAACCGACTGAATTCACAATTCTTCTCGCGTCTCTTTCTACGCCGCCGCCACCTCTCCTCCTCCCTCTCCCAGACATCTTCACATTTTTTACCATATACGCTTTGTACGGTACTTGTCGATTTTTCAACCACTATATATATATATATATATATATATATATATATATATAGGCTACATATAAGCAAACATATACATATTTATATATTGCATAATAGAGACAGATACAGAAGGGGACCACGACTCAAAAATTACGCCCCCCCCTCTTATCCCCATTCCGATTTCCAGCAGCGATTTCTTTCAGTTCTTCATGGCGCGTCTGCAGTTGTTAGACAGCTGCTGCTGCTGATTACATGTATGGGTCCTTCTATAATTCGGTCGGATCAAAATGGCCTGGTCATCAATTCATGCTCGTTACAGAACAGCTATTCGACAAACACTCGCGCGAATAAAAAGCAATATTCATTATCTGGCTGTGTGCAAGACATCGTGCGAATGTAATCAGTAAGTGATTAAGTAAAATCCCGTGAATTTATATAGCGCTTTTGGAGGCAGCACAACAGCAGATGCTTATTCTTCTTAGTACCGGTCTTCAGGTGATTTTGTAGCGCTATAGTTTAGGAATAGATAATATAGGCCTAATTAATGATTGGAACGAACGAGAGATTTGTCGAGGGTACCTAAAGAAAGACCGAGTCGTATTTCAGTGTTACGTCAAAAGGGTAGAACACGGAGTTTGACATTGACATCATCATCCTTATCATCATCATCATCATCATCGTCGTCGTCGTCGTCGTCGTCGTCATCATCATCGTCGTCGTCGAATTATTCGCACGCTAACTGGCCCCGGGAGTTGTCGTCGACACCTACCATGACTGAGGTCGTCGGCGTCGATGGACAGTTGCTCCTCTTCCGACAACAACAGCTCAGCTGATCTCACATCCGGCGAGCGAGACACGCAGGACTGCCCGGCGGCGACGGCGACGGCGGCGGCGGCGGCGGTGGCCGAATCGACAGAACAACAGCAGCCCGGATGCTCTAATGGTCCGACGGTTTCGAATGGAGATGGACCGGCGGCAGGGGGCGGGCGTCTGACAGACCGGCCGGTCGCGCTGTTATACAGCTGTCGTATTAGCCGGCTGTTCCGTCCGCCGCCCCCCGCTCTGTCTCCGGCATCGCAGGCGCGCTCGCGCGTTCTGCTTATTCTTGCTCTATTAGCCGCCCCTTGTAAGTGTTGGCCTAATACGAAAATACTGGTACATATATCCTATGTTTTTGTAACTCGACTTCCATCCACATCCTCGTTTGATTTTATGTAACGACGCCTCTCTTCGCAGTGACTATAGGAGAAATAATCACGCGGAGACAGCGCCATCTGTTCAGTGGCGTAGCCAGGATTTCCGGAAGGGGTTTTGAAAAAATTCGTCGATAACCGCCAAGGTGGGGGGGTTCACCCCAAAATCGCCAAAAATCGCCTCAAAAATAAAAAATTGCATGGGAATACATCAAAAAAATTTTTCGCCGCCCAAAGAGGGGTTTTAACTCCCAAGCCCCCGGTGGCTACGCCACTACATCTATGTATTTATCCAATCGTGTTTTTTAAAAGGAGGAACAGATCCAATTTCGCAGTTTTGTCGTAGGTTTTTGGGTTTACTTTCCAATTTGAGCGATTTTCTGAATTCTAGAGCCTATTTCCTTGCATATCGTCTGCTTCACGCTGTCTATCTCTGGTTGTATGCTTACGTCCTTCTGTCTTTCTCTGTCCTTCTCTTTGTTCGTGATCCGAAATCGTCGCGCGCTTCCTCTCGACACTTTGTGGCAGTGCTGGTTAATAGCCGCAAAGTGATTTTGAGGAAAAATTATTGGGGGCGGAGGGGGGCTGATGAAGAACTTTTAAATTCCGGATGAAAATTAATTTTGGCACTTCCTGTTTTAGTTTATTCTGCCCGGCTACTACCCACAAACCATAATGGTAGTAGAATAAATTTTCTAATATATCGGATGAAAAGTGCAGACAGTCTGCAGGTAGGCCTATGATGGCGATGCGTAAGAGTTTCCAGTGTTTCTCTGAAAAGACTGATAAAACCCAATAGGGAAAAACTCGGAATAATTTCTAGGGGGAGGGGGACTTTTCTATGAAAGGCGCACTGTCATAACATAATTACTGCGGGGCCAGGAAAACAACTAGGGGGCCGCGGCCCCCGTAGTTTACATGTAAAAAAACACCGTGGTTAGTCGTCGTCTAATCCCACAACCTGCCGCTCGAGAGATTGAGTCTACACTGTACTTAAATAAGGACGACAAAGACTGACAGTAGTTCTACCTTCCTCCTCCTCCTCTCCTCCTCCTCCTCCTCCTCCTCCTCCTCTCCTTTCTCTTTCCATGTTCACTGCAGAGAATTAACACCCGTGGTCTGAGTTTTCAAATCAATCGACTTTCCATTTTATAATATGCATCCTGGATTGATGAAGTATTTATTTTAATTTAGGGTCATAGGCAACTAAGGAAGGATGGCAGTTTGCATCCTAAGGGCAATTATATGTGGGCAATAATAATAATAATAATAATAATAATAATAATAATAATAATAATAATAATAATAATAATAATAATAATAATAATATAATAATAATAAATAAAAATAATTGTGAAAAAATAATTATTAAAAATTATTATTATTATTATTATTATTATTATTATTATATATTATTATTATTAAGTAGTAGTAGTAGTAGTAGTAGTAGTAGTAGTAGTAGTAGTAGTAGTAGTAGTAGTAGTAGTAATAGTAGTAGTAGTAGCAGCTGCAGCAGCAGCAGTAGTAATAGTAGTAGGAGGAGGAGGAGGAGGAGGAAGAGGAGGGAAGAGGAAGAGTAGTAAAAAGTAGTAGTAGTAGTAGTAGTAGTAGTAGTAGTAGTAGTAGTAGCTAGTTAGTAGTAGTAGGAGGAGGAGTAGGAGGAGGAAGTAGGAAGAGGAGTAGTAGTAGTAGTAGTAGTAGTAGTAGTAGTAGTAGTAGTAGTAGTAGTAGTAGTAGTAGTAGTTGGAGGAGTAGTAAAAAAGGTCATATTTTAAAGGCAGAAAATGTAGAACTTAACTACCAAGGTGGATTGTAAAAAAATAGACATGCCATTTTTCTGAAGTGTATGACTCTCCTTGTTTTGAAATTCGATACCACGCTTCAAAACCTTTTTAGGCCATATTTTTCTGTTCAAAAAGAAAACAGAGTAAAACTTTGCGAATGACTAACAAACGATATTTCAATGTTTATATCGTAATTAATTTTCTTACATTTTGACACAAAGACCAGGGGGCGTATCCAGAAACTTGATTTTTGGAGGTATAATGTGATCTGTGTGGGTATAAATCTTTTTAAAAAACTTGAAAATCTTAAAAACACATTAAAATTTTTAAGGTAGTTTGATTTGGGGGATATATATATAATTATATATATCTATATATCCCCCTCCCCGTCGCTACGCCTCTGACAAAGACGTTGAAGATGAATGTATTAATTATAGTACTACTTCAAAAGTCACGTGGTCTCAATCACGTGGCATAGATGCGAAAGATGCTGGCGTGTGGGTAACGTGCATCAGCGCAATCTGCTTTGGGGGGAAAGCGTCGAATTTTGGCGAACAATAATAATTCGATTGTGATTTTCTAGTTTCACGAATGACGCCTTTCCGAGAAGTGACCGCAGATCATTGAGTGCGGCGAGCCTACGTGTCACGCAAGGTGCGAAGCTGTTACCGACGTACTAGTCATGATTGTGAAAGAACGAATTTGAAATTCTGTCGCATATTACAGTGGTTTTCACATTGCAGGCTTACCTGGCCTCCTAAATCACTTAAAATCACATTATTATTATTATTATTATTATTATTATTATTATTATTATTATTATTATTATTATTAAGATTATTATTATTATTAATACTATTAAAGTTGTGCTAACATCAAGCCACGAAGAGAGGAGATTCTTTCTTAGCAATATCCTTTTGATTAATATATAATTAATTAATTCTATGGTATAATATACAATTAATTCTATGGTAGAAGCGGCCAGTTAGTTATTACTAGTCCAATGCCGTCTTTTCTAGATTTATTATTTTGTCTTAATTTCTAATAATTTTCAAAACTTGAGAAGAACCTTCCTCACAGTGTTTATTCTAGCCACCTTGACATTGGGAGGGGGGCTGAAATGTTTGGGAGACAAGGTCTGAGGCTCCACACTTTGGGGGATTTACATTCCCCAGCCAACATATAAAAATTTTTTTGGGGGGGGGATTTTAAAACTTGGAGGGGGAATTCCCCCAGAGAAGGCCAAGAATAAACACTGCTTCTTCATATTTTCCATATCCGTTGTCGGTTACTTGAGTATCACCGATTCACCTGAAATCTCTTACTCTCTCTGTCTGTTTAACAGATTTTATTTTGAACAAACATCTTCAGATCAACACTTAGAACACTGACTGATAACCGGGTGCTGACCTGGCGCTGTCCTTGGTGAATTCTGGGTCCAAGGTCACGGCCGTCCACGACCTTGTCCCCCCCCCCTTTCACGACCGGTGACGATTATTTCACAACCGCCGTTGAGGAGGCTACTGTCTAAAGCAAGGCCGCCAACGGCGCCGGGAGGCGGAGGAGGGGGGCGAACGGCGGAGACGGGGGCGGGGGTGGAAAGGGTTCGGCCACAGCCCACGACCGACGATGTCTTCGAATTAAAACCGAAGTTAGTTTATTGGACACGTCGACGTCGTCGTCGTCGACGCAGTACGGCGCTCAATGGCCGACCGGCCAGCCGCGGCTAGACGATACAACATTGATCGAAAAATCGATGAAAGGCAGACCTTATGCGTCCGCTCCGAGGGCTCCAGACGGACGCCGAGACGGACAAACAGACAGACGGACGCGAACGTCCTATATCCTACATCTGTGCTCGCCATATATATATATATATATATATATATATATATATATATATATATATATATATATATATATGCAATTCGGCCTGACGGACCACATAGGCCGAATTCCAGCCCAGCATCCGCTCCGACCATATCAATAATAGAAGAGTACGATGGTGTGTAACTTCTGTTCAAACCGATACAACGCGTTAATGGATCGCTCGTGTATAATATATAATATTATGACAACCACGCAACATTCGGCCCAGACAGCTATGTATAGTTAACAGATATATACCATATTAGGCCTATTATTACTGTAAGCTTAGGACCTACATATATGGTGCATGTTGAGACAGTCAAGGCTGTCGTGCGTCTAACTCTACACACAAGGCCCCGATTAAATAGCGTATATAGGCTGTAACCGTTAAAACGTATACGTTTTACCTGCTGTGCGGTGTTATGTCCGAATCAATTTAGCCACGTTTGCAAAGCGAATTGGCGAATTTCGATATGCAATTAAACGTACGTTAGTTTAATTATCCGCTACACCGGTGAGAAAAAGCGCCGGATAGTGTTTTTTTTTTTTAAAAAGGGATATCGAATATCTAGAAGTTTGATTCTGAAACGCGATTGGGGTCGAAAGTTGAGCGCGGTTTGACACGGAATATACAATATACATGTAATATAGAACGTGAAACGGACGAATTGAGTTGCGTCAGAAAACAAGGAGAAGAGAAGAAGCGTCGAGAGCGGGGCGTTATGATGATGATTGATGATGATGATGATGATGATGATGAGATTGTAGCGCCTCTGGATTCAATTGGCCGATTCCGCGCAAAAATAATCTGCAATGGAGAGTTTCCGATTTGCATTTGCGACAGCACTGTGTTTCCTCATCAGCGCCGAATCGTTCGTTGGAGCCGTCGCCGCCGCCGCCGCCGCCGCCGCCGCCCCCTCTTCTTTGCATTCGTCAACGGTCAGTTCTAAAGTTACGACAAAATTACATGTCATCACAATATTATTGTATTTGCAGCCCATTTATAGAACGCTACCAGGCCTAACCAGGGGCGTAGCGACGGGGGGAGTATATCTACCCCCAAAATCAGGCTAATTTAAAGTTTTTAATGTGCTTTTAAGAGTTTCAAAGTTTTTAAAGATTTATACCCAATTACCCATGCAATCACATTATACCTCCAAAAATCAAATTCCTTGATACGCCCCTGGTCCTAACTATAGCTAACTAAAGAGCTTCTATAGCGCCAAATTAGTGCATGTACTTGGTCGATGGTCGCCTAAAGTAGTCCCTCGGGTCATTTCCAATAAGGCAGTCCGATATTTTCCTGTTCCGAAAATGGCGCTATATAGGCCGTGGACCGCATAGCTGCACAACGAGATTAGTGACGTGTTCAACTTCCGAAACAAGGCTGAAATGTAATGTAATGTAACAAAGCATTTGTATAGCGCCTCTTCTGAAGAATCACTCAGATATTAGATATGGATATATCTCAAATATGGATATATCTATCCATAGATAGAAATTAAGAGATGCCAGTGAAATATAATGAAATGGGGCTCAAAGTTCTGTCGCCACCAAACGTCGAGTCTTCACACCGTGCAGCATTCCCACTTTTTATCATTACGTGTTTGCATTATTAAATGTTCAAGAAGGGAAGAATAAAAGCACTCGACGACGTTCTCGTAATGTACGGCAACGCCATCAACACGGGGAATAACTTGGTGAGTGATCGAGTCTGAAACCTTTGGTCAATGGTTAACATTGTACATTAGGCAATGCGATGTTGTGATGAAAATCCGATTGAAAAACACTGCATAAAAAACCATCACGAAAACGCTACTATAACAGGCAAAACTATATGCGATTTGGTGCCTTTAGAGGTCCATTTTATTGCCATCTAAGACATTGTTTTGCAGACGTTTTTCTGAAGGGCAAACTGGCAGAATTATAATTTAAAATTTAGCGCCGGGGTGGAACTGTTGAGTTTTTTTAAATTTCAAGCAGTCTATAGGTTCTTATGCAGTTTTTGAGTAATTAACAAAATAATTGAAAATCTTGCATCGTTTCTTAGGCTCTTGCGCTAAATCATAACTTGCAATCATGTCGAGGTAAACCACCAACACTGGATACTGGATCTTATAAGTGATCTCTCAGCTGCTTTGCTCTCAGCTGCTTTGGAAAACAAACCAAGGACAATGACGACGACGACGACGACGACGACTATGAGAATATGTTGTTGATGTTGTTGATGATGATGATGATGATAATGATGATGATAATGATGATGATGATGATGATGATGATGACGATGATGATGACAATGACGACAACGATGATGATAGTGATGACGATGATGATGATGATAGTGATGATGATGATGACAATGACGATAACGATGATGATAGTGATGATGATAATGATGATGATGACGACGACGATGATGATGATGACGACAACGATGATGATAGCGACGACATTAAATATTTTCTTTTCAGCAATATGCAATCGACGAGATCAAGAGGTTATCACACTCACCGCAAATCAACCAAGAGTAAGAACGAATTCACAAATTCAATCATTTTCAGCCTCTAGTGATCAATAATATTCATCGCGTAAGAGGAGTCAGAGAGTTCACAACGGTCAAGGAGGTCGAAGTGCCAGCTGACCTGGTACTGTTTAACTAGTCGGTCGGATTCCTGTATATCCTGACTCGAAACTTACTTGTAAAAATCAGGCAATTTGTGCAATTCTGAGACTGAATATTACTCTGCAACAATCAACTTGGATTAGTAAAATTAATTATTACTACAGTAGAGCTTCGTTATGACGTACTTAGCGGGTCTGTAAATTTAGTACGTTATATCCGAGGCACGTTACATTAAATACCGTCAAATACGGTAGCGCATCACACGGGAACGTACATTGCAGTACTTGATAACGGAATATACGTTATAAGTTATAACAGAGTCGTTATAACGAAGTTCTCCTGTACTTAACTCAAAGTTCAAGATTTCAAAATATTTCACATGCTTGAAAATATCTCTGAGAACCAGTCACTGTAAAATTGACTCGCATCTTGCTCAAGAAGTAATATTAGCACGCACTTAAAAGACGTCAAATTCTTAGAAACTACAACAAAACTTATACCCAACTGGATATGACCGGCCCATGCCGACGGGGGCAGGGGGCAGTGGCGGCTCTACCTGGGGAGGGCAAGGGGCCCGTGCCCCTATTGAGTGCCTGCCCCCCAGTGACCCCTGTTGGGACCCTATACTTAATACTACATACCTAACAACAAATGGTTGGCCCCCATGATTAGAAGTTGCCACCCCAACGGCCCCCCACTTGCCAAATCATGGAGCCGCCACTGCGGGGGAGGGGGGTTAAACCCACAATCTCCGAAAAATTGAATACTGGTTTCCGCTTCTGTAGCGCTAGAAATTATTCTGTGTTATTTGTTATTAGGTTCGCTAGTTACTATGTCGAGATTTTGGAGTTGATAAAGTCGACCGGAAGTTCAGGGATCATGCACAAGGAAAGCGAACGTTTGAACATCATCATAACATCCGGTTAGATCGATCGATAAAAGATTGGTATCGCGACAAATAAGATGTTTCCACGAACTATTTCGTGCAGATGATGTGCACCGATAATTAATCGGCCGATTGTTTGAGGCCGATTATCGGTTGGCCGATAATAATTAATCGGCCGATGACGTAATCGGCGCACATGTAATTTCGCGTACCTCTACGATATTAGACGTCAATTTAATTCCCTGACAAAATTTACGTATTTTTCAATGGACTCGATATTGGAGGCGAACTATTAACTACCACGGACATGATTCTTACTATCTGAAGATTTCAAGCGAACATCGACTGATGACAGGTGCTTCTTTATGATGCTCCTCTGCAAATGTTTAATCTTTGGTAGTCGATTTAGAGCTTTTGTAGCACGGACCACTTTCACACTTTACGCTTCTGAGAGGGATATTTTCACACCCCCTAACACCCCAACACCCCCAACACCCTCAATTTGAGACCGACACCCCTTCCCCAATACCCCCCCCCTAAATCTGAGCCCTGTGATGGCCTTTTTTTGCTTGTCAGGCTTTTTCGGCAAGGATGGACCCCAAAATATACCGACACCCCCCAAATTTATAATCCCAGAAATAGCCCTGGCTTCTGAGTACCGTATATAAAACGTGTTATACAAATGCCACGTTGCATTGCACACTATGTGCTGCTTTGTCTCAGCGAGTAACCAGCGCGGTGCCGACGGCGAGATGGACTACGCCATTGTAAGACGCAACATCCTCTCCGCCTTCATGGAAGCGGCCGTTGACGACATCTTGTACGGGAAGTTCCAGTCTCAGTCGCCAGGTGGCGCTTCCTTCAAACGAGCCTCTCTCGACGACGACGACGACGACGACGCCAGGCAGACGAAAGAAGAGATGTAGCCAGCAAGAATATTTTTACACCTCCCTAACACCCCCAGACCCTCCCCCCAATCAGAGACCGACACCCCAACACCACCCCAATCTGAGAACCGGATGACCCAGTGTTTATTCTAGGCCTGGTTTTTTTGGGGGGATTCCCCCAAAGTTTTAAAATTCCCCTCAAAAAAATTGTATATGTTGGCTTGGGGGATGAAAATTTCTCCCAAAAAAGCGTGGAGAGACAAATCTTGTCCCCCACCCAAACATTTCAAACCCCCCTCCCCCCCAATGTCAAGGTGGCTAGAATAAACACTGGGATGACCTCGTTTTTAGCTTGTCAGACTTTTTCGGCAGGGCATCTCCAGAAAATACCAACAACCCTCCAAATTGATAATCCTAGAAATAACCCTGGTAGCTAGTCAGAGAATGTCAGCAGCCGAAGCTTAAATATCGGGTAGTGTTTTAGCCAGACCCCAGTTGGGGGGGATCAGGCCGGTCAAGAAAATAATTTTTTAAAATGTTTCATTATGCGAATAAATTAGCGGTATAAGTCAGTGACAGCAATAAACTCCCCCTCTTGCTACAAATGGGGCGAACCAGTTGGGGTGAGGTGGGTGGGGATCAGTAAGGAGTGATCAGTAATTATTGCACCCCTCTCCTCCTACAAGTACCACAGCGCGTACAGAAGAAGTAATAGCAATGCTTATTCAATACTAGCAACTTTCACTCTGATAGCCTACCAAATCAATGCTAGAACGTAGTCAATAATTAGTTATTAATTAGTTATTATTTAATCATTAATTAATTATTAATTATAGAGATATGTCTGCTGCAATACTGTACATGTATGTCTATGTTAATGGGAGTACAAAAAAATCATGATGAATAGATGGACGTCTGTCTACCTTTGTGTTAGTCGCAAATGTTCCTATAGCATACAGTAGTTGAGATTTCTTTGGAATTTATTTTATAGTTTGTCCATAGATGTGGAGCATCAGTGCGTTGATTTATTAAACTCTGCATACTGCAGTCGCTTTGCTGATTTGGTCTCAACACAAAACTTAGTAGCACCAGGGCGCGATTTGTAGGGGGAAGGGGGGAATCTTCCCCCCACTGCCCAACTGCATCCCCCCTACTGCTACATCCCCCCCCACCACTACATCCCCCCACTGCTACATTTCCCAACAACTACATCCCCCAAGCTCGACTTATTCCCTCCCCCACTGCTCCAGGTCACAAATAGCACCCTGAGTAGCACTGAAAACTGTACATCAGTGAAATAACAACAGCAACAACAACAATGTTACAATAATAATAATAATAATAATAATAATAATAATAATAATAATAGTAGTAGTAGTAGTAGTAGTAGTAGTAGTAGTAGTAGTAGTAGTAGTAGTAGTAGTAGTAGTAGTAGTAGTAGTAGTAGTAGTAGTAGTAGTAGTAGTAGTAGTAGTAGTGCAACAAATAACAACTGAATTTTACTATTAGCTTTTGGTCCCTTCTCCTATTCGCTCTTGAGAAAATTTACTTCGAGGGTCGACCGAACCTTTGGCCTTCAATGGTCGACCATAGAGACGTCTTGTTCACTTAAAATAAATTGTCTTCGAACGAAGTAAACTCCCTCAGGCCCCACGCTGTGTTTTTCTAATTGTGTTTTTCCAATTACCAATGTTGGACGTGAAATCTCTAATACAAAATCTACTTTACAAGAAAAAGACTCTCATTAAAAGCGCAGCCTACTATTGCTTCTTCTTGGCTGATTGCCAATTTGCATCAAATTGTAGCAATTCTTCAGTTATAACGGTCAGCTATACAGTAGTAAAACACATAATGTTAATACATAAACACAAGAGATATGTGTTATATAGAGTGTTATTCCTTGTCTGTGTACTATTTTTTTGATGCTGTGCTTGTCACGAATAAAAATTATTATTATATAGGCAATGCCAGCAGCTTATTAAATGCGACCGAGAAAAGGAGAGGTTAAAATAGAGAGACAGAAAGAGAGAGACAGCGAGAGACAGAGACAGACAGACAGACAGAGCCGAGACAGAGACAAACAGAGAGAAGCAAGAATTACAGTGCTAACTTGAAAGGAACCTTAGACTGTTGATGACAAAGCTCGATTTAAATCTACATGTAGACTAAATAGCTGATTATGGCCATGAAAGCCTGTAGATTAAAACGCAGCTAAAGGCAATTTTCGAATCAGATGTTCGCTACCTTATAGATACAATGCCAACTACCTCTTGCGGCCAGGTACTTAGGCTGTGCCAGTCTTCGCGACGACAACGTATTTCAGAGATAAGAGAATGCTGCTATCTGTTCTCTAATCCCGTACATGCGCAAACGAAGTGCATGCAGGCACTCTTGCAACAAAGACGCGGAAGATTAAAACTGACGATATGGCAAAGACCCCCTCTGACTTAAGAGAATATTAAAGTCGACCCACGTGCATCAGCCACATAAGTTGATTTTCTAAGAGGTTTTACAATACTGGTGCTTTCATACAGTATATCCCGGCTTTAGTCGCGACCGCCTATGCAGGACCTAATTAACCCCTTAACCGTGTATTTAACTGTAACTCAATGTAAAATGGACGGATATATCCGGGATCCCCAGTTAAGGGGTTAAACGATTTCAGAGCCAACGTTCAGACGGACACGGCTTTGTCTGGACTTGTAGCGTGAACAGACCAGTTCTCGAAGTCCTTGACATCCTATGCGTGGTCGACAGTGCGCTGTGAAGGGTTGTACATGTAGATAGATTTCGAATGTTAGGCTAAATATGCCAAAACGACGCGACACCAAACAGCGTTGCACGAAAAGAGGCGAAACAAAGATCTCGAAGACAATAATTAAGTTAAGGAGGCGCCATTCACTTTCGATGGCTATCTCATTGAAGTTACTGTCGTTTACTCTGTTGTGAAATCAGTATTAATTTTTTTTACCAATAAACGCCGCGTCTGTTTGTAAGTGAAGCAGCACCGAAGGTAGTCTTCGCTGGAGAACATATAGGCAGCTTCGGAATATTAGCCCCAGACGCTTCTATAATAACGACGTCAAGATCGTCAAATACGCCAACATGCCTCTGTACTTGGTAAATATCACGAACAGATACTTAATATTGGGAAGTCGTCTGGATTATTGCGAAAGAAAACGCTCACGAGAAAATGCTATGCTAATGGCAACGAGCTTCAAAGTGACTTAGGAGGCTCTAAGGGGCCGTCCATAAATGACGTCACGCACTTAGGGGCGGAGGGGGTTCAAACATTTGTTACGATATGTGACGACTGGGTGAGGGGGGGTCCAGAAATATGACATCACATAATAATAAATATTTATGGATGACCCCTGAGTAAGCCTGCGTGAAAACCACTGTAGTAACTCTCCACATTCAATAGCCTAGTTTTCCTATAGATAACCTTTGAATGCGTTTGCCATAGCGCATAAGAATAAGGAACTACTTCAATGCTTCTTTTGAAAGCGCTATAGAAGTTAACGAGATTTTACTTACTTACTTACTTACTTACTTACTTACCATCTCACCCTTACACTGAAAAAAGTTTTTTCTTGGTCCAAACCCCTGCTTGAACAGTCTGCATTTTGACCCCTTGTGCTGCTACAGCTGTGTTTCACAACATTTTTGTCTTGCGGCACACTAGAAAAATACCTGAATAAATCGGCCGCACGCATGAAAAGATGTACCAATTTTTGCTGATTCGTCAAAAAGATTGAACTAAATATTTACTGTAACATATAATAATTTAAACATTTAATGCGAAGACCGTGGCCTGCTAAGCAAGATTAAACAAGATTAGACGAGACTCCAAAGTCGACAAACAAGCTCGCATTACAGCGTCGATATCAAGATTCCAGCTTGTATCCTATTTATTTGATTTAAGCCAAAGCTGACGATCCAAACTGACAACAGCAGAAATGCCCAAATGACATTAAATAGATTGCTTGAGAACTGACTGCATGATAAGACTTCTTGTTTCTGATCCGAAACTCATCCAGGATTTTCTTGGAAATCGTATAACGCTGGCCAATAATTTCATCTTTTAAAAAATCAATGAGCTGTTCCCATTCTTTGATGATAAGAATATTTGTTTTTCCCGATGGATTTTATCACCCACCCATATTCATCGCTTAACATGATGGGAACTAATTCTGCAGTGTCGGCTATTCTAGGTCTCTCACTGTGTCCTGCGTTTCTGGAATGATTTTCTTCCTGGAATCAGGGGCGTTGAAACTGGGGGTGGGGCATATCGGTACATATACCCTCCAAATTCAGACTACCTTAACACTTTTAATGTGTTTTTTAAAAAGATTTACAAAGTTTTTAAAGAGTTATACCCCTCAAATCACATTATACCCTCCTCCCAATCAAATTCCTGGCTACGCCCCTGGCTGGAATGTTATTAATTTTCAAGAGGCAAAGCAGTCGATTAATTATATTACCTCCCAACATAATGAGATCCTAAAGCGTAACTCGTGGCAACGGGCGTTGTTTTCCGTTTCCGCAGTCGATGACGTCACCGGAGACGCTGTTGCGCAGACGACGTCTCGAAGAATCGAAGGTCATGGCAGACGACGGTCGTCATCGCAGCAGGCGACCTCTTGCGGCGGCGGCGGGAGGAGGGGTCGCTGACCCCGGACGGCCGAAGACCGGAGGCGCCGCCGCCGCTGCTGCTGCTGCTGCTGGTCCGCCGACCTCCGAACCTCAGTCAGCAGTCGTTGCGGTACGAGGACGCTCAGAGGAACCGTAGACTGGTCGAGAGATTCAAACATCCGGACATAGACTTCGACAAGGTCAGCTTTCTATAATATAATTCATAATAGTTAGTACACAAGCCGAGGCGCATTAGGTTTAATTATGCGCATAGAAATGATATGAGGATGATGATGAGGATGATGAGGTTACCGATTATGATGATGATGATGATGATGATGATGACGACGACGACGAATTATCGTTGTGATAATGGGCCACAGTTAGTGGCGGTTCCAAAGACTCTTGGTGGGGGGGGGTATGCAATGAATTTCTAGGAAGTTGGTGGGGGGCTGAGGATGCAATGAAGACGCATATTTGGTGGGCCGGTGGGGAGGGAAAGCATCCCCAGTCATTCTAAACGTAGAACCGTCCCTGGCCACAGTTGACTGTTTTTTGACATTATCATTGGCGTAGCCACGGGGTGGGCAGTGGGCAGGACCCCCCATTCTGACTGGGACTGGTCGTGGGGTTTGCGCAAAACCGCTGAGAAATGTAGGGGGTTAATTAGCTTGATCGAAGATAACGCCTTGAAAATGTGGATATGTCGCCCCTATTCTGGAACCCTGGCTACGCCAACGACTATTATTCTGCTTATCTTCGTCAATGCGAAATAGCGATGGAAAAATGCGCTACATAAGTCCGTACAAAATGCAAGGAAATGAATGTTCGTGTGTAAAGTGAAGCCGCGCGACTTCTTGAGTAAAAGGTTTCCGTAATGCAGTTAACTCTGATGCATTGGATACGTCTAAAACGGTCGGAAAGATGATTTGGATAATGCACAAATCGAAAGCCATAATTCACTATAAGCAATGTTTTATCCAGACTCCAGGCCTTTGGGGGGAAATTGAGGCTTTTGGGGAGGGGGAAATCGACTTGGTTGGAGGGGAAAAGACACAATTCAATGCAAAATTTGTGTAAGTGCTGGAATTTTTTTTTTTTTTTTGGGAACTTTGAGGTTTTGGGGGTGGGGTGGGGTGAAATCTCCCCCTAACAGGCCTGCATAAAACACTGACTATGAAGTTGTTGCGTGAGTCGTCAATATCTTTGTTACCTGCACCGGGCTTTGGACCAGTGTAAGAAACCGGATACCACGGAAGGTAATTTAAGCAGGGCGCGGTGGAATAGCGGTAAGATTCCCGCCGTTCGTCCGGAGGGTAGCGGGTTCGAATCTGTAACCCCAGTCGCTGTGAAGCGACCTTGGCCAAGCTGTTCACTTGTCACTTGCTGTCTGCGCACTTAACGAGGCACGCTGTGAACGACTTAACGTGCGTTCATAGTAGAGATGTGCGGGTACAGCAAAATGCCTACCCTACCCGTACCCGTGCAAAAACTTCCTTACCCTACCCCCGTACCCAACCCATCGTAAATATGGAAATTTCTGACCCAACCCAACCCAACCCATCTCCGTGTCTGTGTCGTCATGCTAGATCGGTGTTCTATTTCGTTCAGACGTTACCCGTGCAGAGCTATCGATGTGCAAAGACGTCGCCGTCGTCGTCGTCGTCGTCTGTACGTTGGAATCGAATCGATGAGGCTTCTTCCTGCGTCAGCGACAAAACTCGGCTGCCCGTCAAATCTATCGTCTGCAAAGACGGCGATCGGCACTCGCTTCCACCTGTTCCAAGGTGTACGTCGCTGCAAATAGGTCCTATCACCTTGATTCATGAAGTGCGCCACACACACACACACACACCACCTTGACTATAGCTATTTCAAGAAAGATCAAGCGCATAAGAATAAGCAGCTACTGCTGTACTGCTTTCCGGGGCGCTGTATAAGTTTACGAGATTTTACCTTACCTTACCTTACCTTACACACACACCAACACAAACACAAACATTAGAAAACATGCGATTCGGTCGCAGTGGCGTCATCTCACACTTTCTTGGGGGCGTGATAATTTTTGGCCAATTTTGGTCAATTTTTGGGCCAATTTTGGCAAATCTGTAAATTTTTGAAATTTTTGGCAAATTCTGGACATTTTGGGCGAATTTTTTTGCACATTTCACATTTATTTACTTAATACATTATACATTATTTCTTCATTTCCTTGGGGTCACGCCCTCTTGACCCCCACTCCCAATCACGCCTCTGTTCGGCGGTCGTTGTTCGTAATTATTTGTCAAGGTTCTTTATACAGCGATCTACTGAGCTTGACTGAGAACTTGCCATGAAATCTCTTATCGCATTGACGTGATCCAACAATATCGGCGAATTTGACACAGCAGCCAGGGTTCCGTAATAGGGAACCACGTCGCAATTTTCGGGCAATTTCTTGATCTTCGTTAAAATAATGAGCCGTCTACATCTATTTTCGCCCATCTGCTATTAACTAAAATCGTTGTCGCATTAGAAGTCTTGCCGACGAAACTTCAAAAGCTGTCCCCTACCCCACCCCTCCCCACCCCCACCCCCACCAACCCACCCACCAGCGTGAAACCCGACCTGCAAATTCACCGTCTGTTAAAAAAATAATAAGATAAGAATAAGTCTCGTTTGATAAGAAAAGACTCGGAAAGAAAAAACGCCTTGCGGGGTCTTCTTCGGTAATGTTCCCCCCTCCTCCCTCCCCTCAACGGGTTTCATCCGTTCCTTTTGAATCGCATTGAAATGGACGCGAACGGCGCCGAAAAGCTTTGCTTCTATGACGCCACGAATAGTCGGACAATCGCGCACGGCTAGCCAGAGGAATATTAAACGGACGGTAATTGTGTTTCGACTGTACGCGTCTCTGCATATGGACGGCAGATGGACAATTGTCAGTATGCGTACTCGTGCGATACTAACACGGACGATCAGTATAGTCGGCAAATAATTAGATCAGTAGCCAGAAATCGTGATTTGAATGCAGAATTATATATATATATATATATATATATATATATATATATATATATATATATCTTCATCTTTTTCTCGGATAGCTCTTTTGCTTTGAGCTGCTCAGTTTTTTCACGTACGTAGGTACAGTACCTAATTTTATATTTGGAACACTGTTCTCTGGATCGAAATACCTTAGTAAAGTATGTAATAATAGCTAGCAAGCACACCTCTTAGCAAACAGAATTTTAGACCTTAACGTACACGTATAGTGCAGATGCTGTTAGTTGCCTGTTGGGTCAGTTTTGTCAGAAATTGTAATCGCTATTACAGTACTATCATATAATAGTAAAAACTAACGGGCGATAACTACTACCTGGACAATCGGTTGTTATCAATTCCGGTAAATCGTTCTTATCAGAGATGAAGATATAGTTTCATTAAAATACCGTAGGCGAACTCTATCTACATAGAAGCTTTAGATAAGTTATCATCCGCTGCTGAAAAACATTGTATTCATGAAATTTTAACAAACACAATATAATTCAGCAACCTATAAAAGTGAGAGAAATAAGAGGCTAAGTATTTCTTGTTTTATATAGAATGAGTGGACTGCAGTCCAGTGTTTAATCTAGGCCGTTTGCGGGGAGAAAATTGCTATTTTCCCTCGGAAATTTCAGATTCCCCGGAAATTTTGGCATACTACATGGACCAACAGCAGCCCCCTAGCAGAATTCCCCGGCTTTGTCAGTTTTCCCCCGGCTTTGTCAGTTCCCGGAGTCCAGGAGTCTAGATTAAACACTGCTGCAGTCAATCAATCAATCAATAAATCAATCAGTTAGCTTCTATGGCGTCACTATTATAATGCATATAGAGCAGAGGAATTCGATAGAATTTTGTGAAGGGCCAAATTTTTGTATCAAAGAAGGGTCAGGTATTTTTGAATCAGTAGTTGTCATTTATCATAAATTCATAAGTATAGGCCCGATAGAAAACAGATACAGCGTATAGGGCCTAATTTGAAAACAGAAAATTGAGAAATATATTCCAGAAAGATTACTATTTCGGAGTATTTCCTGTTGTTTCCTGTGAAAAATCTGATTCTTTTTTGCTACTTCACTCTATATCTCTCTCTCTCTCTCTCTCTCTCTCTCTCTCTCTCTCTCTCTCTCTCTCTCTCTCTCTCTCTCTCTCTCTCTTCTCTATCTCTCTCTCCATCTATTCTTTCTCTCTCTCTCTCTCTCTGTCTCTGTCTCTGTCAGTCTGTCTCTGTCTGTCTGTCTGTCTGTCTGTCTCTCTCTCTCTCTCTCTCTCGTCAAATTCAGTGCCCCGCTGATCGCTGTGCAGTCGTAATGCAATTACGTCGGAATCAATCTCGTTCCCAGTGCAGACAGCAGGAGCTCTGATCACTGTCTGTCTGACTCTGACGAAGTCCAAACTTCGCTTCTTCGACATTTCGAATCGCAAAAAAAGACATCCGACGCATTATTAGACCTGCTTCTGCTGTCAAAAATCACGAACACGTTGAAAGCTTGAACATCTGAAGATAACCAAACCTACATTTAATCATCATCGCAACCATCTACGTCGTCGTCACCATCAGTCATTGTTATAATTATGACTATTATAACTATTACGATTGTTATAATTACCATGATGATGATGATGATGATGATGATTATGATGATGATGATGATGATGATGATGATGACGACGACGATGATGACGATGGCGATTATGCTGATGCTGATGATGATGAAGATGCTGCTGCTGATTATGATTTATTATTATTATTATTATTATTATTATTATTATTATTATTATTATTATTATTATTAACATCATCATCATCAACGTCGTCGTCGTAGTCGTCATCAACTTCGTAATCATCATCTGCCAGTTAATTCCAATATAAATGTTATAGGTTACGTTAGGTTTATCCGCGCGTTATCTGTCTGCATGGGCTATATTGATTCTGTGGAGTGAGACGTCAGTTAAACTTAGGAACTCTAAGACATTGCACAACTGTCGTAATCTTCTTTTCGTTTTAACAGAGATTGTTGTATGCTGCGCTGCAGCTTCCACGTCGTCAACCCAATGTCATCGATTTGGTTGACAATCGACCGACCGACCGACAGCCACAGACCGGCGCAGAGAGAGAACATTCGCGTCTTCGATTGTCACGCAAAATGACCAAACGATCAAAATTCGTGTCTGTCTGGCGGATGCTATACTTCGAATCTGGTGAGCACCCACCTCTGTGTCCAGATCAAACAAAGTAGTGATATTTCATCCGACGGAGAAGAGGTGTCTCGTTGGAAATGCTACATGCCTATGACTGCTGCATGGTAGAGATTGCAGGCATGCATGCATTCATGCCTGTTAAATGTCTGTGTCGAGAAAAGGGTAGTGCTCATTGGGGATTCCAATGTTCGACAAGTGGGACAAAATTTGGCGGAGCAATCCAACAAATTTGTCACCATTTGTCAGCCGGGAGCAAAGCTCGAGGATGTCCAGGAGATACTGGACTCAACCCACAAGGATGGTGACACTTGTGTGATCGAAGTGGGAACCAATAATCTATTTTCTGATGAGAAGGCAGATCTAATAAAGAAGTTTCAATTTATTTTGCAGGAATTAAAGAAGAGAAGAAGACGAGTCGTGGTGATGGGAATCTTGCCACGCAGACTGTCACGGGAAATGGAGAGGAAGAGGACCAGCGTCAACGAGGAACTGTGGGAACTGTGCCAGAGCGAAGGAGCTGAGTTTCTGAACGCCGACTTCGATGTTTGGGACAGGTATTTGGGAAAGGATGGGCTGCATCTCAACAGGTATGGTGCAGATAAAATAGCTAGGAAAATATTTGCATGTGTTAAATGCTGCTGTAAGGCTTTAAACTAAGTAGGTGGACAGTTAGAGACAAAGCCATATGTCTAAGTGGTAAAGGTGATAACAAACATAGAGATAATATGGACGTAATTAGGCATAAATCTAGGGGTGACATAGAATATGGTTTCTCTAGCTGTCACAATTATAATACAGATGAAATTATTAATAACGGTAATGTAGTTAGTATGTCAGGGTATGGAAAACCACTGAAATGTTTTTATGTAAATGCTAGGAGTTTGATTGGGGTTTTAAAATGGCTGAGTTGGAGATGCAAGTAAAAGTTATGAGTCCAGACATTATCGGAATCACAGAATCGTGGGCCAAGTGGGACATTGATGATACCGAACTAAATTTACAGGGATATGCTATGTTTAGAAAAAGATAGGGAAACCAGAGCAGCAAAGGTCATGGAGCAGGAGGGGTACTACTTTTACATTAAAGAAGGCTTGCATGCCATGGAGCGAACAGACATAGAAAATGATCACTTCAAGGAGCATATATGGTGTGAAATCAGAAGTCACTGAGAGAAAATATTGGTAGGGGTTTGTTACAGAACACCAAGTGCTATGGAAGAAGCAGATAATGGAATGTTTGCTTTATTGAACAGGGTATCAAGAGAAAATGTTGTTATAATGGGTGACTTTAATTATCATGTAGACTGGGAAACGCTGGATACAGAGAGATCATGTGATAGGAAATTTCTGGACTGTGTCAATGATAATTTTCTGTTTCAGCATGACAAGGCCAACAAGAGGCAACAACATATTAGACCTGGTTCTAACAAGAGAGGAGAATATAGTTTCCAACGTGGAGGTTGGGCAGAATTTTGCAACAAGTGATCACCAAATGGTCAGTTTTACTATTAACTTTGGGATTGGTCAACAAAAGCAGTTTCTGGATAGACGTAACTTTTTTAGGGAGAATATGACCTGGCAAGGAAGATGATTACAGAAATGGATTTGGAGAGGGAGATAACAGGAAAAGACACTGAGGAAGGCTGGAGCATATTTACCAAATGTATGTCCAAAGTCATAGAATTGACCATTCCCAAACAGAAGAAAATTAATAACAAACTTCCTTGGATAACAAGGGAAGTGCAACGAAAAGAAGGGCGAAAAACAAAGCGTGGAGGAAACTAAGTAAACTCAGATTAGCAAGTAAAGGAAATGAGCAGAATCAGCACAGACTCAAGATCTTGGAGGAACAGTATACTCAGAAAAGAAAAGCATCAGCAGTTACTAACAAGATGGCTATTGCAAATTTTGAAGGTAGATTAGCAAAAATATAAAACAGAACAGTAAAAGTTTCTACAAATATTGTAATAGAAAGTTGAGACGAAAGGACACAGTCGGTCCCCTCTTGGACAGCGCAGGATGTGCAATAACAGACGATGTAGAAACTGCACAGATTCTAAATAACTATTTTTGTTCAGTATTTACAGAGGAAAGTACAAATACTATGCCAGAAGCCAAAATTGTGTTTGATGGAAATGAAGAAGAAATGCTAACAGATATAGTGTGTACAAAAGAATGTGTTATCAAGGTTTTGACCAATTTAAAGATAGACAAGAGCCCAGGATTAGATGGCTTGCATCCAAAGTTTCTTTACGAGGTTCGAAATGAAATAGGACATGCAATTGCTTTGATAATCAATGAATCACTCAGAACTGGAGTAGTACCACAAGACTGGAGAGACGCATTAGTCAGCCCACTGTTCAAGAAGGGAAAACGAAGTGAACCAAGCAATTACAGACCAGTGAGCCTAACATCTGTAATCGGTAAAAGTTATGGAAAAAATACTGAAAGAAAGCATTTTGGAGCATTTGACTAGGCATAAAATTGTTAAAGATAGTCAGCATGGATTTACAAAGGGGCGTTCATGCCTGACCAACCTGTTGGACTTTCTGGAGGAGGTTTTGATAAGCTAGACAAGGGCAAGGCAGTAGACATAATATATTTAGATTTTGCCAAAGCTTTTGATAAAGTACCCACATAAGGCTGGCTGCCAAACTGAAGTCCTGTGGAATAAGGGGCAATATTCTCAGATGGATCGAAAATTGGTTGAAGGGAAGAAGACAGAAGGTTGGCATTAGGGAGGCCATTCGCAATGGGCAAGAGTTATCAGTGGAGTGCCTCAGGGCTCAGTGCTTGGGCCATTGCTTTTCTAATATATATAAATGATATCGATGAAGGATTACTGTCCAAAATCTCAAAGTTTGCCGATGATACAAAGTTATGCAGAAATATAGATTCGGAGGATGATGCAAAAATTTTACAAGAAGATCTAAGGAAATTGTTTCAGTGGTCTGTGGACTGGCAGATGCTTTTCAATATTGATAAATGTTCTGTAATGCATGTTGGGAAGTCTAATAATGGTAATGAATATTCTTTAGGGGAAGGTTCTAACCACAACAGAAAAAGAAAGAGACTTGGGGATAATCACCCATAGAAGTATGAATCCATCTCACCAATGCATGGAGGCAGCAAAAAGGGAAACCAAATGTTGGGAATGGTGAAAAGGACAATTGTGAGTCGTGACAAAGAGATAATCATTAAACTTTATAAGTCATTAGTAAGGCCTCATCTGGAATACTGTGTTCAGGCTTGGAATCCATTCTTGAAAAAGATATAGAACTTTTAGAAAAAGTGCAAAGACGAGCAACGAAGATGGTCAATGGGTGCCATAATTTAAGCTACGAAAAAGACTTCAATATTGTGGACTGACAACATTAGAAAGGAGAAGAGAGAGAGGGATTTGATAGAAACATACAAAATAATGACTGGGAAAGTAGATGTGCCATATGATCGATTCTTTACATTGGCACACTATAGCAGCACAAGAGGCCACAAGTGCAAATTGTTTAAGCAGAGAGTTGGTCCAAGAAAGAAAACTTTTTTAGTGCAAGGGTTGTGGACAAATGGAACAGTTTGGACGAGGTGGGAGTGACAGTTGAAACAGTGAACGGATTCAAAGGCTATCTAGATAAACTAGGTTATTGAATGCAGATGGTTACATCAGTGGTTTTCACACAGGCTTACTTAGCCTCCTAAACCACTTAAAATCACATTATTATTATTATTATTAAATACCTATTCAGTTTTAGACACAGAATCTGTTTGTGTTGTCACAGATTACGAAAGCTAAAAGATTCCGGGCTCAAGATAAGAACAATTTCCTAGTTTTATAATAATAATAATAATAATAATAATAATAATAATAATAATAATAATAATAATAAGGTTTAGAGCGGTGGTTAAGAATTTCCTATACTACTACTACTACTACTACTACTACTACTACTACTACTACTACTACTACTACTACTACTACTACTACTACTACTACTACTACTACTACTACTACTACTAATAATAATAATAATAATAATAATAAGGTGTAGAGTGGTGGTTCAGTAGGGTCTGCCCTGTGTGTGAGATCCACTATAGTTTTCTATTAGTTTAAGATTTTCCAGCAACATATTCTGCTGTTCTACTTATTAGACATTTTCCACATTTTCTACATATTCGACATATTCTAATTTTCGCTGAGTTAACTCGTAATAGACGGGATTTTTGACCCGGTGTCATGGCGTCGCGTCCTATTCAGTGGCTCATTCGATGCTCTTGTGTTTTGTGGTTAGGAGACTGTCGACTAACGCCAAGACAGAGAATTGGTCGTTTTAAGCGATTCCTGGAAAATCCAACGAACTTTATCTCGATGGAAATCCGTCTTACTTACTTACTTACTTAGCATGATTTAAAGTGGCTTAGGAGGCATTACTGCCTGTGTTGAAAGCCACTAGGGGCACTAACGGGGCTTGAACCCGCTCCGTCAGCCTGACGCTCCAGCACGTAACCCACTCTGCCATCTTCCGTCACAAAGTCAAATAACAAAGAATCGATGACGCAGTAATTTTACGTGAAAGGGGAATAATAGATTGGAAGTGATTTTAGAGCACAAGCAATCGATCTATCGATCTTTTCATCCACGATGTTGTCACTGTTTATGTATTTCGTGCACTGATGAACTACACTGTACATATGCCATGGATCTTTAACCCCTTAACTGGGCAACTATTTGTAACTCAATGTAAAATGGACGAGCGTGACTCGGGCCGTCCAGTTAAGGGGTTAATGATTTGATTTTGGTGTGCCATCGGTTGATGCTCCTGTGCATTATGAAGTGGCGCTATAGAAGTTTAAGATTAGATTAGATTAGATATGATATGACCTGACATATGGGACTACTTATGCTTATAGTGTAACACGCGCGTGATTCAATTCATCGTTGATTGTGTTTGTGTTAAAGTCGTGTCTCGGCAGTTATTGTTTTTGTATTAACAGAAACTGTCTTACTGTATACATACTCCGTCTAGCATTAATATTCAGTGTAACGTCTCTGAGATCAACTTTCGCACGCAATGCGTATATTTGTTGGTTGTTGTTTTTTGTTTTTTGTTCATTTTTATTAGTCTTCGCCTCGTTCCATTGGCGCTGATCCGGTTTAGACGTTTTTATATATATACAATATATATATATATATATATATATATATATATATATATATATATATATATATATATATATATATATATATATGCTGCCTGTGTGTGTAGTTTTGTGTGTGGCTGCCTTGAGAATAGTTTTCAGTGACCGGACCGAGAATATGGACTTCACCCCCAGCATTGGTCGTTCCGTTAAGTCTCTTTTGACATTTCGATCCAGACGTAAAACATGTCTGTCCTCTACTGCAGTGGCGGCTCCACCGGGGGGCCACTGGGGCCCGTGCCCGTGCCCGTGCCCGTGCCCCCTATTGAGTGCCTGCCCCCCCAGTGCCCCCCAGTTGGGACCCTATACTTAATGCTACATACATTAAACAACAAATGGTTGGCCCCCCATGATTAGAAGTTGCCACCCCAACGCGCCCCCCCACTTGCCAAATCCTAGAGCCGCCACTGCTCTACTGCCCATCCGCCTTAACCGAAAGCGGAATATCGGACTCACTTACTGGATTCGACAATGGGGAGGAGGAGGGGCGTTCAAACCAAGGAGCAACAATCGACTGATGCCAAGTGCATTATTAAAATGGCACTATAGAAGTTCAATGATAATAATATTATTAATATCAATACAAATACTAATATTAATATTAATAATAATATTATATACGTCATAACGAAGTTCTACAGTATATGCTTACCTAAATCGTTCCTTTTTCTTAAATCAACCTGGCCTTACAGCCCTTCGGATATTTTTTGCCATTGCCTGGCTGGCCATTCACCTTTCCCCGTAGCTATTTTAACAAAGGCTAAGCAGCCACTGTTTTTACTAATTTCCAAAGCGCTATATACAAATCCACAATATTTTAATTGCTTACTTACTTGCAAACGTATATATGCAACCTTATTCTCTCCGTGTCTCTGTCTGTCTGTCTGTCTGTCTGTCTGTCTGTCTGTCTGTCTGTCTGTCTGTCTGTCTGTCTGTCTGTCTGTCTGTCCGTCTGTCTGTCTGTCTGTCTGTCTGTCTGTCTGTCTCTCTCTCTCTCTGTGTGATCGCGCATGCGTGCGTGGAAAGCAATATTGGTTCTTTTACGTGTACATGCGAGTAGACCGCATAGGATGACGATGGGGTCGAATATGTCATGTCGGATGATTGATATTGGATCGACGTCAGAGCAGCTGGGCGACTGCGCCTATAGGTCGCTTGACCGCCGAGACGCGTGTGCTCTCCCTCGGCGGTCAGATCCAAAGAGCTTACTCGAAAGACGGTCGCCCTCCAAGTCAGACCGTTCGCCGGGCGCCCATTAGCCACGCTTCGCTCGAACGTTGTGCCCGTTGGCAGCCATCGCCAACCGGCTTCACTGTAGTAGGCCCTATATAGGGGCCTATACCGCAGGAAGCACGCTGAAAAGCCTTCGTCTGGCGTAGAAAAAACGGTTGACAGCTTCGAGAAGATGTATCTTCGTCGATTTCCGCTCGAAATGCTTCGAAATTCCAACCGGTCGAGAGTGTCTCTTCTCCGCTGAAAACGACGAAGCGCTGGTCTGTGTTTCGTCCGTTAGTTTAACGATCCGTTTCAACATGCAAGAGTACGAATTTTACCGGTAAGCTTATAGATAGTGTCTATCCTATATACAGAATTGCAAAAGTCTTTCGTGAATAGGGTAAGAAATTTTTTCAATTAGACATTTAGACTATCCGCTGCCTTGAAATCGCTGGAAAATACTTGAATGTAACCTGAATATACAGGTACATGTAGTTTATTTTAAATAAATTAGAAACTGTTAGGCCTACTAAGCTTAGTAGTCATCTGGTGTTTTGAACGCTGAACGTTCTGGATATTTATAGTTTGCTAACTAGAAATTGCAATGGAGGTCGATTATAGAACTATAGTTGCGACAATATTTCTACCACACAAAACTCTAGTAAGGAAATAAAAACGAAACTAAAACGGGAAATGCTATGCTGCATAGCTTCTGTACGATCTGTGTCGACCATGGAGCTATTATCCCAGGAGACGGCATTACGTCATTTGGCTGAAGCCGACCAGCTAGGAAATTACGTAATGCCGTCTCCTGGGATAATAACTCCATGGTGTCGACTGACTCCTAAAACAAACTGCAAAATAAAAGAAAACAAATAGACTAGAGTGTTAGACCATAAGGTTTGTGAATTGCCTATATACTATATAGCAATGGTATCACGACCGCTAAACAAGTGGGCAGCTTGAGAAATAAAATAGACGATTCCATTTTCAGAAGACTTCCAAAATTCTTACTGAATTTCAGCTAGCCTATCAAAATTATTTCTTTATTTCTTTATTTCTTATATCTTCTGTCATTCAAGTATTTATAATATGTATAAATTAGTTAAGATTAAAATTATCGTGTTTTTTTCAAACTATAATCGAATTTTGAACTGTCTGATCATATAACTATCATATGTATGGCCTAATAAAGTAATATGTATGTATGACGTTGAAGAAATAAATTGAATTGAATTGAATTGAAATTGCATAAATATTAATCAATCTATCTGCTTCTAGTAAGATTTTTATGCATCTGTATGCCTTTGTATTGGCGGTGAATTTAGAGCCTTGGTTGAGAGCTTTATTCCCCGCGTGCGCTGAGAGATAGTGCAATATTATTGTTCACGTGAGTTCAGCGGGGTTTCATCGGATTATGGTTTCACCGACAAGTCGAATTGAATTTTATTGTTGTTTTCTAATCCTGTTTCCAGCCACGACCTATTTCATTTCGGCTTCCTGTTATTCACAGGCGCAGGCAGCAACAGACAGCGTCCAAGGGGGAACTTTTGCCCCGATGAAGTGAATTTTTCATAGAAATGAATGACAGATATCGACTATAGTAGGTCTGTGTTCTAAAACTTCATAGTCGCACTAATAATAATGGAGAATTTTGCATCGAAAAAATGTCAGAAAGAGGAGTAGTCGGCATGCAGTGGCGGTTCCAGGAATTCTTGGTGGGCATGAAAAAATTTATAGGAGGTTGGTGGGGGGATGCAGTCGAATTCCTTTGAAGGACAGACTATAATGAGTCGACAGGAGACGCAAAATGGCCGACAACCTTGAAACTGGTCAACTGTGGTGCGTTTCCCTCTGTTTTTTGGCCTTGCAGCTGTTCAAAAGACGTCATCGCGAATATTAATAGACTTTGTCTCATTTATTTCTCTGATTTCTGAAGGTAGACTAATTGTGCCTCCAAGCGGGCTGGCATGTAAAGTGGACGAATAACAAGATAATGGAGGCGTGTGGGATTGACAAGAGGCAGGGACAATTCGGTCGCTTGCAAAAGAGAAAATATGCAATTTCCCGTTATTTCCGATGCAATTCTAGACTTGATTGAGGGCAAATCAAAACCAAATTCCATCTCCATAAATTATATTTGGCAACTCGAAACAATTTGCAAGACTGATTGGCGTTCAAGTAGTGTTTGCTACTCGCTGACCAGTTTTTTTTCACGATACGTCTGACTGCTCAATACAATTCAGGAACGAATTATTTTCTCTTTCTCCTGTTTTGTCTTCCGCAAATGACTATTTGCGATAATTCCATTGCTAATTAGGATTGTCTGTTTAATGAGGCTATTTTTCGGAAAATATGCGATATTTAGACGTTATAATACAGTATATGCGGGGGGGGAGAAATGATGAAATTTCCCATTTAAACGCCTAAATTTCTAATGAATGCGCCCAAATTTCCCATTTATGCGCCTAAATTTCCCATTTATGCGCCTAAATTTCCCATTTATGCGCCTAAATTTCCCATTTATGCGCCTAAATTTCCCATTTATGCGCCTAAATTTCCCATTTATGCGCCTAAATTTCCCATTTATGCGCCTAAATTTCCCATTTTTGCGCATAAATTTCCCAGTTATGCGCCTAAATTTCCCATTTATGCGCCTATTTCATTCGCATATTTTCGGAATTGCGGTAGCATAATCACATCAAACCGGCAGCCCTGGTAAAAAAACATAACATTAGGCCTAATCACAATGAATCATCTGGAGCAGCTAGAAAAGTGGCGCAGGAACGGGCGGGGGCCAGTCCGCCCCGGGCGGCACGTTCATAGGTGCGGCATTTTGAGGGATAAGACATCTCTGGTGTTTTTTCGGGGCGGGGGGCGCAAGAGGTTGACTACCTTATTTTGCTCGTCAGACTTTTTCAGGCGACGAACACAATTTCCCGAAATTTTCCAGACTTCAGCCGCGGGAGGCACCAATTACCCATGGCACTGTGCCCTCGAAAGAGAACATTTTCCGACAAACAAAACAATGCAAGCGGGAACAGCTCTGAAGTTTAATAATTTAAAGAATTTTAGTTCGTAAAGTTTTGTTTCTAAACATCAAAGGCATCGCTTGTCTAAAACGAGAAATAGAAGTCTTCAGTTTTTGACAGTTAGCAAAAGCATCATTAGTCGATTCGATGTAATTTTGAAGTTAAAACGTCGGTATTGTTAACAGATATTGCAGCAAACGGCAAACTTAGTGTAAAAATGAAAAAGATCAGATAAAGAAAATGAAGGAAAAATTGACGGCCATTAGGCTTATGTTTCTGTTGGAAGATAGCGTTTTCAGACAGGATTATAGGCGTGCAATGCAGCAGAGTGATGTTTCTTATATCCATAATGTTGAATAAGACAGTAATCGGATGAAATTTATCCAGTAAATCATCTTATGTTAAAGGCTCAGATTCTCAGATTATAGTATTAGAGATAGATAGATAGACAGAGATAGGCAGAGACAGACAGACTGACAGAGACAAAGAGACAGACAGAGCGATAGAGACACAAAGACAGGCAGACTGACACGCAGAGAGAGAGAGAATGAGAACGCGAGAGAGAATGAGAACGAGAGAGAAAGAGAGTGAGAACCAGAGAGAAAAAAAGAGAGAGAATGAGAACCAGGAGAGAGAGAGAGAGGAGTAAATCGCGCAAATTACGGACTAAAGGAGAGGATGAAGTGAAGGAGGTCTTATTATATATTAATGCGAATCCACTGAGGAGGATTGAAATTCTCACAGAAAAGAGCAGACTTTGGAAAGGGAAGAAAGCGTAAATCCGAGTCCCTAGTTTATGCACTGTTTTGTAAGTTGAACATCGTTGAGCGCGCATTCCTGGCACTCGAATGGGGATCAACCTGCAATCAACTCCGCCGTTTTAACTGCAAAGGTAAAACGCAGGGAGAGAGAGAGAGAGAGAGAGTGTGTGTGTGTGTGTGTGTGTGTGTGTCAGCGGACTGCTTGATATTCATAGTTTAAGGTCGGAAACCAGCAAAAAACATTCAAATGAGAACGTGAAAATACATTCGCCTTTTCTCGTTTGCTCCTGACGGCCTGTACTGTATTTCGAAATCATAGTAACGAACTCTTTTAACGTTACGATTAAATTAAACCTCATTTAAAATGAAAACAAATCAAGTCAATTATGCTGTCAAATTTGTAACACAAAAAAACTACAGTAGAACTTCGTTAAAACATACTTAGCGGGTCTGTAAAATGTAGGCTCAATTCGTTATATGTTATAGATACGTTGTAACGGTATCATTCAATACGGTAGCGTATCACACGGAGTCGTAGGCTACACTGACATGTGGTTCGTCATAAGTTCATAACCGAGGATACGTTATATACTGTAACCGAGTCGGTTATAAAAAAAGTTCTGCTGTAGCCATCAAATTTTAATATAAAATTTCAGACATTTTCTCAATCGAAATTGAAGCTAGTAGCCTATCTCTATAGTTAATGAAGACTACGGCGGTTCTTATACGAGCATGTAGTCGGTTGTCGGGGGTTGTAATTGTCTCTCCTTCCTCACCGTCCCCCGGTCGCAGCGTCGCCTAATTGGCAGTACGATCAATGACGATACAGGAAGTCCAAAGAGGCTGTCGCTGAAATCAAGTCCAACGTTCCCCCTAAGGTAACCGAAATGAGCCAGTGCAGTCGAGATTGCTCCGAGAGACTAAATAAAGACAGATCGACTGATGGCGTATCCTAAAACAAGGACAATGCCTCTTCCTTCTCGACCTCCTCCTCCTCCTCCTCCTCTTCCTCGTCGTCGTCGTCGTCGTCTCTGATTTCTCCGACTTTTGTCCCTCGGATGCGCGGCAGTCATTCTCTCTCGCCGTTTCTCTGCGGCTTCCAAATTAACTGTCGGTCTTTCCACTCCTCTCTCCTCCTCTCCCTCTCCCCGCTCTCTCCCCCATATAATATATACATATATTATACCTTAATATATATATATATATATATATATATATATATATATATATTATATATATATATCTCCCCATATAATATATATATATTATACCTTTATATATATATATATATTATATATATATATATATATATATTATATATATATATATATATATAATTATATATATATATCTACCT
>CM030850.1:4035630-4260630 GCA_018105865.1 Metaphire vulgaris
TGAATAAATCCATGAGCTTAAGATCATCACACGCATCCAGCAGCGGTGGCTCCAGGATTTGGCAAGTGGGGACGGAGGAGGGATGTTGCGGTGGCAACTGCTCAGCATGGGGCCAACATGCATATGCCGTTAGGTGGGGACGGAGGAGGGATGTTGCGGTGGCAACTGCTAAGCATGGGGCCAACCATATGCTGTTAGGTATGTCGTACTGTAGTATGTACAGTGGGCTATAGGGGTCCCAACTGGGAGGGCAGGCATCCAATAAGGGGGCAGGGACCCCCGGCGGACCCCAAGTGGAGCCGCCACTGCTTGAATTTGATATCGGCTGAATCAAATACTTAACCAAACAATACTTGATTTGCAATTGCCTTGTGCTGTGTAACGTTATCTGCATTACTAAAGAAATTTAGGCCTATTATGCTGTGCATAGATGTATATTCATGTTTAACTTCACGTCAGATCGAGTACACATTTAATTATTGCAGATTGTATCGCATTGTACGGTGTACGCAGTTCAAGTTTCGGAAGTAACTAGACTATAAGAAATGCAGCGCCTGGTATTTTTGCAGGGCAGTGGCGTAGCCAACGGGGGGGGGGTTAAACCCCCCCTTGGCCGTAGACGGAAAAATCTGTTTAACATGTTTACATGCATTTTTATTTTTGGACGCGGTTTTGGAGGTTGAACCCCCCTGGTTGGTACGTTGAGAACCTTTTTTTGCTTGTCAGCATATGTTTACAGTAGAAAAAATAACGAATACCTTTTTTTGCTTGGCAAGATTTTTTCTAAGTTGGTCACGACCAGAACCAAAACCCCCCTGTGTAAATCCTGGCTATGCCACTACATGTTGTAGGGGCATATTAGCCATGTGGTGGCATGGGAACTGGCCATGGCCAGTTCCCTTTAGAGTAAATAGACTTTATTGACCCATAAACCGCACAGACCTATCGATTACTGTTTTAGTAACCTGTCATAATAGGCTGTCAAATATATATAGAAAACTGGACCACTGCATAGTGCATACCCATCACCCATCAACTTTAGCAGGAATGCTGAAAGTGAGACTTATGAGTGACAGATAGGTCCCTGCATGAAGTCAACAATTTTCAGAGTTTCATTTAATCGTCCAGTAGAAGTGCATCCACAAAAGTAATTTTAAACACAGTGACTTACTTTTGAAGCAAATTAATTTCAATCATCATATAAACAATATATTCAACCAGCACCAATAACTGATAAATAAAACAAACATTCAAGCTTAATTATAATTTATCAATTAATGTCATAACTTAATTAACATCATAACTTAACAACAGAACTTGTGGATAATTAATTATCACAATAAAATCTTTCCTTATATACTCAACCGATTGTTTTATTATTATAAATTATGTCCAAATGTGAGTTTCTTATATTTAACGACCGACGACCGTAAAAGACATCTTAACGATGTCACCCAAACCACATTCTATCTTGTCTCCTGCTTTCACGGGGCCAACACCAGATGGCGTACCCGTAAGAATGAGGTCACCTGGTTCCAGAGTGAAATGATTGCTGATCCAACTAATTAAGTGCGGAATTGTGAAGATCATATCCTTAGTGCTTGCCTTCTGCTTGCTTGCACCGTTCACCTTCAACCAGAGATCAACACTTTGCGGGTTTGGGATCTTTTCCTTCGGAATGAAGGCACTAACGGGGCACGCGGTGTCAAACCCTTTGGCAGTACACCATGGCAGTCCGGCAGCCTTGGCCTTGTCCTGGGCTGCGCGGTCCGTCATGTCCAGTGCAAGGGCGTATCCGCCGACGTAGTCCATCGCCTGTGACTCCGGTATTTCGGACCCGGTTTTCCCGATCACAATGCCAAGCTCAACTTCGTGATGAATTTCTGTAGCACCTTTTGGTAGCTGCAACATAAGAGAGAGAGATCGTCTAGTTCAGTGTTTTATACAGGCCTGATAGGGAGGGAATTCCCCCCAAACCTCCCCCTCCCACCCACCCCCCACAAATCCCGGCACTGACAAATTTTGCATTGAACTGTGTCTCTTCCTCTCCAGCCAAATCAATTTGCCCCCCCATGGTCTGGGGTCTGGATAAAACACTGGTCTAGTTTAACGACAAACCTAACAGAAAGTGTACAACAAATCAATGCATTATTGCAAACTCTAAGTTCTCTAAGATACTGTATCGCGATGTGAGGAACTTCTATTCGGAATCCATCTACAGTAACAAGAGATAGAACCTAACACAAGAAATGCACAAGAGGAAAAATATTCATGGAATAATTCCTCAATTTGCTAACATATGAACCTAATAAACCAGTGTTTATTCTAGGCCTTCTCTGGGGGGGAATTCCCCTCCAGTTTTAAAATACCCCCCCCAAAAAAAAAATTTATATGTTGGCTGGAGAATGGAAATTCCCCCCGCCCGAAAGTGTGGAGAGCTTGTCCCCCCCAAACATTTTAAAATCCCCCCAATGTCAAGGGGGCTAGAATAAACACTGCTAATAAACTCAGTCAGACTTGTTTAAATATTTGCTTTTTAAAGGACACTCTTACAGCAGCTCTAACCTTCACTCACCAGGAAAAAACCTGTGAAACACATTGACATGGGCACATACATTTTAAAGGATTAGATAATGCACTGCTGTAAAACTATCAACAAGAAAATGGTAAAAATAATGTATCTCCATTCACCCGCCCCCCCAATCTTTTTAAAGATATCCTAATTGCTAAAGTGACAGTAGAACAGAACTGGTAACTTTAACACAACTGATCTAAAACATAGCAACCAGCTTACATTAGTAAGAAAGTCAGTTGGAAAACACAGTGGCCTATTGCATTAAAAATAGAAGTTTCTAACATTACATTTCCACAACAGACAGTAAATATTAAGATCATCAAGGGTCCATCCATATAGTACGTACGCACCAAGGTGTAGAAAGGGGAGTTTGGATTTATAAGATTTTGCGTATGTACGGTGTGCAAACGGTGGTGGTGGGTGCTGAAAATGTCTTTTTTTGTGTACGTACTATATGGACGAGCCCCAGCGGCATCTAAAGTGCTTGAAAACACAGCGCCACAGGAAACAAGACTGGGAGTCTTACGGAGCAGAGGTTGCTAAACACGTAATGCCAGAAAGAAAATTATGGATTCTTAACCACAGGGCATCATCTTCGGGGAGAGATAACCACTCAAAGACCGTATTCCTTTTACGACCCTTGCATACCGAGGTGGACAATGCAGGAAATGCTGCCGTTAGAATGCGACTAGCTTTCATGGCATCGTTGGGGGCTGCATGGTATTCAGCTTGGCAGCAGCAGTTACAAAATTCCCTTCGAACGACTTGTAACTCACAAATCACAATTTTATTCCCCGAGATGATTGCCGCCGCGCCATAATGTAAAGGCGCGAGAACATCTGCAAATTGCAGAGAAAGACATTCGCAGAACTTTACAAGCGCAAGGTCACGACTGAGAAGCGGGTCCGAACATAGAGGGTGTCAAGGGTGTCGCATGGTAAGGGTCTCGTGATTTCTTTAAAGATAACCTTGGTTAAATTGTTTGGCAGGGGGGTAGCGATGGGGAAGGGGTGTATTGGTATATATACCCTCAAAATCAGTATACAAATAATACAGTATAATATAACATATATATAACATATAATATATATATATTATATATAATTATATATATGTATATATATATTATATAAATATATATAACAATATATAACCCCCAAATTTAAACCACCCCCAAATCAAATTCCTGGCTACACCCCTGTTGGTTGGCATCAATTTTTTGCGCACTAACACAAAAAGATAAAGGCTAACAAGCTCTAATGGAGAACTAAAGCCCACTTCTACCCAAGACTTTTGGTTAAAATTTCTAATGACTTCACAAAATAAGGTGTGCTGAAATTTTTAGTTTTTTTAGACTCTTAGATCTCAGGCCCAATAAATTCAACTGACTAGGGCCTAACATTGATTCTACAAGACCTTACTTCACTGATGGCATGTCAAGTAAAAACAGAGAGCAGTTTCTTAAGGGTTCATCCATATAGTACGTACGCAAAAAGTCATATTTTCACCCCTCCCTCCCTCTGTTGCACATAGCGTACATAGGAAAATCTCCTCCCTCCTCCCTTCCCCTCAGTGCATACGTACTTTATGGATGGCCCCTAAACACACAGCCCAGAAAAAATGAATTCCACAAAAATTTATGCCATTTATTTGTAAGTTTATCCATTTGAAATTTCTGGTTTATTTACATAACAAAAACAGCATATTCACCAAAAAATCCTTTAGAAATCTATCATTTATATAGCACCTTGAAGACAAAGAACTAGTCATCAGCCTAATTTCCAGTCTATACTGGTGGACAGGTGAGTGCCTGGGAATTGAACCCAGGTTGATGGTAGGAACTCTACTAACTAAGCCAGTGAGGCATCTAAACAGGGCTACAAACTGAATGCAGGTTAGAGGTGTGCAAAATGGCCTAGGAGATAATCTATAATAAGTCTGAGCTGGAAGTTCTAGGCAGTATGGTGACTCACATAAAGATTATAAAACAACGCGATCAAAATTACAGAAAAATTTTCTACGAGCTATATGAAGGCTCATATACCAGTATTAAGGGCTCATCCATATAGTATGTACTCGAAAAAGTTATTTTTTTCACCCCTCCCCTGTTGCTCATAGCATACATAGGAAAATCTTCAAAATCCGACCTCTGACCCCCTCAGTGTGTATGTACTATATGGATGGACCCTAATATAGTGTAATAAAGCAAATCAATAAGTAAGGAGCAGCAAAAAAGGTTTTAAATTCCCTGAGATGCTTTACTGAATACAAAATCCACCTCAACATTGAAATCAATTTTATCTCATCGCACTGCATTGTAGCATTATTTTAAAGTTATTATTTCTATAAAATTATAATAGTAATAATAATAATAATAATATTACCGGTAATATTAATAAGGCTTAAAGTAGTTTGGTAGGGTCTGCCCTGTGCAAGAACCGCTAATTCTGATCAATATGATAATAGCGAAGTACAGTAGAACTTTGTTATAACATACTTAGTGGGTCTGTAAAATCTGTTAGTACGTTATATCTATGGAACGTTATACCCAATACCATCCAATATGGTAGCGCATCACAAGGGACCACATTGCAGTACTTTATAACCGAGGATACGTCATAACCGAGTATACGTTAATTTGCAGCGTCAGGGCCAAAGACATGGAATGATCTACCGATAATTGTGAAATAATCTTATTCTCTTAGACCGCCTTAGATTGCTTCCCATTAATTTTTTTTTTTTTATGACTGTTATTTTATTTATTTTTATTGGACTCTGCGATGTGCCCTTTCTACTGACATTTTGGTAATATGGTGCACAAGAAATTATGAGCTTAACCCCTTAACTGGGGACCCCGGTGGATATATCCGTCCATTTTACATTGAGTTACAGTTAAATACATGGCTAAGGGGTTAATAATAACAGAGTCCGATGTAATGGAAGTTCCACTGTATTTCTCTCAGCATGCAACTTATCATTAAATTTTAATTTCATTGGTTTCATCGCTAAATCACTTACTTTTATAGGTTGTCCTTCTGTTATATATGACGTTGTCGGCTTCAGGAATACAAATGGTTCAGTAGGAACCGGATTTTTCAACTCGACTGCATGATCTCTGTAATAACAAAGAGACCTTCTATAAAATATCATAAAAATATTAGGTTACATCTTAAGATGGGGTGCAAGATGGCAGAGTGGGTTATGTGCTGGAGCGGTAGGCTGATGGGCAAGGTTCAAGCCCTGTCTGTGCAGGAAGTAATGCCTCCTAAGCCACTTTAAATCACGCTATATTAATGCAAATCATATTTTTATAACTGCATGCACATAACAAATGCTCTATAAGAGTCCGACACTGCTGTTGTACAGAATAATCAATTAACTAATTAATCTAAATTAGCCGGATCAATCAGACTTAAAGCAGCACTAGTAAATAATTTGTTGCTAGCATTAGTCGATTAGACAAATAACTACAGTAATCACGAGTCATATTAACTAAATGTCTCTACAATACTGGCAGAAACTGAGAAAGAATGAATAAAATCCAAATAAAAACATTAACATACAACAATTTTACTCACTTATTCAATTACTAATTAGTACAGCTTGGAAGTCGTCAGCAGGGTGCGATTGGTAGGGGGAAAGGGGGAATCCCCCCACTGCCCAACTGCATCCCCCCAACTGCTACATCCCCCCACAACTACATCCCCCACTGCTACATTTCCCAACAACTACATCCCCCAAGCTCGACATATCCCCCCCACTGCTCCAGGTCACAAATCGCACCCTGGTCGTCAGAGCGATGTGCTGTAGAGTTTTGAAGTCACTACAAGAGTCTGTCTGTTTTGCTGCTGACGTGATGTCGGTAAAACCCAACCCAAGCATTACTTTTTAAATAACAAACTACATGTTTACCTAAACATTAATATTCTGGCGCCACATAAATTGGTAGGACATCTATTGCGGTTTCTTTAGACGAAGGCCAGTTAAGTCGAAGAATCAAATCCAGGATTATTTACACTGGGCGTCATTTGGATCAACCCAATGCAGTCGAAGTCACGTAAAAGATTATCTATGATAAGATTTGATGATCGTTTCGCAATCATTTACAGGTAAATATCTATAATATCGCCCACTCTACGTTCGACCAGTTATCACACTATAATGTAGTTGTAATTCGATTACAGAACAGGACCTGTATGTTCTCGCCGCTCCGATTATCTTTTTCCCAAATTCGCGGAATTTCGACAGCTGGAAAGTTGCCATTTTCACGCGATTTTTGAACAATTTTCTGCACTAAAGCTCGACCTACAGTCCTTGAACTTTAGGACACATCAAATTCTATTATGCCACAGAGTCACAGGCTCACAGTACTTGAAAGTAAGCGGGCAGTCTCTGCCTCTCTCGATGTGCATGGGGTTGTCCATTAATTACGTAAATATTTTAGCAATTTTTGACCCCTCTTGCGGGAGTCTCCCAAAAAACTTTGAACCCCCTACAAGTGGCCGCCCATGTCGAAAAATTTTAGGCACTTTTTAGCCTCTTTGTCAACAACTGTTAAATCTTCATTGACCCCTACTGAAATTATGTCAAAAACTTTGAGCCTCTCCCCTACAAGCTAAAACATTTTTATACGGCTGGCTTTTATGCTAAAATAGAATTGTGGAAAGTAATTCTTTGATTGATCAAATTTATTGTAAAAATGAAATTGCTGCCGTCAATTTATCTTGAGTCTCCTTCCATGTCAACAAGTGTCAAACACATGTCTACCGACGCGGAATAGGATTGGACTTTATTATGGCTTGAACTTTCTGAAGAGCGATTTAGACGGAGGACTAGTGCATTAGTATAGGCCTAATAACTGGAACTTGAAGGTAGTCTGGCGGCATCCAATACGTCCTGGTTCAATTAAGTAAATGCTCTATAAAAATATTGAGTTAATATGGTAGAAGTAGACTACAGCGATAATTTCGGCGTTTTCAGTTGATCTAATATTTAATAATTATTGCTTTAAATAAATGAATTCTATGAACGGCATCGACGACGGCTGTTTGGCGTCTATCGTCGACGGCGTCGAAGCGGCCGAGAGGAGGAATCGGTCGGAGGAGGCGCTGGTGAAGGCGGCCAGAGATCGGCGGACGGAAGCAGCGGACGCCAATAGCGTTTGGCAGCTGCACTGCTCGCAGTCCTCGAATGAGAAAGCGCTCTGCAATCATCGTGCGCTGTTGAAGCAACATCAGTTGACCCAGTCATATGCCAAACTCAGGACGCTTCGCCAGCTCTTCGAACAGAAAAATAAAATTGGAAAGGCGCTACAAAAACAGGTTTTCTATGAAGTCATCCGTGAATTATGTATATAATAATAATAATAATAATAATAATAATAATAATAATAATAATAATAATAATAATAATAATAATAATATAGGCCTATTATACAGACATTACCTATATGTTGTGAATTACATTTCGTTATGTTGTGATGTTATATGTAAAATATAATGCACAATATAAACACTGTTAAGCATTGATTGGTAATGCATCATTTCTTGTCCAAGACTTAGCAATGTTATGTCTGAATTGTAGGCATAGGCGGTGCACTTCTGTCGGCCCCCAGAGCCGTAGCTAGGGTATTCGGCGCCCGGGGCAAGGTAGCCTACAAATTGAGACCCACTGTTGTAATTTTGCATTAGAAAGGCATTTTTAAAACAGTTCTTTCTATAGATCACACTTGAAAATGCATGTTGGCTAGTTCAGTTGGTTAGGCACCTTGACCCTCAACCATGGAGGGCGCCACAAGCCAAATATTGAGTGGGCCAACATGGCCTGTTTGAAATTGGACAAAGCAAGGACTAGTGCTACAGTAGGCTATAGATATGCAAAAATTCAGAAGAGTGATGAAATGAATTAAAACCACATATTCTTGTGTCCCCATCTTTGCTGTTCCAAACAGTACTAGAATTGTCAATATATTCTGTCTCAATTTTTTCCTAGAGCTTTCGAAATGCCACGAAAAATAATGATCCATTTGAAACGACACTATACAAAGTCTTTCATTCTCTGTCAAATGTCTAGAAATCAATCGAGAGATAAGATGGCACTTAAGAGAGCTGGTTTCTTGTATTACAGGTTTTATAGACCACAAACTATTATAAAATTGATACCCTGTTTGAAATTGGACAGGGCAAGGGCTAATGCTACAGTAGGCTATAGATATGCAAAATTCAGAAGAGTGATGAAACGAATTAAAACCACATATTCTTGTGTCCCCATCTTTGCTGTGCCAAACCGTACTAGAATTGTCAATATATTCTGTCTCAATTTTTTTTCTAGAGCTTTCGAAATGCCACAAAAAATAATGAGCCATTTGAAATGACACTATTCAAAGTCTTTCAGAAATCTATTCTCTGTCAGGTTTTATAGACCAAAAAATATTATAAAATTGATACCCTGTTTGAAATTGGACAATGCTAGTGCTACAGTAGGCTATAGATATGCAAAAATTCAGAAGAGTGATGAAACGAATTAAAACCATGGAGGGCGCCACAAGCCAAATATTTGGTGGGCCAACATGGCCAATATTTCAGAGTCAAGACAGCGCAGCGAGAAATTCTTGCCGTTACGATCAATCGATCATTGAAAAAACACAGTTGCATGGTTATATAAATAGCCTATAATAATTTTGAATGGTCTTCCACTTCTGTGACATCTCAATTATATATGGCAATATTATGCCAATATATTGGGGATTTGGGGTTATTAGTTCTACAAAACATTGTAATTTGCCAATTGAAATTGGGTGGGCCAAACACATTGTGGCCCATTGGGCCTAAATATTGGGTGGGCCATGGCCCACCCTGTTGCACCCCCATGCTCTCAACTCCCCGCTGCTGCTATATTTAGTAGACGGGCCAGGGTACTTTTTATTGTCTTCTACTGCCTATGGTTGTAGATTGATAACGAGAAGAAAAAGGAGAAGGAATTGGCCGGTGATCTTGACATTGGGTTAGAAAACATCTGTGAGAGATTCAGAAGCATGAAATTCTACAGCAGTGATATTTTCTGGATGACAAAGATTCAAATGTTGAATAAATACTGCTATGCCCTGGACAAATTGAAGACTTCAGAAAGACAGAAACAGCAAATGAATGAAAATGAATTATTGACTATCTCAAAAATAGAGGGTTTGTGCTGATTAAATTATATTATTTCACTTCTTTCTGATAAGTTGAATGTAGCTGATAGCCTATTGACTACACTGATATAATGCAATCGACAACTCAGTGAAATAGATCATGTATATTAAGTATTGAGCAATGCTCAAGTTGTTGGCAATTGGAGGTTTGAACCTCACACACTGGTTGATACTGAGCCATGGGTAAAATATTTTGATTTGTGTCTGGCTGTTTAAAATTTTTGAGTGGGAGTTTTATTACTCGTATTGCTTTTTAAAATCAAACGCTGCTACTATTTTGTATATCTAGACTGATAGTGATGTGATTCAACAGAGTAATGGCGTTTGGCTAATTATATTCTAGGCATGTTTTATGAGTAGATAATAGCAGCACCCTAATTTTTAATAAATGTGACTGTGAACGGTCATTCTTTTGTGTTTGATTGGTGTTGTGCTATCAGTAATTATGAGTATTAAAATATTTAATATGATTAGTTCTATTCTTGTAGTTAAGTGTTGACCGTATGCTTTTATGTAATGTAATGTAATGTGGCATTTGTATAGCGCCTCTTCTATTTCTATAAATTTCTACTTTATGCATTTCCCTGGACTGTCATTTGTTTCATGACTTTCATCTACAATTCTTTCATGAAATGACATTACCAGTTATTGTTTTTTAAGAGCATGGGGAGAACATCATCTTCTCTGAAAAGAGAAACTGGAGAGAAGTGGAGATGAAAGATGAAGACCAGAAGTTGATTCAGAGGGTGCTTCATCAGGCTCAGCTAGAGATTGCTAGTCACCTTTCCATAATCACTCGTCAGTTAGAAGAACTTGAGCTGGAAAGCCACACTCTAATTCTTTAATTATTCTGCAATAGGACATAAACTTAATTAAGATCTGTTATCTTTGTATTTGTTTCAGCTGTGTTCAGTTTATTAAGTGTTAAACAGCTTTTTAATCAATATACCTGACGTATATACACATATGTATGTATGTATGTATGTATGTATGTATGTATGTATGTATGTATGTATGTATGTATGTATGTATGTATATATGTGTGTATATATATAATATATATACTGCATATATATAATTATATATATATATATATAGAGAGAGAGAGAGAGTGAGAGAGAGAGAGAGACAATGTTTAGAAAGTTGTCTTTTTGCTTCTGAAGTTCAATTCGTAGAGATTACGTCAGCTGTGGCCAATTTGTTGTTGTTTAGTCATCAAAATATTTCTTAATTTGGCTGTTAAGCAGCATTCGATAGATGTAATGTAAGCTTTACTTTACATGTTTGTGCTCTTAATGGTTAGTTATTTTCTTTCTAGAATTTTCTCATATTTGCTGACAATTTGCTAAACGTACCAAGAACTAGAACTGAAACTGGTAGAAGAACTTTTTCTTTGGCACGCCCAAGGTTCTGGAACTCTTCCTGTGTGTGTCAGATCTCTCAAAAATTTTCAAACACAGGCAGTGTTTATTCTAGGCCTGTTTTTGGGTGGGATTTCCCCCCCCCAAAGTTTGAAATTCCCCACCCAAATTTCTATATGTTGCATTGGGGGATGGAAATTTCCCCAAAAAAAGTTTGACAAGAAGGGTTTTTTTATTTTGGAAGAAGGATAAAAGGAAAGATAAGGAAGGATATGATGACCTTTTTTTGCTTGTCAGGATTTTAGGGCAAAAAAAACATCTCCACCCAAATATGTAAAACTCCCCCCCCCCCCAATGTCAAGGTGGCTAGAATAAACACTGAACACAGGGCCCTGGTTCTGAGTCGTGGACTATACTGCTGTTATGCCACTGCATATCTGCTTCACAATAATTAAAAGATATCTGACTTTCTTGATCTTGAGATGACATTGCAGCTAATTGTTACTTATAAGTACTACAGAGCAATGATTGTTTGAGTTGATGGTCATGTCAGACTCGTAGGAAAACTGACTGCTGTGAGGTTGTTTACAGAAAATCATCTAAACTGCTTTGGTTTTAGTATTGTCTTTGTTCAGATATGGCCTATTGCATTCTACAATAAAACTTCCTCATCTGAGACAACGTCACTTGTCAGCCCAAATTAGTTCTGATGTGTGTGTGCAATAATTAACTTTTTCTTAACTCAACTTAAAACTGAATGCCATTTTCAGGCATCTTAAAAAATTTCTACTTCAATTTTGTAAAATTTATAGTTTCTCAGTCGATCATAGTAATCTTTGACCTATTAAAATATGCCTAAATCTTGAAGTTCAAAAATTTGCTCGTGGAACACCTGATAAATTGAGCAGTTATCTGCTTCTAAAATGCGGTGATGATATTTTTCTCTTCGGTGGGTTTGTCACGACTTTTATCGTCTTTTTTGGATGTTTTTGAAAAGCTGGTTTTTTTCTGGTTTTTAAGGGTACGATCTGGTTTTTTTCATAAAGTTCACTGGCAACACTGATCTTTAATTTTGTAGACGCAATTCTCGTCTCTTCATTTGCTATTTGTCCGTTTATTTGATCAGATATAATTTTTTATTCTTCGCGAATTATTAATTCTGTTGAACGATGAAGCCGAAGAGTGCGAAGAAGAAGGAGGAGGCGAAAGGCAAGAAGAAGGAGAAGGATAAGGAGAAGGAGAAAGAGGAGAGCTTTGTGTGTGGAACGCTCAAAAAGCAAATCACGCAACCGGAAGATTTCGCCGACGAAGATTCGAAGAAATTCTATCATATACAAATTCGAAATCTTGAAGATCAGCTTCAAAGGCAAATTATTCTCAGTTTCCTTTATTCAAATCGTATAGCCTATCATTCGAATGGTGATTTGATTGCGATCGTGTAAATGAGCTCCCCATGAGACAAGACCGGCTACGGGAGGGGGTCTGCCCAGGGTAATCCATTTAACACTTGTGGCCGTGATCTAACAGCGTTGACAGGCAGTGTCTAGTTCCTGCCGCGGCGCCTGGAATTCTCAAAAGGTGCTAAAGCCAGATAGGGGCCTAGGCCTACCTCTTTGGATCAGGGCGTAACCTTTGGGGGGATAGAATAATTTTTTGGAGTATACCCACCCATAAATATGAAAATCCCCCATAATATATTAACAATGTTTTATCCAGACGCCAGGCCTTTGGGGGAATTGACTTGGCTTGGAGGGGAAGAGGCACAGTTCAATGCCAAAATTTTTTTAGTGCTGCAATTGGGTGAGGAGGAATTTTGAGGTTTGGGGGATCTTTCCTCCTAACAGGCCTGCATAAAACATTGCATATTAAGATATTTCATGGCAATTTAAAAGCCCCGCCATAATATTGCATATTATGGTGGGGTTTTTAAATTGCCATGAATGAAATACTTTAATAATATACTAGCATATGCATTGTCTAGTGTAAGACAACATAGACTGATATAGATAATATATAAGAATATAAGTAAAACATATTGAAGCACACCTGGTAAAACTTATAATTAGATTCATTAACCTAAATCAGGTCTAATGTGTATAGTATTATCATCTGTTATGTGGAAAGAAATGCATCATCTTCTAATCACTGTTAGCTGTGTTAGGCCTAATTCTTGCAGTATGAAACAGCTTGGGACTGAGAGTATAACATAGTGTCTTAATCTTGTAAGAATACTACTATGAAACTAATAGTCTAATTCAAGTATGCCATAGTATAGCCTATTTGGTGTGTCATCGGCTGATGCCCTGGGCATTATGGTAGTGGCGCTATAGAAGCTGATTGATTGATTGATATTTGCCGAATATTCTGTTGGGGCCCTGAGGGTGTAAATGATTCCATATCCCCCTTCACTAATTATTAGTTTGGTTTGTCCCTCCTCCAGCTCCCTCCTCCCCCTCCCGTGATTTATGCCCCTGCTTAGGATCAAGTCAAGTCAGGGCGTCATCGTCACTTGGCGATGGTTGGCTACAAGAATGGGTCAGTGTTCTCCATCGCGATCTGTCTTGCACACTTGCACGGTGCATAGCAGACAGTCTCCAGAAAGGCCAGTCCACATCATGGTGTTGTCAATCCAGCATATCCTCGGTCGACCCTGGCTTCTGTTTCCTTCCACAAGTTCTGTGATTACATTGCCCTCGATGGTATCTTGTGTGGTTGTCTTATCATGTGTCCAAGTAACTCAGTTTCCTTGTATATATGCGAGTCAGTAGTTTTTTTCTTTTTTGGCCATGCTGTAAACTTGCTCATTTTTAGTAGTTTTGTCCATGGTACACATAGCAGTTTTCTTATGCCCTTGTTCTCAAAGACCTGTATGCATTTTTCTTCTTTTTTTTCTTAACGTCCATAATTCGCATCCATATGTCACCACTGGTCATACCAAAGCTTTCATCAATCGCAGTTTTTGGTTGTGCTTATTGATTTGTTTTCCATAGTAATAAAATGGCAACGGGCTACTCAAAATGACCCATGTGGCCCAGTGAACTCTTGACCCACAACCTATGTGAACCACAACCCATGGGTTGTGCTTCACATAGGTCGTGGGTATATATGTTATATATATATATGTGTGTGTGTGTGTGTGTGTGTGTGTGTGTGTGTGTGTGTGTGTGTGTGTGTGTGTGTGTGTGTGTGTATATATATATATAATATCTTCTCAAAGTCCTTAACCATGTAAGAGACTAATGTCAGTATTGATGAAACATGAAATCAATAGCTGCAATGTAATGGTAAGTATAGATCTGAAAGGCAGAGAGAGAGAGAGAGAGAGAGAGAGAGAGAGAGAGAGAGAGAGAGAGAGAGAGAGAGAGAGAGAGAGAGAGAGAGAGAGAGAGAGAGAGAGAGAGAGAGAGAGAGAGAGAGAGAGAGAGAGAGAGAGAGGGATATCTAAGAGTGCAAAATGATTTATTTGGAAGAGAATGGTTTTAGCTTTAAACTAAAAGATTTGAAATGCTGCTGGTAACTTTGTCTGATTATCTGTTTCTGTGTGTTTTTTTTTAAATTAAGATACCAGCGTCTATGCGATCAGTTGAGCAGCAAGCTGCATGACTCATCAAAACTTTATGAAAACAACGACTCAGAGAAAGAGGATGTCATCAGTTTCTTGAAGTCCTCTCTTGAAAACAGAAGTTTGTTGCTCACAGTTATGGCTTGCCCTGCTCTTCTAATACTGTATATGTGATAACGGTTAAAGTGAGCCTTGGTTCTGATGCCCCTGCTCTCTGGCCACAGGGGTCAGAGCCCTGGGCAACATGTTGCATTCATATATTCAGTGTTTTATACAGGCCTGTTAGGAGGGGAGATTCCCCAAAAAAAATCTCAAAATCCCCCCCAAAAAAAAAATCCCAGCACTTACACAAATTTTGCATTGAACTGTCTTTTCCTCTCCAACTAAGTCAATTTTCCCCCCAAAAGCCTCAATTTCTCCTCAAAGGCCTGGAGTCTGGATAAGACACTGCATATATTCCATTGTTCCTTATTTTAATGACTATGAGCCCAGGGGCGGCGCTCGGTTTTGTTGGCTGGGTGGGTTTAATGTAATCTACACAACCAAGACCAGGCTCAGACTACCCCTCCCCATCACCCCCACCCTAAATCATAATTTCTCTGCAGATTTGCACCATTTGCTCGGGTGTCCCTGCCCAAGACTGGGTGGGTCCGGACCCGCGGACCCACCCCCCTAGAGCTGCCCCTGGTAGGCTATAGATATGCAAAAATTCAGAAGTGTGATGAAACTAATTAAAACCACATATTCTTGTGTCCCCATCTTTGTTGTGTCAGACCGTACTAGAATTGTCAATATATTCTGTCTCAATTTTTTTCTAGAGCTTTCGAACTGCCACGAAAAAATGAGCCATTTGAAACGACACTATACAAAGTCTTTCAGAAATCTATTCTCTGTCAAATGTCTAAAAAATCAATCGAGAGATAAGATGGCGCTTAAGAGAGCTGGTTTTTTGTATTACAGGTTTTATAGACCACAAAATATTATAAAATTGATACCCTGTTTGAAATTGGACAAAGCAAGGACTAGTGCTACAGTAGGCTACAGGGGCGGCACTGGGTTTTGTTGGCTGGGTGGGTCTAATGTAATCTACACAACCAGGACCAGGCTCAGACTACCCCTCCCCATCACCCCACCCTAAAACATAATTTCTCTGCAGATTTGCTCGGGTGTCCCTGCCCGAGACTGGGTGGGTCTGGACCCGCGGACCCACCCCTAGCGCCGCCCCTGCACGAGCCTTTGGCTACTAGAAGAGCAGGTCGTCAAAGTGGTGCTGCAATCTCCAGTTTGCAATGTAATCATTGGTTCTCAAGTTGTTTGATAGTAACTTCAGAAGTTAATGTATTTCCTTTTATGATAATCTGTACCTCAATAATAGAATTTTAAAATATACTTCTTAGTCAGCCGCATTTTATTTTGATTTCTAATTTTGCCTAATTTTGTTTGACATTTGGATTTAGGATTATGTTTTTAGGCCTAATAATAAGAATCTTCAGTTCTATATTTAATGCAATGGCCATAAGCCTAAACGGCGGCTTGGGTCATAGAAATGTCTGGTCTGTGCCATTGGACTAGTGAGTGCCGAAGAACCATGTACAAGTCGACCTAAAGCAGTTATATCGAACTGTGAGCTGTTTTTTTATGTTTGTCGTTAGATAAAGAATTAAAGCTTGCTGAAGGACAATCGAAGAAACTTTTGCTGGAAGCTGAAAGTCAAAGACTGAAATATGAGGCAGAGAACTTGGACCTAAGAAGAGGCTTTGAGGCATTGAGAGTTGAAATGGCCAATGAAATATCAGCACTAAGTAAGCAGTGTTTTATACAGGCCTGTTAGGAGGGGAGATTCCCCCAAAAAAAAAAACAACTCAAAATCCCCCCTCCAAAAAAATCCCAGCACTTACACAAATTCTGCATTGAATGTGTCTTGTCCCCTCCAACCAAGTCGATCCCCTCCCCCCCGAAAGCCTCAATTCCCCCCTCCCAAGGCCTGGAGTCTGGATAAAACACTGCTAAGTAAGTCTGGCTGGCTTGACTTGACAACTTTGTTGATAGACTTTATGCAAAGGCTTATGGGCGTCCGGAGGAGGGTGCAAGGGGGTGCAATTCCCCTTGAAAAATTGTGGAGTCATGAAAAAAATAAAATTGCTTGTTTCTTTCGTCACAAAACCTTGTTTTGCAAACCCCCCGGAAAAATTTTTCATTAATTTTACCACAAGACCTTGCTTTGCACCCCCCCCCTGGAAAAATTTCTGCGGACGCCCATGTGCAAAGCATTATGAACTACAAATCATTAGCTGACAGTTTCAAGTTTTAATTAATACAGGAGAAAATAAAATTGGAAATGTCTTCTTATGAACAGAAGGGTTCAATGACTATCTCTCTGGCTTATTTTATTTCAGACTTATTTAAATTATTAATATTTCTGTGTTGTTTATTTGTGAAGCTGGGCAGCTGAAGTCGTTGGAGAAATTCCAACTGGAAAGGGAAGATATCAGAATTGAGATGGAGTCCACTTTGGAAGAACTCGACCAGTTGAAAACCAGTCATCGTGCAGAACTTGTTGCCACAGAAAGAAAACAACTTATGCACCTGAATCGGTGAGAAGAATAAGGAGAGATTACATTACATTACATTATTGTCATACAGGAGATTACTTTGTATAATTAAACATTAGAATTTGGTGTCAATAGATTTTCTTGTTTCATATCATTTGGTGAAATTGACTTTCATTTAAAATCTGAAATAATTAATTGACATCTTTTGTTTGCTTAAGACATGAGTAATGTAATTCCTTTCTGAGTTGAATTCATTTAATAGAAATCGGGATATATGTGATTATAGTCACATATATACAGGCACATCGGAACGAATTTTTGTCAGGGGGTGCAGATTTTCTCCAGGTAAAAGTTTTCTCTTTCAAATCCTTGACAAGCAAAAAAAGGTCATCTCCACACTTTTTGAGGGTACAGGGGGTACAGACCATCTTCTTTTCAGGGGGTGCACTGCACCCCCTACATTTTTCCAGGGGGTGCAGCTGCACCCCCACTTCGTATGGGCCTGCATATATATATATATATATATATATATCCCGATTTTATGTGAATTCACATAATTATGTGTCAATTTTTCAGATTAAATAATGAGGTCCGTTCCCAAGTGAACCACTTAGCCGCAGCATTTTCGGCAAATGTTGAGCAGAAAATAAGAGAAAAGGCGAGAGACACAATCCAAGCAAATGTCCAAAATAGTCGTCTGCTGGTGGATATATCGTGCGAAACTCAGGAGCTTTTATCCGAGAACAGAGAACTGAAAGAGAAACTGCACGAAATGAAACTGAAGATGGAGGCAATGGAGGAGACGGAGAAGCAGCTACTGTGCAGAAGCTGTTGCCTTAGAAAGGTCTGTCGATGACAAATAATTTTGTACACTTTCTGTCAATTTAAGTGATTTCAGTCGGTCCAGTTCCACTGATGCAATAATTATGTAATGTAATTAAGCTGCTGAGTTTTTCTCAAAGTAGGCTTACAGTTACCGGTACTTTAAATTGAAAGCATGTTTTGAAAAAGTCAAGATTTAAGACATGGATGCAGAACTTTAGCTCACTGCATCATACAGCAGTGTGAAAAAGTGTGATTGTTTATCAGGTGTCGTATTCTGGCTTCTGAAAGTTCTTTTCTGTTGTGGATACATTTCTAAGTTACGTTTTGTAGCGATTTATCTTGACATACATGTGCTAGCATTGTAGAGCTAGAAAAGATATGCAAGTTATTGTTATTTCTATAGATGATTTGGCAATAGTTTATATAGACAAGACAATCAAAGACCTTCTATGGGGTTGGTGTAAAGTAGGTTGTAGCACTTTACATCTGAGAACTGTATTATTGATTGTGGTGCACATCTGGATGCCATAAACAAATTTGATGTTATTAGATTGTTAATTGATGACGTGGATTCAAACCTTTTCATGTTTTTTTATTAAGGTAATAGTTTTGATGAAAGATGAAATTCAGAAACTGCAAGAAGTAGAAATTACTTATAACAAACTGAAGGTTGAAAATGAGACTTTGAGAAATGAATTTGATGATCAGTTTCAGAATCTACAAGTCATCAAGTGAGTCATTTTATGACCTTAAAATTAATCTGTTTAAAACAAAATGAACAGCAAATTGAATTGTTTATTTTTCCATACAAGCACAGAATAGCATGTTAATTTCAGAGTACTGAAGACATTCTAAAACACATATTAATTACTTAAAATCAAGATCACTTGCATAGCATTGGAGTTCACTTAAATTATAATTAGTAATCAGTTTTTTGACAAAAGAAGTGAAAATACCAAAATTATGAAAATGTTCTAATCAATGAAGGTAACCATAGGTATGCACTAGGTAGAAGTTCTTCTAAAATTATACAACAAAAGAAAAGAAATTTGAGAAAGCATTGAGAATATAATGGATATTTTTGATAAGGCAATAAATAATCCAGATATACAGTACAAGGACAGAAGTTAAAAAAGATTTTAAAATTGTACTTTCACAAACTCCAGATTGTGACCCAGTCAATCATTCAAAGAGTCATCAAGCATCTGGACCAGTGTTTTGTCCAGACTCCAGGCCTTGGGGGGAATTGAGGCTTTGGGGGGAAATCGACTTGGTTGGAGGGGAAAAGACAGTTCATTGTAAAATTTGTGCAAGTGCTGGGATTTTTGGGGGGAATTTTGAGGTTTTTTTGGGGGGGGGGATCTTCCCTCCTAACAGGCCTGTATAAAACACTGATCTGGACTGTGCATATACTGTATCTTAAAGTATGAGACTCTCGTTGTTTGCTCCGTTTCAGGGTTACAGGATTTTGCTTTAAATTTGGTAAAACTAATACTTGATCTATTGTTATGCTGAAAGAGAAAGAGAAGAAGCTACAAAGTCTGCCTTTGAAGAGCTGAAGGCTTCACTTGATCTGGCGAAGGACAGAGCGGATCGACTGAACAAGATCAACGTCCAGCTGAGGAGACTGCTCAGTGACGCTGCAGCCGTCATCAGAAATGCTCTCCAGGTTCTCAAACTGAGACTGAATTATTTTCATTTCTTCTCTATGTAGATCATAATGTACTGTTTAGTGCAGGGCTTAGCCAGGAATTTGATTTGGGAGGGTATAAATATTTTGGGTGGGTATAAATCTTGACTATAAACCGCATAAACCATATAAACCACATATAACCACATGAAAATCACATAAAAAACTTTAAGGTAGACTGATTTGGGGGTATATATACCGATATACCCCTCCCCCACCGTCGCTACGCCCCTGGTTTAGTGATAGCGCTTATTCACATTTTCTGTAAAAGCATCACTAATTTGTTTTTAAGACATAATAGTAAATCGTGGACTCTGTAGAGTTTAGTGCAGGAATTTGATTGAAAAATCTGCAGTGGCTGTCCTTTTAGTTGCCAACAAGTGAAGAATGTGCAGAGTCAGCTTATGGCATCACCATCAAAAGAATGGCTGTTGTCCAGAACCTGTCTGCTCTGCTTGGAACAGCCGCGGTGCTTGGAATCGATCTGGAGACAACAGCAGCAGCAGCAGCAGAAGAGGAAGAAGATCGGGAAGAAGATGGAGAGCATGAAAGAGAACATCAACAGGATACAGCGTCAGAAAAGAAGACGGCAGTTTGTGAAGTTGATGCTGCCACTGCTTTTCAAAGAGTAGTAACAACACAGCGGTCAGTTCATTAATTATTCAACATACAAAAAGATACGTTTTAATGTTCTTTGTTTCAGTCGGTCAATCGATTTCTTTAGTTTACAACAGAGAATAAAATTAATAGGCTTTAAAAAAAAGACCTGAATGTTGACAGATATTTGACTGAGAGCAAACCTGCATTGGGAGAGAATTCCAAAGCTTATAGGAAGAAAAGGAGAAGACATCGCTGCCAAGAGTAGACATAAAGTTTAATTGGTACAGTGGCGTAGCCAAGGGGGTTTGGGGTTAAAACCCCCTTGGCTGTCGACGAAAATTATTTTTACATGCTTTTTCATAAATTTTTCATTTTTGGACGTGATTTTGGGGGTCAAAACCCCCTTGGCTGGCTGCCAATTGAAAAAAATTTCTAAGTGCTATAGAAAATAGACAAAATTAGAAAGAATACGAAGGTGACGATGACCTTTTTGCTTATCAGCTCCTAAAAAAGGGAAAATAAGAAAAACTTTTCAAAAATTTGGTCACGATCGAAACCAAAACCCCCCTTCCGGAAATCCTGGCTGTAGCCACTGAGTTGGTATGTGGATTAAGCAAAGCAGAATGACATATGGACGATAAAAGACCAGATTTAAACATGGAATATTGTGGACGATAAAAGACCAGATTTAAACATGGAATATTGTTGAGATAGAGAATGTGGTTTGCTTTCCCTTGCCTGTTCTATTTACATCTTTGACTGGTGAGCTTAAGATTAAATTACCAGTTTATGGAAAGTCCAGTGTGCAGAGAGTTGCAGAAGTATGTACAACTGGAAGTTAGGCTATTGCAAGAGTGATGCAGAATTTTTACACATACAGAATCAGGCATCTCACGCACCTATTTCCGTACATGTTAGATGTGGTAAAAGGCGAATTTACGGTAGTCGGCTCAAGATTCTGGGCAGAGCTGGGAAGTTTGAATCAACAGGTCAGAGAAAAACAAGGAGATGGCCTTTTTATCTGAAGTCTGCCTTTCAAGACTGAAGCAAACACCATATATGGTTTCAATGATTTTTGAGATACAAGTTGTGCCAGATCTTAAGATAGAGTTTCATCTGCTTAAGATTGACTTTCATCTGCATATAAGTGGTACTATGATAACCAACACTGTTTTGCCATCCAAAGTTGTTACTAACTCGAACACTAGCGCCCAGTTTGCAATGAACCTTAAGACGCATTTGTTTAGAATATCGTACGATTGTTAGGTGTGAGGCACTCTCGACTTAGGCATCGCCGTGGGCATAGCGCTATATAAATTGTCAAAGATAATAATAATAATTAGAGTAGTGCATGTTGAGTATGAACAGAAGTGGTCCAAGTGGTCCTTGCAGAGCACCTAAGACCCTAAGTAATGAATGATAGATTTGTTTAAAGGGCATTCTACGTGTTGTCTGACAGTGTATTTATAATTACTTGTGTGTGGTTTATTGAAATTTAAATTTAAAAGCAATTCTATGTTTTCTTCTTCTCAGATTTGACATTTTTACTTTGTTGTGCTTTTAGACCGTCAAAAGTGTTGCCGGCCAGGTGGCGCCAGGAGTCAATGACTCCTCAGTATAAATCGGGTGATGTTGGAATAGTTCCAAAACGCTTTTCCAGCAACAGACCTCGCGGTCGTCTTCGTTCGGCCGATGCAGGACAGCGGTCAAAGCATCAGCCGCCGCCACTGAGCATGAGGATGTCGTTGGTCGACCGCATCACAGACGCCCTTCTTCACCAGACAACTTAGAAATCTCAAAAGATGTCTTAATATTGCTGGAGTTCAACAATGAACGGCACAGCGATGCAAACACTTTGTTTTATACTTCTATCTTCCGGCTTTTATTACATCATAATTTATCTTAACTTACTGGAATGTTGAAGCAATGAATTATCATTTTATTTTTGAATGTGTTCCTTTTATATTGCCATAATATTGATTGATTACAGTTTACTTTTAAAGCATATTTCCTGCATTGAATTTAGAGTGTAACAATTTTGTAATTTTAACGCTTGAGTAGAATTCTATATATATATATATATATAAAACAAGGCAGGCCATACATTATAACTAATAGCAACTACAGGTTTGTGCTGACTACTGAGGAAGCATAGACAGCCAAATTACAGTTGTTTCTGGGCTGATCCATATAGTAGTAGTACATACAAAAATGGCATATTTTCAACCCCTTCTCCAGTTTGCATTGCACACGTAGCAGACTTGGAGTCAAGGCCACAACTTCCGAGGCCAAAGAGTCAAAGACTTGTCACACGAGACCAAGGCCAACGACAGCAGGTCCAAGGCCGGGAACCAGAGGTCCAAGGCAAAGGACATCAGATCCAAGGCCGATGACCTCGCATGTAGACCTTTACACTTTGACAGTGCACAGTTGTTAAAGACAAATGGACTGAGACACCCAGGTTGATATGTTGTGGTGAACTGGCAAAGGATAGACCTGGCACTTTAACATATATGCCTAAGCAAAATATAAATCTTTGAAAGTAACAAATATCTGTCCAAAGTATAGTGACTATTTAACTAAAATAATTTCCTCCATAGCTGTAACAACCTAGCCTCACTGCCCTTTGGATGTTGACTATTGCCTGGCTGATCATCTACCTTTCCCATAGCTATTTCTTAATATTTTAAGAAAGGCTGAGCGTCTAATAATAAGCAGCTACTGTTGTGCTGTTCAAGGCGCTATATAAATCCGCGAGATTTTACTTATTTACTTACTTAATAATAAAACGCAGATATTTTACTGTGTTTTTCGCAGATCCGCCGCGAAAGTTCAAAGTACAGTAGTCAACAATGGAAGATTTCATCGAAAGAGTAATTTTAGTATTAAATTTAATTAACAAACGAAGTTTTCTGCAATAAAATCGACTGATTTATAGTTTGCAATTAATATCTGGAATTAAAGGGAAACTTTAGATATTTCAAATATTTTGATACTTTTTGCTGCAATTTTTACTTGAACACTGTCAACAATATGTTGACACTACTAAGATACCGAAGTACGACCACATCAAACCTGTAAATCTAAACTGGCCACCTGTCGAACAAAGAACTGCTTTCAAAACTGGTCTTTTGGTGCACAGAGCATTAAATAAAGACTGGCCGGTCTCAATGCCTAAATTCCGTGCTAAACCTTCCAAGGCATTACTGTACTATGCAACAAGATTTGCCGACTCCGTGATAAATGTACCAAAAAGTAGAACCGAAACTGGCAAGAGACCTTTTTCTGTCGCATGCTCAAGGTTTTGGAACTCTCTTCGTCTGTCAGATATAACGACGAACTGAGCACTTTAAAATCAAGACTCGTCTCTTTCAGTTAGCGTTTCTTGCATAGTATGCTATGCTGTCTACCACTGGTGAATTAATTACTGACGATGTTGTACTTGATATTTTAAAGTTTCAGAATGATGGATTCTGTGTAATTGATAATTTTCTGACCTCGGAGGACATCAATTTAATTAAGAAAGAATGTGAAGAAATCGTTCAGAGAATGAGTCTTTCAGACCATCTGGCAATCTTTTCTACACGCGAACACCAAATAGTCAGTTTCAATATATTCCTGCAATTTTAAGACAAATTCATTTCTTATAAACTCTACTTGTAGATACTAAAGCTCCTACTGAAGTTTGAAGTATAACACTATAATGGCCTTATGTGAAAATAGTATGCTGCACGGGACAGTACTTGTGACAGTACTTGGTTACAGCTTCTATTTGCTTTTATGTCGATCTTAGAGACTTTGCTGTTGTCTGCTATGGTTGTTTGTGCTCCAGACTGTTGTTTTTGCAACAGAATCTCCGGGATGATTACTTCATTAACAGTGGTGACAAAATTCGATTTTTCTTTGAGGAGAAGGCAGTGAATGATAAAGGTTAGTAGATTGATTTATATTTAGAGAGGCAGTCTTTGGTTTCTGTGGGGCTGTTATCACTTTGAGTCAGGCAACCATCTGAGGAAGATCACAATAGTCATTATGCCTCTGTCATTTATTTTAGTCTGCAGAGTTGTAGATTAGCACGGTATTTTTAAAGGAAAAATTACTAGGGGGTCGATGAAAAACTTATGGCTGATTTGTCGGTAGCCAGGCAGAATAAACTGAAATCGGGAATGTGTATATGTATGTTTAACCTGGTTATTTCTAAGATATTTATAAAACAGTAGCATAATTTCACACTTTTCTTGGGGAGGGGGCAAGTTAATTTTTTGGCCAATTTTGGCAAGTTATGGACTATTTTTGGACCAAATTTGGCAAATATGAAATTTTTTACATTTGTTGGCAAAGTTTGGGTACCCCGGTAATTTTTGGTGATTTTTGCACATTTCACATTTACTTATTTATTTAATACATTATATATTATTTCTTCATTTCCTTGGGGGCCACGGCTTCCTCACTCCCCTTCCCCAAATAACGCCCCTGTCATAAAAATAGCTGTTGTAATTTGTACATATTTAGTGATATTTACTTTACCTTACAGGAGAATTGCAAGTTGAGAAGCATCTGGCATTAAATAAGATCGGTCATGGTTAGTGTTGAGGCTTTTTAAAGACTACCCGTATGTCTTTTGGGCTTATATTGTTATTCTGGTCTATTTTGAAGTGGTTGTTATAATTAAGTGAATGTTTCTGCTTTTTAGTTACATTCTTCTGCATTTTCTTGTTTCAAACTTCAAACTAATTTTTAGAATGCATATGTTCTTGAACAGCTCCTTAACATGGTCTCATATTTTGGGACCATCTGATGTTTAGTGATGATGATGATGATGATGATGATGATGATGATGATGATGATGATGATGATGATGATGATGATGATGATGATGATGATGATGATGATGACCAGCTAAAGTACTGCAGTTGGCCTCTCTATAATTGCAGAAAACATTACACGCACCAGCCCCTCTGGTACCTAAATTCCATGTTAAATCACCTGAGGTGATGCCATTCAACGTGACTTGCTGACTCATTACTAAACGTGTCCAGAACTAGAATTGAGACTGGCAAGAGAGGTTATTCTGTGGCAGGTTCGAGGTTTTGGAAATCTCTTTCTCTGTCTGTCAGATCTTCCCAACGGGCCGAGTAATTTAAAATCTAGACTTGAAACTCGTCTCTTTCAGAAGACTTTTCTGTCTGCGTTGCTGTTTCCCGCTGACCAATCTCTGGATTGACTTGGTCGGTTGTGATTCATATGGAGCATACCAGTAATTGATTCATAGCTCTGAGTACAGTGGATCCCACTTAATTGCATACTGCTTAATTGCATAACCCGCGTAATCGCATAACAACATAAAAACCGTTTTGTGCATACAATTAATTATCAGACGTCCTGGCTATTTGCATAGCCCAGTTAATCGCATAAGCAAGGCTTGCACGGCACCTATGCAATTAAGCGGGTTTCACTGTATTAGAAACAGTGCTATAAAGAGCACTATTATTGCTGTATACTTTTTATGCTGATTTCTTTTATTTTAGCTCTTCACTTCTTTTCTCCCACACTAAGAAAAGTGACGCACAGTGACAAAGTTAAGGTAATTTAATCACGTAATTTGTATCATGTATTTAAATAATTTTCATGTTTTGCCTAAATATCTTTTGTATGTGTGTGAAGAAGTCAAGAAGAGTATGATTGTTGGATGCAATGCATCATGTGACTTCTAGTGTTTTTCCAGTTGCCAGTTGTAAACTTCTTCTTGTTCTAATTACAGTTTCTTTCAAATTCTGTTTTAGTCAATAATGCGTCGTTTGAACTATGAAGATCCTGTCATAATGCAGAGCATGTACATATTCAAGGTATTTTTTATTCAGTTGTTTACAAGATATTGATTTTTAGCAATTGTTATAAAGTAATGGTAGATTTTTACTGCAGAAAGCTCATCTGCTTCACTTTCCACATGAGTACTTGTTATTGGTAATTCAAAAGGAGAATGATTGTATGATGTTATTTCTCTTCAATTAATTAGTTGTTTGTCTGCATGTATTGTTCAGTAGTCATTTAGATTATGTTTCTGTTTCTTTGTTTTTATTTTATTTTTCTTTCGTTTCTTTTCAGCAACCATTTATTGGAGGTGAAGGTGAGAATGCTTTTGCTGTTTCTTAATGTTTGATGACAGTCTCTGATTTGAAGATCTCTTTTGTTCAGTCAGAGCAGGAGACAATTGAATGGATGGGTGGAATAAGGAGGTAACCGTATCTGACCCCCTCCCCAATGGTTTGAGTACCAATAACAATAAGAGGGGTAACTGCATTTACTTCCATATTTCACTGGACCCTTCAACTGATATTTTCAACACTAATGGGGTAACTGGATTTACCTCCTTATTCCTCTGGGCCCTTCAATTGACAATCTCACCATTAAGGTGGTAACTGCATTTAACTCCTTATTTCACCCATCCATTCAATAATTATTGACTTAGACACTTGACATGTTGACAACGTGTTGAGTGGAGATAGTGTCCTGCTGAGTGGATGATGCTGATGCGTAGAGTATCTTTCTGATGCTTTAGTGACACCTCATCAAGACGGATCGTACCTGTACACTGAGCCAATGCGACTGGTTGGGTTTTGGATTGCCCTAGACAATGCAAGCGCAGAGAATGGATGTCTTCACTTCATTCCTGGATCGCATAAAAGTAAAATAGCCGAGAATTCTCAATTTCACGTTGATTTCCTTCTTTGATTGTTATTCAGGAACTAATTGTTTACTTCTTCTGTCAAAGATTTTGAAAAAAATTTATATATCTGCTGTTTTTACTTACTCGAATATTTATTCTTTTATTTTAGATGGTTTGTACCAAAATTACAGACTTGTTCGCCAGTCTTTAAGCAGTGGGACAAAGTTGATCTATGAAGGAGAGAAACCAAACTACGATCCGAATAAGTTTGTTGAGGTTCCTGTTAGAAAAGGTGACGTGTTTCTGGTTTCTGCCTTGTTTCGAAAGCTAATTGTTTATTAACCCCTTAACTGGGCAACTATTTGTAACTCAATGTAAAACGGACGAGCATTACTCGGGGCACCCAGTTAAGGGGTTAATTCATTTTGTGAATATCGATCAGGTCTTTATGTTTTCTGTTAAGCAATTGAGTTAATGACTTTGTGGCAGAGATATAGAATGGTGACCAGGGTGCGATTTGTGACCTGGAGCAGTGGGGGGGGGGATATGTCGAGCTTGGGGGTATGTAGTTGTTGGGGAAGTGTAGCAGTGGGGGGATGTAGTGGTGGGGGATGTAGCAGTAGGGGGATGCAGTTGGGCAGTGGGGGGTGGGAATCCCCTCTTCCCCCACCCCTACAAATCATGCCCTGATGGTGACTCAGCAGAATCTGTCTTGAGGTTGTAATAGTCATTAATCTGTTTTGCTTCTGATAAATAGCTTAATAAAATGTTTAATTTGAAAATAAATTCTACCAGTTTTGTAAAGACAATGTTTCTCATTTTTTGGGGCTGTGGTCTGCTGAAGTGTAACATAGATGGAAGTGCAATTAATTTAGTTCACAGTTAAGTGTTTCAGGTATTCCAATGTATTCCTGCAATAGGATCGAGGTAGTTATCGAGATAGTTGCTTGTTTTTAAAATAAGGTTCGTTGGTTCTTATCGACGGTCTTGTGGTACATCGAAGTGATGAGAACCGGTCCAGTCAATCTCGCCATGCCTATGCATTTCATTTGTTTGACGCGGGAATTTCAAAATGGAGCAACCTAAATTGGTAAAGTATTCAGAAACATATTGATTATTAGAGAATTTGATATAAATAAGATATAATGACAAATTGTAAATAATTATTATCAAAATATGTAGTGATTGTTAATTAAATTTCAATTTTGTTTGTGTGAAACAGGTTGCAAGTGTCGTCAAGCGATACGTTTACCCATCTGTACAATTTTCCAGCATGACGTCAGACATGGTCAATTTGCTGTCACTCAAAGCAGACTTGCAGTTATAAAAATGTTCTGAATGTAATGAATATACCGGTACTTTGTTTATCGACCAATTTGAAGCTTACTCTGTTCTTCAAATTTTTACTATTAACCACCTGAAGATACTGATTATGTTTTACATTGCAATTATAATCAGCTTTGATTTGTTAGGGGGTTTAATTCCCTCTTACCAGTTCTGACCCCCAACTGGAGATATAAAATTGTGGGGAGGGACTAGTCCTGCTGCACACTGCAATTTGGAATAATGTAAATATAATCAAACACTAGATTGTAGAATTTATGTAATGTTTTTATTACTGTATCTTGTTCTTGGTGTTACTTTATTGTATTCTTGCTTTTCTATAAATGTGATATTACATTTTCTCTCGGTTCTTGTTTGGCAATAATTAGGGCCTAAGTATTTTGATAATTTATTGTATCATTATATATTATATCAGTGCGCCCAGGCCCACCGAGAGAAATTACGGGACCCTGGGCAGAGTAGTCAAGGGCCCCAGAAAGTTTGGAAACTGGTGATGCACTTTTTGCATGTCAGACTTTTCATGACGTTGAAACATAAGTAGCACAAGCAATGCCTTCGACGCCCACCTCCCAGGGCCACAAGCATGGCTTTATCCCTCGTGACCTGACACGGTTTTTTTGGGGGAAGGTCGTGTCCCTATGGGCGCGGACACAGGTGTTTTTGGCTATGAAATAATAAAAATCACAGAGGTTTTCACACAGGTTTAATTACTTGGCCTCATAAACCACTTTAAATCTTATTATTATCAAAATCATTATTATCATCATTATGTATAAGCATTGCTATAAGCCATTTATCTGGGGTAGGTTGCCATTACTTTCCCCAACCCACGTTTTACCTTCGCAGCTTAACTCTGTTCCTCAGTTTACCACCGCCTTCTAGCGAATATGACTGACTCAACCTTAGGGCTCCTGCGGGGATCGAACCGCGACCTTCTGCTCCATCGTCCAGTGTTGTTACCACTCTGCTAACTTTCCGCCCAAGGCTCTATTAAGCCTATTACCGTAAGATATTGCGATATTAGATGTATTTTAATAAGTCTCGCGCTATAAAAGCGCAGATGAACCTTGAAAGTGGAGAGATTCTTGTTTGCAACGTGTCCTTTTATTGACCCATTTTGCACCAACGAATAATCGTTGAGCTATTTACAGATCAACCAATAAAATCGTGCTACGAAATCAGGTCAACCAATAGTGTTAGGCCACGACCGGCATTCGGCGTTTATCAAAGAGAGCGTCGCCATTTGACGTTCATCGAATTATCCAGTTACTTAACTAGTCTAAGAAGCGCTCCGTTAAAGCAACGAGAAGTTACGGGAGATAGAGAGATAGAGAATTAAACGCAAGAAATCAGCAATCGACAGCTCACTGGGCACGAGGTAGGAGCGCATTCGCTGCTATAAGATTGATTCATTCCTGATTAATTCATTAATTCATTGCTGATTCATTGTTAAATGTACGTAGAACAAACACTGAAATTGGTAAGAAAATTTTTTCTATTTCTGGGCCAAAAATCTGGAAATCTTTCCCTCTGGTTGTCAGATCTGAGCTGAGCTTTTTCAGATCTAGGCTTAAAACACATCTCTTCCAATTAACATTTCCTCCATAGTCTGTCTTGCTGTTTCCTCTGACTGATCTCTGGAATGACCTGGTCTTTTGCGGATGGATTGAAGTACCATCGATTGATACCCTCGAGTATTAGAAACGGTGCTATAGAAGTGCATAATAATAATTATTATTATTATTCCGAATGAAATCTTTGTTGATAAAATGCATTCTGACATTTCTTGTGGACGCCTTGGCATTTAATTTTTCAGAAACTCTGAGAATGAAACAGTTATATAGCGCTGTTATACTGCTCTTGGGTGCCGCAGTGGTGGTATCTTCGACGAAAGACGAGGATGAATCAAAGAAAGAGGGCGTTGGAACAGTCATTGGAATTGACTTGGGAACAACGTACTCCTGGTTAGTTTATTATATTCTTCTGGTCAGATGACTGGACTTAAATTGCAAGTGGAACTTGTTCGTTACCCTTACTGTATTACTCTGCTAGATGTGATCTAGTTAAATAAAGAAGTTTGATGTGGAAATGTCAATTAATTGAAATCCACGAACTAACTCTCCATATGGGTTTCATTTTTACACATGTAATAGGTTATTAATTTGTTAATCTTTTATTTATGACTTTTTATTGCTTAATGTTTTATATCTGCTATGAGGGATAAAAACAGTCAACATGGCTTATCCATTGATGTTATTCCTTCTTATCTGTGTACGTTTCTCTTTGACAGTGTTGGTGTCTTCAAGAATGGACGTGTTGAAATAATTGCCAATGATCAGGGAAATCGTATCACTCCTTCATATGTCGCTTTCACTCCAGAGGGTGAGCGGCTGATTGGAGATGCTGCCAAAAACCAGCTGACGACAAATCCTGAAAACACTGTTTTTGATGTCAAACGCCTGATCGGTCGGAGGTGGACAGAACAGACAGTGCAGCATGACATCAAGTTCTGGCCTTTCAAAGTTATAAACAACAACGACAAGCCAAACATTCAGGTCCAGGTTGGGTCCGAGACCAAAACTTTTGCTCCGGAAGAAATCTCTGCCATGGTCCTGACAAAAATGAAGGAGACTGCCGAGGCTTATCTTGGGAAGAAGGTGACTCATGCGGTCGTAACAGTTCCTGCCTACTTCAACGATGCCCAACGTCAGGCTACAAAGGATGCCGGTGTCATTGCAGGCCTCAATGTCATGAGAATTATCAATGAGCCGTAAGTTTGTTAGCATGGTTTATTTTCTAGTCCGTGAAGACAGAATTTGGCATTGAACTTTGGAGCAATTACAATTGAGACTGTATTGCTAGTCTTCGTTTGTGGAATTTTGTTTTTGTTGTTGTGTGTAAAACATGTAAAAGTTGTATTTTTGTTATTTTCAGAACTGCAGCTGCCATTGCTTATGGTCTAGACAAGAAGGAGGGTGAAAAGAATATTTTGGTTTTTGATCTTGGTGGTGGAACCTTCGATGTCACCCTTTTGACAATTGACAATGGAGTTTTTGAAGTTCTTTCAACAAATGGTGACACTCATCTTGGTAAATACAGACTTTATTTGATTGAATATTTGCTTTTTTGCTTAATTTTTAATTTGATAGTTTGGGACAGCAAATCGAGTTTATTAGATGGCAAAATACCTGATGCTTTATAGGACATTGCCTTTGCCATGGCTGATATTGCACGGTTCAGTGCATTTGTCATTGCATAAGTTATTGAACCAACAATGAAACGTGAATCTTGAATATGGTTGATCTTTTTCATTAAACTTGTTCTCAACCTGTGTTTTGAATTCTCTTACAGTGATGTAAAATATACATCTGAAGATGATTTTAATTCTCTTGTGAAGCTAGAGCTGTGTTTAATCTGTTTATATTTAAATTTTAATTTATATTTATGGGTGGGAAATTCACAGAATGGTTAACACTGGGCGGTGGAGCAGGTCGCGGGTTCAATTCTCGCAGGAGCCATAAGGTCGACTCAGCCTTACTCGTTAGAGGGTAGTGGTAAACTGGGAAGCAGCATTAAGCTGCGAGGTAAAATGTGGGTCTGGGGAAAAGTAATGGCAACCTACCCCAGATTAATGGATTATACCACCTATGTCGCTGATTGCCCAGGCCAGAGATAAGCGCCGGGACCCAACCCTTGGACTCGAGTACGGGACCTACCTTTACCTTTATATTTAAATGGTAAACAGCAAAGCACAAATAAGACTAAATAAAATGAACATGTCTTTGTTACCAGGTGGTGAGGACTTTGATCAGCGTGTCATGGAACATTTCATTAAATTGTACAAGAAGAAGAAGGGTAAAGACATTCGCTCTAGTAACCGTGCTGTGCAGAAACTCCGTCGTGAGGTTGAAAAGGCTAAGCGCGCTCTTTCATCGCAGCATCAAGCGAGGATTGAAATTGAATCTTTTTTTGACGGAGAGGATTTCTCTGAAACCCTGACACGTGCCAAATTTGAAGAACTCAACATGGTTGGTTTTCTTTGAAAGGCAGTATTAATTCTAAATTGTGGCTTAATTGTGACTTTTAAATGCAGAATTCAGTTTAGGTTATGTACTTTATATTTTGCACTTTATTGTTAGCATGTCCACAGGTTTATTCTTTTTTCATTGTTTTTTGGCAGGATCTCTTCCGTTCTACTATTAAGCCAGTGCAGAAGGTTCTGGAAGATGCAGATTTGAAAAAAGAACAAGTGGACGAAATTGTTCTTGTTGGAGGCTCTACTAGAATTCTTAAAGTCCAGCAACTAGTCAAAGACGTCTTCAATGGAAAGGTAACAATGTTTTGTTTAAAATTTATATACTTTAGTAAGTTTTGGTTGAGAAAGTAGATTTTGGAACTTGTCAAGTCATAGGATATGATCAGGGTTGATTGCAATTATTGTTATTGTCCTTTAGAAGTGTAACGGTGTTGGGATTAGTTTGTGAGAAGAATTTTTAACTGTCTTATAGGAGCCAAGCCGTGGAATTAATCCTGATGAAGCTGTTGCTTACGGTGCAGCAGTCCAGGCAGGTGTCCTTGGAGGTGAGGAAGACACTGGCGACCTTGTACTTCTCGACGTCAATCCACTGACCCTTGGCATTGAAACGGTCGGAGGCGTCATGACTAAACTGATCGGCCGCAATACAGTCATACCCACAAAAAAATCTCAGATCTTCTCAACTGCAGCTGATAACCAGCCAACCGTTTCGATCCAGGTGTATGAAGGCGAACGACCGATGACAAAAGACAACCACCTGTTGGGAAAATTTGACCTGACCGGAATTCCTCCAGCTCCGCGAGGTGTTCCACAGATTGAAGTTACCTTTGAAATCGACGTCAATGGCATCCTTCGAGTGTCGGCAGAAGATAAAGGAACAGGAAACAAGAACAATATCGTCATCAACAACGATCAGAACCGCCTGTCGCCCGAAGATATCGACCGAATGATCAACGACGCCGAGAAGTTTGCGGACGAGGACAAGAAGGTCAAGGAGAAAGTGGAAGCAAGGAACGAACTCGAAGGATACGCGTATTCTTTGAAGAACCAGATCGGAGATAAGGAAAAACTTGGCGGAAAATTGAGCAGTGAAGAAAAAGAGACGATTGAAAGTGCTCTGGACGAACACATTAAATGGCTGGAGAAGAATCACGATGCGGACGTGGAAGAATTCAAGGAACACAAGAAGCAACTGGAAGAGGTTGTCCAACCAATTGTTAGTAAATTATATCAAGGAGCCGGGGGGACCCCGCCAACAGAAGAATCCGAAGATTCAGAGAAGGATGAGTTATAGCTTCCTTTATGGCCACAAGCTAATTCCATGTGTTTATTAGGCCTTTTGTTGATGTACTTGACAATATTGCATCGCCATCTCGATTCTGTTAGTTTTTTCGTCAGTTTTGATAATAAATCTGAAGGATTTTTGTTGAATTTAGTTGTGCGCATGCCTGAAATTAGTTGTCATTTGTGAAGGATTGGTTAGTATTCAGGTTCACAGGTATTGGAAACGGCGGCCCCAGTTCAAGCTATAAGGAACAAAAAATTACAAGGTGCTGATTTGTCTGTAAAAGGATTTTGTATAGCTTGTACATATGGTTTTGCTAAAAAGGCTTTTTTGTTTAAATATATGTTTAGCTAAAGGTTGAGAACATGTTTTAATAAATGAGTGAAGATTGGATTCATTTCGTTTTGTGTCTCAATTTGCATCCTGTAGTGTTGTTAGTGTAAAGGCAGGATTCTTGACATTGCAAAATGGGAAAGTACTTGGCCATTCACCTGACTGCCCACTTGTATCTACAACATGAAAAATTTTGGGGCGACCCAAAAATTCATGTCGATATATTGCTCACATTTCGCTTTAGAACCCTCAAGCGCCCCCCACTGATGTCACAGGACTAGAAAAAGACGTCACTTTCCGCCGTATTAATCTGTCTATATTGGCAATTATAATAATGGTGGCTATACATTGTGTAGATTGAATTAAAATTAATAATTATTATGTCATTATTTTAAAACTCCGTTTTCACCACGGTTTAACCTAGGCCGTTTCCGGGGTGGGGGGATTGCCTTTCCCTCCGGAAATTTTGGCATACTACATTAACTTGCAGCAGCCTCCTAGCTAACTTCCCCCCGGCCTTGTCAGTTCCCCCCCCCCGGAGTCCAGAGTCTAGATTAAACACTGGTTTTCACTCTGTTAACCCCTTAACTGGGGATCCCGGATATATCTGTCCATTTTACATTAAGTTACAGTAAATACACAGTTAAGGGGTTAAAGCAGTTGTCGTGATCTTATCACGTGACCCTGGGTCGTTAACTTGACATTCGACCGGGTTCAAGGTCGAATCCGGGTGACGTGTCAGTTCTTTATTTCTACGGTGTCGTTGAATGGCTCTTCGTCAGGCGATTGTCTCTGCAGCGACAGATTAGTAAGTAGCGGCGAACGTAGCACCTCCTTTGCTCCGTCTCTCCATCCGGCTTCGTATCCTCGCTTCCAACGATCGACGGCTGCCACGACGGTCCCAGTCACCACCCCCCTCACGACCTCGCGGCTCAGGCCCCACTGAGAGAAATTTTCCTCAACGCGAGGTAGAACCGACTCCACGGTCACGACGATGTCTTGATCGAGCATTTCGATGACCTGCATTGCGATCATCTTAAAGATCGATTCCTGGCCCGTGGAGGTCGTTTGAATCGAAGTCGTTGTTTCTCGGTTGCCAGTGGCAACGACGGCGTGGTTAACGGAAGCAAAATGGTCGACGTTCTTCGTCTGGTGGTCAGTTGAATTCTGGTCGTCGCAGTTGACGACCGTTGCCGTCTGCTTCCGGTTGTTTGGCGCGTCGTGTGCGTGGTTCTGACGCGGTTGGTCAGTTAACGGGAAACCGTCGTTTGGATTCTGACGATCTTGTTTAGAGTTCTTGTTTGCGCTGTGGGTTTCCCTTCCGGTCGCTTTGTGAGACGAGTTCACTCTGTCGTCGTCTGGTGGCGCCACATTTGGCGGCACTTCCTCCGATAGTAGGACCGGTATTTCCGGTTCGGTGAGATCGCTGGCATCGTCCGGAAAGGCGACTTCCGGTCTAAGCGGCGCAAACGCTTCCGGCGGAAGTAGTCTATCGGAGGGAGACAGAGGAAGCAGATGCAGCAGTCGGGGCGGCGGGACGGCGGCGGTCAAAGTGTTTCCGGCGGGGGAGAGGAGAGGGGAGTCGAGAGAAGGCGGTCGTCTGTTGCCGCTGCCGCCGCCGCCGCCGCCGCCGCTGCAACTGTTATTTTCTGTTTTCCCGTCGAGGTCGATGAAGTCGATGTGCTGCGATGCGTGATACTTCAGGCGGTGCCAGTGCCACGCTTCGAGGCTCTTGCAAATGGACCCGTCCCTCGGGCACTGGAACCGCCCCCATCGGTTCTTCAGTCCCTGCAGCGCACTGCGTATGCTGCTCTGCGGGTTACGGACTCCGCTCTTCGACCCATTCGACGACGCCGATCGTCGACTGAAACAGGCAGAGAAACACCGTTGCACAACACAGTCACACGACGCCTTAGTAGCAGTGTTTAATCTAGGCCGTTTCCGGGGAGAATTGCCATCCCGCCCCCCGCCCCGGAAATTTCAAATTCTCCCCGGAAATTTTGGAATACTACATGGACTAACAGCGGCCCCTAGCAGAATTCCCCTCCCCGGCTTTGTCAGTTCCCCCCCGGCTTTTTCAGTCCCCGGAGTCCAGGAGTCTAGATTAAACACTGCTTAGTCGTCGTCATCGTCGTCGTCGTCGTCGTCGTCGTCGTCGTCGTCGTCGTCGTTCTAAGCCTAATTATCGATCGCTGTCGCATCTATTCGATGAAGAATGTTTGCTTTAACGCATTTCTGATTCGATCAGAATCGTCTGCCTGTGATTAGATCTCCGAAGCTCACAACAGCGCCATCTATGACGACGCTGGCATCTCCTCCTCCTCCTCCTCCTCCTGCTCCTCCTGCTCCTCCTCCCTCCTCCTATTTTTCTTCCATCATCCTCCCGTCAACTTCCACCGTGTTCCATAAAGACTGCTGTAAATATACTGCATATATAGGATAACCAGGATTTGATTTGTAATCCACATGTGAAAATCAAAGGCCATCTATATATATATATATATATATATATATATATATATATATATATATATATATATATATATATTGAGCTTTTGGGAGTCTGTGGTGGACCGCTGCGCCTGGAACAGTCGAGGAGGAGGAGGAGGAGGAGGAGGAGGAGGAGGAGGAGGAGGAGGAGAGTGAAACTGTGGCTAAACATATGAATGGAGATATATATCGGTCGTAGAATTGCTGTTTGAGCGATTTTTTCGAATTTCCTGTTTTCATCCAATTGTTTTAAGCCTCGAGACTGTTCGGACCCTTCGCTGCTATCGTAGTATATTTATGCGCACCAAGCGACGCTCTAAGACAGTTAGTTCCTTATAATTACATTCAACCAACGGAAAAGCAAAGCGACAGACAGACAGACAGACAGACAGACAGACAGACAGACAGACAGACAGATAGTGAAATAAGGTATTAAAGCCAACAGTTGAGCGAGAAGGAGGGAAATTCGAGACAGAGTAAATAAACGAACAAGTGATTTTCGTTCGTTTTGTGAGCGAATTTCGTAAAAATCGAGCTAAGGGGCCGTCCATATAAAGTAGGTCACGCTGTTTTGGCCATTTTTAACACCCCTGTCATAAACTTACAAATCTTGGACCCGACCTCCTAAAAGTACGTCACAAATCTCGGTCCCATTAAAACATCGATAAATTACGCAACGAAGGACTTCAAAATTAATATATTTAATTTTTTTAATTTTAAATATATTTTAATACATTTTAAATTTTAAAATAGTGGAGAGTTGGTTTCTCGGGAAAATTTCAGCAGAAAATCCAATATTTAACATCCGTTAATGTCTTAATGATAACGAATATGACTGACACGCAGTGGCGGCTCCACCGGGGGCCAGAGTGGCCCGTGCTCCACCCCTATTGAGTGCCTGGGCCCCCCATTCCCCCCAGTTGGGACCTATACTTAATGCTATATACATTAAACAACAAATGGTTGCCCCCCATGATTAGAAGTTGCCACCCCAACGACCCCCCCCCACTTGCCAAATCCTAGAGCCGCCACTGCTGACACGTAACATTTTATGTATATACGGGGGAAAAGTGTCGATGAACAATTAAAAACGTCTTTAACCATACCTCCTATCAGGTATATTCAAGGTTTTATTCAGACAGAAAGTGTGACGTCACGCTGGTCCCTACCGGCCTACCCACTCCCGTCACAAACTGTCGCACTTTCTTAGACCCTCTCCCCTTCGAGCACGGCGTACTTTATGGACGACCCCTAATACAGGAATAATAATGTGGGATGCGCTGCATACCGCGTTGCCTCTCAACTTCTGGAAAGCTTAATTCAAACGATTGAGAGATTCTGGGCTATAATCGATGATGATTGCGGTCCCCCTGTTGTCCCAGTGCCTGGAGAAGTCGTTACAGAGTGCAGCGAACAGTCAAGGTCTGTATGCAGCTGCCGACGATCGATGAACGGCCGCCGAAGATAAGACATATTTATTTAGCATTTCCTATTAGGGTCCCTTGTAAAGCGCTCTTGACTTTAGCCTTCGCTATGCGTATTGCGCTACATGAAATTGTCAGTAATAATAATAATAATAATAATAATAATAATAATATTATTATTATTATTATTATTATTATTATTACTAATAATAATAATAGTATATACTATATACTACTAATAATAATAATACTACTACTACTACTACTACTACTACTACTACTACTACTAATAATAATAATAATATTATTATTATTATTACTATTATTATTATTATTATTATTATTATTATTATTATTATTATTATTATTATTACGAAGCGATGCGAAGCTTATGCAGATTTTTAAAAAACAGCAAACAAAATATTTTATTTTTAAAACTTTAGGAAGTTACAAGAGACGATGAACGACAGACAGGCGGGAAACGGCAGAAAGTATTTTAGACGATCACGTGATCTAGTGCGAGCATCATGGCGACGGTCACGTGCTGCTGTTGACCTGTCCATTTTCTGTTCTAGAATGTCTTGACGTTTTTAAGGAGACTTTCCCCTCGGGCGTCCGATGACATAGACGTCTTCCTGTTCAGACGGGAATTGAGGTCATGGCGTGGGAATGGGGGGAGAGGAGGGGGAGAGATACTCGGAACGGAATGCTATCCAACGCTGCAGTGGAAAAGCCATATCATATGTCTGTCTGTCCGTCTGTCTGTCTGCCTGTCAGTCTGTAAGAGTCTTTGAAACCGCTTGCCCTGCTAGTATTGTGTATCCAGAATGCGTGACTGCATGGAAACTGGAGGAGGAAGAGAGAGAGGAGGAGGAGAGAGAGTGCGGAGGGGCCACGCAGTGTTTAATCTAGACTCCTGGACTCCGGGGAGAACTGAAAAATCCGGGGGAGGGGAACTGACAAAGCCGGGGAAAATTCTGATAGGGGCTGCTGTTAGTTGATGCAGTATATCAAAAATTCCGGGGAGGATTTTGAAATTTCCGGAGGAGGGGAAAGGGCAGTGGCGGCTCTAGGATTTGGCAAGTGGGGGGGGGCCGTTGGGGTGGCAACTTCTAATCATGGGGGGCCAACCATTTGTTGTTTAATGTAAGTAGCATTAAGTATAGGGTCCCAACTGGGGGGCCACTGAGGGGGCCAGGCTCTCAATAGGGGGCACGGGCCCCCCGGTGGAGCCGCCACTGGGAAAGGGCAATTTTCCCCTCCGGAAACGGCCTAGATTAAACCCTGGGGCCACGTTATGTAGCGCTCGTTCGTTTTCCTCTGTATCCTGTGCTGTTCATTTGTCTCTCCGGACTTGAGACTGGCGCTCTTTACTTACTTACTTACTTACTTACTTACTTACTTACTTTACATCGAAGACAGTCTACGGGTACACAACATGTATTCGTTGTTTATTACGACTGAAGTTATTCAGTAAATGTTACTGCAGGTCGCAATGGCATTCATAAATAATTAATCGAACGAATGACCGGTGTACATACTTACTCTGGATGATCCGCGTCGATATGAATATTTTGAAAAGAATTTAATAAGAGACGTATATTTTAAACCTGGAAAAATATGATCCAATTGACTAAAGTCTGCTTCGAGTATAGGCCTACAAGCGCGGTTGGTTGGTTGGGCGTGGCAGTGTCGCGTAGGAGAACAGGTCAGGCATGTCACCGGTCGGCGGTCGGCCATGCAAACGCACTGAAGCGCAACCGAAGAGAGAGAGAGAGAGAGAGACTTTGTGTCAGGCAGGTGATCAGTCGACCGCAACACTGCAGCGACGGTCACTCGAGACACACTGTCACCGTTTCAGCGAAAGTTTCTCTCGGTCTGTTTGTATACGCCTCCTCCTCCTCCTCCTCCTCCTGCTCCTCCTCCTCCTGCTCCTCATCCTCCTGCTCCTCCTCGCGTTCAGTTTTTTTTATCCAGGTCTGTTAGGTGAGATTCCCCCCTAAAAAATCCACAAAATACCTCCAAAATTCCCAGCACTGACACAAATATTTGCATTGAACTGTCTCTTCCCATCCAGCCAAGTCAATCTCCCCCCAAAAAAAAAACCTGGAATCTAACCGACTCTCTAACGGCAGCGGTTCTTAACCTTTATAGTGTCGCGACCCCTTCAATTCAATTCCCCATGATGTGGCGACCCCAACCGTGAAATCACTTTCGTTCATAATGTAAACTGCTAAAAATAATAATGCTACGACAATTAAAATGTTCGAAATCATTATTCTTATTCAATTGTCTCCAATGTCTATCCTCGAATGACAAGTATAGTAAACAAAAAACTAGTAACTACCAATGGGAAAATTTTGTACAATTACAAGTTTTGCGCATCAAAACAGAGAGCCCCATATTTCCGATGGTCTCAGGCGACCCCTGGCAAATCGTCATTCGACCCCCGTCGGGGGTCGAATGACGTCGACCCCCGTCGACCCCCGTCGCGACCTACAGGTTGAGAACCCGCTGCGAGTCTGACCGATCTCAAATGATTGTTTTATTTAACCGAACTTCTGAAGTTCTGTATATATGATGATGACGACGACGACATCGATGATTACGACGACATCGATGATTACGACGACATCGATGATTACGACGACATCGATGATTACGACGACGACATCGATGATTACGACGACGGCAATTGACGTGTATACGACAAAGAGCTTAGGCGCCCAATACAGCTGTTCTCTCGCTTAACCCCTTAACTGGGTATCCCGGATATATCCGTCCATTTTACAATGAGTTACAGTTAAATACACGGTTAAGGGGTTAATTAATGTCTGCTATTCTTTGTCGAAATCTTTCATCGCAATTTGACACCGAGTCAATGTCCGTCATTGAGATAAGATGGAATTAATTTCGCCAAATTGTTAATTGGAGACATTGCCAAACCAAAGACTGCCTCCGTAGACATAGTATGTGGTTCATCTTGAGACGCGTCATCTAACAGGGCTGCATTCCGACGATGGGAGCACAGTCTCTGGCCGTCGGGTCCATCGGCTGCAGCCTGGCCAACACCGTCAGGTTCCTCGTGTGCCTTTTCCCGCAGCCCATCGCCTCCTGGAAAGCTTCTCTGAAAGCCTTCGACGTTCGGTTATAGATGATCGGATTGACGCAAGAGTTGAAGTATGCGAAGCAGCTCGACAGTACGCTGTAGGTAAGTACGAAGTTGTTGTTCGGCGGTTGACCGAAGTACCCGACGAGCAGAAGTACGTGGATGGGCAGCCACAGCACGGCGAAGAGGACGACGACGAGGACGATGAGTCTGCCCGCCTGCTGTCTCTTCTCCTCCGATTTCCGCTCTCTTCTGATCATGCTCGCGCTCCTCTGGCGACCGATGTGCGCAAGGATGCGCAGGTAGAAAATGGCGATGACCACCAGCGGAAGGACGTAGGCGAACGCAAAGAACGTGGCGAAGATCCTTCGACCGATCTCCCGGTCGTAGATGTCGCAGCCGTTGTTCGTCAGTCCGTACGAGGAGAGGATGGGGACGTTGAGGGCGAGCACCAGGGCCCAGATGGCGCCGATCGCCGCGACGGCGTTTCTCTTCGTTCGGACTCGAACCGTAGCGGCGCTGTGAACGACCGTCATGAACCGAACGACGGAGATGAGAACGAGCGTGTAAACCGTAACGTAAGCGGTTACGTTTACAAGGTAATGCAGTATCTTACAGAACGCCGGTCCGAAGGGCCAGCTGGGGCCCGATGTATTCGACGTACTCGTAGGCGGTGAAGGGCGGAACGACGACGACGAACGAGAGGTCAGCGAGTGCGAGGTTCAGCAGAAGGAGGTTCGTGACGGTCGTCATGCGCCGGTTGGAGAGGATGACGTAGATGACGAGGCTGTTGCCGACGACGCCGACGACGGAAATGACGCCGAAGAGAACGGGAACAACGATCGTGTTGAGGATGCGCCGGTAGCAGTCGTGATACTCAGCAGTAGGCCTAATCGTCACGTTCAGTTCTACCGACGCCACACCGGTCACGTTTCCAATGACGTCATTTCCAGTGATGACGTCTCAGTGACATTTCTAATGACGTCATCCCGGCAGACGGTCGTCATGTCACGTGAGTGGGAGATTGCGTCATCCGCGAAACGCGTCGCTTCCTGCAGTGTGTGTGATGCATGACGTCACCATTTTTCAGTCATTCTGAGAGAGCGTCATTCCCGCTTTCCAGTTCCAGTAGGGAAATGGCGACGCAATTTCCAGTTTGTTAGACAGAACAGATGAACACGAAGCCGGCAAAGAGATAGTCACGTGACATCGGTCCTATTCACCGGCGAATGTTATCGGATACGACGGAAAGCCTACGCATTATCAGACGCCCCATCGGCTCACCCGCTATATATGAGGATGGAGGTGGGGGGGAGGGGGACGCTAATCCTACGACAGACCGTAGCTACCTTAAATCACGTTACTGCTTTCCAAGTGAAATCATCTTCTGCTGCTGCTGCTGCCGCAACCGCCGCCGTTTTCAAAGTGTGATGGACGGCGCGAGCCGGCGACCAATGTGTGAGATAGATGGCCGACTGTTAGGCGGAACTACTTTCTCTACTCGGAGACCGTCGGCGCATTAATATCGGCACGCAATTAGGCGGTCTGCGCTTCGCTTCGACCTGAAAGGAACATAGATCTGGAGAAAGAAGAGATTATCTTACAAAATGAAAACAAAAATTAATTCCTCAGTAACAGACGGACAGACGGACGGACGAACGGACGGACGGACAAGCACCAAATGGAGACTGCTTCAGAGCTGTAGGGTCTATCGTGGCCTCGAAATTAATTCTGACTACAGAGCTGTAAATAATAATAATAATAATAATAATAATAATAATAATAATAATAATAATAATAATAATAATAATAATAATAATAATAATCGGCAGGATCCTAACACGACAATCTGGAGATGAAAGAGAGGCATCCTTTCTCCTACAACGAATATCCGTGACACTCCAGAGATTTAACGCTGTCGCCTTCCACGGAACGTTAACATAATAATAATAATAAATAATAATAATAATAATAATAATAATAATAATAGACTTTTGAATTGTTCAGTAGGATCTGCCTTGTATAATAATAATAATAATAATAATAATAATAATAATAATAATATTAATAATAATAATAATAATAATAATTATTATTATTATTATTATTATTATTATCATTATTATTATTATTATGCACTTCTATAGCACCAGTTCTAATACGTAAGGGTATCAATCGATGGTATTTCAAGTCCATCCGCAAAAAAACAGGTCATTCCAGAGATCAGTCTGACAGATGGAAAGAGTAGTAGCAACAACATGCCTAACAACAACATGCCTAAAACTGAAACGTCAATCGCAGAAGCCTTCTTCTTCTAACCGTAATTGTTATCAGAAAAATATAAATTGATTAATTCTCGCCAGAAGTAGTCTATGGCCGAAAGTTTAAGCTAAACAGGCCTATCCAAGTTCCAACATTTTGGCGCACTGTTGTCATGGTTACCATGGTCTAGATATCTACAGCGTAGACCTACATATTTAATTGAAACACACACTCAATGTAAAATGGTGGACATCTGGCGTCAGTTTTTCATACCATGGATTCTGCCATGTGATCTTGGAGTCATGTTGTAGTGATGCGTTTTCAAAAAAAATTGCCACAATTCGCCTCGAATTTGTCGATTTTTCTACTAAAACGTATTCTAACGTATTCTAACGTATTCTCCATGTACAGATGACAAAGGCCAGACAGCAATCTGCAATAAATCGACTGCCCCGAACACTATCAAAGATCTAGTCTGTAATTCGATCAGTGTAATTGTGGATCCTGATTGGCTTATACAGGGCCTTTTTGTAAAAAAATATTTTCCGGAGCCCAACAGTCGGAAGTCTCTTATCAACATGACGTAGTCACGTATATATATATATATATATATATATATATATATATATATATATATATATATATAATGAGTCTAATCAATGCAATACAACAATGTATATAGATAGATAGATATAGTTCTAAATTTTCTATTTAATAATTTATTTTTGCAAAAAAAGTCTTCGGATTTTCCGGAACGCGGTCCGATTTTCCGGAGCACCGCTCCGCCTCGCTCCGTCACAAAAAAGCCCTGGGCTTATAAGACAATCACCTATGTTACAAATGGAATTGAATAATCCGTTGGAATGCGAGAAACCTGGCATGAAAAATACTTGGGCCTAATTAAATAGCCTACCAGACGGAGTTGAGTTTAGCGGCGTTCGCGCTGTGTCCGTCAGAGGGTTGAGTTTCGAATAAGACTTTGCTGTTGGAAGCATTCACGGTCTTACTTACCTTTTAATTGAAAATAGCTTATACTACGATCACTGTACAAAGTTTGTACTTATTTGCGGGCTCAATATAGATACACTGACCTTTGCCCGGCCGACAAACCACCTTGCCTATAGCTATTTCAAGAAACATTGAGCACATAAGAATAAGCAGCTACTACTGTACTACTTTCCGGGCGCTATATAAATTTACGAGATTTTACTTACTCACTTACTTACTCAATGATAAGAATGCAAAGGAAGAGAAAACATGAACAAACTCACGATTTGGATGAAAGGCCAAATGGAACACCAGAGGTTCTCAACCAGGACAGACCCTACTGGACCAGTGGCGTAGCCAGGATTTCCGGAAGGAGGGTTTGAAAAAAAGTTCGTCGATAACCGCCAATAGGGGGTTTTCACCCCAAAAATCGCCTCAAAAAACAAAAATTGCATGGAAATATAGCAAACAAAATTTTTTCGCCGTCCAGGGGGGTTAACCCCAACCCCCCCGTGGCTACGCCACTGTACTGGACCGCTCTAAACCCCGTTATTGTTTATTCGTTCATTTAATTACCTATCCAGTCTACTGTTCATGCGTAAGAAGTTTCATCCACTGTTCTCGAATTTCTTTTGTGATTTTTGACTAGTTGTGTTCATTAGCAGTTCCACCATGTTGATGACTGAGGATGCATCCCCACACCGGGGTTCCGGGTGACCTTTTTTGCTTGTCAACCTATTTTCCGGCGAGTTTTAAAAATCAGCGAAAAATACTGCGAATGACCTTATTTTTTGCTTGTCGGCCTTTTTGGCAAGGTTTCTTAATTTAATTAGTGAGCAAAACACTAACAAAGACATTTCTTCTCTCTTTTCTGTGTTTTCCTCTTCACTTTTCACCCCCCATCCAACTCCTTATAAATTTTTCACCCACCCCCTCACCAAGAATTTCTGGAACCGTCACTTGTTTGTGTTGTGTTTTCTGCTAATGTTTGCTTAGCTTTACAAATAATTATTACAAGTTACAATACAGTTCCCAATTTTCAACTCATACTTTGGTTATAGATTTTAGGGCAGGCTAAAGCCACCACACACACACAAAATCGAGAAAAGGCCCATCGAAAGCAATTATCGAGATGAGAAATTTTGACAGAACCAAATAAAGGCACGCTTCAACCGCTGACTGCGAGTTGAAATAATTCAAATTTAGCAATTTCTGTTCATGGCGCTATACAATGCAATGCAAAGCCGTCACACGTGGCAATTGAAACTCTTAGAAGATGTGAGACAAACAGTGGCGGTACTAGGGTGGGCTGTAGCCCCCAGATTTTAGCTTCGCCCCCATCAGATAATAGGCCTTAATAGTGGACGACCTTTTTGTTCGTCAGTTAATTCCAGGAGTTGTTTAAAACGGGGCGCGATATGTTGGGCGACCTTTTTACAGTTTTCTTTCAGAAGTTGGTGGTCATTAGCTAGGGCATGACCCCCAGTTTTTTCCGTCTATAACCGCCACTGGAGAACAAAAAACTAAATAACTCACCTAACAACTAATTTATTGGCGTCAAGTTGTCATCTACTGAAGCAGAAAGCTAAAAGTGTAGACTATAGACAAATACTTTGTCGCACTTCGAAGTTTGAATTGATTAAATATAGGATATCAAATTTTGATCATATACTGTACAAGCGTTGAATTATGCATTATACCGTGAACGTCGCACTTCGAGGTAAAGTAGAATGACAAAAGGAGGCGAACAATAAACTAGAAATATCGTACAAAAACAAAATATTTACGAATTTCCTTACAGATCAATTAATAGGAAACGTAGAACGCTATAATTCTTTTTAGTCCTAAACCGGAAAATTCTTAATTTTATCCTAACTAGCTGAAAATAATTATTGATTATTCTGTTACGTTTGTCATCCAACCTAAAAAAAGCAGTCGGAATTCAAGATTGGCATGGATGTAAACTTCTATTAGGCCTCTATAGGCTCGAGTCCTCCACTTTTTGAGAGCTTTCCAAAGGAAAGGGAGAAGGTATAGGGGTTTGGCCATTCCGCACCTTTTTTATGCAAGTGTAGGCCCAAGTATAGCCTATCGGAGTAGGGCCCTATACATGATCTGGTTTCTCGCGCATGCACGGAATTATACCGCCAACCCTTAAATTGCCCCAACCCTGTTTCTTGACTTTACGTCTCTACGGATTTTTCTCGTTCGTCGTTGAGTTCGATTCGTCGACAGAGCGACACGTCGTTTTCGTCCGACCGGTCTGGCTGCTCTGGTCCGTAAGAAATCTCTTCTGCAAGACGATCAGCTGCTTTCGATCGTCTATGCCCTGCCTCCGGATCAACAGCCGACACCTGTTGCGTACCAGCGATCGAAAATCGTCGAATTCCGTCGGTGTCAGGTGTCGGATCAGGTGGGCGCACACCTGTTCGCTTCGAGCGTCCACGGAACTCTTCAGCTCCATCGCTTCTTTGAGTCGCAACAGGATCTGGACCCGTTTGTCGTTGTATCGCTTCTGAAACATTGCCAGAAACTACGTTCATCTTAGGCTATGATAACGACGACGACGACACATTTAGAGACTATAATGATCATAACGACGATAACTATGATAATGACTCTTGTATCCGTCTCAGTGCCGACACTGTCTTAGGAAACTAGGCGGTTGGGCCACGAAGAAACTCGATAGGGTGTACTACCGCCCCCCCCCAACTACTCAGCGGATTTGCACAAATCTCACGACCGGTCCCAGCCCTAAATAAGGGGCGGCACCTCTGGCCATCAATGGCTACGCCCATACAGGGCCGGATTAAGGTCCAAATGGGCCGGGGGCTGAGAAAAAAGGTCGTCGCCTATACTGAAAATCTCTGACAAGCAAAACAAAGGTTATCTCCTTCCAAATCCTTCTGACAAGCAAAAAGAGGTTATCTCAAAAATCGGTGGGCCTATTTTCATGATGGGCCGGGGGCTACAGCCCCCTCAGCCCCCGCCTTAATAATTATAATTCCATGACTTTGAGAATCCTAAATATTGAAGCGCCAGATTTTAGCATGGTCATACGTATATTCGTTGAAATCATCCAATTTAAACTAGTCTATCGGCAAAAGTGAGCATTATGATATTGGCGCCATAGAAGTTGATTGATTGATTGATCGATCGATTGAAAAGTACGTGGAATTTCAATCGACTGCACATTAGACTCACCTGTTCTCTTTGATCGTCACCGCTGCTTCCGCCTTGATTCTGGCAAATTGTCTCTTCGACGCTTGAAAGACGCGAGGAAAGATTAAGGAAAAGCTGGACCACTTTCTCCAGCTGTTCCAGATACGAAAGGAATTTCTCGAACTGCCTGCCGTCGATCTTTGCGCGAACAAATTCGATCACCTGAACATTTGATTGTCGAACAGAAATATCAAGTCGAGTCTTAACCCCTTAACCGTGTATTTAACTGTAACTCAATGTAACTCAATGTAAAATGGACGGATATATCCGGGATCACCAGTTAAGGGGTTAATCGCCTCCAAGGGGCGGACCTAGGACATTGCAAGCAGATCAGATGCCTCGGGCGCAACTTGAAGGGGACGCAAGAAAAACCTTGCGATCTTGCCCAACTTAGCGTAGTAAGTAAGTAAGTAAGTAAGTAAGTAAGTAAAATCTCGTAAATTTATATAGCGTTTTGGAAAGTAGTACAGTAGTAGCTGCTTTTTCTTGTGTGCTTAATCTTTCTTGAAATAGAAAGAGAAGAAAACTGAGAAACTGAATTTGAGCAAATCATAGATCAGTTCGCACGCATCAAGTATACAAGGAAGAAGAGTGCATCTGTAGTTTTAATCTTGTGTCAATAAAATGTCACGAATTGTTAGTTTAATATTAGTTGACCTGCTAATTTAATTTCCTGACCCCTGCCATGGGCTTCGAATGCCACAGTTACACCCCTCCGTCCCTCGTCGCCAAATACTACCACGATGATCGTTTAAAACAGGAATGGACATGGGTTGGATCCGCCCATGGGTTGGATTGGGTCAGATATTTCCTTGTTTATGGTGGGCTGGGTTGACCAAAGAACCTATTTTATTGATTAACTTCTACGGTCAATAACTTGTGTAAAAATTGTAATGTATTATTATTAAACTTCTAATCATTTGTTGTTTAATGTATGGAGCATTAAGTATAGGGTCCCAACTGGGGAGGGCCACTGGGAGGCCAGGCACTCAATAGGGGACACGGGCCCCCTGCCTCTCCCCGGTGGAGCCGCCACTGGTTGGGTCAAGTAACTCTATTGCTTTCGTGGGTTGGGTTGGGTCTGATCATGATGGGTTGGGTTGCGATGGATTCTTTTAAAAAATGGACCCATGTTCACGCCTGGTAGTAGACTTCTTTAGCGCCATTGTAATAGTACATCTGCACCAGTCGCCTGGTTTTAAGCTACCTCTATTCACTTTTTTCTAGTTTTCTTTTAAGAAATCAATTCCAAACATGCCGCTTTGAAAACCACGGGGTTCCTAGAGCATAATAATCTAAATATAACTGCTCATCATAAGCTTGGACCTTGTTCTCAAGCAGCAGCGTCCGTACGTGCAGCTGAGTCAGTTGTTCCGTCTTCTCGGTTTCTCTCTGAAATCTCTCTTCCACTATCGCCAACAGTTCATCCTTCAAGACATAAAGAAACAATTGCATTACAGCCTCCAGCATCCCTGTTGAAGTTGACTTACTACTATTGCTACTATTGCTACTACTACTACTACTACTGCTACTACTACTGCTACTACTGCTGCTGCTGCTGCTGCTGCTGCTGCTGCTGCTGCTGCTGCTGCTGCTGCTGCTGCTGCTGCTGCTGCTGCTGCTGCTGCTGCTGCTGCTGCTGCTGCTGCTGCTGCTGCTGCTGCTGCCACCACTGCTGCCACCACTGCCACCACCACTGCTGCTACTGCCACTACTACTGCTACTACTACTACTACTACTACTACTGCTACTACTACCACCACTAATAATAATAATAATAATAATAATAATGATAATAATAATACTAATGAATAATAATAATAATAATAATAATAATATTATTAATAATAATATTATTATTATTATTATTATTAAACTGACAATTTCTTGTGCACCATAATACCAGACTGTGTGTGTCTGTATTTGTATTTGTATGTGTGTGTGTGGCTTATGGGCCTAAAAGTTGATTTACTCTCAAGGGGCCCAGAAACGTTCCAATCCCACCATATGGCCAGTGCGACCCTTATTTTGTAGGAAAATAAGTGAATTTGTTCCAAATCAGATGAGTATTGAATTTAAAGCGATAAAAAATTATAGGTTAAAAGGCTTTAGAATGTGGGCATTAGGGGCGGGTAGGGGCTGGCTGGCTGGTCTGGCTGGCCTGGCGGCGGTCAACGTCCACGGATATAAGGTAGACATTTTTTGCAGACCTTGATTGTCTGCAGAGAATCCCCGGATGTAGTCGACTCTTTTCTTGACTCGCAACTTCCGTTTCCGTGTACGACGCCGACTTTAGATCTCATGTCGACGATCGCCCGAAAAGAAGAATCTCCTTCGAAGTCCGGCGACGGCGACCGGTGACCTTCGAACAGTATCCGACGGACGAAACTGGCGCCAGCTCTGACGCAAACAGGTGTCAGAATCCGACATGCCTCTGGATGATGACGACAGAGAACGGCCGATAGAGAGCGGAACTGTTCTTCGTCTTCCGGCGAATACGCGTCTTCTTCTTTTTCTACTTCTTCGTCTTCTTCTTCTTCATCTGGAAGGTCCTTTAAAATGTCGCTAAGCGTCCCAGTGTGTTGCCGCTGTGTGGTCGAACAGTCGGTACTCATCGTTCCAGCCGCCTTTTTCGTTTCCCGGTTGTTAGAGTCGGACAACGCGGACGACGACGAGAGGAGGCTGCGGTCAGTGCAACGCGTTGCATCTCCATCGGTTTGAAAGCTGCTCGGGACGTTCTTTGCATTTTCGTCGGGAAGAGAATCACAGCGCGAAAATTTCCTGTAGGGACTATTTGGATTGATGGCCACGGTGTCTTCGTTTGCCTCAGTTGTTGTCTTCTCCTTCTTCTCCTTCTCCTTCTTCTTCTTCGTGTCCCCGGTGAGACAGTTGAGAATAATTGTTCGGTGGTCGTCGCTTTCTTTTCCGTGCGATTCGATTACAGGATTATGTCGAATTTCACTTTTTGAGAATTCGTCGACCTGAAGATTCTCGTTTTCACCAAATGACTGATCTTTCCGGAGATATTCGCAACTGAAAGACGATTTAAAACATAACGACCTTCCATCGTTGCTGAAAACGTTATATATATATATATATATATATATATATATATATATAGGCCTATATATTTAATTTTTATAAAGTATTATTATTATTATTTCATTATTGCAGGAGGAAAATAGAGGGAAAACGAGCAATAGGTAGATGGATAGAATAAAATAAAAAGAAAGCCAAAGAGAAGAAACAGGAATCAAAGAGTGATGGCGGTGATGGTGGTGGCGGTAGTAGTAGTAGTAGCAGCAGTGCAGGAGCAGTAGCATATGATAATGATGACGATGATGATGATAATGGTGGTGGTGGTGGTGGTGGTGGTGGTGGTGGTGGTGATGATGGTGTTAGCAATAGTAGCAGCAGCAGTAGCAGACGGTGATGATGGTGGTGTGATTATGGTGGTGATGATTACGACGATGACGATGATGACGATGACGATGATAAAATTAATAGTAGTAGCAGTAACCCACTCGTTCGATGCATCATTTCCTGTTGATCTGTTGTTGTTGTTGTTGTTGAAGGACGCCATCTGGTGGTCGGTGTTCGTCGCAATGTCCGTCTTCTTCTTCAGCTCCTCTCCGTCGTCCGAGTGGCGTCGATCGTCGTCGTCGCCTCCTCCGCCGCCGCCGCGGCGACGCCGCCGATCGTCGCCGACTGCGATGACTCCGTTCGGTTCGGAGTTCGATCGCGTCGACACGGCGACGACGGCGGCCGACCTAGTCTGCCTTCTGGCCGCCTCCTGTCTCAACCGGTCGACGTAGCAGGTGCTGCCTCCGCCGCCGCCGCCGCCGCCGCCGCCGCCGACATCCGGGCGACGAGCTGCTACTGCTGCTGCTGCTGCTGCCTTCGGTGGGAGTTCCGGAGGAGTGGAAGAAGGCGGAGGGGATAAGAGTGAGGAGAAAAGAGCGTCTGACTCGCGGATAGACGCGGAGAGGCGCTGAAACATACAAATGTCGCTATCAGGTAGTCAGTAGTGTCATCTTATACATAAATCTTTGCTGTTGACGACGATAACAACAACAACAAACGATAACAACAACAACAACAACAATAATAATAAATTAATAATAATAATAATCTGCTTAAGCAATTTTTTACACTTTTCGCGAGCAGCAGATTCTGCTGGAAGAGCCGAGCCACCTCTGGTATATATAATATATATGATCAAAATATAAATATATATATATATATATATATATATATATATATATATATATATAAACCGCCTATATATATATATTCAGGCGGTTTCTGCAATTCGTGGATGTTCGCAGAATCAAACATTGGCATAAACTTGGATGAAAAAGTGCGAGGAACTCCTATGCCTTCTCCCTGGTCCTCCCTATGGTAGCCTCTCAAAACGTGGGAGAGGGGGACTCGACCCTAGAGACCTAATAGAAGTTTACACCTATATGGAATTAAATTATTTCCACTGTTCGAGTTGTGAAATTTGAGCGGCGGGGGTTGAGGACTTAAATTCAATGAATGACAGAAACTGCATGTACCCGATATGCGATTTTTGGGAGGAGGGTTGCAAAGTTATCTGGGGGTCAAACCCTCCCCAAACCCACGGCAACTCCAACACTGATTATTTATGCTGATCCATAAATTCAAAAGAATTATTATAGTGGCGTTGTGGAATTGAAACTGTCTTAACTGCCTTGAGCTCAACTGAAATTTATTTATTTCAATTCCAGCAAAGACTAATGTAAAGAGTAATCAAGAAAACTAAAACATACAGGTACTGTAATTTCAACCAGTAATCATGGATTAGTCACTTTTTTTACTTACATGCCTCGGAGTAAAGTCCCGTCTTTATCATCCTTAGGTCCTGACCAGATTCTGAGACCAGACACTGCTGACCCTAAAAGCCAGTGAAACGCAAAACCAGGTAAATAATTAAAAAGGGAACTACAACTGTCGCTATAACAACTCTGCATATCCATCAAAACAAACGCCACAGAATTTCATAAATCGCATCATAAAGCACTACGCTTCAAATCGGTCTTCCTCCCACCATCATTATAATGAGTCACCTGGATACCAGTGTCATATTAGTTAACGAAACAAAAATAAAAACTGAAATTATTCTAATTTCGTCAACTAAAACCAAAACTGGAATATTTAGGCCTACAAAACGAAAACGAAATAAAATTAAACTAAAATCAAAGGCCGAAATTAAATGCAAAACTAAAATATCACTGCTGTTTATACAGACGCAGCTTACTGGAGAGAATAAATATAAATTCTTATCCTCTTCTTCTCAATCAATTCAATTTCTATGATCACGTGATAGCGATAGCGTATTAAACAGTTTATACTGTAACAGCCTCGAGTTAGGTTAAAACTATCGTATCTGACCTTGTGGTATTCTTAAAAATTACACTTTGTGTCCGATTTTTAGCGTCGAATTCAATAATTGCTTTGTATCTTCGTTACTTGGACTCTATATAATAATGTGATTTTAATTGGTTTAGGAGGCTCTATAGGGTTACTTGCTTACGAATGACGGCCCTGGTGTGTGTGTGTGTGTGTGTGTCTCAGGCGCTCTAAACGCAACAGGTAACTTAAATTGCGCAAAATAAATATATACCCAAAATCTGTTTTCATTTCGATGTCGACTGATATGGCGGCCGACTGAACTTCAACTAAACGAAGCATTAAAAATATTAAAATATCAGCGATGTGGTTTGTACATCACTAAACCCCTTCATACGCAATAAGAATCCGAATTGTTCTTCTGTTTTCGAAATACTTGGTCGGAGTAGGTTCCCCCAACGAGAGAATACCGCGAATGGTTAGGGGCCCTAGTAAACGAGTTTGCACGAAAAGCCAATTAAGAAGAAACCACGACACGAAAAAAGTCATCGAGTGGGAATTTATTCACGACTAGATCCTAGTGTCGAGCAGTAGTAAATGAGCTACGCATATACTTCAGCGGTAGCATAGCTACGGGAGACCTTCCCAGGTAGCCTATAGATGCACAGGTCTATCGCGAAAACATTATCACTGACGCTCGAAGTGAGTACGTTCTTGAGATAGCGCAATCATAAATACCAATGGGACGACTTCCGAAACCTCAGAAACAGATCGTAAACAAGTATCCAGGTACTTTTGTATCCAACATTGCGCATCCTCAGCATGCATAGTCCAAACGTAACAGGCAACAGTGTTCGTAGCAAAGCTTGAGGGTGGGTCCAAGAAAAAAAAGATTTTAGTGCAAGGGTCGTGGACAAAAGGAACAGTTTGGACGAGGTGGGAGTGACAGTTGAAACAGTAAGTGGATTCAAAGGCTATCTCGGAAAACCAGGTTATTGAATTATTAAGATATGGCCTACATTATATCTTTAATATTGGCAGAGATGTAGTACTTGGTACTTGTACAACTCGAGTTGTACTCGAGTACATTTTTAGTACTTGTACTTGTACTTGTACTCGGAGGCCAGGTACTTGTACTTGTACTTGTACTCAGTTTTTGGAATGCAAACGTACTTGTACTTGTACTCGGAGGCCAGGTACTTGTACTTGTACTTGAAGCATTGTGTACTTGCTACATCTCTGGCTACATGTACTTCAAGGGTACCAGTAATGCTGTTCCTTTAGGCTAATGACAAGCAAACAGATGGCCAAGTACCTGGAACTCAACTATATTTATGATGAAGCCACTGATACCATCGTATTTTGTAACAGTGAAGTTAATAGAAAGGAGTTCAACAGGCTGTATAATGCAGCCATTAGAGACCTTAGTGTGCCTGCTTCTGGCGCACCAATTAAACGCATATTTAGCCAAGCTGGCTTGATCGAGACCGCATATAGGGCTAATATGACCGATGCAAGACTATCATCTCTATTTTTAGTGCAACTGTGATGATATTTAGATGCTAATAGTGTCAATTTTATTCGTGGCCGGACAAAATGTCCGAACAAAATGTCACGGACAAAATGTCATGTAGAAAATGTCATGGGGACAAAATGGTGTCAGAGGACAAAATGTCACGGTTTAGAGTTAGGGTTAGTGTTGGGGTTAGAGTTAGGATGACATTTTGTCCGCTGACATTTTTTCCATGACATTTTATCCCAATGACATTTTGTCCGTGACATTTTTCGTGACATTTTGTCCTCGGACATTTTGTTCTAGCACCATTTTATTCAATAACCGTGACAAACAGCTACCCATTAATAAAGTGTAGGCCTACTTGCTGTTTGTATTTGGCTATGAGGATCGGTACTTGTACTTGTACTCGAGGCTTCGGTACTTGTACTTGAGGCTTCAGTACTTGCACTTGTGCTTGTACTAGTAATTGGAGGCCAGGTACTTGTACTTGTACTTGTACTCGGAGGTCAGGTACTTGTACTTGTACTCGTACTCGGAGGCCAGGTACTTGTACTTGTACTTGTACTCGGAGGCCAGGTACTTGTACTTGTACTTGTACTCGGAGTTTTTGGAATGCAAGTACTTGTACTTGTACTTGTACTCGGAGGCCAGGTACTTGTACTTGTACTTGTACTTGAAGCATTGTGTACTTGCTACATCTCTGAATATTGGGACCTCGCGGGCCACTTTTTGAGAACTGGCGGGCCAGAAGTAGCCCGCGGGCCTTGCGGTTTGAGAGCCTTTGGTCCAATGTATGCAACTCATGAAAATGTGACCCCCTGAGTTCACTCAATTCGACTTCCTCTGTCGTTCTGTCCATTCGAAACTAGAATCTATTTTCTGCTCGGTTAATTGTAAGAGATTTACATCAGTCAGCTACAGTATGCGGTCTGAATCCGGTTGACACCACACAAAGGAGACAGTTCAAATTGTATCATTTAAAGTAAACTATGACGATTTAAAGGCTTTTACATAATAATAATAATAATAATAATAATAATAATAATAATAATAATAATAATAATAATAATAATAATAATAATAATAATAATACTTATAATTATCATTATTATTATTTTTGTTTATATAAATAATAATAATAATAATAGTAATAATAATAGTTATTATTATTATTATTATTATTCACGAACTCCTTCTAATGCATCCATATCTTTCCTCAGAAATGGACACACCGTAATTTACCCTTTTCCGGGTAAATTAAGAGTTCGAGTATAGCTCAGAAGTTCGTTGCGACGATGGCGAACGAAATTCATGTTAGCAGTAATGGAACAAATTGAATACATACAGAGACTTAGCATAGGGGGCCTACTGATAATGATATGAGGCTCGAGAAGTGACGTTAAACGGAGAGAGTATGTCGTTTTGGCATTCAGATTTCAGGCACGCCTGTTTCTGCCACAGTATGGGTCCCTATTCCTACAGCAGCTGGAATTCGATTCCTCAACTGGTTTGAGCCCCCTTCACATTCAGTCAATTGTCTACTTCCTCTTCCTGAATTCAGCTATCAGGTCTTGATAAGTGTCCCCACTCCCCATACGATTCACTGACAGTGGCAATAAGTTAATCGTCTTCGAAGAGAATAATTTATATTTGTAGATGCAGACCCGAGTAGCCGTTCACAACGTCATTTTAAAAGCCAAGCTACGAGTCAGTTGGCTATAACGTTACTCGGAGAGAATCAGATGGATGAAGCTCACAATTTGCGATCGTAACTCTCCCATTCAGTCATCAATTTGACAATCCATTAATTATATAACTTTTGGACAGGGGCGTAGCAACGGGGGGTATATCGATATATGTACCATTATACCCCACAAACCAGTCTATCTTAAAGTTTTTAATGTGTTTTCAAGATTTTAAAGGTTTTAAAGATTCATACCCCTCAATCACATTATACATCACATTGCCATAATCGCAGTAATGAAATCAAATAAATCATTGACTCGCGTAAACCTAACGGTAACTGAAGCATTAAACTTATCTTAAGGCAGACTGATGCCTATAGCCTACAAGTTGAATTTCACGTCATGCTTGCAATTATTAAATGTTGTTTAGTATCGCGTACAATTAATTCTCAGCTCGGTGGTGGCTTTACATGGGGGCGGTCTGAGGGCGTGCCCCACTATTGAATGCCTGGCCCCCAGTGAACCCCCTGTTTGGACCCTATACTTACTACAGTACTGCAAATGGTTGACCCCCATGCTTAGAAGTTGCCACCCCAACGCCGCCCCCCCCCCATTTGCCATATCCTAAAGTCGCCACTGTCTCAGCTTATAGCAATTCAATTTCTGCTGATATAAATCGACAAATGTGATTTATAAGTAGCATATTTACTTCATCCACTAGGCTACTCCCTAAATTTAAATAATTAATTAGAGGTAATGTTATGTTATTATGTAGTATGTATAATTATTATATTATGTATAATAAGATGTAATGTTAGGTTATTATGTAATGTTATGTTATTAATTAGATGTAATGTAATGTAAATTAGATTAGAGGTAATTAATTAATTAACTAGATTAGAGGTCATTTCTCCAGTCCGGTAAACGAGGTTCGCCGTTGGCTAAACACAGCGTATGCAATGTAGCTAGTAGCTACGCAGGGAAACAGACAGCGTTTAAAAGAGATTTACAGTTGTTGTAGACCGACATCTATACGTCTATTTAAAGAGTAACATTACAGTGCTTCAAAGTTAATGGCGGCACTTAAAGCTGAAAAGTCACTAGAGAATTCGACGGGAGGTGAACCGTGAACATGCAGAGGTCGGCGTAACCATGCGTCCAGGAATTTTAAGTGCCGATAAACGTCAAACGATGGATGATGGGCATTTTGAAGACGAAAGCGGAACGTTCCAAGGCGCGTGTTTAGAAGCGCATGCTCCGTGGAGCGAGCGGGCGACAGTCAGTCACTCAAAACGCAGTCAAACAGATTCGAATAATGTGTATTTCTCCTTCTGACCACCAAAACCAGACTTGGCAGGTCCCCAAGGAACGAAGACCGGACAGTTGGTGAGAAAAAAATGCTGTAGAAATTGCCAAACACGCGCACACACACGCATATATATATATATATATATATATATATATATATATATATACAGCCTGCACAGTGTACATACTGTATATTTTTTACCATGGAAGTAATAGAACCGTGGTATATGACTAGATGTAGAACGAAAATAAAAGAAATAATTTCTATTAAACAGAACGTGCTTTTTAAAAAAACGCGAAAAGTCAAAAGCTTTACGCGAAAATAACCCACCAACGACATTTACTTTTATCTAAATTTAACGGTTACAAGATACCAAGTAACAGACAAAGTAAGAGATTGACTACAGAGGTAAATTAGAAGTCCATGGAATGAATGATCGTATTTGACGCGGGTAGCCTGCCACTGGGCTAGTAGGACGTCTACATATCCACAGCATAGACATGAAGATGCTTGGTACATATAATGGAGATGCGATAGCACGAAATCGGAAAATTGGATACACACGCCTTCGCCGTTAAAAAGTCGTAAAAGTCAAACTCGTATAGGGTAATCGAAACGTAACGACGGGACACAGATCTCAACTTAGCAGCGGGAACTTATCTACTTAAGTACAATTCTGCCGTAAATCAGAGATCTATGACGTTATATAGATGTATAGAACTTAGGCCTAAACTTCTACTTAGACCGCTAGACTTATTAAGCGAGCCCCCCCCCCAAACATTTTGTGATGCTAGGCTATGGAAGGGAAATGGTTTACCTCTCACATTATAATCCGATTTTCCCATGTGGAAAAATAGACTATAGTATAGAAGATTTATTTAGTACAGTAGTCACTTCTGATCTATAAATTCTATTATTCAAAATAGCGTCAAGCATTCTGTCAAATATAGTTATCAGGGGCGTAGCCAGGAATTTGATTTGGGAGGGTATAAATATTTTGGGTGGGTATACATCTTAACTATAAACCACATAAACCATATAAAATACATATACCACATGTAAATCACATTAAAAAAACTTTAAGGTAGATTGATTTTTTGGGAGGGGGTATATATACCGTTTAACTCCCCCGTCGCTACGCTACGCCCCTGATAGTTATAGGTTTAAATAAATGAACATTAGTGCAAAATAAGTTTTGGCAATGGAAAGACATTCTTTCTTTCTATGCTTTTGCTTTTGCAGGTGACAGACTATGGTAGATAAGCCAGGCCAAAAAAGTAGGCTCTAAACCTTGTTCTAAAATTTGGTGGTGAATTAGCATTGCTGCACACGAGGCTGAGACAGTGAGTTCCAGGGTTTGCTGGCGACCACTGAGAAAGCACGAGTACCAAAAGGGTCCAAATATTATGTCAACATCACAGATTGCCGCAGATATTTTCGAATCGTCGAGCACGACTGGTTAGCACGCAACTCTTAAGCACCCTCGATGCACTCACAGCCGAGTCGACTATAGGTGGACAACGCCCGCGGGCGCACAAAACCCCGCAAAGTTCCTGCCCTGCCACGAGCGAGATTTGAACCCCAGGCTGGCTTCTTATGAGTGCCAACCCAGTTCGTTAGCCACACCGAACCAGTATAGAAAAATTATTACTAATATTAAACGCGATATCACGGCGGCGTACTAGAATAGAGTCTAAATGAAAGACGATTATAAACCAGTGGCGTAGCGTGACTTTTGGGGGCCCGGGGGGGCATCTTTGACATGGGGGCCCCAGAGTTTCGAGCTGACGAGCAAAAAAAAGGTCCTCACCACATCATTTCTACGGTTAGGGTTAACTTTAAGTTAGGGTTAACCCTAACCTAACTCTAGCTTAGACCCCTCTTCGGGCCCCCCCGCCTGGGGCCCGGGGGTTGGTCAACAAAGTGCCCCCTCCCGCCCCCCTAGTTACGCCACTGCTATAAACGAACCGAATTAAAATATTCAACATGCACTTATATTTACCGGAGTTTTCGACCTTGTGCCTGCATGGTTATCGAGTATCAACATATCGGAGCGTACATCCGTCATCTTTGCGGAAATATCTGGAGTCCTGTTTAGAAGATCTAAAACCGGACGACATGGACGAGTCGTCGGATGAGGCAGACTTTTCCACTTATCCAACGATCCAGAAGGGTTTTCCATTTGTTGTGAGGATAATCTTTGGCTGGAAGATGGTTCGTAACTTGCAGTCGTGCTATTTCCGTTCAGCTGCTGCTGTTTCTGCTGGTGTTTCATGGCACTGAGTTTCTGGAAGAGGTTGACCATCGCCTGCTGCTGCTGCAGCTGCTTCGACGCTGAACCCTTTTTTCCCGGAAGAGTTAAATCACCATCGCTAGTCTGATGAGACTGGTAGATGTCATATCTAAACGGTCGCAGATGACCTTCTTCGTTGTTGTAACCGAGTCGGTTGGTGGTGCCGCCGCCGGTGTTGTTGTCGGAGCGAGAGAAGTCCTCCCTCGTCTCGGCGTCGTGGCTCTGTCTCGAAGCAACCGGCGCCAGGGAGCTTCTTTCGTACGCGAGCCGGCCGGCCTCGTTCGAGTCCAGCGACCCTCCACGCTGGTGACAGACTCCCGACGGAGACGGTCGCGTCTCGTCCGCGGCGGCGGCGGCGGCGTGAACTCGGAAAAACTGTGACGATTCTCTCTCTCGATCAGATCGTAGTTTCCCGAATCGTCCGACAGTCTCGACTCTATCCGGCGTTTGTCGTCAGCGCCGCAGCGTCCCATCCGTCGCGGATGGACCACTGGCGGGTGGCGCTCGACGGCGCGGCGGTGCCTTGCAGCTGGGACATGGACAGCGACCTGCTGTGGAAGTAGCCGAGCGGAACACGTGACGACGTTTCGAAGAACTGGTCGCGTGGATTCTTCGTAGAAGGTGACAGCGTTGTCCTTGTTGGGAGATTCGCGAAACCGTTTGAACGCCCTACGGCGAAATTCATCGCCTGACGATCATTTTCATCGCCGATGACTTGCTGCGGCGGCGGCGGCTTCTTCTTAAATGGCGACTGCAGGACGCTGGAATGCGGTAACGTCCGGCTCTGAGAGCGATCGCTGTAGAGTTCCTTGGACAGACGCCGCATCGTTCGCGCGTGACTTTCGCCGTGCAACTGGGCGCTGATGTCTTGCTCTGGCGCCGTTTTATCTCTCATCTTCTCTGCATCGCTTCTTATCGCTGTTCCTGACGGGCGCTCAATCTGTAGTTGGGCTGTCGATAACGGAGAGCGCACCAGGAACTGCGCTGGATTCGTTGTTGTAGCCATGGCTACCAGATCCGGCGGTTTGCCGTTTTCTTCCGGAAAGATCCTAGATCTAGACCGGACGTCCGGTTCGATCGTGCGTTTCGTCGTCGACCTGGACGGTCCCTCTGTCCAGGTCAGGTCAAGGTCGCCGACGGACGACCCTCCGAAGCGCAGCCTCGCTTCCATCTGCCTCGCGTAAGAGTCCATCGACCCAACAGCCTCCCCCCCCCCTCCCCCTCCCCTCCTCCTCCTGCATCGTCCAACTGGATGCGTTCGGCCGTTTTTCAACGACCTCTGCTTTTCGGAGTCGCCGCCCGTGGTCGGTTCCTCGTAGTGGGTCTTCAGACACGGTCTGTACTCCCCGAGGCAGCGAGTGCTGCTGCAGAATTCGCCTCCCAGGACGCCGGGGCGCGGCCGCTGGGCACAGCAGGACCGGTCGAAGGGACGGCGGCGGCGGCGGCGGCGGACGGCGTCGACGAATGGCGGTCAAGGAGGGAAGTAGTGGACGCCTCTGGCAAGACGGACAACGACTGGCAGCGATTCCTCCTTTCCATGCTTCCTATCCAGGCCGCTTCCGTCTGATAATTGCTTCCATCGTCCTCGCGGCGGGGCCAGTGATGGAATGGCGGCTCATCCACGGGGTAACGATCTCCGGACGGCGATCGATAGTCCACTTCCGGAGATGATTTCTCCACGACTGGAACGTTCTGTTGATTCAGAGACAGCGACGAACCGCAGTCGTCCGCAGGGCCGGACTTTACCTTCTGGTTCGACGACGTGAACCGCCAAAGGAACCTGATGGGATGAAAACGGGACGAGTAGCCCTCGCACACTTCCCGGTCTTTGGGTATCGCCTTGAGGTTCTGCTGGCTGAAGAACCTTTTCGGCGGTCGGCGGTCCAGAACGCTGACTCGTCCTGGATCACGACGACGGAATCGCGGGATTCCTTCTTGACGTCGGACCGACCAAAAAATCCGAACGACAGCTTCCGGTTGTTGTCCGGACCCTTTCTCGAGCTCTTCCACGGAGTCGTCGACGAGTTCCGGTCGTTGTCGAGATTTCTGGCGGTGACGTCGTCGTCGTTGACTGTGACGTCATCGTCGTCGTCGTCGCCGCGAGGTAACGACCAGTCGATGTCCATGATGTGAGATGATGACGTCACGGCGTCACGATTGGCTGCGAGGCTGGCCTCCTGCAGGCTGAAAACAGAGAAACGACGGCCAGGTTTCAAACTAGGCAAGCGTCAGATTTTTTTGGAGGGGGAGGCGAGGGCGGGGTGGAGCACACAGTGGGCACGCAACCGAATGGTAGCGGGTTCGAATCTGACCCTGGTCACTGCGTAGCGACCGTGGACAGGTTGTTTACGTCTCACTTTCTCCGCATTCACACGATTCTTCACTTTGCGAACGACTTAATGTGCGTTAACGATCATTTAGTAGTAGTAGTAGTAGTAGTAGTAGTAGTAGTAGTAGTAGTAGTAGTAGTAGTAGTAGTAGTAGTAGTAGTAGTAGTAGTAATAATAATAATAATAATAATAATAATAATAATAATAATAATAATAATAATAATAATAATAATTCTCTTTAAAGCGTCCAGGAGGATGCTATTGGACTGGATGATGATGAAAACAGATGCACAGCGTCACAAGACCTACGCAGAAATCAAAGAAGAAGCAAGACGCAGAGAGGAAGGGAAACAATGGAGCCCTGAACCTGTCCCAGGACAGAGAACATGATGATGATGATGATGATGATGATGATGATGATGATGATGATGATGATGATGATGATGATGATGATGATGATGATGAAAGCGTCGATTGCAATGCATTAGAACTTCCTTATACACGTACACAGATGGTCTGTAAAATTAAGTACGTATCATCCGAAGTACGTTATATCCAATATCATTCAATACGGTAGCGCATCACACGGGACCGTAAATTGCGGTACAGTGTACTTTATAACTGACTAGTGAGTATACGTCATAACCGATTTCGTTATAAATAACGGAAGTTGTACTGTATACGTAAGTGACGTCAGTCGACGTCGAACGTCAGTAATGCTTTACCTAAATACAAACAATTTCACAGTAGTGTCTGACGATGCAGATATATATATACTTAGGTACTCAAAGGCAGTGTCTGACGAGTATGCATGCATACTTAGGTACTCAAAGACAGTGTCTTATGGACACACTTACTCTTCGAACATCTGTAGGCACCACTGAAGCTGTCGAGTCAGCCTCTCGTTCGTACTCTTCTGCTGCAAACGCACTTGACTCATTTTCTCAAGCATTTGCTTCTAATAAGACGTATGTCTCCTTCACCTCCTCCTCCTCCTCCTCCTCCTCCTCCTCCTTGTCCTCCTCCTTTGTGACTTATGCGATCTGCATTCGTGAACACCGCCGATCGCAAGTGCTCTCCTCGGGTTCACGGAGTATTTTCCAAGTGACAAACTCCTCGTGCGATTACAACCGGCAGCAGCAGCAGCAGCAGCTGCGTCGCTCTCGTCGCTCGTCGAATAATTCTGTCGATCCTTCCGCTCAACGGACGGAGCAGTCCATCACTGCGGCGGCGGCGGCGGCGGCGGCGGCGGCTCACCGGCGGCGGCGCCAGCTCACCGCCCTATCGTCCGCCACACCACGTGACATCAGACGGAGAGGAAGAAGGGCGCGCACACAAGAGGTTCCGGGCGCAAGCGAGAAAACGCCGCACAATAATATTAACAACGAAGGTGGATGGGAAAGAGAAGTGAAAGAAGCCCTCGAAGAAGAAGAAGAAGCCAGTCACAGCCGCTTTCTTATTCTCTGCCGCCCGCCCCCCCCCGGACGAAGAAGGTCAGGTCACGGGCGCATCGAACCAAGCAATCCAGCAAAACCAATCATTAGCGGTATAGACAGGGTATCTTATTGCACGGACAGACCAACGCCAAGCGAAACAACGGAGGCAGAAGTCTGACATCCAAACGATGCACACACACACAAACACAAACACACACACACAAACAAACAAACACACACACACACACACTTAGCGCAGTCTGGGTTACTCACGCTCCATGGCTAAGTATAAGCATATACACTGTACTGTATAGTATTCGATACCAGATGAATGCCAATGCGATGGTAAACTAACGCTATGGAAATCCGTTGGCGCCAAAAATCGTTCCTTTTCGGCGGCCTTCAAGAAAAGCAACAAGTCCCGACTGCTGTGTAGGGCATACATCAATTTGCTGGAAATTCATTTTTACAGTATATCATTTCATAGCCCTTGGGCAGGGGTGGGGGGGAGGTGGGGAGGGAGTCGATCGGGGTCGTGTTAGCAATCAAAGTGAGAAAAGAAAGTGACATTCTTCGAATACGTGTCATAGTTTATCGGTAGATTCCCTGCATATCAAATTGTAATCAGTAACATTAGCCGCTCTATTTGAGAGTCTTGATTTAAGGCAGTCAAATCCTCCGGAAATTCAATCTCGAATCAGCAGAGCGGAGATAATCGAACGCTGGCAATGTGTTCTGAGTGGCATACCCTTCATCGGCGAAGTGGTCAGACTGGAAAAGATTGAGTGAGAGAGACAGACAGACAGACAGACAGACAGACAGACAGACAGACAGACAGACAGAGACAGACAGACAGACAGACAGACAGAGAGGCATACAGACAGAGAGACAAAGAGACAGACAGAGACAGACAGGCAGACAAACAGACAGAAAGTCAAACAGACAGAAAGACAGACATAGACAGAGAGAGCGACAGACAGACAGAGAGCGAGAGAAAGAAAGAGAGATAGATAAACAGAAAGAGACAGACAGAGGACAGAGACAGAGAGACAGACAGACAGACAGAGACAACAGACAGGCAGAAAGACAGAAAGACAGGCAGAGAGCAGAGAAAGACAGAAAGAGAGAGAGAGAGAGAGAAAGAGAGATAAACAGAAAGAGACAGACAGAGGACAGAGAGAGACATGTTGGCATATACATCGGTATGTGTTTGATTATAGGATAAATCATCATATTCTAAATCGATTTTTCTACAGTTAATAAAAAAAATGTTCGAGCGCAGATTCTGCCTCACAGAAAGACGGGTTTAGTAACGGTTTACCCTCGAGTCCGCGTCTATCTTTAGAGTTTATATCGTCGTTTCTGGCATTTTGCTTGTGCCACATTTGCCGAAAAATCCTGTGCATCTTGACAACAACACCTTTGAGAACGGCCGGGTTTAGGGAAAAGACGCTGCAGAATTAAGGAAAGGCGTTGGAAACTCGGAAAGCGGATGACAGAGAAAGTGGAATGTAAACGAAACGGATCCAGCGAAAATAAACAACGGGAGATTTCGCAGGAGAGGAGGAACAGCGAGAGGAGTAGAGTCTGAGGATGAGGAGGAGGAGGAGGAAGAAGAATAAGAGGAGGAGGAGGAGGAGGGAGGAGGAGGAAAGACAGAAGAGCCAATGGCGGTCGTTGGTAAAATACTTTTTCAGAAATAACAATTGTTTAAATCTGGTGGTACGGGGCTCTATCCAAGGCAGTGGTGGTGGTGATGGGGGGGGGGCTTGACGGTGGTGCGGGGAATACAAGGAACATGACGTGTATAGGCAAATACCATTGGTGTGCAGGGTAATCGCAGTCTCTAAGGCTAGCCCCTAAAGCAAACCCCTTTTGGCTCCAACAGTAAAAATCCAACCAATAGGCCTAACAGATACACTGCATAATATCGGATCTTTTCCCTGCCTCCGTTTTTCTCTCTCTCTCCCTCCATCTCTCCGTCCCACTCTCCCTCCCTCCCTTCCTGTCTCCACGTCGTTCTCCGCTTTGTGCCGAATTTGCCATTCTCTTTAAACTTATGGTTTACGTTTCGCTGTAACGGCTTAAAATTAAGCGATTTACAGTGTTTACACTTTACAGCGTCAGGCGAGTGGTTCAACTGTAAGACTCTTCGGCTGAAGAAAAGCGGGCAAAGGAGAAAACTCCGCCTTCCACTTCCCCTGCGCACAACTGTACGATTTTTCGCCGGAAAGGGTTGACTCACCCCACTGGTCTAGGACGACCACAAACTGGAGACAGTCGAAAATTTTAGTTTATGGCTGCTGTTCAATCGCCATTGAAAGCATGAAAAGTTGCCTTTTCTGATAAATCGAACAAAGTCTGCATAACTATAAGCAGTGTTTATTCTAGGCCTTCCCTGGGGGAATCCTCCAAGTTTTAAAATTCCCTCCCCAAATTTTTATATGTTGCATGGGAGGATGGCAATCCCCTCCCAAGTGTGACGACTCAGACCTTGTCCTCCCAAACATTTCAAAATCCCCCCAATGTCAAGGTGGCTAGAATAAACACTGAGTATAAGCAATGAAATACGGGCTTCGAACTCTTGCCCTGTGGAGATTAGGAACAATTAAACAATAACTATGGTGATGATGACGACGACGACGACGATGATGATGATGACGGTGATGATGATGATAATAATTAGATTTTAAGTGGTTAACTAGGAATGCTCCTGTGTTGAAAACCACAGTGTAAACACCGTAAATACAGGACTAATCGTTATCACCCATTGTTATACGCAGAGCTGTAAAAATAGCGCAGCGCAAATGCGCTCAACACTGCGAAGTTGAGAGTTGCACGATGGATGCCGTCAGCTATAAAGCGAAGCGCAGATTGAAGAAAAGATCAAAATTCGACGTATGTAACCTCTAACAGTATAGGGGGCCAACCTCAGAAGACCAGCCGGCTATCTTGGCTTTGCCTTCTCCGCCCACAGTTCCAGATGGTACAGCTGTTCTTACAGACGTCATTCGACTCAACGGGATTAGGACAACCATCCGACATATACAGCATTTGTTGCTTATTTATAGGATATCATGTAGTTAATTTAATAATAATAATAATAATAATAATAATAATAATAATAATAATAATAATAATAATAATAATAATAATAATAATAATAATAATAATAATAATAATAATAATAATAATAATAATGCATTCCAAGTTCTCGATCATCCGCTTTCCATCGCATTTACTTCTGCAGTCTTTCCCTGTCCGTTCTATCTGGAGATGGAAGAGATACATCCTTTCTCCTAGTATACAACGAATATCCGCGACACTCCAAATATTTAACGCTATTCGCCTTCCGCGGAACTTTCACAACAACAACAACAACAACAACAACAACAACAATAATAATAATAATAATAATAATAATAATAATAATAATAATAATAATAATAATAATAATAATAATAATAATAACAGACTTTTCTACAAACCTTTCTATCGTTTCATTTCATCTGTCTATGAAAAACTTCAGAAATATTGTACAATCTTTTAAAACGACATTCTACCTAAGGATACCATTTCAAAATCTATAGACGTCGTTGTTGTCAAATTGTCATTGTCAGTACAGTAGACCTAGCCTATATAAGCACACTGCATCTAGAACGCAGTGAAACCAGCGTGTAACAACTGACGCCAGAAAAAAGTTCGAACCCGCGGACGCAATGCGAACCAAAAACAGACCCCTCAGGACTTAACTCGTAGGCCTACGGGCCCTTCGTCCCTACACAGGGCCTGTAATTACATACTGACAGCGGACTGTATCGGTGCGTGTCTGTCTGCGTGCGTGTGAGTACGTGCGAACGTATGTCTGCTTGGTCTAGTTTTGACGGGTGAAACGTGTGGAGTCTACAGTAGATGGAAAAAGTCAATCAACCAACATACCGGCGGCTGCAAGCTCTGCATGTACATGTATACATGTATACAGAAGAGCCCACATGATCATGCCGTTGCCCGCGTGGACGTACAGTATAATTAACCAGAAAGCAAATTATTTGCCTGCCCTTCGCTGCTCAGAGACATTTAGTTACCTGCATCAGCCTCGAATTCGTTTCGGATTCCCGCATATACAATGTCACTGTCGCCTCCGGTAGACTCAACGATGTATAGTATAGACTATACGTGCATACTCCTTTTATTTTGTCAAATGCCTGCATATGCACAGCTGTGCGTATAGCAAAAACGGTGTAGCTTGTACTGCTGCTTGCATACCTATGGTCGTGTGCTCGACTCTCGACTTATAGGTATATAATTTGCGCGTGTTGGCCCTGTTCGGGTGGGTGTGCGTGCATGCATGCCTGCCGTGCGCGAATTATCCTCCTATAATTGAAAACTTGTACATGCGTGTATAATGAAAAAAAAATTCGACCTCGCATTGTGTCTGCGCTGGTCCGTTCCACGCGGTGTCTGCCTGCGTTGACGCTCGGTTTTGCCGTCTGTACCTCCACCAACACCGGGTCTGGCATTTCTTCAGTGAAACTGAGATCCAGAAATTCCACGGCGTCATATCATAATCAAACGACGACGAACGCGTTCGAATTCCCGAAACGGATAGGGTTCTAACCCCCCACCCTCACCCCACCCCACACCCCGGACCCCTACGCTGTTTGAGAAAGACCGCCACTGGTGGTGAAATATTTTTGCACGGGGCCCCCTCCTCTTCCCCTCACTCCATTTTGTAAAAGTCACAAACTAAGAGATGCCAAACGAACGAATCTATAGCAATATTTAAGTCCATAACTGGAGACCGTTAAAAGACTTAAAGCCAAATAAATAGAAAAAAACGCCGTTTGGGGATTTCCAGTAACAAATTTAGTCTTTTACCTCCTCATGTATTATGCTACCACTGACTATTGCTAACATTGGAGTAGGCACGGGGGGCGGGCACGGTACCCCTAATCTGAAAGGGATGCCAGTTGTGGGATTTGCGCAAATCCGTTGAGGGTTCTGACCCAACCCTCACGCTGTTTGAGAAAGACCAACACTGGTGGTGAAATATTTTTGCATCGGTCCCCTTATCCCCTCCCCAACACTCCCTCGAGGAATTAGGTAGGTAGGATGTTTTGAGCAGAATCGATCCATGGACGTGAATGTTCCATGAACTCCTCAACCACCTTTTTTTCTATTCGAAAATCTTGACGTGCTCTTATTTCGGAAACCCTGGCTACGCCACTGGTTGTTAGCCGACCAACATGTTGCAACCCTAAAGCTTCTTTCAATGGATCCCAACAGGGTGCGACTTGTGACCTGGAGCAGTGGGGGGACATGTCCAGCTTGGGGGGGATGTAGTTGTCGGGGAATGTAGCAGTGGGGGGATGTAGCTGTGGGGGATGTAGCAGTAAATGGGATGTAGTTGAGTAGTGGGGGGAAGATTCCCCTTCCCCTGTTGTATACAGATTGTATTATTATATTGTGTGGTTAGGGTTTTACTTACTGACTGTGTATTAGTTAAGATATGATAGCTTAGAGATTTGTGATCTTTGGGACTTCCGGTTACTACTCTGGCTTAGTGTTGGTTTAATTCGTGATTTTATTTTAATTAAATCATTAAAATCATCCTCCTTGGCGTCGTCAATCTTCTCTCGACACTCCGTTTCTATAACACCCCCCCCTACAAATCGCGCCCCGGATCCCAATGAATCGCGCGAATTGCCAAAGTGCACGACAACAGACGCTGGATGGACGACATCTTTGAATTGAAAAATACAAAGAACTATGGAGCTGTAAAAATAGCGGCAGAATACAGAGAGAAATGGGTGGGGAGGAGGAAGGGAATGACTGCCAAAAGACGACACAAAAGAAGAAGATACGACAAATGAATCGTTTTCTACGAAATGTGAAATCAGAATTTAATCACTTTTTGATTCGTGGCTTTGCAAAGCCGCCTGACTCTCTTGCAGTCACTGTCACTTTTGTCACTCACTATATATACAGTGACTATATAGGCAACACGTCACGACTTGTCAAACTCACTCGCTCAATTGTCAACCAACAAACCTCTGCTCTATATATACTGCCAGGTAAAATCACGCATAATAATTACCAGTTTCACGGAGGTCAGCGCCGCTTCCCGACCACAACGATGACAGTCCCATTAAAAGGGACTGGATCCTTCACAAAACTCGACCCAAAAATCAATTTAGCAGTTATATTTCGTTAGTGAGGCAGCGGGCAAATGCCCCGTCAGACTATATAATATAATAAGATTCAAACGTCGGTGCTTTTAGTGCCTGTTACATCGCACTTGTGTTATGAAATCCTCCAGAAACATGACTTATATTAATGGCGACCTTTGAACGTAAAGCAATTATGCAGTCGCATAGCCATTATAGACTCTACAGTGGAACAGCAGTGATTTGTAAATATTCCACTGCAGATTGTATATATATATATATATATATATATATATATATATATATATATATATATATATATGTGTATATATATATATATATTGTAATTAGGCCTACATCTGTGTGTATGTATAGTGTATATATTCAGACATGATATATATTTATGCATTATAATTGCATATATATATTATATATATTCAGATTCAGACATCCCGGATCTGTGCTGAAAAGATAAGGAGAAATATGCAAGAAGAGGTGGAGAGGAAGGGATAGAAATGTGCAAAAGACAGACTGAAGTGAAGTGATTAATGTTTAGTGAATGGTTGGAACGAAAGGCGCCTAAGGCAATGCAGAAATTTAGAACTGCGAGCGAAATGAAGGAAAGAATAGAGAGAGAGAGAGAGAGAGAGAGAGAGAGAGAGAGAGAGAGAAAGAGCTGTTGAACTTTCGAAATAAGGGGGTCTGTTCCCCTGAGTGAACGGAACAGACTCCCCCCCTCTCCCGCAAGACTTACGCGATAGTTTAACGCCTAATCTGATATCGTCAGGATAGGCCACTTTATCATTAAGTTCGGAAAAGCAAAAAGTGGCGCCGGTTTTTGTTTCTGCAGACTAATTAACTGTTGTTGAAATTATGCATAATTATATGTATAACATACATAATATTTGCATTATTTCAGTCTCGGATAGACGTCCAAAATTCAGAACTAACGCTGGCTTTAGTTCAGGTCCGTACACAAGAACCCGCCTTCTGTAATATGTACAATGTCCAATATTGACGTAAAAAGTATGGAGGCACATTCTCTTGAAAAGGAAATAAAGTGTTATAAAAATTCATCTAGTTAAAATCTAGACCTAGACAAGATTTCATCCTATAAAAATGCTAAAAGATTTCATCTGATAAAGACGCAGACCTGAACATTTCATTATGTAAAAATTACTTTAAAGTTGATCTTATGGGAATGCTTTAAATTTCATCTGGTAAAAGTACTTATAGTTACTCATTTGAACCGATACTTTCGAGTTCAGTCTCTTTATACGCCGATAACACCAAATGCGTGTCCTGAATTTTTCATCTAATAGTCCATGCAATGCATGCGCAGATTCAATTTCAAACATGAATTCATAAACTGTCTATACGGCCTACGCAGAATCATCCTATATCCATTTATAACCTATACTGACTATATAGGACAGTACAATTTACTCTGTAATGTTTCCTTGCTCCTGACGTTTGGTAATATGGTGCACAAGAAATTGTCAACGTACTACTACTACTACTACTACTACTACTATTACTACTATTACTACTATTATTACTACTATTACTACTATTATTATTATATTATTATTATTATTATTATTATTATTATTACTATTACTACTACTACTACTACTATTATTATTATTATTATTATTATTATTATTATTATTACTACTACTACTACTACTACTACTACTACTACTACTACTACTACTACCTGGTATTCCCACAGGTCCAAATACTTAGAATTTCGTGGTGGCGGCACTTTTGGTAGGTTATAACCAGAAATTAGCGATGAATAACGTTGGCTGTAACTGATCTCTAAGTTGGGAAACAGATTGCATGTTTTTGCGTGTAACGCTAGATTCAGCGATAGGACCAAAATAGCTTTTATGATTATGTTGGTTTGATTTATCCTTGTAAACAAAATATGAAGAACTGAAATATAATGTATGTGATCTTTGGCAATTGGCATTGTTTATTGCGAACTGTGTGCATGTTTTTCTATAACGGACAAACAGGTTTTGGAATAGATCGAGGAGCAGTTGGAGTAAGATGTGTTGAGCGCTCTTGTTGTAGCCTTAGCCTTGTTTTACTGCACTATATAAATTGTCAATAAATAAATAAATAATAGATGTAGTGACAGTAGTGAGTAGTAGTAGTAGTAGTAGTAGCAATAGTAGTAGCAGTAGCAGTAGCAGCAGCAGTAGCAGTAGCAGCAGTAGCAGCAGCAGCAGCAGCAGCAGCAGCAGCAGCAGCAGCAGCAGCAGCAGCAGCAGCAGCAGCAGCAGCAGCAGCAGCAGCAGCAGCAGCAGCAGCAGCAGTAGCAGCAGCAGCAGCAGCAGCAGCAGCAGCAGCAGCAGCAGCAGCAGTAGCAGTAGCAGCAGTAGCAGCAGCAGTAGTAGTAGCAGTAGTAGTAGTAGTAGTAGTAGGCCGTGTTGCCTAACCGCAGATATAATAAGTACAGAAGTTCGTCATCATCGTGTCCCGTGACCGAGCGAGCGCTTGCAGTTGTAATTCCGCTTTCGTCGCTTCTCATTTCCGAGGTTCGTTGGAGCGGAGAGCAGTAACTGACTGACGCCGGGCAGTCAGAAGGAGGAGGAGACCTTAATCAAGAGCGTTGACTGGTCGTGCATGATATGCGCGCAGAAGCCGTAATCTACTGTTTCGGTTATGCGTCATCTCTCATGCGATGACTTCTATGGCGCCAGGAGAGACACAGGCCGACAGACAGAAGCAGAGTGACTGAGAGAGAGAGAGAGAGAGAGAGAGAGACAGACAGACAGACAGACAGACAGATAGAGACACGGAATGAGAAAGAGACAGAGACAAATAGGTCTAAATCTAAAACTCTTTCACTTTCATAAAGATACACTGCACTGTAATCATAATCCTGAAGGTGAGTAAGGATCGAACCGAGGTTGACGCCCTATGGAATGAGCTATCCGCTATACTGACACACACACACACACACACATAAACAAGAGGGGAGAGAGAGGGGGAAATGAGGGGATTCGGAGTAAAATTTCAACAAAAGTAAAGCTAGCAACATTAGCGAGTATATATAGACACTTTAGATACGATTTCCACCCAAAAGGTTCCAAACTTAAGACGTTTGGATGACATAGACCTACCGCAAATTAATTTTTACGAAATCCTTATTCGGAATAAAAGCAACCCATCCACAAAGACATCATCGCTCAGTGTTGTTCTACACCTTCGGGGGGGGAGGGAATTCCCGCCCTCCAAGTTTGAAATTCTCCCAAATTTATGTGACATTTTGGCAAGTAGTATGACCTCCCCAACGTCTGTTACCCCCAAAATGTTAAACTCCCCAATGTCTAGATGGCTAGAATAAACACTGATCATCGCTCATTTCCCACCTAAAACCCCTTTAACTGTTCAGGAAACCCCTCCCCATCCTCCTCCTCCTCACGTATTGAGCACGTGAGAAATTGATCGTTGACGAGAAACCCATCATTGATTAACTTTGTAAGCGTTTTTAAACGTATCATTCAATCGGCCGCAATATGGTATGTGAAGTCAATGTCGTGTACAATTTTTCAAAATACAGTGGCTGTTTTCATCGTGACATTTTAAAACTCCAGTGGGCGGGGCGGGATGGGGGTGGGGGTTCAAGAGCTAAAAACAAATTCTGAAGCCCTCTGGAGGTGCTTTTTTTAAATTAGCGGGGGTTAGGTTCCTAACCAACGGCATATCGAAGTCGATCACTGTCCTGTCCTAACATTTAAAATCCCAATTTAAAAGATTTGCAAACCGCAATGAGTGATTAGATGTAACCAACAGCCGAAAAAAGCGACTTAATTACTAATTAGATAAAATTGGAAAATAGTTTATCATTGCGACGAGAATCGCATATAGTTCAATCAATCAATCAATCAAACAAACAATCACAGATAGTTAAAAGAAAGAGCAAGTGTATCTTTTAAATGTAAATTATGATGTTACGAATATTGAAACAGTTAACGATTTAACATTCGACCATACCTGTATCGCTTTTTCTTGTTGTAGTGACTTAGTCTGCCGACGATCCGGTGGAAAAAGGAATCCATTTTTGTGTTCGAAGACATCGATCGTAACTTAAAGGCGTCCAATCAACTCTTTAATCTGTTAAATCAAACCACCGATCAGCTTTTTTCAATGTCAATTCCGCCATTAACCTCCTGCCGGTTTTTTTAGAGGAAAAACTGCCGTTGTTAGACCAAACGCTGCCGATATCGCAATGCTATTGTTTCACAGCAACCTATAGGCCTATATAGAGAGCCGTGTGCGATTTCTTTAAAAACCTCATCGGCTGCTTAGAACTCTGAATAAGCTTCAGAACACCTAAACATAAGACATCTGCACACTAGAGCGACTAGACGCCACAAAAGAAGAAGGGAAGGGATGGGGAATAGAGAGAGAGACACACACACACAGAAAGACAGAGAGAAAGACAGAGAGAGAGAGAGACAGAGAGAGACAGAGAGAATGACTCCCTTTCATAGCATTCATCCTATCGGCGAACCTTCGGCGAAAATATTTAATATCTGGCAGGCGACTTATTTGCCAGCTGATGTCTCTGTGCGATCGTCCTGTGTGTGTGTGTGTGCGCGCGTGTGTGTGTTTGTTTGTGTGTGGGTGTGCTTCCCCGCTTGTTTGCCGTTTGACTGTGACTGCTGCCGTCCGTTACTTAAAAGAGGGAGAGCAATTTTTTTGATCATCTTCAAACTCACCGAACTCTAATGAGCATAATAATAATATTAATAATAATAATAATTATTATTCGTGTTGAATCCGGCATAGCCTGGGTCCTCCTTTTCTTCACCTTCTCCTCCTCCTCCTCCTCCTCCTCCTCCTCCTCGCGTGCTGTAATTTCGACTGAGCTACCTCTGTTGTGGGCCTAGATTCCACTTAGATGAACCCGGCTTAACTAGTCCGGTATTATATAATTGAACCAGACCCAGTGGCATCATGCTCCGCAGTCATTGCATGAATCGCTAATGAAGGAGTTCGACGCAGAGGTTGAGAGAGAGAGAGAGAGAGAGAGAGAGAGAGAGAGAGAGAGAGAGAGAGAGAGAGAGAGAGAGAGACAGAGACAGAGACAGAGACAGAGACAGAGACAGAGACAGAGACAGAGAGACAGAGATACAGACAGAGAGACAGAGATACAGAGAAACAGAGAAAGAGACAGACAGACAGACAGACAGACAGACAGAGACAGATGGAATACATGTGTTTCAACCCGTGTAACTAACCTACCTATGTCCGATGATATTTTCATCAAACAGAAACTGCATTCGAATGGCGTTATGTAATCCTGGTGTTCGATATTCTCAGCTTACTTACTGTAGTATACTATGGAAAACATAGAGAAAATTGTTATTAAGAGGCTTCCGGAAACGGGTTTGGCTATACGATACAACCGTTTCCATGTTTCGGCGCATCTTTTTCGGTGCATATGTGTGGTCGTCAGTGTATAGGCAACCGAAATTTCGAATGATGCAAATTTTGGGGAGCGTGCGTCAGCCTCAGCCCCCCCGCCCGACCCCTGACCCCAAATAATATTTAGAAAATAACTCCCCGACCCCGGTCTACTGGATCTGTCAATAGGTGTGAGTGTCGATGGAGATGCGTGCAGTTTCGTGAGCAAATAATATTTAGAAAATAACTCTCTCTCTCTCTCTCTCTCTCTCTCTCTCTCTCTCTCTCTCTCTCTCTCTCTCTCTCTCTCTCTGTCAGGCCGTCTAGAAGAAGACGCGCATAGACAACAAGATATAATCATCAGGGCCTAACAAGATACAGGATTATTGTCATGCGTAGAAAGTTTTGAAACCCTCTGTAATTGCATAATTGCTGACTAAACTCGGTTTATTTTTCTATCAGTCTGACAGAACTTCAGCAATATAGATTATGATTCTCAAATAATTTGCTGGTAGGCCTATTAACTTTTAAAAACTGAACGCAGCTTTTGTTTGCACACATCAATATCGTAGCCACTGGGTTCGAAGGGGCACAGGGGACCGACCCCCCTATATTCAGGTCTAGGCTGGCCGTGAGGTTTGTGCAAAACCAATGAGAAAATTCTATCAGTTGAGGAGTAGAGTGAATACCAACCATGCTGTCACAAAGTCTGAAAAATATGTTCCAAACAGGGGCGTAGCCAGGAATTTGATTGGGAGTATTTAATGTGATTTGGGGGTATAAATCTTTAAAAACCTTGAAAACTTAAAAACATTAAAAATTTAAAGGTAGCCTGATCTTTTGGGGGTATATATATATACCGATATACCTCTCCCGTCGCTACGCCTCTGGTTCCAAATCTCAAAATTTGAATCTAATATCACCATAAATTTATCGGTTATAGGGAAGGAACCCCCGTTGGGAACTCACGATCCCCCAGGTCCCCTTGCCGGTTACGACGAAGTCGGTTTAGGCCTATAGAAATGGTGCCCCCTTATTCTGGATCTCTGGTTACGCCATGCCGTACTAAGCGCCTATCTAATAATCTATCTATACACAATTCTCTCGAGTCCCTTAACCACTTGTTGAGCGCGTGTCTTTGATGCTGACGGTAATTTCATCCCTGAGCAAACCGCCGAAGCTAATTACGGATCGGAACGGATCGGGTTACAGTTTACGAAGAAATTTACAATAACTGCCGCACGTTAAGTGTACAGGGCCGGAAAAATGAACCGCACGGCTTCGAGTTACGGAGGATGGGGAGTCTTGAATCTCTTCGAGCAGTATTCATTACAGAAAATAATTAACTTACGTAAGCCAAGATCAGAGCATCTCCGAATAGAATAATAATTATATGATGCAGGAAATGCAGACTAATGAGAACCATATCGGACAAAAAAGTTTGGTTTTTCGCGTATAGCCCATGTATTCCGAAACCGATGCGGCTTAGCAAATGACTGCTGGCAAAGTTTTTGGCATCGAGCCAGCTTACTGTTTAGATTTTTACAAACGCAGTGACGTATATATATATATATATATATGCTTCAGGGTTAGTCTTAGGTAAAAAGTAAAGTCTTAAATAGACTAAAAGCAGCCACTATAACAATTAGTTTTCTTCACTAAAATTTATTATGTAACAACCAGGGGCGTAGCGACGAGGGGGTTATATCGGTATATATACCCCACAAAATCAGTCTACCTTAAAGTTTGTTATGTCATTTACATGTGGTTATATGTGGTTTATATGGTTTTATGTGGTTTATAGTTAAGATTTATACCCACTCAAAATATTTATACCCTCCCAAATCAAATTCCTGGCTACGCCCCTGGTAACAACGTATGCTTTATAATTATTGTTCAGTGTACAGGCGTATAGCAATTGATGTCCAAGCACGGTTCTAGTGAGATATTTGGCATTGTATTGTATTCACAATTTTTAAAAATTTACAGCGGATATAGACTTGAGTAACTGAAGCCCTTGTTTAGATTTGTTAAATGTTCGTCAGCCAAAGAGTTTCCTTTTTTGTTGTTGAAACATCACAGGTGAATAGATTTTCAACAAAAAGTATAGCAGTGGCGTGAGACTGCGTAGGTCTACGTCTGGGAAAGTAGCAGAAAAAATCCAATTTCAGCATTTTTAATGTTGTGTAGAACTGCTCACTTTTGATTAGATTTGAAAATTTTTGTGCAGACTTGGAAAGTGCAGGAATTATGTAGAATTTGACGGATCTAGTCGACTGATGCAAAAACCCAATAAGCCCGGTTTTGTTTCAAAACACTTATTTCCTTCTTTCTCACATACAATGTAAATTGCCGAAAAATTGCGTGAGTTCTCGTGGTCCGTAGAAAATCATCCCGAGGACCACACGCGGCCCGCGGGCCACAGGTTGACAGCACTTTGTGTTAAAGCTTAAAAAGAGCGTTGATTTGTATATCAAGAGGTCTACATATGCCTACATGCCCACCGTAGAACGATCAAAAAGTTTGCTTATGTCTACAAGACAATGTAGAACGATCGAACCGAATAGCGTTAGATTGCTGTTTAGTCTAAACTACTCTGCAAATCTATAACACATAATACCACATTGTACGATAGAACATTAATAACGACAACATTTTTAGCCATGAACCATCGGTCATACTTTAATGCGAAAATATTCTATTTTGTTAGGGTTATTTGGACTCAATTAACAATGGGCGTCTTTACCAGATCCCATAGAACCCTGTTAATGAGGTTTCACGTTGACTATAGAGCTTACTTCTGACGATCGATTTTGACAGGAAATCGCAGAATTCCTGACCGTATATATATATACCTCGTGTTTTGAGGAGGACGAACATTTCAAAACGTTGACGTTCGAAGGTCACCGCATGAAGACAGATCGGCGTGTCAACAGTTGGGACTTCGCTCAATCGTCTGTTTGGAACAGCCTTTGGACCGAAGGCGCTGGGAACACGACCGATCTCTGACGAAACCTTCATGCAGACAAACGGCGAAGAGTACAGAAGTCGAAATCGAGAAGAAACCCCCCGTGCACGACCAGTGTTAGGCGCTGGCGTAGCCACGGGGGAGGGCACCGTGGGCTCCCCATTCGGGCCTGGGATCTGCGAAAATCGTAGAGAAATCTGGAGGTTAGGTATAGGAAGATCGAAGAGAATATACGCGTGAATGCATGGAGAAGGACTAAATCCGTGACGACGTTTTAATCCTCGTTGGAGACTTTCTTAACGCGCAACTGCCGTTTATGCCTATGCGTCCTCCCCCCCTATTTCGGAACCCTGGCTACGCCACCGGTGTCGGGTCTCTTATTAGAACCGAGAGACTATCGCCTAAGAGCGTCTGTCTGTCGATTGTAACAGCCAACGGTCCATTAATCCTGCAAATAACCGACGTCGAATTTTTTAATCCAGACTTTTGTTAGTCTATCGCAGGCTCTCTCGCTCGCTCTCTCTCTCTCTCTCTCTCTCTCTCTCTCTCTCCTCTTACTCTCCAGCAAGGCAGAAACGACTTCCCTAATGGCTTATTAAAGGATCTTTGAAGGTGAAATTGTCAGCTACGTTTTTACTTAAGGTCAAACTAGATGCAGAGAGAGAGAGAGGGAGAGGGAGAGAGACCTGCTGGAGTCGTGCGGAGCGTGACTGGCACAAGAAATCCATCTCTAAATTTTAAGTAAGTCAGTCTGACACAGTTTAAGCTTCAGAAACTGCGGGTTGTATATGTAACCTATATACATGTTTATGTTTATGGATCCCCAGTATATATGTATATGATAGGGATATACCTATATATATACATATATATATACATACACATATACATATATACAGTATATATGTATATGATGGGATATACCTATATATATGTATATATACATATATATAGGTATATCCCCATCATATACATATATACTGTATATATGTACATATATACATATATATACATACATATATACATATATACAGTATATTTGTATATGATGGGGATATACCTATATGTATATATGTGTGTATATATATATACCGAGGGTACGAGGACATACTCCAGTGAAAAGTATATAATATGCAGTATATATACAGTAGTATATATACATGTATAAATATATATAAATTATACATGCAGTATGTACATATGATGGGGATATATGTTCGTGGGATATCAAAATGGATACAGCGGCCATCATGCACTCTATCATTCTATCCTGGATGGATCATGAATTAGGGATTGACATGCATGCAGGCTCAAATGAAACCGATGGGAAAGTTTTATTTTGGTCTCATAGCGAAGACGGAAGAAGACTCAGTCTATAAATTCTCTGTTCTCCGACAATGATTATTTCAATAATATAATCGAAGCAGGCCCGTCTTTTGCCAGTGTGAAGCCCCTGGCACCGGGCGGCCTGCGGGGCCCCGGATGGTTGGATCCAGGGCCCTTTTAAGGCATAGGCGAGGTAGGCACGTGCCCCGCTATATATGAGGGGCCCCGGCGGGGGTGAAAAAGTTTTTTATGATGCTCCGATAAGTTGAGCTAAAAGAGGTTATTAACTTGTTTTGTTGCTTGATCTTTCAATTAATTTATCCTCCGGAGGTTGATAAGCGAAATAAGCGGATAAGCGAAAAAGATCATAACATAAATAAGCTAGAGCGTGCGGGGCAGTGGCGGCTCCACGGGGAGACCCCGGGGGCCGTGCCCCCTATTGAGTGCCTGCCCCCCTCAGTGGCCCCCCTGTTGGGGCCCTATACTTAATGCTACATACATTACAACAAACGGTTGGCCTCCATGATTAGAAGTTGCCACCCCAACGGCCCACCCACTTGCCAAATCCTGGAGTCGCCACTGGTGCGGGGCCCCTAAGATGCGCGGGGCCCCGGGCACGGTGCCCAATTTCCAACACATAAAGACGGGCCTGCAATCGAAGGCTGGACATTGGTAGCCACAGACGCTAAGGTTTTGATAAAAATCAGGTCCATATGTTATGATATAGCCGACTGCCGATATCCAGAACGTTAATAGAACCTGAAAAACTCTTTGATTTACACGTGGAAAACTCGACATTGTTGCGTGTTTAGGTTTCGGTCGAAACCTATACAAATAGGCCTTGAGATTCGCCGGAACGCATCTGCAGGCGCGGTCGGTCGGGCGGGAGCCGGGAGGGCCTATTAATAGGCCTAATATTCGGTCGAACGAGGACGAAAGCTGCCACGGACAGGCGGAGATATTTCAGAAAATTCTTTCTAGTGCAAAACAAACGCACTCATGCAGCCGGGTAGCTATTATACAAAACAAAGTCTATATGCACTTTGTAACAGTCATAAATGCCGAGTATTTGTCACATACTTTATATCACGTTTCACACGCCGCCGCCGCCTCCCCCGCTCCCCCCCCCCCACTATACTGGTATAGTCACGCGTGACAGTGGCCGCTAAGTTAGCCTACGTTCTGCGCGGACAAAATAGGCGAGCGCCCTTACCACAGGTTCGTGCAGAATTATCTTATACGTCAACCTTAAATAAACTTGTGAAAAATACCGAACATTCAGAGGCGCGCGTGCTATAGGCCCTATATATTCGTCCGTCAAGTCTTTGGAACTGTCACGAAGCGGCGGCCCCAGGACTTGACAAGTGAGGGGCCGTTGGGGTGGCGACTCTGAGCGTGAAGTCAACTAATTTTAAAAATTATGGGTAATTCTAATTGCTTAGAATGGGCGCACTAGAGTGTGGGGCCACTGGGGGGGGGGGGGGCAGGCATCAGGGATATTTCTAGGATTGTGAATTTGAGGGGTGTCGACCTCAAATTTGAGGGTGTCTGGAGCTAATTAGTATGCATTTTGTATGCATACCATTGTCACATTACCAAATGTTGGGGGTTGTCGACCTCAAATTGGGGGAGCGTTGGGGAGGGGGTGTTAGGGGGCGTAAAAATATCCCTGGCACGCATTCAATGGGGGGGAGCACGGACTCAAGGAATCCGCTCTCCTCTGTGGAGCCCTCTCTGCAGTCAGACAGTGCGGAACCGATCTGAGCAACACCGGTCGGGAGTCATTAAGTTGTTGAAATAAGTGAGTTGCACTGAATGTAAGACGTCACTCCAACGACAAAAGAATTGTCGCAGAACGATAAACTGTCGACCAACGTGCGGTCATGAATCTTTAACACGGATAGTCCTATGCAGAGAAACGTTTAGACCTTTTATAGGCTTTTAGGCCTAAGTCTGTAATAAAACTACAAAACGTTTCGTCGAATTTACGTACGACCGCAACTTTCACAGGCCTTAATACAGTATGTCATATATGGGTCTATACTCTATACTGATAGACTTTGTGCATGGCTTAATTTTTGCGATTCTTAATTTTAATCATAATTAATCATCATCAATGTCCGTGGGCTCAGCGCCCGCTGGTGTCTGATGCAATCATTACAGTTTTGTCCCAATCTTTTCTGTTCGCAGCTACGTGACAGACATTGCAGACATTTTCCACACCAATCGTCAATATAATCACACCATTCAGGGCCATCCTTTGGCTTTTAGACGCCCTAGGCAGATTTGAGTTTAGTTATTATTATTATTATTATTATTATTATTATTATTATTATTATTATTATTATTATTATTATTATTATTATTATTATTATTATTATTATTATTATTATTATTCATGCCAAGAATAGCAAGGCAAAGGACAGAATATTAAATTATATTCATTCATTCAATATTCGAACAAAAAAGCGCCTCAAAAATTGTTTCTTCCCATTTTATTTCGCCCCTAAAAATTTTTCGCCCCTAGGCAGTGCCTAAAGTGCCTAAGCCTTAAGGTGGCCCTGACATCATTCCCTGTGTGGCCTTCCTTTCTTGTTTGAAACATCCATTATTCCCACATTAAGCCCTACAGTCTTGAGCATTCTATCATCTTTCATACGGCATATATCTCCAAAGAGACGCAATTTCCTTTGTATAACTTTTTGCATCAAGGTTTCTTTTGGCTGGATTTTCTTGTATAGTTCCTCGTTGTTATCTTTTCCGCCCATCAAATTCTAAGAATTTTTCTTTGGTATTTTCTTTCAAATGTTAAAATTTAATTTTAATGCCTTGCTTGAAGTTTTAATTGCCGTTAAACATTTTTCAAGTGCTCATTTAGATCAGTGCCAGGATATATACAGGGTGGTATTTGACAGTCAGTATACAAGTCGGGTGGTGGAAATCATATAAGTGGAGAAATGAATTTTTAATTGCTCTTCATTATGCTAAATTGTTTAATTAAGCTAATGACCGCATGAAACTCACCCGTGGGTCCTTGCTATGGGGCCATCCATAAAGTACGTCACGCTATTTTTGGCCAATTTCTGAATCGCTCCCCCTATCACAAACTTTCACGAATCTCGGACTCCCGCCCCCTAAAAGTACGTCACAAATCTAGGACCCGCCCCTTGAAGTCTCGTCCATAAATTGCGTCACGCAGGTTTTCTAATTAATATTATCGAATTTCTCGTTCAGTTTTCTGCAGCACAACAAATATTTAACTTCCGACAACGATAACAAGTATAATTGAGACCTAAAATTAAATGCATCGCCGGCAAACAGTGTTAATCAGCAATCAAAATACGTATTTTTACTATGCCTACTTCCTATCAGGTATCTTGAAGGTTTTATTCACACTGAAAGCGTGGCGTCACGCTTGTCCTTACCCCTTCACTGTCACAAACTGTCACACTTTCTTAGACCCCTTCTCCGCCTCCTCCTCCTCCTCCTCCTCCTCCTCCTCCTCCTTATTTAAGCACGTTTCCTTTTGTCAGCTTTTTTCGAGCAGTTTATTGGGTTTTTTCTTCTTTCATCCTCCCAGGCTCCCACCAACTTTCTATGAATTCATTTCACCCCCCCCCCCACCAAGAAATCCTGGAACCGCCACTGTCATCAACATCATAATACTACCTACCCCCAAATACTCAACGGTATTGCACGAATTCCACGTCCGGTCCCAGTCCGAATAGAGGCTGTCCCCACCCCGTTGGCTACGCCACTTCCAGCGAGGATCGAGGGGACTCAGTGAGCCGTGAACAGAAATTTCCCCACGCAAATACCACAATGGATAAAGAAACGGTTGGAACTTTTGGATGCTCGCGCATTCAAACAATATTTATATGAATTATTATGGATAAGGAAATTCGTGGGTTCCAGGGGCGTAGCGACGGCGGGGGGATATATCGGTATAAATATCCCCCAAATCAGTATACCTTCTTAAAGTTTTTATGTGATTTGTATGTGGTTATATGTGGTTTATACGGTTTATGTGGTTTATAGCTAAGTTTTATACCCCAAAAATATTTATATCCCTCCCAACCAAATTCATGGCTACGTCATCGAAGACACGAACGCAGTCCACAGTCTCTGAACAGCATTCTTAACCCCTTAACTGGGGATCCCGAATATATCCGTCCATTTTTCATTGAGTTACAGTTAATTACACGGTTAAGGGGTTAAATGTACGTGCTAACTGAAAAACAGCTGTGCGAAGACATTATGCATTGCTCGAGTTCTGCTGCTGGCAGGTATAACGTTAACACGCAACAGTATTAGAAGCTGGAGTCTATACAGTAAGGGTTCTAATGAACGCGACAGATTAATTTTTCAAATTCAGCAGTTACAGAAGCAAATGAACGAAATAAATGCTGGCAAATAATTGCTGTTTCCTCTTCTGGACAGTGTTGCAATTGTTGTGCGGCATTTTCTCTGCGAATTAGTTTTACGTTGTTTGAGCTTACAGCGGGATAAGGAAATTCGTGGGTTCCAGGGGCATAGTTTTCCCCCGGTATTTTCTCTGCGAATTAGTTTTACGTTGTTTGAGCTTACAGCCGGATTCGAATTTGTATTAACTGGCTTTTCTTTGGTTTTCTTTTCAATATATCACATAATTTCGAATTTTAAATGCGGTGTTAGAATAATATTGCATCCGTTATCGACTTCACTGATTCGAACCAAATGTTCCGAGATCATCGGTAGCCAACTTTGCCTAAAACAAATCACCGCAAAATTTTCCATAATTTCTAAAAACTGCCAACATTTAAATTTGTTATTTTAAAACCATGCGTCGGACTATGGTACATGTCTGGTTGTCAGGTCAGACTATTTCCCAGGAATTTGCGTTCAGGGGGGGTTGTCCCATAATTGCAGGGGGTGTCAATGTCCCGTGTTTCATCTAGACTCACTGCACGAAATTCAAGAGCGTCTTGCGCGACGGGTTTTCTTGCTTTTTATCCGAAAACTTCGATTTGACCCCCTCGCTAATCCTGGCTACGCCACAGATGGGAGGCACAGGCCTCAACCAGAGATATTATTACACCTCCTAACCGCCCCTCCCAATTTGAGACCTACGCCCCCACAACACCCCCCCCCTAATTTCAGCTATGCGATGATCTTTTTTTGCTTGTCAGACTATTTTTGGCAGAGGACCCCCAGAATTACCGACACCTTTCAAATTGATAATCCAAGAAATAACCCTGGCTTCAACACATCTAGTGTCCTCCTCCTCACCAGGGTTTAATCTAGGCCGTTTCCGGGAGAAAATTGTCCTTCCCCCTCCGGAAATTTCAAATTCCCTCTGAAAATGTTGGCATACTACATCAACTAACAGCAGCCCCTAGCAGAATTCCTCCAGGCTTTGTCAGACCCCCCTCCCCCCGGAGTCCAGGAGTCTAGATTAAACAATGCTCCTCCTCACCGCCTAGAAGCGCGTTGATGGCGAAGACGAGTTGGACGAAGAAACTGCAGAAGATGGCGATGAAGAGGAGGGTGAAGACGACGTTAACGAAGACCTCGAGGGCGGGAAGCGCCTCGGTGATGCAGCAGACGAACACCTGGAAGATGAACGGCATCAGGGCGAGGATGGCGGTCAGCAGGATGACGTCAACAAAATTCGCCATGCTAACTCCCTCCTTCTCTGCTCCTCCTCCAATCACCGCCGTCGGAACATCGATGCGAGCGCAGCCGGACACCGGACACCGGACACCTGTAGGTTATAATTATTCGAAATACAGTAGAACTTCGTTTTAACGGACTCGGTTATAACGTCGAATCCTCGTTTATAACGTCACGCAATGAGCGGTCATTTGTGATTCGCTTCCGTACTGGATGCAGTGGCGGCTCTAGGATTTGGCAAGTGGGGGGCCGTTGGGGTGGCAACTTCTAATCATGGGGGCCAACCATTTGTTGTTTAATGTATGTAGCATTAAGTATAGGGTCCCAACTGGGGGGGGGGCACTGAGTGGCAGGCACTCAATAGAAGGCACGGCCCCCCCTGGCCCCCGGTGGAGCCGCCACTGACTGGATGGTATTTGATATAGGCTAACGTACCTCGGATATAACGTAGGCCCTACTCAATTTTAAAGGCCCTCTAAGAAGGCGTAGCCATGGCCATGCTTAGTGTAAGATATCATAAAGTAACGTTAGAAAGGGTAAAGGTAGTCTCGTACACGGGCGGATCCAGGATTTTCAGGTGGGGCCGTTGTATTGACAACTTACCTCCAGCGGCCACGCCAATGCTGAAATAACAGGATTGATAAACAGAGTCAAGTTTCGAATTGACTCGTCTAGGGAGGATCTAAGGATATTATTATTATTATTATTATTATTATTATTATTATTATTATTATTATTATTATTATTATTATTATTATTATTATTATTATTATTATTATTATTATTATACTGTCGGCAGCAGTCGGCTTAAATTTAAATCTTGAGTTGTTATTCGGACACAGGCATTCTAGAGGATTTTATCCAGACTGACCCTTCCCCAGTGGAGGATAAGCTATCTAACATTCCTATATTCAACAACTTACCATTTATTTAACAAATCTACAGTGTAACTTGAAGCCGTCTTACATTATTTTTGACTAGATATTTACGATGAACCCCTATGAAATTATTTTATTGTTATAATTTTATAGGCCTAAAGAAAGAACGATATTTCCTGTAAATTTCTAACTCCGATATTGTGACGCCAATTTGAATAACAATTAATTGTCAGAACTAATTTTTTTAAATTAAGTAATTAAATATTCGACTGACGTTTGCAAAATTGCCAGAGACGTCATTTCACTGTTTTTTTCGGGAGGGGGGGGGGAAGGGAGACACTTTCGATCTGACAAGTTTGCGAAAAAGTTGACGGCCCCTTTTGGCTTGTCGGTCATTTTGTGCGAATCAAGCCCTCCTTTATGGGCTGATGACCTTTTTGCTTTTCAGTCTATTCGCCTATTATTCAGTCAATTTACATTTAAAAACTAAATAACACAAACATTGGCGAAAACAGAAATTTTGTCCCTAAAAATCAGGGGGGCGGAACGGCCCCCTGGCCCTAAATGACGTCCCAGAAAATTGTGCGGAAAAATTCTGCTGTGTATTTGCTCAGTAAAATGCTTGAGTTTGAATTAAAAAACAAATGTTAAATATTCCCGATGGAAAAAACGTATTCTTCTCGGCAGAAGAGACCAATTGAGCAACACTAAGCACCCTCATTCATTGGCGTAGCCACCAGGGGCGTAGCGACGAGAGTATATTGGTATATATACCCATAGGCGGATTTAGAGTTTAATCTTTGGGTAGGCTAGCATGGGGTCTGGGGTGCCATCCAGCACGCGACAGACCTGGTGTTGATGAAAAAAACAATTTTTTTGTTTTGGTGGGATTAGTTGGGTAGGCTTACGCCTACCCTAGCCTTTAATAAAATCCGCCTATGTATATACCCTAAAAAATCAGACTACCTTAAAATTTTTAATTTGTTTTTGATGATTTTCAAAGTTTTTAAAGATTTATACCCCCAAATCACATTATACCCCACACAAAAATCAAATTCCTGGCTACGCCCCCGGTAGCCACGGGGTGGGTCTCTATTCTGGAGTGGAGTTATAGCTCGGCATGAATTGCAGCAGTGGATGGGAGGGCCATTGCGAAAATGCGGTAAGTTAGGGAGAATTTTTAATTGAATATTTAAAGAAGAATTTCAAACTGTGCATGGGTCTGCATTGGCAGATTTTTAAGATGGTCTAAACTCTAGACTCTAGAGCAATACTGTATATCTTCCCCACGAATTATGTAGCCCACTTTCTAGCCCATTACAGTCGGATCAATTAAGTTAATAACTCCTGCCATAATGGCAATGGGTCACTTAAACTGACCCACAAGTCATGACCCAGTGAACCTTTGACCTATGACCCATGGGTCAGTGGCAATTAAATATCTAGTGTATAGTACTGTATACAGTAATATCCTTTCAAAGCTGTTAAGCCAGGTCACAACTATCATTGTATATAAAAGCACATAATTAACCTACAGTAAACTACCACATAAAGTCCTCGAATGTTGCATTAGATCTTACACATAGCAGTAAAATTCTAGTAAGTCTACACCAAAATATAAAATCACGGACAATTTGTCTGGGTCCTCTTGCTTAACTCTTGGCCAACAGGTCAAGGCCGACTCCTCTGGTGGACACCTAAAATATTGAGTTTTAGCTGTGCTACCCCCCCCCACTGGAAGTTTAAAATATTGCAGTGGGAGTGTCGGCAGTTCAACTTCCTGCATTTTTTGACCATGCCATCGTAACTGCTAACATATCTAACAGGTATCTCTGAAGACCCCCGTGACACAAAGCAATTGATATTAGAATTATTCAAACCTGTTTAGGTTTTTGGAGAATTTATTCGCAAGCTGAACAAACACGTACAACATGATCCTTTATACATAACTGCAATACATAACGAGTCAAGGTATACACTACTACACAGTACACGCCACATAATTTGTTATACCTACAGCCGAGATGGCTTATTAACTCCTGATAATGGCTACACTCCACTTAATGTAACACATTTTGAGTGTCCGCCATATAATGAATTTAATTTCCTTCCGGCTGGAATGTTTATCGATTGCTGTTACAGTTCTCGGCAGAAAACATGATGAAAACGGGATAAGTGCAGATCCCAAACGGCATTTCTAATCGAGTGTGAATATCCTGGATGCAATATCATCCAGTAGCCAGTCAATGCCCGTTAGGAGGTTGTTGCCAGTTACTGCACTACACCCAATCACCATCCAGTGATGAGTCTTCAAATTATCAAGGTCCAGAGCCTTGGCAAACAGATCGAAAAGACAAATCAATGAAAAGCACAACAATTGCATATAAAGACACGGCTAATAAGATTAAAACACACACATTAAAACTAAAAATATATTGCATATATAAGAAGCCATTATTGCATATATATATATATATATATATATATATATATATATATATATATATATATATATGCAATAATGCATATTGCATATATAAGAAGCCATTAAGGTTTGCTTATCATGTGCCATATGAGCCATCTTCTATACAATCTAATGCTAGGATGGAAAGACATTTGAACCGTTACTATCAGTGATTAGAAGAAGTCATCACAAATCAGCATGAAGGTACCCGTAATAGAACGTATTCTCTCGAATTCATAGACTGTAACTTGCACGTATAAAAGAATAGCTAATTCTCAAGTCCAGTCCTATTATGCCCCATCATAACCACAAGAATTTGTAACTAGCACAAAAAATAACCAGTGCAAACTAATACTCTCCCATTTATAATGACAATAGCATACTTACTTATTAACTATTAACACTATAACTCATAAATGCCAGCTTAAAAAGACCATAAATGCGAAAAAGAGACATCTTGAACTTTGCTGTACGAACTGTCCTCCCTGTCCATACAATCACCAATCAAATGAAGCTGTATATTCAAATATGACAACATTTGCTACAAATCTACACAAACCTCTTGAATTGCATCTGATGACAGGGCACCAGGAAGATCCTGTTTATTTGCAAAGACGAGAAGCGTTGCTCCAGCCAATCTCTGCAGATTCAAATAGTTGTCATAACGAGTTATAATTATTAAGTAACATCTAAGTCACGTACAAAATGCTTTCGGCCTGCTGAACCAATATTAACTGCAGCCGTTCAATGGGCCATATCCTGTACTGCTCTAGGAGAGAATTTCTTATAAACCTAATCTCAAACAATAAATTTTACCAATTGGTAAAATAATAAAATTTTATGAGACAGCAGTCTACACCACTATCAACAAAATTCACATAAAATAAAATGAGACAAACATTGTGTGTTCATAAGGAAATTGCTCAACTTCAAACTCGTATGCTTACCGGTACACGTACCGGTACTTTGCTCCCATAGTTTTGTTAATACCGGTAATCATGCGCACATTAGGCTACCACTTTCTGAGAATTATGCCGAATAATAAAATAATAGCATGATTAATACTATTATTATAACTACTACTACTACTACTACTACTACACAAATAGTGATACTGGTGCTATGTCATATACAAGGATTGTCTTAACTGGGTTAGATATTACCATGAGTACTTCTATGTATGCAATGACAGCAAGTTCAACATCGAATTTTTAAAAAAATTTACCGGTACTAGTTTGGGTAAAATATAATGGCCACACAGCGTTGGCATATCTACCTCCTCTACGAGAAGACTGTCTAGTTCCTGCTTGCAATCCTCCATTCTCCTGCGATCAGCACTGTCTACCACCCAGATGAGACCATCGGTGCTCTCAAAATAGTTGCGCCAATACGAACGAAGAGATTTCTGACCTCCAACATCCCATATATTCAATCTGAAACTAAAAGTGAAAGAACCTATTTTATATATATATATATATATATATATATATATATATAAAAAGGATGCAGACAATTTAAAATGTAGAATCGTATTCTACCTTACAGCAACCACGACGGTCAGAAATATAGCTTTCTTCATCATCAATAATATATAATTATTATACTTTTTAATGGGGGGGGGGGAGGGAGGGGCTTTGTAATTCACTGAAAGCAGGGGGCTATGTAATTCACTAAAACATTGGTGCACTTTGTTTGTGACGATTTTATTTATACACAGAAATAAAATAAATATAAATATTTGACAAGTTATCTACAGTGACAGATGATCAAATTTTTCCTGCAGAATTCCACAAAATACAAAATTATATTCTGTCGTTATTTAACTTTTGTGATTATCCTCTGCCTGGCTCATTTATAAATTCTTTTCTTGGTGTTTCCCTGCCAGCGTCTATGAGTGAAAATCTTCTTACTCCCAGGCTCCCTTTCTTTAGTCACTGGCTATCTGTTGGTCAACTCCCTCATGCTCATATCTTGAGCCTCCATTGGCTGAGTGGCCTCAGAAACCTTTGACTTTCTTCCATAACCTTGCCTATCATTCTGTCCTATTTAGCAGTCAGTACAGCAATACAAAAAAGTTACATGATTGTCTTCCATATAATGAAAATAGTAATAATTTCTTAGCTCATCTCTTCATTCTGAAATATTATCATAATATAGTGTATGATTTGTCATTTTTTTGTCTTGGCCCATCCTTGCACTAAATTACATACTTGCTATAGTACAAACTTATGCAAATTATATTAGAAAACGTAGAGATAAATGATTGCATAAAAGATATTAGAGAAAAACATAATCATAAACTATAGTAACATATTTCCGATTCAAGTTCATAGACTTTCGATTCTACAAATTATATTAACAAATCAATATAAACAAAAGCATTGAATTCATGTTTAATGCTACATAATACACACACATCCAAAGACATGTTATACCTTTCAATGACATAGTAACACTTCCTTTAGTTCTAGCACAACATCTGATATAATAACAGACATTATCACCCACTAAATTCTAGTAATGAAAGCACAGAATTCATTATAAATAGTGGCATACCCTCTGTGTTCCAAAGTTTTGATACTGAATCCAAGAGTTGGAGATATCATGGTAATATCTTCACCGTTGAATTTTTTAACGATTGTAGTTTTCCCGGCATTGTCTAAACCTCTGGTCATTAACATTAAGAAAATAATAATTCATTTACATGCTTAAACAAATTACAATTCAGTTAGTGGCAGTCGTGGACCACTCGTGATGGTAGTTGTAGTGGTGCTATTCGGTCACGCGTTCTAAACCAGGGGACTTAAAAGGATACAGCATCAATATCCGAACTTCTTTCTCCTTTTGTTTCATCTTCTTTAGAATCGTTAAAAGACCCATTTCATTTATTATTCTGACGTCGGAATAATACGAAATTTAGCGATTTAGATATAAACAAACAGTAACTCTGAGTCTCGAAGGTAACCAACAGAACGCCAAAATGTGTTTCCACTGCACCAAGTGCAATAAGAATAATAGTCTAAATTCTAAAATTTTTTACAATATAATAGGTATACTTTTATCAAAATTGTGTCAAATCAACATTAGATGTAAATGATTCAACCTATATTATGCATAATAATGTCAGATCTATCGGTATAAGATGATTCATTAATGATTATTTGCGGTACATGCTGCGTACACTGTGCAGTTTCTAATCTCGATTCTCCTTTTTTTCCAAGCAATTATCTACTAGATTTCTAAAACAGCCTGCGGTAAGTTCCCGGTAACGTTTTGTATCGCGCTTTTAAGGTGAGTGGAATTAAACTGAATAAAAGTGATTTTAATCATTTTAATGACGAATAAATCATTTATGGATTTGTACATTTTTAGGGTTTTCGTTGATTTTGCAATCTGATGATGAGATCAGAAAGTTATATGTTGAGTAGGCCTAGATCTCTTGACCCCGGCAAATCGGTTGACCCGGTAAGTTTGTAAGTCAACCAATTTCTTTAACGCTTCTCGAATATTTGACGCAATGCACTAGCTTATTTATGAGCACTCAGTGTATTTTCATTTTTTTGGTGTTTATCCTGATCCGAGACAAAATACCCCGGGCAAAAGAACATCAAGATAGGACAAAGCATGCACGACCCTGGGTAAGTTCACCCTTAATCGCTTAAATGTTGCTAGAACCAGATGTAGGCATGGACCAATGGTAAAGCAGCATGTCCCTAGTTCCAAAAGGTTTCTTAACTTGGTAAGAGGTTCCCTCGAAGGTTTATATTTAATTGGTGATGACCATTTTTTGTAAGCCCCACAAGCTGGTACTCTCTTTCTCTGTCTGTCAGATCTTATAATGTAATGCAATCAACCTAATTTATATAGCCCATGGAAAGCTTGATTCCTGCAAATTATACTTTCTTCAGTGCTTCTTTTATCCTCAATCGCTTTCTGTCCTGTCCGGTTGTTGCACATGTTTTGATAATTGTGTGCTGCTGCTTTGTCAGGTATTTATTATAGCGGCAATTCTTGGTAGACAGCCACTACAGCTTCACTGTCTACCGCTGCTAACATATTAGAGCACTACAAACCTTGTTACACTACACAGACCATTTTTACTTCCACTCCCGCGCTGGCGGACATGTTGTGACTGCCCAAAAAATAAAATCTCGGACCACCCGGGCATTGAACCTGGACCAATAGGTGACCTCCAGATTTCAGAACTGACACTTTACCAAGAGAGCCACCATGGCAGACAGACAATGAATTCAGTAACAGAGTTGAGATAATGAATTAAGGACTTTCTCGTCTAGACTTAAGCACATTCTTCCAGTTGCCTTTTTCTTTGTAGTCTTGTTATTTCTCACTTTGAACTTGAACTGAAGTACTATATACTATACAAAGTTACAAACCTAGTAATTTCTCGTTCTCAGAAACCATTCAGGTATAAGTAGCCTCAGTGTGGCATTTTGGTCTTTTGATGAACCTGACCCTAATCCTGGAATTTAGTAGCACAGCAAGAGTATCCTTATTGCTCAATCAATCAATAAACCTAAATTAATTGATTATAATTATTATGATTCTACTTTAATTTGACAAGTTCATCACATGATTTTATTCATGTTTATGGTACCAGCAGAAACACCTCTTTGACACCAGCAGTTCTGACAATAAGTGATGAAGCTAATTTGCACTGAATAACCTTTTAAAATTTGAGGGAAATAACGGGATGAATAAAGGTCAAGACCATGAGCAAATTTCCGTAAAGTGAAACTTGTCAGTTGTGTTTCTATCCAAGGCACTTCTTGCACAGTTGCCCCACAGTGTACTTGTACACAGATGTATACTCAGTCGAAAGAAATATGCTAAGGGAAAAGGCTAAAACCATATGAAGAACTTCTCTCTTCACTGGATTTTGGTATACCATTTGCATGCATGAAAATACAATATGCATTTGATGCCTAACCCTATCTCTATAAATTCTTTATAAGCCACTGAGGTTAAAAGTTGTGTTTGTTGTTACAATTTTTAGGGTCATTATTAATGTTGGGTAAAAGTCTTTCGGTATTTGGATGTCTTTCGCTTTTGACAAAACGTTTTCTGACCGCAGGATCCGTTTTCTTAACCACATCTAATCGATGCTCCACCGTGCCTCAGGAAATGACAAACGTGAAATTATTAAGGTGTGGTTTTCATAACTCAAATTTTATTTTTGCTTTATTTACCCAACCTTTAATTTGTCTGTAAGACGTGCAGTTGTTGATATAAAGATGTACAATTTTGGGAATTTAGAATTTTTAGGATTTGGAATTTTGGGATGTTGACTCACAATCAGATACACATGGATGTTCTTGTTTTGTTTGATTTACTGTTTTGATGGCTGGACTCATTATGGTAAACTATGTTTTCTGTGTGCAAATTGCATATTTGCATATGCATAAGGAATATGCTTATTGACTGTACATTTATGCATTATTTTAATTATTAATTAGCCTATGTTTATGTGCTTTTAGATGCACTGATCTGCACACATGATTTATTTTTGTAACATTGACGCATTTTTCAGTTTTGCCTTCATTTAGATCTTGTGTTACTTTACCTTTATGTGTGTTTTGATGCCGTTAGTGCAATACTCAAGGTCTTGTATATCATAGTTTTGCTGAATTTATTGTCGTGCGTATGGATTAGCATCCTCTGACCTTTAAAACCATTGCTTCTTCCAGGCAAACGAGACATTCGCACGCCTGATAAGCATTAAGAAAGTGTAGAGGGTAGCCGCCAATGTATTGATTCAATTCTCTAAGTTTATTGTGTCGTTGCTGTGTCATTGAGTGGCCCTCTGTTGATGGATGCTGCTGCTGCTGCCGCTGCTGCTTCTGCTATCAATGACTTCCAATAAAAAGGCTGTTGCAGCGAACACAATGCTTCATTTCCAGAAACAGATTAAGCACTTGTCAGTTCTCATAGGAAACCAAGCGTCGCATTTATGGCAGTAAATCACGAAAACAGCAATAAGCAGAAACTGCATGTGAGGTAATAATGTAATCGATAGTCTGCTTTCCGCCATGTAAGAATGTAATAGATCTATGTAATTTGTTACGTTTTAGTTGCAGAACCGTTTGTAATTATAACGACGGTTGTAAGAGAATTTTATTTCGCGTTTATGTGTAGCCAGAAGGAAGCACAGGGTATTGATGAAGAACTTTTCAGCGAGTACGCGTACAGCGTGGATCAGTTGATGGAACTTGCGGGGCATAGCTGCGCGGTGGCCTTCACTAAGGTCAGTACACAAGTTGAACTTGCAATTCATTCCAATTACAGTTGTTTTTAATTGATGGATTCGATGCAACACACCGATGGTGAGGTGTAGCCTTTATAACCTAAGTGATATATGAGTGAGTGCATGTGTGTGTGTGTGTGTGTGTGTGTGTGTGTGTGTGTGTGTGTGTGTGATGATTTTAATGGTGGCATGATTTGTGTATTTTGTACACATTATGCTGCTTGGTTTGTTATTTACTAGCAATTAATTTTGCTTTGCATTGCTATTGTTAACTGATTGTGAATGTTTTATGTAGCTGGTGTTTCCAGAGTTAGCGTGTAAAGTTCTTGAGTAGATTGTGATTTTAGGATGTGGGGATGCTGTTGGATAAAAATGTAGCGATCTGTATGCTTTTCTTATTATATCATTGCTAGCATCCTTGCATTTGATACTTGCTCTTATCTTGTAGTAGCATTATTATTTGAAGTTTATATAGCTTGACTTGATGCACTGAAATTTATTAATTATAATAATATAGGTGTTGGCATTTTATTTTCTGATATTTAAGCCCCATCTGTGTTTATTTCGCGCAGTCTGTGTTTATTTCGAGTGGTCTGTGTTTATTTCGCACGGTCTGTGTTTATTTCAAGGTGTACTCGAAGGAGAGCCTGGGTCGTAATGAGGGTGCCGTTCTAGTTGTGTGTGGACCCGGAAACAATGGGGGCGATGGACTTGTCTGTGCGCGTCATCTTAGACTTTTTGTAAGTATTGTTTCATAGCACATGGATACGTGAAATTGTACTAGTAATAATGCTTGATTTATATAATGCCATTCACAGAAAATGTAATGTGCTAGGTGAATGTGCCCCTTAACTACTAGGATTTTTTATTTACTTTTAAGTGTTTAGATAAGACTGATCAGCTAGAGCAGGGGTGGCCATTAGAAAATCGTCATTGGATGAAAAATGAAATTGTCTTATTTGAACCAAGTTTTTGGTCAGATTTTTTAAAACTCTGGAGAGAAAATTTCCCATAGGAAATTTAAATGATGATTTTTTTCAAAATATGTGTTTTGAAACTTTAAGAAGTCATTGTCTGACATTTTTTGCAATTTCAATAAATATACTCTACTGGGTATGTGATGAAAGGTACCATGGCATGGATATGATCATATGACACATTGTGTTGTCTTATGATAGGGATACAATCCTACGGTTTTCTATCCGAAGCGAACCAACAAGCAGCTGTACCTGAACCTGACGAAACAGTGCCAGAAAATGGATATCCCATTTCTGTCATTTCTTCCATCTGAACCGCAACTCGTTGCCAATGCTTACAACGTAATTATCGATGCTCTGTTTGGATTCAGTTTTAAGGGTCCCGTTAGGCCAGAGTTTGCCTCTGTTATCGAAACAATGATGAAGAGCCAATTGCCAATACTCAGCATTGATGTGCCGTCGGGTAAGTGCTGTATTGTTGTCTTTTTGTGCTAGTTAACCCCTTAACTGGGGACCCCGGATATATCCGTCCATTTTACATTGAGTTACAGTTAAATACACGGTTAAGGGGTTAATTGCACGTCATTGAACGATTATTGGTATTTGTTTTAGTGGAAACCAAGGTACGGTTTAGAAGAAAGAGAAGAAAGACGGCTAGTTTCTGTAGAATTTCTAGTTTCTTTTTGATATTAAAAGCATTTAATGGGAAATACAGTTTTATCTTGTTGTCAGTTATTTGCTTTCTCACTCCTAAGATGTGGTTGATCACATGAATGGCACTCTTCTTGTTTGCTGTGCTATAAATGAAATTACTATACTAATAAACTAATAATACTTAAATTCACACTTTTAAAAGAACCTCAATTGTATTTTAGTTTTCAAATAGTAATAATTATTTCTAAATGGGTTGACATTTTTTGAAGTGTAAGCTTTGAGGTTCCAAGGCACACTTCCATCGCTGTCTCCTTTTGGATGGTCAGGTCTCTTGATTGGTTTTAAACTACTGGAGATTCCTATAATCATGACTATTATATATTATTATTCCTAATAATAACTATTATTTTATTCCATTAAAAAGTCTTTTTTCTTTGGCTTTTACCTGATCTGCTTCATACCTTGTTGATAGCTGCACGCTTCTTTGTCATCAAGGCGCCTAGTAGTTGTCAGCATTAGAGATTATAATGATATTAATTTCACTCAGTTGTGTTTATGTGCTGGGAACTCTGTGAAATACCCTTATGTGTGTGTGTGTGTGTGTGTGTGTGTGTGTGTGTGTGTGTGTGTGTGTGTGTATGTGTTTGCACATGTCTGTGTGTGATGTAATTGTTGTATACCGGTATCAGTTAATTATCTTAGACTTGATTGGTGTGATGTTGATTTACACGTAATCCATGCCTCTGTGCAGATTTTAATTTAGTTTGTGGCAGTAAACGGTAAAACTGTAAAGAGTGTCATCTGAGTGTAATATAAAGTTCTAGAACTGAAATTTCCCATTTTTAAGGCAAAGTTTCAGAATTCTGTTCACAAATATTATGTCATGCAACAGTTTGACCTAGTGATATTTTCCTGATGGGGGCACCAATTGTATAACAGTATTACTGATCTAGGTTTGTGCTGTATTTTACTAGGTCCTCTCGGTGACATGATAGCATAGTAAGTAAATTTTTTTGTATTGATTTAAGGATGACAAGCACTACCTTTACAAAAGTACAGGAGGGAAAAAATGGAAACTGTACTGTCTTTTGAACTTTGAATGAAACTGTTAAGTGCTTTGGTGCACAATGGTGAATTATATATACATGTAATATTGATCTGTATGTGGCCTTGGTTGTTGGTGCTTTGTAAGCAGAACATTATACAGGGTGGCGCAAAAAACCCAGACTTTATTAAATGCAAACCTAAATGTGACTAGTCTGGTTTTTTTGTGCCACTCTGTACATGGGCTTCTACATTTCTTGGGTCCAGTTATGAGGGTTTTCATATGGTGTCGAGACTTGTTTTGTATAGGAAATGAATGTTAGAAAAATGTTGTGTGCTCTTTCATTTCTTTATCATTTCTACGCGTTAGGATTGGGTAAAATACGCTTCAGAGTACACAGAGGCCTGTATTTTTTGTTCTGTTTTGAGGTTTAATGGTGTATGACAAGAACTTTAAGGCTCTTGAACCAGTTATACCGTAGATCTCCAGTTGTTGCATCACTAAGGCTAGTTATTGAGAGTGCGGCAGTTTTAAAATGATGATAAGAATAGACTAAATCTCATTTCTTTATCTTATGTGAATGTGGTGCTGTGAATCTTGGAGACAACTAGAGTCCTTAACCCCTTTACCGTGCATTTAACTGTAACTCAATGTAAAATGGACGGATATATTCGGGGTCCCCGGTAAAGGGGTTAAAGAGTGTTTGATGCCTTGAAGCAATGTCATGTTGTCATTGAATTTTGAAATATTGCATTAATGGTAAATTTTAATGTAATAAAGAATTTGATCTGTCTCTGTGTGGGTGAACATAGCTTTAATGTTGGGTGTGTATGTATTATGTTCATGTGTGTGTGTGTGTGTGTGTTTCTATGTGTGTGCACAATTATTAGGCTTGTTATGTCGTAGATGTGTGATGTCTGTGCAGATTCAGGTGATCAGAATTTCTTTGCTATGAATGACGTAGGTGTCATGCACGATGCACCGTATAGCAATTGTCTACCTGTATTTGCTGTGGCAGATCAATTCTGAGTCATGTCAGCTACTTGGCACACACTTCAGAGTTGAAATGTTTCATGTGCGTCCTGCAATTGTTTTGTTTTTAAATGGGAATTTAATGGTTTTTGTAATCTTAGATGTACATAGGATATGCAAAGCATTTGTACCATCTGGACATTTGTCTTGGCCTTCTATTAATGTGTCTGCGTGCGCATCGTAGGTTTCAGTAAGGAAAATCTATTTCACTTCTTTCCTTTTCATTTCCTTTTTGTTTGTGCTTAGGCCTGCAGTTGGTATTCGCCAGTGAGATTACCTGATTGATTGGATTACAATCCCAGTGTTCTTAATAATCGATGGCTTAGAACATGAATTTAGATGTCTAAATAAAAATCAGAATATCACATAATCCTATATGAGACTTGTATTTGGGGCAGCTACATGCCTATCATCATGGAGTGGAAACTAGGGTGATCTTTATAACGTGTCATGGCTTGCTGTGCTCTGGCTCTTGTAGAAGTGATAGATCAATGATGAAAGTGCTGGATAATTGGCTATAATAAATACCTGCACATATATACATATAATACATATACACATATGTTCAGACACATGTATGCAACACCCACTTCGTAATTGGAACACATGACTGAAAAAACTTTTATGCTTTTTTGCAAGTGCATTATTTATCACAGTGCTGTATATATTGAGTTAGAATTAGACCCAACACCCTTCTACTCTAATAGTATGTTCAGTAGGCATCTTAATGCTTACATACTTATTTCCACAGATCTATCTGTACTTGCAATTTGCCTCACTTTGCTGAATTGTGTGGCATTTTGAGTGATACTGTGTTTTGAAATTTTGAAATTGTGGCATTAGTTATGCAATACAGATTGGCAAGTATGCATTGTATCAGTGCCAGTTTGTATTACGGTACTCACAAAGACTGAATTGGTGCCCGCTGGTATAAACAGCAAAATAGCATGATGGCTTTGATGGAAAGAGTGCATTATTTGCTAACTGCCTAAAGTCAAGACCATTTATTGTGTTTCAAAGTGCTAAAGTGCAGTTCAAATTTATCCAAAGACTGCATACTTGTCATCAAGCAAATAAGTAGTATTAAGTACTGCTACTAGTTGTATTTGCAGTCCACTGCTTCTGAGGGTTTTTGTAATGGCTCAAATGTAGATTGTAGGCGAGATTGAAGAGGTGTTCTATTAGGAACTCAGGATGCTATATATGAGAAACTGTGTAGCATTAAGATGATGTATATTATAAGAAACATTGATCCTTATAATGTTTTAAGCCTGCTTAAGTCCAAATGCGTTGCAGCGAATGGATATCTTTGCTTACCAAAGGCTTGGTTTTCTGGTCTTGTCCCAGTTATGTAGGACTAGGCGGTGTACATGTACCTTTATTTCCTGGTTTCTATTGTCAGTTCTTGAAAGAATTTTCAAGAGTGCATTTTAAAACACGAATCAGTGTGAATAAGCGATACCTGATGCTGGGCAGGCAAAATTGTGTTTCCAGCTTAGCTTAGACGTGTTATTTTGTGATAAGATTATCCTGATAACTTTTGTTTGTTAATTTTTTTTTTGGAGAAATTGTGGACACTCTGGGGCTGAAAATTATTTACATTTTGTCAAGCCTCTTTGTTGCACGTACAAAGTCTGACGATGGCAAGGGTTACATTTTAAAACAAATTTGTTTGGAAAGTCTTGGATTATGTATTTAATAATCATGATGCATTCACTCATGATCTTCATTTTGGGATTTCATTGTATTTAATTTTAAGTATCTGCTCTTGTAGGCTGGGATGTTGAGAAAGGCGACCCCACCGGCATCCAGCCGGAGGTGCTCGTGTCGCTGACAGCACCGAAAATTTGTGCAAAGTTTTTTGCTGGCAAGCGTCACTTTCTCGGGGGTCGATTTGTCCCTCCCGAGCTGGCTGCGAAATACGATCTTAATCTGCCTCCGTATCCGGGCACCGAGCCGATTCTGGAACTGCCGCTCCATAAAACGAAGGAAGACTGTCCAACACAGGACAGTTGCAATTCTAGAAAAAGTGCAGGACTCTAAGAGTTGAGAAAATTGAATTGATCTTGCATTTGTAGTCGTTTAATAAGTTTCTGTGACCAAATTAGTGCTTTGTGTGTTGCTTAGAATTATCAGTTAAATGTGAAAGTGGACTGCTTTGCTCCTACATTTGTCCATGGATTTTTAACTGTAGACTATTATGTACTACAAAAAGACAAGAATCAGTCATAATGATTTCTACTGAAGTTGAAAGTGAACTATTGTACAGTCAAAATTCCGTTATATCAGTCCATTGAGCTTCGATATAATGGGGTTCTACTGTAGTTGTGAAAGAAACTGACATTGGCAATAGCTTATGATTGATTGCTTGATGAAACGACAGTAACCACAATAGCAAACAAAGGCTGTCTAAAATTGCAGCCATGCAATTGTGAACTCCTGTTATTAGTACTGATAATGTTGTGATAATCTTGAATGAGTGGCAATAACAGTCTGTTTATTCATTAAAGATGTGATAAAATTACACCAAATTCTCTTGATTGCAATTAATTTTTATGGATGCTACACGTTTTAGTTCAGCCTGTATGCTTCTGTTCACTCACATGAGTTGTAACTCAAAATTATATAATAATAATAATAATAATAATAATAATAATAATAATAGTAATAATAACAATAATAATAATATGCATCAGTTATAACTTATAAGTTCAAATACAGAAATATATCAGTTAATTATGTTTCAAACCAGACTGCAAAAGATTAGGTCAATCCCAGAGATGACAGTCAGTTGGAAACAGCAGGACTGACTATGGTTGAAGAGCTTTGTTTTTAACAGTAAAATAGCAGACAAATGGATGCATTGCTTCATTATTATGAAGGAAAGATGAAAATGTTTGGAGCAAATTCCTCACTTAAACTGCTTCATGTTAAGCTTATGAGTTAATTTTAAAAGAGTGTTCAAGAATACCGTATTAAATTGATGAGTTCATTGTGTGAAACCGGTTTTCGAACTTAGTAACCCCAGCTCAATTGTACATAGCTGAATTCTCTTATAAATTAGGATCCTTGTTATAAATTGCCCCCTGTAAAGTGGGGCTTATTAAAAGACTTTGGCCTTCTCTATGTGTATTGCACTATATAAATTGTCATCATAATAATAATAATTTATTTCACAGACCGATAATTTACTGCTTATCGAAATCCTGAGACCTGGTGAATTTTTAAAAAATCAGGCATGTTTGTAGAAATATTTATTCACAGACACAGATAACTTAAGATAAATAACACCGGTCTTGAGTAATAATTACACATTCTGTTATTATGCAATTGACAAAATGAAGTGGTGTCTTAGAGAACCGAAGTGTAAAAGAGTGTTGACAATCTTAACAATATCACGTATTGTATTCAATACAAGCATTTCACGAATACAGTCAATTGTTACTTTATCATAAACTTCAAAGATTTTGCACACAGTTTGCTGCATAAATCCAAATTGTTCGGACAATTGGCTTCAGTAACATTATCATATAAAAACACAAAAAGGATTTTGCTTTGCCTGCCTGTTTTTAGCAAATTTGAACTGATGGTATTGACAATAATTATTATAACTTATTACAATTAACTGGCTGTGGCGGCTCTAGGATTTGGCAAGTGGGGGGGGCCGTTGGGGTGGCAACTTCTAATCATGGGGGGGCAACCATTTGTTGTTTAATGTATGTATCATTAAGTATAGGGTCCCAACTGGGGGGGGGGCCACTGGGGGGGCAGGCTCTCAATAGGGGGGGGGCACGGGCCACCCCTGGCCACCCCCGGTGGAGCCGCCACTGTTAACTGGTTATAATCAGTTACATTATTAAGTCATAATCCTACACAGTTTTGTAAGCTTATCTACAGGAAGCAGCATCCATATAACTGATTCTACCCACTAGACTAGAGTGACTGGACTTTCCAAAACTAATTGTTACGGGGTAAAAGAGCCTGTCTGTTAGGTTTGGTCCAAGCCATTACTCTGTTCCTAGGGCAGCTGACTTAGCAGCTGCGTTCACTGCCTATGCCTGAACTTTTTGCAGCCTTTATATGTCAGCTGTGCCTACCGGGTATGTCTCCTGCAGCAGTTGGTTTGGGGGAGAGGACATGTCGGTGGCTGGGTGGGTGGGGAGGGATGTGCGGAGTGCATAACATTATTGACTAACAGCTCCTACGAATAACAAGCTGCTGCTGTGCGAATAGATTTGTACGGATTAGATTGCTTGCGTTTGAATTGCAGCGCATTTCTGGATTTGGAGTTTGTTGAAGGTTCCCCCCCACTGATTTCTGGATTTGGATGGACATTTGACACTTTAAGGGTAAGTAGATGCAGTTGCAACGATCGTGCTAAAAGGTTTCCTGTGGACAAGATAACGACACGAATAATTATGCAGGTATAATAAACCTGTGCAACTGTAAAGTTTCAAACTGCACCACTACCTGTAGTACTGCAGCGGTTATCGGTACATTAAACTAAACTAGGTATTCTGCAAGACCATAACAGTATAATAAAACTAGCCTTACGCTGTGGAGCAGAGGGAAAGAAGTGGTTGACCCACTATCTCAGCGATTCTTGTTTATGTATAGAGCTCCCCGGGTAGATGTTTATGTATAGAGCTCTCTGGTTAGACTTGGGCTGAGAGTGTGGCAAGAAGCATCGTCTTGGACTGCTGTCGATTTAGATTTGAGTTTGTTGAAGGCCCCCCCCCACTGATATAATACGGTAGCTGCAGGGATGCAGTCCTTATCATTCACAGATGCAGCAAGACTTTTGAACAATGACCCAACTGTTTGCTTTGGGGATTAATAGACTCAGCATTGATAATTACCCACAGCCTGCAAGTAAAATCTTTAATAATAATAATAATAATAATAATAATAATAATAATAATAATAATAATAATAATAATAATAATAATAATAATAATAATAATAATAATGTGATTTAAAGTGGTTTAGCAGGCTAAGTAAGCCTTGAGCCTGTGCAGGACATTTTATGGAAAGAAGAATATTGGTAAGAAAAAGCAAAAGAGAAACAGAAAAGAGAGTCCTAATCAAATATTAGTGCATTATTTTGTTCTTCCTCTATTTATTATTAACTTCACTGATCTAATAGCAACATCTCATTAGCTTCAATATTGCTTAAACCTCAAAGTCATATCAGTCTATGTTTTTCTTTCTGTCATGGAGATTGTACTTGTGTGTTCTAAGCGTTTAATATAAGCTATTAGTGTCTAACAATAATCATATGGCCGTTGCATTGGCAACTGCATATCGAGCATTCTGCCATTAGCTAATGCCAAATATGAATATGGGAAGTCATAGGAGTGCACCTTTGTTTATCCAGTGAAGGAGTCTACAGATATGTGGTTCCTTTCATGTTAACATAATAGGGTTTTTGGGGTCTTTTTGATTGAGCATTAGAGACTGGAGTTGTTGGAGTCTATTATATATATGACATGGTCCAATAGGTACACACCAGCTTAGCTGCATTTTTTTCTAATAGATTGTCCCGTTCAGCTAAGACAAACTGGTTCGCTTTGCCAATCTGAGGTAATTGGCTATTACATTATGGTAATACTGTACTAGCAAGAATTGCCAATTTTCGGTTATATTAAGCATTTTGATTAGTCCGTTTGCTCAGAGGCGTAGCGAGGGTATCCGGCGCCCTGGGGCAAGGTGTACTGTTGGCGCCCTTAGCTCCTGACGAGCAAAAACAATGTCATCACATGCGTTCATTCATTCGGCACCCTTCAACTCTCTACGGCACCCCTCTCCCTATGCTCCTGACAAGCGCAAAAAAAGGTTGCAATTGCTTCTTGTTTTATTGTTTATCCAAAAACCCAATTTTGGCGCCTCCTCACCTCGGCACCAGGGGGCATATGCCCCCCTGCCCCCTCGCTGTACCTCTTGTTTGCTTGGTTTCTGCAAACAGTTCGGTTGGTTTTTCAGTCATTGAATCCTGTTTGAGATTCCGTCCGCTGAGTGCAGTATTTTGTTTCGCTTGTTCTTTAGTGCTGGATACAAATGTGAGATGACTTAAAAACCTATGTATTTGCTTGAATTCCTGATAACTGTTTTAAACATCTTCTGGTGTCTGCTGATCATACTACTGTAACATCTGGTCTGGTTCATTTCAAGTCTGCTCAAATGGGAAACTGCTGTGGAGGCGAGGAGTCAGATCGGGACGTAAGCTTCAGTTCACGTTTTTCACTAATTTGCTCAAGTAAAGATTTAGTGCACTGTTATTTTGCATCATCTAACAATTATTTCTGAACTTTAACCTTGACTTGTTGTTATTCACAATTTTCAACTCTGCAGCGACAACCTGACTCTGCCAGTCTTGGCAACTGCTTAATGCAAATAAACCTGAACCAGGACAGTTACCGGTACTTACGGGCTCTCCATTAATTATGTCAACAATTTAGGAGGGAGGGGTTTGAAAAAGTTTGACAGTTGTTGACAGGTGGGAGGGGGGTCAAGAGAAGTTGATGTCAATAATTTCACTTTTTACAAATAATCAAAAAATAGGAAATTTCATGGAATACTACTTATTACAATGGAAAAAAGCATGGAAAAAAGGTCATCACCACCACATTTTGACACTCGATGAGCAAAACAGGGAAAAATGGTCATCGGTGCAAAAAATAATAACCTTGTTATTGGTACCTGCCTTTGATCTTGGGAGGGGGGTCAAAAGTTTTTGACGTAATTATGGCGGGGCTAATTGAAAGTTGACAGTTGTTGACAAGGGAGAGGGGGTCAAAAATTGGCCAAAAATTGTTGACATAATTAATGGACAGCCCCTTATATGAGTTTAACTGTCAGCATAAAGGTTAAACCAGTAGGTTATTTAATTAGACAATTATTTGGATAGGCCTAAATTATTAATTACTGGACATCAGTTTACCTCTTATAATTTTACAGCTAAGTCAGCATTATCATTCAAAACTTCAATAGTCTTCAATTTGGTCTTCTGGTGACCTGATCCAACTTCTCTTCATTATTATTATTATTATTATTATTATTATTATTATTATTATTATTATTATTATTATTATTATTATTATTATTATTATTATTATTATTATTATTATTAGTATTATTAGTATTATTAGTATTATTAGTATTAGTATTATCATCATCATCATCATCACCATCATCATCATCATCATCATCATCATCATAATCTGGAATATGGATAGCAACCCACATAAAATTTTTATAAAATCCATATTCAAAAATCATCTAGAAAATGGTGGTTCAGTGGTTCTCACACAGGACAGACCCTACTGAACCACTCTAAACCCTATTTATTTATTTATTTATTTATTATTATTATTATTATTATTATTATTATTAATTTTCAATTATCCAATCGAGCAAGCAATCAATCAGTCAGTCGACTTCTATGACTTTACTACCATAATGCCTGGAGCATTCACTTAAATCTTGTAAAAACTTTGAAATAGGCAGAAGCCAATTATATTTGTAGTTGCTCCATTTTCATCTCTTGTGTTTTTCACCTGCTGTTTGCTATCACCTTTCGCAAACAAGAAGCATTGCTGGTTTTCTTTGAAGCAAAAAGTTCTGCTGCCTATGGTGGAAATAGAGAAATGCATATAGTGCATGTGGTGAAATAAGTGCATGTGGTGAAAATTACAATCATTTCTTATGGCATATTCTTCTTTGAATCATCATCATCATCATCATCATCATCATCATCATCATCATCATCATCATCATCATCATCATCATCGTAGTCATAGTCATCATCATCATCATCATCATCATCATCATCATCATCATCATCACACTCCATAGTCCATAAGGACCCTCCGAGCCAACTGTAGAAGTGCTTGTCCATGGCCCTTTCCTTTCTTTGGCCATGTATATCGCATTTTGGGTGTCAAGTCCAGTCCATTCAAGAATATCATCATCCATCTTCTCTTTGGTCTTCTTTCTTTTTCTTTGTATGCTAAATGTGAAATAAATCACCTGTGACGTTAAGTCACCTGATGAAGCTGATCATATCAAGGTTTAGTTTGAACTGTAAGTTGTCAAAAGGCGACTGTCAACATGATTAAAATAATTAGATCAAAGTTTACTTCATCTGCCTTGAGTGAAGTTTTTCCTGGAGTTTTTCTGATAAGTTATGTGGTTTCAGTTGAATCTAGAGTATCTTTGACAATGCCTTAAGGGTTTATTCAAGTCATTACAGTCATTAACGACCATTGCCACCTGTATTTTCATAATGCAGATTTCTGTCTTCTGTCCATCATTGTAATAATTGCTTTCCTGTCTGAGTGAAGTGCAGTGTACAATGATTTAGACCAGTTTCAAATTTATGAATACAATGCTTCTGTGATGATCTGTGCATTTAAAAAAAACTGATTTCATAAACATGTTTTTAAAATAAAATCGATGCAATTTTTTTATCCTGCTGAACTTAAGAATTTAAGTGGACATGGCCAGTTGCTTGGGCCAGTTCTGAAAATGCTTGGCACTTTTTTTAAAGCATTAAGTCTGCCAAATATTTAAATGTGTTGATATCGGTTGTTCAAATAGAAGTTGGATGGTTCTAAAAGCAGCCGAAATCCTTTGTCAGCACGTAAAAACATCTGCTGCACCGATGTTATCTTTCTGCTGCTGTTTCTTTGCTTCTGGGGCCTACTGGTAAGTTTCTTTGTATCTGTGTGCCTGAAGTTTATAGTTCCTATAGTAGTATCCAGAACAATCTCTATGGTCTGATCTATGCCCACCAGCTAGAAATCTGCTTCTGCCATTGGCGTCTATTAATAGACGACGATGGTTTCTATGGTTTCTGCCCACCAGTGGGCGGAGCAACCGGGTTTTGTTGGTAAACACTGGATACCCCTATACAGGACTTGTTTTAGCATTACTATCATCGATACTTTAGCCAGCATTACTTAGTAGTTTCTAAAATTAAATTCAGCAATAGCAGTGGAGTCGTGATTTGGATTAAAGGCACTTTTATTATTATTATTTTAAAATATTTTAAGTGTTGGTGTTGTGTGTTTTATGATGTATTTATGAGAGAAGTTATTTATTTGAAATCTAGAAAATAATTTCCTTTAAGTGTTTTTGTGTTGTAAGAATTTTTCATACATTAATGACATTAATGCTTGCTTGCATCTTCTTAGGGCTTCATTGCAGTCCACTCGATAATAAATGGCGATGCTAAGCGACTTTTTTACGGATACGACAGCTTTGGCAACACTTGTAACCAACAGTACAACCGGCCAATTGAGAATCTGTCTTTGAGTGGAATGAACACACTGGGCAAACCGTAAGTCATCTGGTGAAGATGATGATGGTGACAATGGCTAGGATGCTAGTAATGATAGCGATGATGATGATGACTAGGATGCTAGTAATGATAGCGATGATGATGATGATGGTGGTGGTGGTGGTGACGGTGGCGGCGGCGGTGATGATGGTGATGATGACGACGACGACGACGATGATGATGATGATGATGATGATGATGATGATGATGATGATGCTGGTCTATTTCTTTTACATACTCCCTGATGTCGTGGAGGCTCCAGCATTTAAAGTTGATGGACTCAAGTTTTTATTTGTTATAGCGCAGACATTGTCAGAAGTTTTTAAGATTAGTGCAAGGTGTGTGATTAGACTCACATTTTGAATGTAGCATCGTTTTTTATGCTGCTGTATCTCTGTGATGGAAAGTTCACTTGAATTTAATATTACCAAATGACAGAGCTACAGACTATAATTTATAAAGTGGCACTCGGATAGGTCTGACCAGTGATGGAGATGGTTGGTAATGCATGGGCAGAAATCTCCTTTTCATTTTCAAATAACTTGTTCAATTGTTTTCATGGCTTTCAGCCTTTCAGCCTTTCACAAACATTGGACATGATGTTGGTTCAGAATTCATAGGACAGTCAATCAATCTATCTATCTATCTATCTATCTATCTATCTATCTATCTATCTATCTATCTGTCTGTCTGTCTGTCTGTCTATCTGTCTATCTATGTATCTATCTATCTATTTATCTATCTATCTATCATAAAATCGTCTTTAGCACCATTATATTAATGCATATAGCATCATTCGATGGTCGCCTGTATAGTCAAAAGTTATATCCGTGATAGTGTTTGTGGTTAAAAATCCATAAAAGGCCAGTCCACGAGTGCATGGTTCAGCCAAGGGGAGGAAGTGTGCAGTCATAACTCTTGTGGCTAAAACTCCGTTTCCTTTTGTCAAATAATTGCGGTGCATTATTAGTCAGTGTGCTGAGAGATGAACCAGAGCTGTGCATTAGGCCTGAACATGAAAGTGCGGCATGGTAATTTACGAGGCAGAGAACAATGTCAACTGACTTATGTCATTTTAATTGGCTAAATTAAATATTAAATTTCAAAAGTATTGGTTACAAATATTATTCTGTTTATTGTTTTAGAAATGTGTTCTTCATGAGCGTCTCCAATCCGCTCGAGTCGATGCAGGTTTGTGTAAGTAGATGTCCGAACGAAAGCCTGAGAGATATTGAAGACGTGAAGCGATTCACGCAAAAGACCAACATTAGTCTTTGCCGATACGACGTGGATGTGGGAACGGCTACAAAGGATATGTTTACTAAAACTGGACCATGTCCCGAAGTCAAAGTCTATAATAGGTATGATCGATAATGTTGATATTAATTAACCCTTTACCGGCCAGTTATTTGTAATGTAATGTAAAATGGATGCATATGTGCGTCACGGCCGGGAAAAGGGTTAACAATGCAGTTTTATTTTCATTTGTATTATACATGAAGACGTCAACTGGTGGTACTACAAATCCACGAGAAAAATATTAGATAGATGGCAGAAGCATCACACAGAGTGGGAAATAGTGAGACATGCTATGAGGAAAAGCAGAAAGGGGATCTGTAAATGCAAAGTGAACTGGAGTGTCTTGCAGGCCAAGGAATAGATTTCAGATCTTTTGGGCTAGCAGCAGAAAATGCTTTAGTATTATGGTAATTGGTCTAAGTCTAGGTATTAGTATTGATGTTTGGCAACTACCGTATGCATTTTCAAACTGTAATGTAGAGTTCAAGATTAATGCTTTTCAATAGATGCTAAACTTTCCCTGGGGTTAGTATGAAATAATCGAGGTTAGCTTTGAATCTGAAGCACTGTGATCATGGGTTATAAACACCAAATGTCAGTGTTGCCTCCTCTATTTTATAAAACAGCATTGAATAATTATGTTTGAGTCAGTTGACAACTGAACATTTTTCAGCATTTGATGATTCAGAAGAAATGAAGAACAGCAGCATTCATCTGATTATTGAATTCTCGAATTTACAATAAAAGCAAAATGTTGATAATTTATGAGCAGACCATAAGAAATTTAACAGCAAGAAACGTTTGTCTTTGAAGAATCCCTCGATTGCACTTTTTGCACTTTTGTTTTTTCCATGTTTTGAATATCATTCAGTGAACAAACTTTTGTGATCTTTCATAAATTCTTCAAGCAGTTTAAAACTTGTTTGAATAACGTTTATAATTTTTTGTTCAACCAAATAGCAGAAATCTTAATTTAAAGATGGTTTTCTAGTGCAGGGGTGAAACCAGGAATCCCTTTTGGGGGGGCACTTTATGTTTCATTACCCATTCTGCCTTGTCTTGCCCCAACCCATTCCTTCCATATCGATTTATGGATGCTGTTAGAATTTTTGAAAGGTATGAGATGACACTCATTTATTTGTGTTTTTATAACTTTTTGTGTTTCCATGATGATAAATTAGCAAAACAAAATTTTTGGATGGTTTTGGGGGCATGTGCCCGCTCTGCCCCTCATATATGCCCCCATATTCTGGTACAGTTAAGTAAATTTAAAACGAAGATAAACCTCATCTCCTTTAATTACCTGTCAGAATTTTAAAAAATTTGAGACTATAAATTACCTGAGTAATTTATTTAGTTAACTGCAGTTGTTGATAATTAAGGGTATTGAATAACTTTGATCCCGTTCTCTGTTTCAGTTTTTCTTTGCTTTACCGCTGTGTTCCATATCCAGATAAAGAGGACCTTAACAAGAGTCAGGCAATTATAAAGAAATTTGTTGAAGTTTTTGAATTAGACGATCTGTTTCGGAAAGTTCTTAATGATGTTTACGTCTGCTGGAGAGAAATGTTGGCTCTTTGTGGAATCGCAGTTAGTAAGTGAGATTAAAACGACAAGTTTAGTAAAGAGTAGAGCTGTAAAACTAATGCATTAACTAACAATTTAAAGAATTAATAGCTATTAAAAAATTAATGCCGATTATGATGACGACGACGACGGTGATGATGATGATGATGATGATGATGATGATGATGATGACGATGATGATGATCATGTTAGCATCATTACTCTTGTAAAATTAATGCATTAACTAACAATTTAAGGAATTAATAGCTATTAAAAAATTAATGCCAATTATGATGATGATGATGATGACGACGACGGTGATGATGATGACGATGATGATGACGATGATGATGATCATGTTAGCATCATTGCTCTTTTAAGATTATTATTAACTGGTTAAGTGAAATGTCTCAATTGTTTTTTTTTAGTCATCGCATTTCTGGTTGTTCTTGTAATGAGATTCTTGGCGTCAATTGTGGTATGGCTGATTGTCATTCTTGCCATCATTGGTAGCCTTGGTATGATCCTTTTATTATCATGTCTACTCACATATGGCATGTCATAAATGGCGGTGCATGCCATAATTAATCTCAACAATTTCCTCTTAATATTATCACAATGATGCAGGAATTTCTAATGTCCTAAACCCAGCATAACGTAATTTCTGATTAATAAATTTGCCCGAACTGAGTTGAGAGTATTATTGATCACTTCATATGATATAATTAATTATCATCATCAGCAGCAGCAGAGTCATTGTTGTGGTGCATGATGGGAATTTGTCCCTTAGAGATTTAAGTAATGGGCATTGTCCTCAAAATTTTGTTTACTGACCTTTGGTAAACACCGTGTGAGGCAGCGATGTGTGCGAAAACAGTTTCCGTATAAATTGGAATATGTGATTGCTCAATCCAGGGCTTTTTTGTGTCAGAATGAGGTGAAACGGCGTTCTGGAAAATCTGAGGACTGTTTTTTTTGCAACATTAAATTCATAAATAGAAAAATTTAGAAGTATATCTATTTTCCGTATCATTTTTTGAATTTCTGATTACACATGTGACAGCATGTTAATTAAAGATACATTATAATGTACACTGTTGTATTGATTATAGTAACTGTACAGCCGCTATGTCAGGTTGACAATTGACTTTCGACTATTGCGTTCCAGAAAATTTTTTTTACAAAAGAAGCCCTGGCTTAATCAATCAATCAATCAATCACTCAATCAGCAAACTTCTATGGTGCCACTATCATAATGCTCTTTGATCAGCCAATGGTGCACCAATCCAATCTGAATTAGAACCAGGTCAAGTTGGAAAGGTCAGTCAGATCGCTAGCAACCCAGTCCTTCTGTTTTCACCCCCATACTAGCAACTCAATTGTCAATGTCTTAACACTATGTTGCACATAGTGCTGTTTTCCTTCACCTTACAGCCATTATTTGCTATCTAGTAGCAATGAAAGTTTAGTAAATTCATAATTTATAATTATTTTCATCATAATTGTCATAAAAGAAAGTCAAAGTTCTTTCCGAGCCTCATGGACTCGTGTGGCGGCACTGCTATCCGCTGCTGTAGCCCTCAACCAGGCGTGCAATATCATGGATACGGGGCTAGTGCATTGCATAGCGTACCTGTTCGACTTATTGCAGCTTTTTACCACTGTTCCTCATTTTACCAGCACCCTCTAGCGAGTAAGGTTGGGTCGACCTTGGGGTTCCTGCGGGACTCGAATCTGTGACCTTCTGCTCTATCGTCCAACACTGTTACCACTGTGCTAGCTTCCTGCTCCATAATTGTTATAGTAACATTAAAATAAACTCTATGTGGAAAGGAAAGTACAAGAGTTTTGTTAAACATAACTTATCAGTTAGTTTGCTTTTCTTATGCAGTAGTTTAGATTATATAAAAAATTGTATCTGAAAAAGACGCGCCAATACCTGAAATTACAGTATTAGTATAAAATAACAAGGTTATGAGTTGATTGCTTATATGTGATTAGTAACCCTAAATTTATAAATCAGTTGATCTGTCCACTAGCTTGAAATTAGTTCATGTCACTGTCATTAATTGTACTTTGGTCCCATTTTGCTGTGAATTCAGAGATGATTGTTATAGAGAGGTTTGTGTAATTAAAATTGACGTTTCTATCATTGCATTTCCAGTTGGATCGGGATTCCTCTGGTGGACTTGGTTCAGGCTTCCGTCCGAAGGTAATCAAGTCGAACGCAGTCATATCCCAATCATAAATGTCGACGTGAAGAACAAAACAACTTTTCTCGTCTTTTCCATTACCGCCACAGTTCTTACGGTAATCTATTATATATATTTCCAAAGTCTTTTATATGCAAGTATCGTGTTCAGCCTATGGTATCACATTGGCTAATTCTGTGCAGAGTCGGCTTTACTGTGGTCTTTGTAACTCTTCAGGCCATTATCATCAAAGCACTATATAAATTGAGGGATTTTTTGCTCGGGCATGCTCATCAAATACAGAATTTTAGCAAATTTACTTCATATATGCATGTTTTTAATGAAGTTTTTAAGGATTTATTTTTATGAGATCGTGAAACACAATATGGCCGTTATTATGAATATATTCGTGATTTTCTTTTGGCAAGAATTTTGCTGTAAAGTTTTCTTTAGTTCATTGCTAATAGCTAGTTAGTCATTGCATTTCTGTTGGAATTCTTTTAAATTTGTTTGTGATAATTGTTTCAGGCTATTTTGCTTCTGATTCTTTTGGTGATGAGAAAGAGAATTGCGTTGGTCGTGGCTTTGTTTCACGAGGCGGGCAAATGTCTCGTGGCTATTCCACTCCTTCTGATTCAGCCTCTGTGGACGTTCGTCGCCCTGTTCATATTTCTTGTCTACTGGGTCTGGATTCTGGCCTACATTGCTACACTCGGTACGTGAGATAGAAGTTACCCGTAGTGTCTCTAATGCAACACAGGTTGATCATCAGATGCTACAGGTGTTTTACTTACTTACATGTATCAAAAAATAGCAGTATTGCTGTCCATGGAGATTGATTCCAATGGAAGGTACATATTGGTTACAGATCAATACTTACAAGTGACACCTGTCAAAACGCCCTTGACTTTGACCTTTGTTGTGCCATGGTGCTATATAAATTGTCTTAATAATAATAATAATAATAATAATAATAATAATAATAATAATAATAATAAATACTTGAGAGTTGGACATGAACTATGAAGTAAATTTCCCTGTCTTTTAGTTTTGGAAGTCTTTGTGTCTTTAGTTCATATTCGCTCCACACACACACACACACACACACACACACACACACACACACACACACACACACACACACACACACACACACACACACACACACACACACACATATATATATATAGAGAGAGAGAGAGACAGACAGACAGACAAACAGAGACAGAGACAGAGAGCCCGATATACATGATACATAAACTGCAAGACCTGCTCATATACTTTGAAAGTCGCATAAGATTAATTTTCAATAATAATAATATAATATAATATAACAAGGTTTAAAGTGGTTCAGTAGGGACTGCCCTGTGTGAGAACCACTGTAATGGTTGGTTCATTGCAGGAACTCCTGCTGCGAGCAGGAAATTTGGGTTCGACAGCGTGGAGTACAAGTTGGATGCTTTTCCGAAACAGTTTTGGTGGATACACGTGATAGGTCTGATATGGACGTCAGAATTTATACTTGCCTGCCAGCAGTTTGTGATTGCCAGTGCAGTAGCAAATTGGTACTTTTGTCAGTAAGTACATTTTGCTGCTAGAAATTGCCACGACTTTATTGTGCATATGAATATCTGATTGTTGATGAATTTTGATGGTCAAGTATTTGCAGGTTGCTTATCGGTTGAAATAATGAAATCTTTTATTGATACCTTGTTCAAAACTAATAATTATCATGACTCGTAAAGTGCACGACCGACATCTGCGCGCCAACATTTGCGCGCCAACATTTGCGCGATGTTCATTGAGATAATACGCACTTTTGTCGGCGCGCATTTGTCGATTTTATGTTAGCGCATTTGTTGCCGCACAAATGTCGATCGCGCAAATGTCGGGGCGCAAATGTCGGGCACGCAAATGTCGGGGTACCATAATTATTTATTAGTTAATGTTGTTTTTTTAGTGATAAGAAGAGACTGAGTTGTCCTCTGGGAGGAGCTGTGAACACTCTTATACTTCACCACTTGGGATCAATTTCCCTTGGATCGTTCATCATAACACTCGTTAAAATCCCTCGTTACATTTTGATGTACATTCAGGAAAAGTTAGTATGTGTGTGTGTGACCATATTAATATGATTGAATAGTTTTGCTTTCCTTAGCTACTGATTCAATACTAATATTAAAGAATTGCCTCTTTCGATATATTAGCTTCTACAATCATAGCAGTGGCATACTTTTGCTATATTATTTTATGATTAATATTATTTTAATTATTATCTTGTCATTGGTGAATACTACTACTACTACTACTACTACTACTACTACTACTACTACTACTACTACTACTACTACTACTACTACTACTACTACTACTACTACTACTACTAATAATAATAATAATAATAGGATCTGCCTTGTATAATAATAATAATAATAATAATAATAATAATAATAATAATAATAATAATAATAATAAATAATAATAATAGTAATAATAATAATAATAATAATAATAATAATAATAATAATAATAATAATAATAATAATAATAATAATAATAATAATAATAATAATAATAATAATAATAATATAGAGCCTCAGTTAAATCCAATATCATTTAGGTAATTACTCAAAAGCAGCCAGAGACTTTGACCAGTTTCTGCTGTATTAAATACACCTTGACAGGTTGCTACATTATAATTAATGACTTTATTTGAACTAATGATTCTCTATGAAATAGGATCAAATGTTATGAACTTGATGGTTGTGATGTAATGTAATGTAGCATTTGTATAGCGGCTCTTATATTTCTACTCAGAGGCACCCAATATTGCCAATGTTTGTAAATTAGATTGATGACAGTAGTTTATGTTGCACCTATAGACATGAACCTCTTCATATTGATGTATTCTGCTTGTTAATGGTAATCGAATTGTTGGAATAGTGTTGGAAAATCTCCAGCAGTTGAGCTGGAGATATATTTTTCAGTCTTTGCTGTTAAATCAAGTGAGTATGAAACGGAATGAAACGGAATGAGGTGTAGTAGAAGAAGCGATGATACTGTTACTTATGTATTAATGTTACCGCTGTGTGATTTCAAGTGATTTGTATGTTTGTCTGGACTCAAGGTGTAAAGCAAGTGATAATGCCTGTGCCAAATGTTGTCTGAAGAGTTGTATATGTTGCCTGTGGTGCCTTGAAAAACTGCTGAAATTTCTTAACCAGAATGCCTACACGATTATCGGTTGGTTTCAGACATATAATTAAGCTGTTGATTGTGGATTGGATTTTAGTATTGCAAGTCAATTAATAAGAATATTGTAACTATAAATGAGGCATAATACTATAAGTGGATGGGAGTTAGTGAACAAGTCAAAAGGTAATCACAGCTCTCTTCAGGTAAATTACACATTCCTTGCTGGCTAACAATCAGTTTTTATTCTAGGCCTTCTCTGGGGGGGGGGAATTCTCCAAAGTTTTAAAATTCCCCCAAAATTTTTAACTGTTGCATGGGGGATGGAAATTTCCCCCTAAGTTTTTGGAGACTCAGACCATGTCCCCCCAAACATTTCAAATCCCCCCCAATGTCAAGGTGGCTAGAATAAACACTGGCTAACAATTAAGATGGCATCAATTATTTAATTGTGTTAATGATGTGCTTCCTGTTAATTTGCAATCTTACCCTGAGTTTACGATTACAATAAGAGAGAATCTGTAGACCTGCCTGCATTCCACACATCTGGTTCATTCTTATATGCTTGCAGTTTGAACACTGAATGTAACAACTATGCGGCATTTGCTTTTCTTGAATGTATGTCTCGCCTTGTTGGATAGCCACTATTTGACGTATTTCTCATTTAGGAAGAATATTTTTAAAGAAACTCATTCAGTTATGAGAGTGCTATTACTTGATAATTCACTTAGCATTAATGACTTTAAGCATCATCATAGTTTCAGTGCTACTGTTGGTTGCCTCAGATCCCTTAGGGCTCATCCATATAGTATGTATGCAAAAAGGCATATTTTCAATCCCCCATTTGCACACCGTACATAGGCAAAATCCCCTAAATTCAACCCCTCTTTCCCTCATTGCTTACGTACTATATGGATGGACCCTTATTACAGCACCTTTGATGGCGCTGTTTGGCTGACAATAAGCAAACACACTGTGTCCATATCTTGAGTCAGTGATTGACTGACCTATGTTACTGTAGGGTGAATATGTCCCAAAGACAGAATTTTTGGAGACGATACAGTTTTTCTTACTAATACGGACTAAAAGTGATCTATATATTGTGTATTGTACAATGTTGCACAATTTAGTAAAATGCAAAGCAGTATGACATAATTTGGAATGATGTTTTTACTCTGAGGAATGACCTCTTTGTATTTGTGTCTGTTTATAGCCATTGAAGGCTCAAATTTTTGTTCTGCTGCACAAAAGGTGAGAAGAAATCATTGTTACTCAAAATTTTGCCACTATCACCATTTTTGCTTTATTTATGTTTTACGTAACACAAGCATCTCCACTAAGCTAGATATTGATACAGAAAACCGATGTTAAGAATGTAATCTAAACTGTAACCTGGCGTCACTGACTCCTTGACTGTAAGTAATGCTGTAGGTCAGTCTTTACGGTTTATTTGTTACATCGTTTATAAATTACAAGTTAAGAAAATTATGCTTGGCTCCAAAGATGTCTATGTAAATGTTAATTTATTGCGATCTCTTTTAGATAAACAAGCCTTTCTCATGGATCTAGAATACAATAGCCAGAAATGGCAGTGAACTGTGTCTTTAATGCAGCTATTTTTCACTGTTTACCAGGCATTTGGTATTCTTACAAGCAATGTCCTGCGTGTGGCAGCCATTAACAGTGTTGGAGTTTTTGTCCTGTTTCTTGGGAAAGTTGGAGTCATGGCTAGTACGTGTGCCATCGCAATAGTCTGGCTCAAGGTATTTGTTTTATTCAAATCCATTCTGGCTTTTAAGTGGATAAATTTGAGAAAAATAAATAAATTTGAGAAAAAGAAAATTAGAGTTTGTCTTTGTGAGGATATTTTGTGTTACCGTTGAACTGCATGATCAGTATTTTCATCTGAAGACGTCGGGATGTCGAGTTGCTCATTAATTGATTAATTATTCATTGAAAGCTCAATAAGATGCTGTGATGTTTGTTATTTCCAGAGTATAGGAACACTTCACTACTTTGCTATTCCGGTCTTCTTTGTCAGTGTCTTCAGCTTTTTAATTGCTCACTGCTTTCTGTCTGTTTACGAGGTGAGATTTCATTTGTTCAATAAATCAGTTCCATTTTGCTCATTCATTTAATGTAATTCCATTGTTGGCATAGACATTGGGTCCGGGTCCGGGTCCCCTTATTCCAGTTAGGACCGGTCGTGAGATTTGCCCAAAACCATCAAGTTATTTTTGGGGGGTGAGGGGGAGTTTGGATAAATGATCTGTCGGAAGAAATGACATGAGTATGTGAAGAACTCATACATGGTGAACTTTTTTGTTTGTTTGAGTTTTTGGCCAAAAATGTCTATGTGTGCCCTCCCCCTATCAAAGAACTCTGGCTATGCCACTGAATTCCATTGCAGTCTTGTAATTCTCTTGTAAGAAATTTTAAGAGAATTAAAGTACCTAAACTGTTCCTTTAGAACATTTAGCTCATTTTTCATGAGAGAGAACAGAAAAGGGGAGAAACGTTCAGAGTTTTCAGGAACACCGGAAAGAAGAGACAGCAGGCCTATTGGCAGTAAATCCTCTGTCATTAACCCCTTAACTGGGCAACTATTTGTAACTCAATGTAAAATGGACGAGCATTACTCGGGGCACCCAGTTAAGGGGTTAAAGCAATTGAAGCTTAGAAAACAGTTCATCCAAATTTTTCATCTTATCTATAGTAACAAGAAAGAAAATAATAGTAATAAGTAATAAAATAATAAAATAAATAAAGTAATATTAATAAAATAATTAAGCAGTTGCTGTTCGTAGATCATTGTCTTCTTCATGCAATGGTTTGTCAACAGTATTGTTCAGATTCTGCTCATGGGCGCCCACAGAAATTTTTTCAGGAGGGGCAAAACATAATGGTCATGGCTATGCCACATAAATTTTTGCAAGAGGGGGCAAAACACATTTTAACACAATGGTCACGGTTAATATTTAGCAAGGTTTTCAAATTTCAATCGGAAATATTAGCATTTTTATTTTCCAGGAGGGGCAAGTGCCCCCTCTTGCCCCAATGTGCGGGCACCCATGATTCTGCTGAAGAAATCAATAATTGTAAATACATGCTATCTATTTGCAATCAATTACATGCACAATATCGTGCACATGGTAATTGATTATGTGATCATACAGTCAACATAATTATACATGTATTTGGCGAAAACTAGTATAGGTTAATTCCATTGCAAATTAACAATAGCAGCAATAAAATCAGTGTGTCATCATTTCTGTAACACCGATGCTTATAGCATTCATTTGACATAAAATAATGGATATTTGGTATACAATTTAGAGATTCAAATTTTCATGTTTACTTTATCCAGATGGTTGTTGATGCCCTGCTAATGTGCTTCTGTGAGGATAGCAGCATTAATGATGGTAGCCCAGGAAGAGAGTACTTCATGAGTACATCTCTAAAGGTATGTGTTGGTTTTAATGGGCCATTTGGTTTTGGTAATTTTTGGTTCAACTGATGTTTGCCTTTATTGGGCAGGCATATTTATTTTACTTGGAAAGGTACTTTGTATGTCAGAAGTCAAAACATATGGTTCTTTATTTTATTCAGTGTCGTGAATATTAGCATTCATTTTGATTTCTGAGATTAATTTATTAAGCTGGTTATGGGCTTATAAATAGAACTTTCAGTTGCTTAATTGTCTTCGTTATTCGAATAATATAATATAACAAGGTTTAAAGTGGTTCAGTAGGGACTGCCCTGTGTGAGATACCTGCTTTATTTCCTGTTGTATGGTGAAGGTTGTTTAGTTTTGTTCATCGTTCCAGGAATTTATATCGGATTCAAGTAGACGCATGGAGAACTTAGAGAAAAGTCACAAGGCTTCGTCTGGAGTTGATGCTTCTGAAAATACTGAATTGAGTCCAAGACATTAAAAATAATCTTAGGAGGCTTGAAAAGCTTAAATTTGTTGAATCAATATGCTTTGTCATAGAGGACCGCTTAAAATGGCCCGCATCTTATATCTGCCCCCTTAATTGTTGTGTCGCCACCTGCTCCACGTGTTTACAGTTTACCATATATTTTTTTAGATATTTTCAGAAACATGCAAACATATTTTTATCATTTATTATTGCGGTTTTGAAAAATTGCCCAAGCTTTATATATTTTGATATTTCGACATTTGCCAGTTTCAGTTTCAAAAGGATTTTGGTCATTTGATACAGCTTTTTCTAGCACTTGTTTGAATGAATATAATTCATTTGCTCCTAAATGAAAAAAATATTCAATTTTTATGTATAAGATTAGTAAAATTATTTAGAATTCATTTTGAAATGAATGTTAATACTGCAGGAGCTTATAATTAATGTGAATCTCTAATTAATGAGTGAGGATTAATCTCGCTGAATATGAGTATTTTTGAAGGCTTATTTTTAAAACCTGTTATAATGTTTTTTGGGTGCAGAATTGTTCATTTCTAGTATTATTGAGCCATGCATCAAAATGTATATTATTTTTTAATGACTTTTTTGATAGCTAGTTTAATGGTAATAACAGTCTGTACTGCAGGTACATCATGTAGAAATCCCCCATATTCAGTGTGCCTATCAGGGATATATTTCTTGGATTGTGAATTTGGGGGGTGTCTCAAATTGGGGGTGTTAGGGGTGTAAAAATATCCCTGGTGCCTATTATCTAGCAGTGCACTGAGTGTTTGCCTGATGGAAGAATATGATAGGCTACTAACATCTAACGATACAGACCTTGCCCAAAATTTGGCTAAATGATTTCAGGGTATTTTAAAAATAATTTGCGATATCCTTGAGCAGGCCCATATCGAGAGAAATTTCGGACCCCTGGGCAGAGCATTCACGGGCCTCTAAAAGTTTGAAAGGCTAGATTTTTTAGAAGGTTTGTCTTTCAAAAAGTTCTTTTTTCCAATAGAATATACAAATGCAGACTGAAAAGTGGTGCTGGCCTTTTTTTGCTTGTCAAAATTTTCACGACGTTTCGATGCCTACCACCGTCCACGGACCCCCCAAATGGCTTCAGCGTGTTTATAATATTACATAGTATTGTAGCATTGCATGTTGTATCATTTTGCGAACCCGCCCGAGCCCCCTACAGATCGCCGGGCCCCTGGGCATTTGCCCTCTCGACGTTAGCAATTAGCAGTCATGTCCTTGAGTGATGTCTTTGGATATGATAGAATTATATGCCATTGAAAGCTGCAGTGGCGGCTCCACAGAGGGGTCCGGGAGCCCGTACCCCTATTGAGTGCCTGCCCCCCCCCCCAGTGGTCCCCCTGTTGGGACCTTATGCTTAATACTACATACCTAACAACAAATGGTTCCCCCCATGGTTAAAAGTTGCCACCCCAACGCCCTCCCACTTGCCAAATCCTGGAGCCGCCACTGGAAAGCTGTACATGAAATTGCCCATCGTCTTTTTGCAAACTTATAAAGTTGAGTAGGCCTATGGTGTTGTGATGCAAGAGTTCCAACCAGGGTTATTTCTAGGATTATCAATGTGGGGGGTGTCGATAAATTCTGGGGGTCCCTGCCAAAAAAAGTATGACAAGCAAAAAAGGTAATCACATAGCTGAAATGGGGGCGGAGGGTTGGGGATGTCGGTCTCAAATTGGGGGGGTTGTTAGTGGGTGTAAAAGTATCCCTGTTTTCAGCTGTTGCTGAGGCAATTTTTAGGAAGTAGCACCAAACAGCGGTGATGACCTATTTGGCCCGTCAGACTTTTCGAGCATCAGAAAATCGAAAATCAAGCAACAAACAAACTTTTTCACCTCCCGTTGGGACCCTTCATATATGGCGGGACCCTAGGCACGCGCCTATCAAGCCTATGCCTTAAAACGACCCTGTTTTGTTGTATAATCAATCATATGTGGTGATAGTCGTATTATATGGTCAGTGGTCGCTGATTCACTGCTATAGGCCTATTTATTGCTTAATAGGGTAGTTTGTATTCATATTTCTCAGTTTTAGCAGCAAAACAACACCTATAAAATTAAAGGGGCTGCGAAGTTTTTAGAATACTTGATTCCAACTGTGTTCTTTCCACTTTTCTTGTCATTCATGCCAGTTTCATATCTGCATAGTTATTGCATGCATCATTTTGCTTTTAGAATATATATTGGCATAAGCTTACACTTAGACCTACATTTTGAGTTTGCTTTATTGCAGACATGGGTCAATTACAATTATAATTGTAATTCAATTGTAATTAATTACATTTTGCCAATGTAATTGTAATTGTAATTGATCTGTGGAAAGTTCAATTACATGTAATTGTAATTGTAATTGTCATGTGTGTAATTGTAATTGTAATTGAGCTATTGTAATTGATTTATCCAATTACAGGAATGTGAGTTTTATAAGTTCTAATAGCGTCTTAGCATGTATGAGCCGAAGTCTTGTCAGTCTATGAATGTATCGCAGTGAATACAGTGGATGGGTAGTGAATTGTCAAAGCACAACGGTTATTGGTAAATGGACTCACTGCTCTGGTCAGTTGCCATGCAAACATTTACTTACCGGCATTTACTTTTTACTGCCTTTCAAATTGGAAGGGAACCAGCTTATCATTTGTCTACTTCCTGTGTTCTGCGGCTGCACTTTTTGTGAATGAAAGTTTAATGCCAGTAAAGATGAGCGTAGATCAAAGGAGTAATATGGAATTATTTAGAAAAGTCTGATGACTTTAATAATGCTGTTTCCAATGCAAATGTTAAAGTGAAGTGCCGGTTTTGTGGTGAATTAGTGTCATGCTCGAAAAAGGCTACTTCAAAATTGTTGACTCATTTGCAGGTTTGTGAAACTTTGTGTTACGGTTTTTTTAAATAGGCCGTAGCATATGAATTTGTTGAACTAATTTATGTTAATTATTTTAGACACTTAAGTTTTTTTAAAGAAGCAGAAAGAGGAATGAAAAGTAATTGTAATTGTAATTGAGACGTTTGTAATTGTAATTGTAATTGGTCCCAATGTAATTGGCTGTAATTGTAATTGTAATTGTAATTGACAAAAATCCGTATAATTGTAATGTAATTGTAATTGCTTAAAACGTAATTGACCCATGTCTGCTTTATTGACATTCAGTAAAATTGTTGCACAGCATGATATTTAGATTTTGAGAAATCGTGAATGCTTCCCGCGGTTTTTAAAAATAAACTTCATGAAATATATTTTATAAAGGTAATTTTAAAAACATACCCTATGTTTTCCTGTTATTGGATTGGATTAGTGTAGGAAGTTATCAAGGAGTTAGTATTACAGGATTACACATTTGTATGTGTGGAAGCAGTGACGCAGACTGGAAGCATTCAAAATTTGAATCGTTGGATTTTGCCTTGGAGGAATGGATTTTGCGTTTAATTTTAAAAATTTTCTACTATGCTAGATAAATTTGTAAATTAATCACAAATATTAGGCCTAACTTTATGTACTCTGGATTATATCCACGTGCTCTCGTTTGGTTGAAATTTCTGTTGTCTTTACAATTGAATTTTAAAATTTAGACCCTAATCGGTTAGCGCTCGCGGTTCTTGTCGGTTAATTCACCGGCAGTAGTTTATTCAGTAGGGTTTAGGGTTAGATTTAGGGTTTGGGTTAAGTTGGCTGTGATTTTACCGAAAAGCCCTTACATTTACCCAATGTTGGCGGTACCGCGCTAGCTCCATTATCGTTTCAATCAGTACAGTAATTCAATAGTTATTGCAGGTCGTTGATCTTTATAGAATATTAATTAATTTGTTCCATATTAACATCGGCTGGCACTATTCACCTTGTACTGAGCTCGTGAGTTGCTGCACGAGTCGAAGTAGGCCTACAACTGGACTTTCTTTAGCGTCTATACATCTTTTCAAATGCAATGGCCTGCTATCGTTTTAAGGACGAAGTTGTCCAGCAATAAAATCCTTAGTACTATCAAATCTAGAGTTAAATTACGTCTCTTTTTCATAGTCTGCCTTGCTGCGCCCCCACTCCCACTGTGGAATTGAATTTGCCCAGCTGACCACTAAACTTCGGCTATAGCTATTGAAACTGTATAGGCCTATTAAGCGCCTAGGAGTAAGCAACCTGCTTCGAAAGCGCTATAGAGATTAACGAGATTTTGCTTACTTATACTCACGATAAATAATTACTACTACTTCTACTACTACTACAGCGTGATTTAAACAGGCTTAGGAAGTTAGGAAGCATTAATGCCTGTGTAAAAGTCACCAGGGGCGCTAACGGGAGCTCTAACCTTGCACCGTCAGCCTATCGCTCCAGCGCGTAGCCCACTCTGCCATATTCCGCCACCTGCCATCTTCTGCCCCGAGTCCCCAACAGTCCTATAGGCGCAGCCAATCATACAAAGCGGAGTCGCCGAAATGATAACATAGGCTACGCCACGGCTTCTAGGTCTAACCACGATCTCTGGTCTAGGTCATAGTTTCGAAATCAATCGTAATATTCACAGAAAATATGCCACAGCATGGGCGCCCACATAAATCATAAATTTTTCCAAGGGGCAAGACACTGGTCAAGGTTTTAATATTTTAGCAAGGTTTTCAACTGCAAAATTTGACAGTTTTAAAAGATTGCCAGAATGCCGTGTAAAATTCAAACAAAATCAGGAAATGCATTAATACTTTAATTGAGCAGTGTTTTAGTGTGAAAATATTAGTTAAAAGCCAAAATTTAGTAAGTTACAGAAATAGATCTGCGTTTTCCAGGAAGGCAAGTGCCCCTTTTGACCCAATATGTCGGCGCCCATGTGACACCGTAACAGTCTCTCTAACAGTCTAACTTTATCATGCGAATTTCCACATAAACCGATTCCAGTCTTTAGTGCGAGAATGAATGATACTAGTTTGTCTAATATTAATTAGCATAGACACGGGGAATAGTCTACAAATGGCCCCATATACGGGCTGGGCCAGTCGAGGAATTTGTACAAAACTGATAAGAAATAAAGTGATTGTCGACATAGACGATACTTAGGCCTTGTTGCTCTGCAGATTTTGCAACACTATAGTTACGGTAAATTGAATTTACTGTAAAATATTTAAAGTAGACCCTATGCACCAAAAATATATGCGGCTGAAACTCCTGAAACCCCATTCGACGGACTAAATGGGATGTGACTGTTTGCCTCAAGGCAGACAGTACCCCCTTTTCTGGAACCTTAGTTATGCCAATGCTAACATTAGGCCTTAAGAAGCTTTAGAAGTGTAGGTGCTGCCTTCACATTAATAGGCTTACTGTCAACTGGATTGAAATTCTGCTGTATTTGCCTGTGTTTGCTTCTGCTGCAGAAATCATTTTCGGAAGTTACTGAAAAGACCTGTCTGATTGAAAAAGACGAATTTGGTCAGAAGAAATTTCCGCTCACTTAATCCCATGTAAATGGCAGAATTGAACTAAACCTTTTGATCTCAAAAGTTAAACCAGAGAAGAGTGCATTTGAACTGAACATATATTTAGTTTGACAATAAATCACTGTATAATGCAACATACCATGCAAGTTAAAAGCGTTTTTCAAAGTACTAAAAGAGCACTATGAACGTTCACAAATTCTTAAGTTTGACAATTAGCCTAAGCTTCTGGAAATCTTGTAGAATGCAACATATTATACAAGAAAGTCACTGTAAGTGGCAATTCCAGAAAGCCGGACGACACAGCATGCCATTCACTTTGCATCTGCATTCCCCTGAAATATCACCACGACCCTAAAACACAAGAAACTTTCCTGCAATGAAATCACTGCATTCGAACCATATCAATTAATAAATGCCCACTGTTCAGCGTTCATATCTTGCATATTGTCGGAACTAACGATGATGAAACTCATAAATCCAAATACTTTTATTATTCTTTGGAATGCATGATCATTCCATTAGGCACAAAATACAAAAGATATGCGTCTTCCCATTTAGACACAAGTCATCTATACATAATTACTTGGGAACAACGCAGCAATCATTGCAAACTTGACAATTCAGAATGCCACATCCATAAAAGTCTATGATCTAAGCGCAATTACCTCCAGCGAATACTCCGCCAACTTTGCCGCAAAATCTTTTCCAAATGTTGCTCTTAAATTGCGTTGAAAAATTATGCAATCAACTTCATCGTGTGTAGCACATGTGAGGCAATTTCAATACTCACATGTCTCACAATAAAATAGGTTTACGTCGTCCATATAGATGCACCACCCAATGCAATCAGGAGTGCTACAATGATAGCTGTTGTCAGCCTGTCCTTCTGCCTCTCTCAAGCTTCTTTTCAAATGACTTTCATAAACATCGGCATTTACAAGCTAAAGTACAAACAGCATACAAGACTTAAAATGAATATCAAAAATGCCAAAATGAATGAAATTGACTATTCCTTACAAAGAGCCTAAAGCATTGACTAGCATGGCCTTTAATCGTGAGTCATTTTCAAATGATGACTCCAATAATTCTACCATGATTATTTTATGTCTCTTGGGGCAGACATAGGGCCGACCAGTTATGAGTAAATGAAGTGAAAGAACATGGTCTCGATTGAATGAGCGTACGGAAATAGAAAACTACAAAAAAGAGAAACATTCCAATCGTTGCCTAATTACAAACAAGTTTATGATACTCGCCGCTCTTATTTCCTGAGCTAATAAACAACTGTTGCATTGTATTCATTGTCAGCATAAGGCCATCTTATGACTGCATCTTCACTAAAGTTTATTAGATTCTCCAGGCAGGATCTGTCAAAAAACCAATAGCACAGTTTATGACCGCATCTTCGCTGAATTTTATTAGATTTTCCAGGCAGGATCTGTCAAAAATCTACACTCTGTCCGAACGTGAACCAATAGCAGTTTTTCAGAAATTAATATTATTCAGCCTGGCAGACAAGTCGCGTAACACTGAACCACGGGGCCAATGGTTCAGTCTAAATTGGAAAACAATAGTCCTACGAAATACTTGAATAGTTCCCGTGCAGGCTACTGACATTTTTCGCACAGCTTAGCGCGGTCTTAATATTAATATTGCATAGATTTTCGTGACTTTGTTACATAGATATTAATTTAAAAGCAGAAATAATAATTTGTTCAGTTGATCCGACTGAGTCATATACTAGAGTAAGGAGTGTAAGGTCCATAAGGCATTGATGGAGAAGAAAAATTAAATTTCCAGCCCATCTTTTTATAGGCATTCAGGCCATTTCTTCGCACGTCATCTTGAATCAGAATTTGGAAAATGCGCTGGCTGTGTAAATAACTCCTCTGAGCTGATAGCGAATGTTAGCATCCACTTCCAACCTTCCCTCGCGATTTTTAATCACTTTCATGCAGAGTTCTGAACTTCTGAGAACCATCCGTCAGAGCGAAATTTTCTCGAAGAGTGTGGCCTTCAAGACGTCAAATTTAGAGGCAATTAGTCAATGCCATCGGTTCCAAAAATCATCAGAGACCTCTATACGACTTCGTTGCAATTTAAATTGAAAGCTAATTAGTAAATTTCGCCTGTGTAGGCGAATAATCTCGGGCAGGGGCGGAGCTAGGGTGTCCGGCACCCGGGGACAAAATATACTGGTGGCGCACCTCAACTTGACGAAAATCCTAAGGAGCCAAACAAGAATGCCGCTCTGCCTATTTGGTGCCCCTTTACTCAAGCAAAAAAGTCATCACCCTTAGCGGAAGTCCCTATCTTAGACCAATTTTGGCGCCCCCTCACCTCGGCGCCCGGGAACATCTGTACCCCTGCACCTCTCTAGATCCGCCTCTGCTCTTGGGCGACATAACTTCTCGCAAATCGTAGCATCGAAAATTTCTTTTAAAAAATTAATTTTTTAAAATGTCAATTAATTAATTCCTCATAATTATTGTTCAAAACGTGCTAAAGACATCCATTTAGAGATATTTTTCGATTTCTACAACCGGCAGTTGATGAAGTTCCCAATTGTCGATCAGCGACGATTCTAACAGGGGCGTAGCCAGGAATTTGATTGGGGGTATAATGTGATTGGGGGTGTAATCAGGGGCGTCTTTACATGTAAAAATTCGGGCACAGTGTCCGGGGCCCCGCGCATCTTAGGGGCCCCGCGCCGCGCGCAAACTACTTTTTTAACGTTTGATTACCTTTTTTTGCTTGTCAACATTCAAAAACGTTAGAGATTACCTTTTTTGCTTGTCGTCATTCGAAAACGTTGGAGATGACCTTTTTGCTTGTCAGCATTCAAAAACGTTGATGACTTTTTTGCTTGTCAACATTGATCTTCACGTCTAGGGCGGTAGGGCCCCGCAGGCCGCCAGGTGTCCGGGGCCCCGCACTGGTTAAAGACGCCCCTGGGTGTAATAAATCTTTAAAAACTTTGAAAATCTTAAAAACACATTGAAAATTTTAAGGTAGTCTGATTTTTTTTTGGGGGGGGGGGTATATCGGTAATATCCCCCGTCGCTACGCCCCTCGATTCCAATATTATTTTCACTTCTTGGAACAAAGTGCAATTACTAGTCTACGCCTAGAATGCGGACCGGACTCACCGGAGGAATGTGTAATTCGAAGTATGCCATTCAGTTTGAATAAGTATGTCTAATTTAATAATTCACAAGAGCGAGCTGCATAAATGCTTCTTCAGACTGAAGACATGGGCGTTACCACATCCGAAATTCTCGAAGATGGTTTATACTACAATGGCGCTAAATAAGTCTACTACTACTACTTACTACTACTACTACTACTACTACTACTACTACTACTACTACTACTACTTTCACCACATTTGGAGATCGATTCATTGCTCAGCCGAGTGAAGTCTAGAGATGCTCGAGCTATGATGGCCTATATGATAGGACCTTTCTGATGATCTAGCCTATTGGTAAAATGGTAATTTTCGCTTCGGTTTAAGATAGGGATTTGTGTAAGAACTAAGAATTTGAGTTTTGGATATTTTATTGATATTTTAAATGTTAGCTCAATGTGTTGTGAATGTGGGTTCCATATCTTCTGATAGATTATACAATCCTACCATTTGCCAATACTTGGCTTTCTGCTTTCCGGTGATATTCAAATGCTGACGTTGACGTTCAAAGAGCACTGATGAGTTCTAGGGAAAACTGTCTTCATATAGGGGCCTATATTATAGAATCACTACATGGCTGAGATTGGTATTTCTTATATGGCCCATAGCGTAAAATCTTACCGAAGCCGTTCCGTTAGAATGATTAGATGGATTGCATCATTATAAGAGTCTCTTCAAAAAAATTTAATTTATCCTGTCAGTTATGGCCTTGAAATAATCATGTTATGATGTTTGCTATAAATAGTTAACCGAGGCTGACATTTCTTGGCATTGAATCCAAAATATTATTTCGCCTGGTCATTTGTTCAAAGAACAAATTTATTTCTTCCGTGCCTTCTCCATAAAAGAAACAATTGTCGCCATTAGCATGATCATGTCAGTATTTGTTAAATGCTTTCATCCTAAAGTAGGCCTAATCTAAATTATCGGGCATGAAGCGCGCAGATACTTTGAAGTTAACTTATTCTGGACATTAAAATATGAGCAATTATTGTCTGTGCAGTATAATGTCTGTCGATTACATGAAACCTAAACTTTGAGATTGGAATTTCCGCGTAGGTTTCATCTGAAGTACTGTATATGCACAGCAAATGTTTGGACTCTATTAGTAGCCTCTATACTGTTTCTGACAAATCTTTGAATTGCAACTCTCGCGGTCAAGTCCAGAACTCCAGAAGAAGTGGGAAGAAGTTCATAATTGAGGAATTATACTGCAAAATGGAATTGACCAGCCACGTCTATAGTTATGGAATACCATTTCGAAAAGCGAACCGGCGTGATTAATCATTTGATAAAAGCAAGAACGCCAACAATACATATAATGATTAAACTATTGTTTCAATGCAGCAAATATAACTCATTCATGAATTGCATTTTACAGACTCAATCAGTATTTAAATCATGCTTTTTTATTCATGTCACTTGCCTGTGAGGCAAATAATAACGATAAGATTTCAGATACCGCTAAGAGTAATTCTGCATACAGTAGAAGCCTGATAGTGACCTGCCAAACTAACCCTTACAAGTCTGACACATTTCCTCATCTGCTCCAGGTTAGCCAGAACATTATAAGTGGCGCTATATTAAAGCATAGGATATTGTCTCTAATTAGATATTGGAGAAATTGATGCACTATACCGCGTGATTATTGAGCTCTGAAGTTCATCAATTCGGCAACGTTGCATATATTTCGGCATTTGCAATTAGAATTTCTAAAATGCGCTAGACTTCATGTCATTTCAACACAGGGTTTGTGGCCGTTATTGATGCATTCGAATCAACACCAATTGTGCCTACATCGATTTGGACAGCTGTAAAACCTTCTGGTTTTGATGCAATATGCTGAGGATTGATTGTAGTCGCCTGTTCATTTGCTGTTTGTGCTTTAGACGCCACTTCAATTGAAGCCTGTTCTGTTACTTGAGAGTTACCAGCAGTTGATGTTGTTGATTCTGAATTTCCTGAAGTAATTAGCTGAGGATTTCCAGTGGTCGGTTGTTCATTTTCTGTTTGTCTTTTAGACGCCATTTGACCGGTTGTTTGTTCTATTCCTGGAGTGCTTACAGCAGCTACTGTTGTAATTTCAAGATTTACTGATGTAATCTGCTGAGGATTGAATGTGGTCACCAGTGCATTCGTTGTTTGTTCTTTGGAAGTCATCTGTCCTGATGTTTGTTCTATTCCTGGAGTGCTGCCTCCAGATGGAGTTGTAATTTCCGGAGTTACTGATGTAAGCTGCTGCGCATTGAGAGTCGTCCCCAATGCATTTGTTGTTTGTTCATTGGAAGTCATCTGTCCGGTTGTTTGTTCTATTCCTGGAGTGCTGCCTCCAGCTGGAGTTGTCATTTCCGGAGTTACTGATGTAAGCTGCTGTGCATTGAGAGTCGTCGCCAATGCATTTGTTGTTTGTTCTTTGGAAGTCATCTGTTTGGTTGTTTGTTCTAAACCTGGAGTGGTGCCACCAGCTGGAGTTGTCATTTCCGGAGTTACTGATGTAAGCAGCTGTGGATTGTGAGTCGTCGCCAATGCATTTGTTGTTTGCGCTTTCGAAGTCATCTGTCCGGTTGTTTGTTCTAAACCTGGAGTGCTGCCACCAGCTGGAGTTGTCATTTCCGGAGTTACTGATGTAAGCATCTGCGCATTGAGAGTCGTCGCCAATGCATTTGTTGTTTGCGCTTTCGAAGTCATCTGTCCGGTTGTTTGTTCTATTCCTGGAGTGCTGCCACCAGCTGGAGTTGTCATTTCAGGAGTTACTGATGTAAGCAGCTGTGCATTGAGAGTCGTCCCCAATGCATTTGTTGTTTGCGCTTTCGAAGTCATCTGTCCGGTTGTTTGTTCTAAACCCGGAGTGGTGCCACCAGCTGGAGTTGTCATATCCGGAGTTACTGATGTAAGCTGCTGTGCATTGAGAGTCGTCGCCAATGCATTTGTTGTTTGTGCTTTGGAAGTCATCTGTCCGGTTGTTTGTTCTAAACCTGGAGTGGTGCCACCAGCTGGAGTTGTCATTTCCGGAGTTACTGATGTAAGCAGCTGTGCATTGAGAGTCGTCGCCAATGCATTTGTTGTTTGCGCTTTCGAAGTCATCTGCCCGGTTGTTTCTTCTATTCCTGGAGTGCTGCCACCAGCTGGAGTTGTCATTTCCGGAGTTACTGATGTAAGCAGCTGTGGATAGAGAGTCGTCCCCAATGCATTTGTTGTTTGTTCTTTGGAAGTCATCTGTCCGGTTGTTTGTTCTATTCCTGGAGTGCTGCCAACAGCTAGAGTTGTCATTTCCGGAGTTACTGATGTAAGCAGCTGTGGATTGTGAGTCGTCGCCAATGCATTTGTTGTTTGCGCTTTCGAAGTCATCTGTCCGGTTGTTTGTTCTAAACCTAGAGTGCTGCCACCAGCTGGAGTTGTCATTTCCGGAGTTACTGATGTAAGCATCTGTGCATCGAGAGTCGTCGCCAATGCATTTGTTGTTTGCGCTTTGGAAGTCATCTGTCCGGTTGTTTGTTCTATTCCTGGAGTGCTGCCACCAGCTGGAGTTGTCATTTCAGGAGTTACTGATGTAAGCAGCTGTGCACTGAGAGTCGTCGCCAATGCATTTGTTGTTTGCACTTTGGAAGTCATCTGTCCGGTTGTTTGTTCTATTTCTGGAGTGCTGCCACCAGCTGGAGTTGTCATTTCCGGAGTTACTGATGTAAGCATCTGTGCACTGAGAGTCGTCGCCAATGCATTTGTTGTTTGCGCTTTCGAAGTCATCTGCCCGGTTGTTTGTTCTATTCCTGGAGTGCTGACACCAGCTAGAGTTGTCATTTCCGGAGTTACTAATGTAATCAGCTGTGCATTGAGAGTCGTCGCCAATGCATTTGTTGTTTGTTCTTTGGAAGTCATCTGTTTGGTTGTTTGTTCTAAACCTGGAGTACTGCCACCAGCTGGAGTTGTCATTTCCGGAGTTACTGATGTAAGCAGCTGTGCATTGAGAGTCGTTCCCAATGCATTTGTTGTTTGTTCTTTGGAAGTCATCTGTCCGGTTGTTTGTTCTAAACCTGGAGTGCTGCCACCAGCTGGAGTTGTCATTTCCGGAGTTACTGATGTAAGCTGCTGTGCATTGAGAGTCGTCGCCAATGCATTTGTTGTTTGTTCTTTGGAAGTCATCTGTCCGGTTGTTTGTTCTAAACCTGGAGTGCTGCCACCAGCTAGAGTTGTCATTTCCGGAGTTACTGATGTAAGCTGCTGTGCATTGAGAGTCGTCCCCAATCCATTCGTTGTTTGTTCTTTGGAAGTCATCTGTCCTGATGTTTGTTCTATTCCTGGAGTGCTGCCTCCAGATGGAGTTGTAATTTCCGAGTTACTGATGTAAGCAGCTGTGCATTGAGAGTCGTGGCCAATGCATTTGTTGTTTGTTCTTTGGAAGTCATCTGTTTGGTTGTTTGTTCTAAACCTGGAGTGGTGCCACCAGCTGGAGTTGTCATTTCCGGAGTTACTGATGTAAGCTGCTGTGCATTGAGAGTCGTCGCCAATGCATTTGTTGTTTGCGCTTTCGAAGTCATCTGTCCGGTTGTTTGTTCTAAACCTGGATTGGTGCCACCAGCTGGAGTTGTCATTTCCGGAGTTACTGATGTAAGCTGCTGTGCATTGAGAGTCGTCGCCAATGCATTTGTTGTTTGTTCTTTGGAAGTCATCTGTCCGGTTGTTTGTTCTAAACCTGGAGTGGTGCCACCAGCTGGAGTTGTCATTTCCGGAGTTACTGATGTAAGCTGCTGTGCATTGAGAGTCGTCGCCAATGCATTTGTTGTTTGCGCTTTCGAAGTCATCTGTCCGGTTGTTTGTTCTATTTCCGTAGTGTTGCCACCAGCTAAAGTTGTCATTTCCGGAGTTACTGATGTAAGCATCTGTGCACTGAGAGTCGTCGCCAATGCATTTGTTGTTTGCGCTTTCGAAGTCATCTGCCCGGTTGTTTGTTCTATTCCTGGAGTGCTGACACCAGCTAGAGTTGTCATTTCCGGAGTTACTAATGTAATCAGCTGTGCATTGAGAGTCGTCGCCAATGCATTTGTTGTTTTGTTCGTTGGAAGTCGTCTGTCTGGTTGTTTGTTCTATTCCTGGAGTGCTGCCTCCAGAGGAGTTGTAATTTCCGGAGTTACTGATGTAAGCAGCTGTGCATTGAGAGTCGTCGCCAATGCATTTGTTGTTTGTTCTTTGGAAGTTCTGTGGTTTGTTCTAAGTCATCTGTTTGGTTGTTTTGTTTCTAAACCTGGAGTGGTGCCAGTCCAGCTGGTTTGTTCTTTGGAAGTTCTGTCCTTTTTTGTTCTAAACGGAGTTATTTCGGTTACTGATGATGTAAGCTGCTGTGCATTGAGAGTCATCTGAGATTTGTGCATTTGTTTGCGCTTTGGAAGTCATCTGTCCGGTTGTTTGTTCTATTTCTGGAGTGCTGCCACCAGCTGGAGTTGTCATTTCGGAGTTACATGTCAGCTGCTGTGCATTGAGAGTCGTCGCCTGATTTGTTGTTTGTTGTCATCTGTCCGTTTGTTTGTTCTTTCGGAAGTCATCTGTCCCAATGCATTTGTTGTTTGTTCTATTCTGGAGTGCTGCCACCAGCTGGAGTTGTCATTTCCGGAGTTACTGATGTAAGCTGCTGTGCATTGAGAGTCGTCGCCAATGCATTTGTTGTTTGCGCTTTCGAAGTCATCTGTCCGGTTGTTTGTTCTAAACCTGGTTCTAGTGGTGCCACCAGCTGGAGTTGTCATTTCCGGAGTTACTGATGTAAGCTGCTGTGCATTGAGAGTCGTCGCCAATGCATTTGTTGTTTGCGCTTTCGAAGTCATCTGTCCGGTTGTTTGTTCTATTCCTGGAGTGGTGCCACCAGCTGGAGTTGTCATTTCCGGAGTTACTGATGTAAGCAGCTGTGCATTGAGAGTCGTCGCCAATGCATTTGTTGTTTGCGCTTTCGAAGTCATCTGTCCGGTTGTTTGTTCTAAACCTGGAGTGGTGTCACCAGCTGGAGTTGTCATTTCCGGAGTTACTGATGTAAGCTGCTGTGCATTGAGAGTCGTCGCCAATGCATTTGTTGTTTGCGCTTTCGAAGTCATCTGTCCGGTTGTTTGTTCTATTCCTGGAGTGCTGCCACCAGCTGGAGTTGTCATTTCCGGAGTTACTGATGTAAGCTGCTGTGCATTGAGAGTCGTCGCCATTGCATTTGTTGTTTGCGCTTTCGAAGTCATCTGTCCGGTTGTTTGTTCTATTCCTGGAGTGCTGCCACCAGCTGGAGTTGTCATTTCCGGAGTTACTGATGTAAGCTGCTGTGCATTGAGAGTCGTCGCCAATGCATTTGTTGTTTGCGCTTTCGAAGTCATCTGTCCGGTTGTTTGTTCTAAACCTGGAGTGCTGCCACCAGCTGGAGTTGTCATTTCCGGAGTCACTGATGTAAGCAGCTGTGCATTGAGAGTCGTTCCCAATGCATTTGTTGTTTGTTCTTTGGAAGTCATCTGTCCGGTTGTTTGTTCTAAACCTGGAGTGCTGCCACCAGCTGGAGTTGTCATTTCCGGAGTTACTGATGTAAGCTGCTGTGCATTGAGAGTCGTCGCCAATGCATTTGTTGTTTGTTCTTTGGAAGTCATCTGTCCGGTTGTTTGTTCTAAACCTGGAGTGCTGCCACCAGCTAGAGTTGTCATTTCCGGAGTTACTGATGTAAGCTGCTGTGCATTGAGAGTCGTCCCCAATCCATTCGTTGTTTGTTCTTTGGAAGTCATCTGTCCTGATGTTTGTTCTATTCCTGGAGTGCTGCCTCCAGATGGAGTTGTAATTTCCGGAGTTACTGATGTAAGCAGCTGTGCATTGAGAGTCGTGGCCAATGCATTTGTTGTTTGTTCTTTGGAAGTCATCTGTTTGGTTGTTTGTTCTAAACCTGGAGTGGTGCCACCAGCTGGAGTTGTCATTTCCGGAGTTACTGATGTAAGCTGCTGTGCATTGAGAGTCGTCGCCAATGCATTTGTTGTTTGCGCTTTCGAAGTCATCTGTCCGGTTGTTTGTTCTAAACCTGGAGTGGTGCCACCAGCTGGAGTTGTCATTTCCGGAGTTACTGATGTAAGCTGCTGTGCATTGAGAGTCGTCGCCAATGCATTTGTTGTTTGTTCTTTGGAAGTCATCTGTCCGGTTGTTTGTTCTAAACCTGGAGTGGTGCCACCAGCTGGAGTTGTCATTTCCGGAGTTACTGATGTAAGCTGCTGTGCATTGAGAGTCGTCGCCAATGCATTTGTTGTTTGCGCTTTCGAAGTCATCTGTCCGGTTGTTTGTTCTATTTCCGTAGTGTTGCCACCAGCTAAAGTTGTCATTTCCGGAGTTACTGATGTAAGCATCTGTGCACTGAGAGTCGTCGCCAATGCATTTGTTGTTTGCGCTTTCGAAGTCATCTGCCCGGTTGTTTGTTCTATTCCTGGAGTGCTGACACCAGCTAGAGTTGTCATTTCCGGAGTTACTAATGTAATCAGCTGTGCATTGAGAGTCGTCGCCAATGCATTTGTTGTTTGTTCGTTGGAAGTCGTCTGTCTGGTTGTTTGTTCTATTCCTGGAGTGCTGCCTCCAGATGGAGTTGTAATTTCCGGAGTTACTGATGTAAGCAGCTGTGCATTGAGAGTCGTGGCCAATGCATTTGTTGTTTGTTCTTTGGAAGTCATCTGTTTGGTTGTTTGTTCTAAACCTGGAGTGGTGCCACCAGCTGGAGTTGTCATTTCCGGAGTTACTGATGTAAGCTGCTGTGCATTGAGAGTCGTCGCCAATGCATTTGTTGTTTGTGCTTTGGAAGTCATCTGTCCTGTTGTTTGTTCTATTCGTGGAGTGCTGCCACCAGCTGGAGTTGTCATTTCCGGAGTTACTGATGTAAGCTGCTGTGCACTGAGAGTCGTCGCCAATGCATTTGTTGTTTGCGCTTTGGAAGTCATCTGTCCGGTTGTTTGTTCTATTTCTGGAGTGCTGCCACCAGCTGGAGTTGTCATTTCCGGAGTTACTGATGTAAGCATCTGTGCACTGAGAGTCGTCGCCAATGCATTTGTTGTTTGTTCTTTGGAAGTCATCTGTCCGGTTGTTTGTTCTAAACCTGGAGTGGTGCCACCAGCTGGAGTTGTCATTTCCGGAGTTACTGATGTAAGCTGCTGTGCATTGAGAGTCGTCGCCAATGCATTTGTTGTTTGCGCTTTCGAAGTCATCTGTCCGGTTGTTTGTTCTAAACCTGGAGTGGTGCCACCAGCTGGAGTTGTCATTTCCGGAGTTACTGATGTAAGCTGCTGTGCATTGAGAGTCGTCGCCAATGCATTTGTTGTTTGCGCTTTCGAAGTCATCTGTCCGGTTGTTTGTTCTATTCCTGGAGTGGTGCCACCAGCTGGAGTTGTCATTTCCGGAGTTACTGATGTAAGCAGCTGTGCATTGAGAGTCGTCGCCAATGCATTTGTTGTTTGCGCTTTCGAAGTCATCTGTCCGGTTGTTTGTTCTAAACCTGGAGTGGTGTCACCAGCTGGAGTTGTCATTTCCGGAGTTACTGATGTAAGCTGCTGTGCATTGAGAGTCGTCGCCAATGCATTTGTTGTTTGCGCTTTCGAAGTCATCTGTCCGGTTGTTTGTTCTATTCCTGGAGTGCTGCCACCAGCTGGAGTTGTCATTTCCGGAGTTACTGATGTAAGCTGCTGTGCATTGAGAGTCGTCGCCATTGCATTTGTTGTTTGCGCTTTCGAAGTCATCTGTCCGGTTGTTTGTTCTATTCCTGGAGTGCTGCCACCAGCTGGAGTTGTCATTTCCGGAGTTACTGATGTAAGCTGCTGTGCATTGAGAGTCGTCGCCAATGCATTTGTTGTTTGCGCTTTCGAAGTCATCTGTCCGGTTGTTTGTTCTAAACCTGGAGTGCTGCCACCAGCTGGAGTTGTCATTTCCGGAGTCACTGATGTAAGCAGCTGTGCATTGAGAGTCGTCGCCAATGCATTTGTTGTTTGTGCTTTGGAAGTCATCTGTCCGGTTGTTTGTTCTATTTCTGGAGTGCTGCCACCAGCTGGAGTTGTAGTTTCCGGATTTACTGAAGTAATCTGATGGACTGATGTAATCTGCTGAGGATTGAGAGAGCTTCCAGCAGCAACTGTTGTAATTGCTGTGTTTTGTGTTTTTATTGTTATGTTTAGAACTAACGTCTCTGCTGTTGAAGTAATTGTCCCTTGTGTTAAATTTTTATGAGGCAGAGTTTTGGGAGTTGGAGTTGTTCTCTGGTAGGTGAGTGATTCTTGAGACAGAGTGCTATTCTGAAATAAGCTTACACGTGGCGTTGTTGATTTGTGGTATGATAATGTTTCTTGGGTTGTCGAACTGCTGCGACTCAGATTTTTTGGCGTTGGAGTCGTTCTTGAGTTTGCACGTGTTGTTTGAGATATGGTGTCGTTTTGGACTGTTGGTGTTGGGGTGACATTTGTAAATGTGGTATTGGCGATTGATGTCTGTAAGAGAGTCGATCTGCTTCGAGGTGGAGTTGTTTTGAACGACGTTTGTTGAGACGTGGTGCTAATATAGCAAGGGGCTTGGGGATTCGGCGTTGTTCTGAAATATGACGTAGCTGATGGTAACTGAGTTGTGGTACTATGTTTAACGTTAGTTTTCGGGGTTCTATGCTTTGGAATAAGCCAATATCTGAAAAATGGTGGGATTCTATACTTCGGAATATATCTGAAAAATGCTGGATATCTTGATGTCGTGAGCCTTGGCGTCGATCGGAAAAATATTGATGTTCCTTGATAGTTGGCATTGTGTTGAGTTGATGGTGTTCGCCTTGGTGTTCTTCTAATTAGCGGTGTGCTTGAAGTTGTACTGCCGCTTTGATTGCTGGTGATCAGTGTTGATATGATGCTTTTAGCTATCATGTTTGATGTGGTACCTCCTCGAGCTGAAGTTGTGGGTGTTTGCAGTAATTTCAGGCTTGTTGATGCATTTGTTACTTTGTTTGCAACATTGGAAGTTGTAGTGTATCGCATGAATGTGGTTGTACTGTTCTTTGATGTTGTATAATTGTCTATATTCGCCCCTTTGTTAGCGGATGACGTGGAATTGGACACACGCGTTGGAGTCATTCTGTCACTTTGTATGCTCTTGAATGAAGATGTCGTTGGAGCAATATTTGTGCTTGTTGATTTATTTGTTGCACTTAAGCTGCTTAAAGGCCCTGTGTATCTTTGATTTTGAATGGGAGTCGAATTTGATGTTCTTGGCATTTGAGACGTAGTTGGCGTTTCTCGTATCGACACTACAGATGTAGTTGGAGTGTCTCGTCCAGACACTAGAGACGTAGTTGGAGTGCTAAGTTTCACGATTTCAGAGGTAGATGGTGTTTTTCGTTCGAGGACATTCTGAGAAACGTTTTCCGTTGTAGTCTGTCCAGGTGAAATGGCTTCTGAAGTAAAATTCAAACCAAATGTTTGGTATAATCTAGATTTGATATGGCCCCAACTCCATAATTAAATAAAATGCATCTCAATAAAATTCCACTTTTGGCAAGATAATGGTTCTGGCAGGTCTGTTGACTTATGAATCTCATATATAAATTAGTTTTAGTTTTTCACGGAAAGTCTTTTGACTTCTTTTGAAAGCTTTATATCGAACAAATGTTTGAAGCATGTTCAGTTGCCTCGTCCGATATATAACTATTGCTATTTCTCAGCGCTTAAAATTATCTTAATGTTCCTACCAGCATTAAAATTCAATTGCACTTGCAAGACTTTTCTGATACCGAATTTTCTCATAGAAAACTTTAAAAAATTGTATCCGTTAAATAATAGTGTCACCTGATGCCAGCAGGTTTAAACCTAGGATGATCGCAACAAATTTCGCCTTTATAATAAACTGGAGAGTAAAAAATAGTTCTTTTATGGGCTTAGCATCTATTGTGGATATATTAAATGCTTACATTAGTAGCTGCACTAGAATACGGAGTAACGTACTTGATGAAGTGAAGTTAATAATAATAATAATAATAATAATAATAATAATAATAATAATAATAATAATAATAATAATAATAATAATAATAATAATAATAATAATAATAATAATAATAATAATGGTGATGATGATTTTAATTTCAACAAGCTTGAACGTGGGCTGGTTTAAAACGAATTCGCAAACTTAATTAAGCACAGTGTAATTTGTGTCCTTTCGACTGTTGAGGGAAGGAAACAAATGAAATTGTTCTTTCTATTGATTTTAAATGCAACATTTCACAATACTTCTCTGCGGTTTTGGTTCTGCTATCGCAACTAACAGAATTCGTGCCAAATACTTAAATTTAATGACTTCAATTTTGAAAAGGCTACGAAGAAATGCAAAATATATCGTAGCAAAGAAAATATGAGAGACAGAGAAGAGAAACTTTACGAAGCCAAGCACGATAACGACTAATATATTTCATACTTGTCGTCGGTGTCACTGTCTTGGAACACACTGCAAAATACCAGAACAACGATACGGTTGCAATGAAGAGAATGAAAGGAGGAATGGCGTACGCCTTCCATAAGGTGAAAGCGAGCAAAAATGGTATGCAAGTTATTAATATAAAGTAAAGATATCCCATTCTCAATTTCGAGCGTTGGGGCCGGCGCTGATCTCCGGTCTCTTAAGCATACAGCTACGCGGGTGGCACACACCATTAACCTAGAGTAGGTGTTGCCAGTCATGCATCTAGGCCCGCGCTTTACTTCGCAGCAAACGCTGCTCCTCAATTTCATGTCATAACCGCTCTCTAGCGAGTAAGGCTGAGTCGACCTTAGAGGTTCTACGGGGCTTGAACCCGTTCCGTCAGCGTGCCTGCCCAGTGTGTAATCACTTCTGCCATATTCCCGCCATAAACACAAAAATTTCGTGCAGCTTGCACTTAATTATAACTGTGCAAACAATCATAGCTAAGCGCATAATGTTGAATTCGCGGATGATTGGCTGTGTTAAAATAATTTTGGACCCACAGTAATCGAACGACCTGAATGGTATTTTCCTCATGAACCGATATCTATCAATTTTTTTATATCGTTTTACTCGTGATTTAAAACTCAGAAATTCTATTCACCAAAGAGCAAAATTAGAACAATGAGAACCGATGACCGATATTTTTGACACCTTAATCGAAACCGTAATCCCGTGAGCAATTACTGTAATTATTCTTCAGAGAAAGAGAGCATTAAAGGAATTAAGTCGTAACCTACGCGACGTGCAGTTTGGTCCACAGTAGCCAGGAGGGCAGTTGCAAGAACAGTTGAAGGTGTCCAAGGTTTCGTAGCTCTGACAGGTTCGATTGCACGCTGAAATAATATAATTGCAAATGCAACGTAATTATAAATTCTCAATTCACTCAACGCTTTTATAGGATAAGCTATCTATCTCAAAATAAAGATTAAGATTTATTCATCAATTTGCCTATGATTCAGAGAGGACAATGACGTGCGAAGTAACGTAGAAGCCTAAAAGTGCAAACTTTTGCAATACGTGTGAAATACAGTAGACGCAATAATAACAATGAATGAATTAGGCATATAGTTTAGGATTTACTTACTGTCGCAAAGTCCCTGGTTGCACCACAATTGACTGTTAGCGCATTGGCTGCAAGGAGGACCAATTGCGAATGGTCGTTTGCTGACAACATTACCCCTGTTGAAAGTCACGGAAAGACATACAGCACACATCGCTAGTAATAAGGGGAATCGCTTTCAAGATTGCCCAGACACTAGGCCACCATATTCGGTAGGTCAAGAATTCAGCAAAGCTGTTGCGTAAGGCCAGGCTGTTTTAAAGAAAACATTAGTCCTACAGGCTATTGAGAATACAAACGAAATTGTGGCAAACAAACTACAAGATACAGAGACGGCGACAGAGATGCAGAGAGAGACAGACACACAGATAGAGAGACACAGAGACAGGGAACAGAGGGCAGGGACGGAGAGACGAATCTATCTGTCAAGCTTTCGATTAATTATTAAAGTTCATTCAAGATAAATCTAGGACGTGGATGTCATTCCAGATCCGTTAAAGGCCAATTTAACAAGGTTTCATTATCAAAAAATCATCCTAAAAGATTCAATTATTTCTCGTTAGTCAGCACCAAGACGAGCGGGAATACGTATTGCTGGAAAATATTTCGAATAACTTACCCTGGGCCGTAATTGCAGACGAGGTAGAAGACATTGATCATGTTTAAATTGGTCATTGTTCGGCAAAACGTGTACGCGCATCCGAGATCACTGCTTGCTTCCCAAACAACCTAACGTAGTGTATAAACACGGCACTGCAAGTGATATCTAAGACAGAGATGTAGGCCTAGTCTACTAAATTTTAATGTAAACGCAATAGTGAGAATTCCACACCGTCCGAGAAATAATCTTTAGACGCCTTAAGGCTTAACTTATTTAGTGATCATACCTGTAGGCCTACACGGTAAAAAATTGTATGTGACAAATGAATTTTCGATTTCACTCCCAGTTTCGTGAGTTATGAGAGGATGACACATTATCCATTGCCACTTGTAAAAAGTTGTAATTCATTTAAACAAAACAGAAAAAAATTAGGCTTTATAATAACTTAGTTGAAAATATTTTAAAAATTGTGCCATATTAACCTGCGTATAGTGACCACACACTTGTCCTTGCTGGCAGGAATTCAACTGGTAATTGTAATATTGTATCTCATTGTACCATCTTAGAACAGCACTGGTGATGTTTATTGATGATGTACCAGTAATGGCGTACAGATTCTGTCCTACGTAATAATAGCCCAGTGATGTTGGTGTTGATCCTACTTGGCCATGGCTCCACGAACACTTTTCCGCCCAAGCTTGAGCCATTGAGGCGAGTGTAGGGTTCCATTTCTGCAATAGGTAATTAAGCCAAGTAACAAAACATGGCTTGCGTGCGCAAATCGATTCTGATTGGAAGAATGAAGTTACGACCTTTCTCACTGTCGACCTATTCAATCACTCAAATGCTACTTTCAGACTTATAATAAATCATTGTAATATTTAAATTAATACAATTATGCCAATCTCAATGTTATTATATTGGAAGGCAGATTTATTACAAAGAAATCAACCTCTTCCTCGGCTTATCCGTTTCCATTGTCTCTTTTGATACTGATTTCCAAATGTATACTTAGTGGCATATTTCTTTTATTATCGTGTGAATATTATAATCTTTGATTATTCTTCGGGTTTGATTTGATACTAATAGGCTAACTAATATCAAATCAATCAATCTGTACTTTAAAGAAAATACGTTGCACTGTCAACGATGAAAATTCGACCGACTTGGTCGATAGAACCGATAGATTCATGGTTTTAAATATCTTCTGATATTAAGATCGACTCATGCTAACCATTATTTGCATGTTGCGAGCTCCTTGAAGCCTTCTCAGTCGGTTGTGCGTATTCAAGGCTTCGTTCGTCTCCGATGCGGTCAGAACGGATCTTCGTTGACGGCGATGCAGATGTCCTGACGGTCGACGCATCTCCATGTCGGCAGCGCTGGCTCCAATGAGGCACAGACTTGCAAATGTTAATATCGCAATTACCGCAAGAGTTTTCATCGTAGCTCTTCTAAGCGATCGCCTCTCTCTCGGAGACACCTCGTCGCCAAAAACACGGAAAGGGCCTTATTGCATATATAGACAGAGCGAGAAGGGTCTCGAAACTCCACTACAAAACCTTCTCTCTAATCAGACGAACACGGAACGCTAGATAGAATCTCAACCAAACGCAAATTCTGATCATTATCTGAAGCCACGAAAGATGATAACGTTAGGTCCATAGGTACGTCGGTGAATGCTTCAAAGAATTCATCAAGTAGCTTGCCGCTTAAATAAAAGTCTGATTGTCATGAGCGGCTGTCGCGTGAATAAATTCTTGTGTTTCGCTCTTATGGGCGGATTTGCGGGAAAGGTATGCAGGTTTCGCCTCGCGTTTTGCCAAAGGGCGTTGCAGCACCATTTTTCTACCAGCCCATTAGCATTTTCTCAAGGTATACAATCAGTCAGCTCGATAATCGGCCATCAGTGCTACACACATGCACACATACACACGCGCGCACACGCACAGTCCCCCTGGGTGAGAATTTTGCACCAAATTGGACATCTGGTCCGATAATTTTTCCATTAAGAGAAGTTTTGTAATGTATTGTAGCATTTCTATAACGCCTCTTGTATTTCTACTCAGTTGCACGTCGTGTAACTGAATTGTCAATTGAGAATAAGTGCGAAAATCAAAGATATTCAAAGAATTTTTTGAATATAGCCTATAAGAAATGGATTTGTCAACTTATTGGATGGAATATTGGAATAAACAGTGCAGCGTTATCCAACCTGATTTAAAATAAAGCCTAGTTAATTTTTTTAGTGTACAATGCTGCATTTTGAACAGGCCTTTCTATTCCGAACCTTCCTGAACTCTTTCAAATGTTCACTGAACAATGATTTTATTTGCACTTCTGCATTTGTCGTATCACATTTTCTAAACATTTGAACAGATTAAGCGCTCAGTTTACGTCGAATACTTGGACGCCGACAGTGAGGGCCGTTTTAGGGCATATGCATGGTAGGCACGTGCCTAGGGTCCCCGCGAAACAGGGGGCCCCGTCAGACCGCTGAAAACAGTTTTTTTTTATTGCGTATCAATATAGTTGTACGCGCTCATATAGCCCTATATAATTCACTTTGTCAAGGACGACTTTTTTGCTTGTCAGGATTTTTCCGTGTTGAGTATCATGGGAGTCATAACCCCCCTTCGGAAAATCCTGGCTACGCCACTGGTCATAACCGTTTTTAGGTGTTTACAAAGAAAGGTCGTCATTACATTTTTAAAAATGCCTATTGTCCCTTTTTCGAAATGCCTAAGGCCCCAAACTTCTTAAAACTGCACTGCCGACAGTGATGCAAATCCCTTTGACACCTAGCACGTCGAATATGTTGTGACGTTATGCAAATGTCATGACAAAGACGCGATGTTTTGCGCACACCTTTCCACCTTTGGCAGCTGTGTCTGGCTCAGGTAGTAAATCATCTTGGCACGACATCTGGCCTGCAAACTCTTTCGCACGCACGAATAAAGAGAAACAATCGAAGCAGTTTTACATCATACACACAGACAAATTATTCCATTACTCAGTGGTGGTTCTAGCCGGAAAAAACTGGGGGCTATGTCCTGGTCAATGACCGCCAACTTCCCAACCTCTAGAGTAGGTCGTCAGCAATAATGCGCCCTCGTTAGCAATAACTCATGAAAATAACTGACGATCAAAAAGAAGCCGTCCACTATAAGTATCTGGGGAGGCTGAGGCAAAGCTGAAATCTGGAGGGCTACAGCCCCCAGCTCCACCCTAGAGCCACCACTCTCATTGCTTTTATTTGCCTCCATGCATTGAGACGTTAACTTGGTAGATGTTTGCAGTTGATTCAAACAGATCGCACGTTCACATTATAGTTGGGACATACGTTAAGCGTCAATATAATAATAATAATAATAATAATAATATATTATTATTATTATTATTATTATTATTATTATTATTAACTAGATAGCGCAATAAGCATGCATGGCAAAAATGGCCAAAGACATGAACGCTTTACAATACTACGTACAACCGATGGTATTAAAGGCCTATAATATATAGGCTAATGACTATAGTTCCAGGTAGTTCGGGATTTTCTGCATGGATGGCTACAAGTTGTGCTTAAAAGAGTCTCAGCCGACCAGACGACACTGAATAAACAGTGCGGAGTCGTGATTTTTGAAACGAGGGTCTAATGGGGGAGGTTATAGGCCTATACCTCCAGTTAGTCTTCGTCCAGTAATTTTGGATTTCAAAGACACACCCTAATACTGTACCTGGCGGCGCCACAGAGCGTGAACATGTGATCGTCAGATAAACGGGACATACGCAGCCAAAAGCGGAAAATTATGCATAAACAATGCAGCACGCTCCATTTTACCTTCAGGGCAATCAGGCCTAAATGGGACGACAGTTATTATACAGTACAACAGGACACTTCTTTCTCAGCATGCAAACCTCAGCGGAGATGAAAGCAGGACACAGGACGACAAGAGCGCCGACGAAAAGAAAGCAGATTTTAATAGCATAAATAACAGATCTTATCAGAGATAACTCTTACAATGTGATATCCGAGAGCCTGTAGCATTGAATGAGGTTTATTAAATTGTGGTTACGCTGTAGATAAGAAATTTTAATTATGTGATACGACAAATGCAGAGATAATTTTCACTGTTAAAAAAAACTTATTAACAAAAAATCAACCAATTGGATGCACCTCAAATCGCAGGAACAGTCAAATAACGAAGAAATAGCCACGTATCGATATAAAGTTATTAGACTATATAAAATCATCATACATTAATGCGGATAGTATAGTTTTGTAACGTATATACAGTATATATATGTATATAATTTTAGATAATTGGTAGGCCTACATGTATTTGAAGGAATTTTGCTATTCATTTGTATATGCATTTTATTTTGCAGCGTTTGCCATTTTAACTGATGTGACGATATAGGCCTATACTATCGATATAGCCTAGTAACAATTTGGCAAACGATTAGACTCGGTTCAAATGTAGAGGGACCAACTCTGCGAATAAAGCTGGGAAACTTTTGGCTTAGCTGTCTAATCCTTCACTGGAGGCTGAACACTTTATGGTAAGAATATCATATATAGAGATACTATTTCCATGTCTTTGTAATTTAATGTAATGCAGATATAGGCCTAAACCGGTTTAATGCTAATCTGTTTTATGGAATCATGATAATCTTGTTCCATCAATTCGACATCAACTTCCTGTGACATCATGGATGAGTTTTTCATTTTATTCAGTTTTATGGAAGCTTTCACATATATTGAACCGGGCGTTAGGAGAAAATCTAAAGAAGATAGAACCCACCAGTGTTGTTTTTAATTGGCGTTTTTGCTAATTAATTAGACTTAGCTATAGTCCTTCCAGCTAATTAAATAGAATTAAAATTAGGTAGGGCCTACATGAAAGATGTAATTAATTAAAATTAATAAATTTTGATCTAATTAAGCTAATTAGCAGATTAATTAGATCAGGAATGACGATGATTATGAATTGTCAAATGAAAAATGACAAATAATAAGTTATAAACAGTTTCAGTTTCAAATGACAAATAATGCAGTCGAGTTATAAACATTATTCTTAACAGTCAGAAGACAATGTTAATCAACGTGTCTCTGTTGCACTTGCATGGCAATGACAAGCAACTCCTTCCTTTTCTTTGTCTTTTCTGCATCAAAAGTTGTGTACATGTAAGGCGTACATAGCTTTGCATGACTTATACAATTCAACGTCACCCTTATTGGTTTCCAATCGCCAGTTATCCTCTTCTTGCATGTCTTGCAGGATCCAGAAATGTGCGTTTTATTGTATATTTGACTGACTGTAAAGTCCGTAAAAATTGTCCAGATTGTCAGGTATTTCTTCCAAAAATTCGCCATGATCAACCAACAATTTACAAATAGATATTATTAGGTCGTTTATATTAACATTGAAACATTGACAGGAAAAGGACACACTTTTTTAGGATGGCGATCTAAGTATGTAGGCAAGTACTTTATTCCCAAAAAGTTAGATTATTAAGATTATAAAATATATTTCGATTTAATTAGAATGATTTCTAATTAACTAGAAATAGCTTTAAAAATCTAATTAATTATAAATGTAATTACATAAACAGTTTTTCTAATTGCTTAGAATTAGAATTAGCACATGTTATAATGAATTAGCTAATTAAGCTTAATTAGCTAATGATAAATACAACACTGGAACCCACAGCACAAATGTATAAATAGAGTTATACTCGGTAATGTCAGTCAGTGTTTATTCTAACCACCTTGACATTGGGGAGGATTTTGGAATGTTTGGGGGACAAGGTCTGAGTCTCCACACTTTAGGGGGGGGGAGACATTTCCATTCTCCCAGCCAACATATAATTTTTTTGAGAGGGGGGGTTAAACTTGGGGGGAAAAGAATTCTTCCCAGAGAAGGCCTAGAATAAACACTGATGTCAATGTTTTCTAAGTACCGTAGACCCAAGCATTAACGAAATGCATTCGTCGAAAGAGGAGTAGGCGTAAATGTTCTGCTCTGAAACCAGGGGCGTCATTTGGGGGGCAAGGGGCCGTGCCCCCCAAGAAATGAAGAAATAATGTATAATGTATTAAATAAATAAATATGAAATGTGCAAAAACATCGCAAAAACTGCAGAAAATTTGTCAAAAATATAGGCCTAAAAATTGGCAAATTTGCCAAAATTGGCCCAAAAATTACCAAACATTTGACAAAATTGCCAAAAATTTGACTAAAATTGCCAAAAATAATTTGCCAAAATTTGCCAAAAAATTATCTCGCCCTCAAGTAAAGTGTGAAATGACGCTTCTGTCTGAAACTGCGATCGAAATCATCTTGAGAGTCTGAAATCAACGCATGCTGCTTGGTCTGATGTCGGCGGCGATTACACGATGAACAGCCAGAGAATCGTCAGCGACAGTACGACAGTCGCTTTTGCCGTCATCGTAAGCGATCTAACGTCTATCGCGTCACAGATCACTGCAATGAAACATTAACACAGAGAACTATTATATTGCATCGTTTCCGTATTCTTTCAACGGCGCACGTTTTAATGTTGATGTAGTCAAATCCGTATAAAAATGTGCTGATCTAAAATCCTATCGTTGCACAGTATTCCCACTAGCAACTAGAACGGACCTTGGTGCATGATGATGATAATGATGATGATGATGACGACGATGATGATGACGTTGTTGTTGTTGTTGTTGATGATGATGATGATGATGATGATGATAATGATGATGATGATGACGATGATGATGATATTGATGATGATTTCATGATGATGATATTGATGATGATGTCATGACGATGTTAATGATGATGATGTGTTCACTGTTACAATGCCGAGCCATTAGAGAGGAGTGGTTTCCAGGATGCCTCCTTACTCACAGACAATTGAGGAACTAACAGTCTACCACACTGTCGGGTTCTGGAATTTCAACCACTGTTCAGCCACGCTATTGTGTGTGTGTGTGTGTGTATTTAGCATTACATTCAAAAGCACATTCACTCATGCATTTGAATTAGGCCCGCCGAGAGAAATTCCGGGCCCCTGTGCAGAAGGGCCGACGGGCCCTTGACAAGTCATAAAATTTCTGATGACCTTTTTTTGCTTCTCATGGATTCATAAGAAACGCTGTTCCAACTCTCGAAAACTAGTGATGTCCTTTTTTGTCATCGTTTTTCGCGCTCTTTTGATATCCGCGGCGCCCGGCCCCTCCCCCCCCCCACCATTACTCGTCGGGCCCCTACGAACGACCTCATTTTTGTGTCATTGCTGTTGATAATACATCTTCATCATCGGCCAGGGCCCCCTCCAGACTGCCGGGCCCCTGTGCATTTGCCGCCTGTCCCTCTCTCGGCGGCCCTGATTTGAAGCGCCTTTTCTAGAACAATATTTTTTCAATAAATATCGTTTAATTCATTATCCCGGAATTGAAATCACGCCTACAGACTTATTTTAATAAATCAATTAAGGGAACGCTATTGGCAATAACAAGAATTATTGTTAAACTGATGTTGTTATTCATCATCATCATCATCATCATCATCATCATCATCATCATCATCATCATCATCATAGATGCTTTCTGCCAAATCATTAGCGGCAATAGCTAGACCCAAAACTTTTCCATTTATCTTTTTCAGTTGTTAATCTCATTCCATCTATTATTGTCAGTTGATATCGTTCGAAGTCTTCTTTGATGTTATCTATCCACTTTTTCCTGGGTCTTCCTCTTCCTCTTTTGCCTTCTTTGTATATGTAGAGAGCTTTACGTGTTATTATTGTTATTATTAAGACCTATTATTTAATTTTTTTAATTTTTATTACTAAGGAGAATAAGAAGAAGTGGAGGAGAAGGAGAAGGAGAAGGAGGAGGAGCAGTTATGATTAAGTCTTACCTGAACAATCCGATCCACAGTAGCATGCCGGACAATCGCAAGCGCACCTATCACTATTCAGTGTTCCAGAATTCTCACAGGTAGTGACGTAGCAGTCTAAGGCCAATAAAAAGCGATATGCATTTGAAAAATAAAAGGTATGATCAAAACAACGCTTCAATCTCTATGCATTACCAAAACTAGTGACAGTAGCTAGTCTAAAACCTATTTTGAGATTGATTATCTGTATTAAGGGCTGGACATGTCCGAGGAATGTAATTTTTTCATACATAGCGATTTTTCAAGGACGACGAGGTTAACAAAGTTGCATATCAAACTCAGTTTTATCGCACGCAATTATTTCAAGAGAAAATGTGTGTATTTGCAGGAACGTCCAGCAAAAGTGTTAGGTTGGTCGAAAATCAATAATGCGAGTTTTGCCATCTTTCACTACATGTCTAGAAATGCGAAAATCAGACATTTACAGTAGGGTCAAACGATAACGTAATCTGGCAGAGTTATAGTGAGCAATATTCAACAAAACCTACGGATAATAGGCCAATTTCTTCGAGATATATGAAAAATAATCATATAAGCCTAACTGATGAGCATCTCAACGTCTTGGCAGTACCGCTTAGCACTCTCAGTATTAGCCCATCGTGCATTGTTTAGGATGATACAGTGCTTTGTTTAAAACAGCCCCGGTCTTAGGCGGGAGTAGGTATTTAATTTTGATGTTTTGCAAACCTTCCTTTTAGCTATCTATGTTGATCTTGGGTTTTTGTTAGCTCAAAATCAACTGTTTGACCCCTCGAAATGAATTTGAACTATTCGAGAATTATAATTTAACTATTAAAAATCCAAATATACTAGGAGTCTACTACTGCTATTGCTACTACAACAAATACTACTACTACTACTACTACTACTACTACTACTACTACTACTACTACTACTACTACTACTACTAGGCATAATAATAATAATAATAATAATAATAATAATAATAATAATAATAATAATAATAATAATAATAATAATAATAATAATAATAATAATAATAATAACAGAGTTTAGAGTGGTTCGGTAGGATCTGCCTTGTGTTAGAACCACCATAGCATAGCACTTGACTATCAGAACAGTTACAAGGCGTTTCCCCTTTCGTTCCTTTCTTTAGCAATGTCTTTTCACTTGTTCGTATCAAGTCGGTTTCGATATTTTTAAAAGACGCATACGGTTATTAATTCGGTTTTATTCACACTATAATACTATAGAATGGCTTCAGTTGCTCCTATTTAGACTGTCAGTCACGACGAATGTTTCCCATAGTGACTTTCAAAAGACTTCTAAAGGTTGTCAAGCACTCGTGTTAGCCTAAAAGCCTAAAACATTTGTGTGAACGGCTATTTATATAGCCATGGATCGCAGCCTGTCAAAAAAGATTCAGCAACCAAGACGTAAACTGAATGGCAGCCTCTATTGGTTTGGCATTCGTGCGACGTTATTCAATACAAGAAAAATAGCTTCATTGTTGAATGTTGACTGTCTCTCAATGCGCCCTGATATCTTCAGAACCATAGTATAGGCCTACATTGAAGCTCATAATTTGCCTTAAAATTGAATCTACCAGAACATCAGCTAATGACGGGCCGGAGGGTCCATGACTAGCTAATACGGCATTATAAATCATAGATGTAGGCTAATAAACGTTTTTGACGTTTTTTATTTTCACGTGGGTGGATAAGACACATTTCATAATCTCGCTCAGATAAACGTCGGTAACGTTTTTTATTCAACGTTTTTACGTTTTCTAACTTTTTAATCTTTTTTATTATTCTTCCAACTTTTTTTACATCTATGTTACAAATTCAGGGAGAGTTTTCATTTAGCGTAGCTAACTCAGATTTTTAAAAGAAATTTTGTTTTAGTTATCGAAAATTTGGCCAACAATGTAATTTTCCAGATTTTGCATAGCGTGGCAATGTCAGATTTGCAGCGTTTACCATTATTTTCTACGCATTAGACTTGGACTGTACTCGGATTTGTCCATAACATTGGCTAAGCCTTCAAAAAGATATTGATGTATATAAAACACAGATTTTACCGCATCCAGGTTTGCCACTGACACAGCTTCCTACAAGTAAAAATAAATTAAATAATAGGAAAAAGTGTAAAACTCCGCTTAACACAAGTAGTACAGTCTGCCTAGATTTGATTTCCTACAAGTGGCAATATAGACGCTATTAAAAAAACTCCTCTAAACATAATTACTACAGTTTGAGAAAAATCTGAAGAAATGTGACTAGAGGCTGTACATTAATTACGTCAACAATTTAGGGGGGTTTGAAAAAGTTTGACAGTTGTTGACATGGGAAGAAGAGGGGGGTCAAGAGAAGTTGACGTCAACAATTTCACTTTTTACAAATAATCAAAAAACAGGAAATTTCATGGAACACTACTTATTACAATGGAAAAAAGCATGGAAAAAGGTCATCACCACCAAAACAGGGAAAAATGGTCATCGCCGCAAAAAATAATAACCTTGTTAATGGGACCTGTAATTGATCTTGTTGATCTTGGGGGGGGGGTCAAAAGTTTTTGACGTAGTTATGGGGGGGGGACTGAAAGTTGACAGTTGTTGACAAGGAAGGAGGGGGTAAAAAATTGACCAAAAACTGTTGATATAATTCACCCCTTAATTGGCATGCCCCGAGTAACGCTCGTCCATTTTCCATTGAGTTACAAACAGTTGCCCAGTTTGAGAACTACTGGTTTAAGCAAATTAAGCAGTGTTCTAGTTTCGTTTATTAGTTCGTCGATTCTAGGAGGAAATACACACCATCCTCGAAAAAGCGACCATTAACCAAGAATGTCTTGCCAGTCCTAGATTCAGACCAGCGTTGACCTTCGCAGCTCTATGCCGCCATTTATTTTATCTACGCCTAAGTGATGAGCGATTAGTTGATCGCCGACATTTTCATTCTATATCTCAGGACAGACGCCCATCCACTCACCAACCCGCGTTCACAGTTACTTGGCTTCGATGTTCTAATGGAAAACAGTCTCGTGACATAAAGCAAGCCGAGCGGGAATACTAATCAAACAATCAAACAGGTAGTAGCACATGATCGTCTGCTTACCGTCGCAGAGTCCTCCGTTGCACCAGTAACTGCCACTCGCGCATGCAGAGCACTGGGATCCCGGATTAAACGGTGACTGGTCCAGGTAGTTGCCGCTAAAATGTCACCAAACATGCAGTGTCGATTACAGTAGGATATTATTTGTGAATTATTATTATTATTATTATTATTATTATTATTATTATTATTATTATTTGCGAATTGAAGTGACTGTTTAATTAGAAAATAGAAGTCCATAGTAAAATCAGAAATTCAGTGGCGTAGCCAGGATTTCCGAAAGAAAAAGAAAGGTCCTCCTCAACTTCCCTCTGTATTTTTTCCTTTGCAGATGCTAACAAGCAAAAATGGTCGTTACCTTACACCTTTACATTCTATAGCGCTTAGAAATTTTCGTTCTGCAGCCAAGAGTGCACGGACTTTGACCCCCAAAACCGCGTCCGAAAAGAAAAAATGTATGGAAACACATTAAACAATTTTTTTAGAATTTCAGTCAGGCAAAGTAAAGAAGTCGTCAATACATGAGGAGGAAATGACATTGACGACGACCACGATTGATTCCACTTGTTGAACGCTCTTGTCTTGAACCTTAGTCTTCCTATTGCGCTAAAGAAATTGTCTGGTAATATATATATATATATATATGTATATAATATATATATATATATATATACATATATATATATATATCCCCAAAGTACTCATCGGCTTTGCGCAAACTCACGACCGGTCCCAGTCCGAATAGGGAGCCCGCCCCAACATCCCTCCCCCTGTGCCTACGCCCAAGACACCGATAACTGTATACAGATGCCCAGTCGCCGAGTTGAAGCCTCGTTACTATTCGTCGTCATTGCGAGTTTTTAATTTACACAGAACAGACCCGAATAAACCATTCAGAGTCCCTTTCTTGTTGTACTGTAATGACCAGCACTTTAACAGAGAGAGCTTTTACGGCTTATGAACATGTTAAGCCTACGGAGGAGCATAGTTGCAGGCGAAGAAGATGGCGTTCTTTAAATCTGTCGTATTGAGTGTCGGACAAGTGACGTACGCACAACCGATCTTGTTGGTAGACGCCCAAACAACCTAACATAAAAAATCATGTGTAAATTCAACAGGCATAGGTGCCCGCACATTAGGGCAAGAGGGGGCACTTGTCCGCCCCTGGACAATGCAAATAGCAGTATTTCAATTTGAGATTTGAAAACCCTGCTAAAATATTAACCGTGACCATTGTGTTAAGTTGTTTTGCTCTCCTGAAAAATTTATGTGACAAAACCGTGACCATTGCGTTTTGCCCTTTGCCTTTTGCCCTCCCCCTTTGGAAAGATTTATGTGGCCGCCCGTGGCTGAAAGTCAGTACCTTTACTTTCTGCTGTAGTTTAATTGGGTAGACAACATTACGCAGCTGTTTACACTACTAATACCACAATGCAATTAGGCTACAGCTGCTTCAAATGCCCTTCGTAAGTAAAAAGGAATCAACTTATTTAACAGTCGTCTGTCTGACTATACAAGCTATGAAAACTTCCCAAAAATTCTGTTAAAATCGTAATAAATTGCTCTAGAATTTAGCTTTTCGTGTTCTAAACCTGAGGAATAGTTGTACAGCTATATGCCCTGGGTCAAATTTATCTACTATTATAGCGTTGTTTTCCTGACCGTGAATCGAATATATGGAACGACTCCCTCCGCTCATGTTCAACTTCTTATAGGCTATTTCCTTTCTCTTCTTCGTTCCGCAAATAAGCACATAAGTATAATGCTGTCAGCGTGTTCGGCTGTTGCTGCATGGTGTGCGCTCGACCGTTAACAGTCTCGCCGAGACGCCTCGCCTTGCGGCATATCCTGTGCGGTTGAAAATGGTCCGTTCGTGCCTTGTAACACTCGTGTCGAATCCTCTCGCCTCTCGATCGGCATGCTGCGTGATTTGCTCAAGGCCCTACTTGCTTCGGTCGACGTCTCAGACGAGGAAGGGGCGTTGACTCGTATATTGAAATCTGTTCTACGTTCGGTCTTGCACGGAAACAGCCATTATATTTAGTCTTTCGAACTGTCTGCTTTGACTAGACCTATATACCTGTCACACGACGATACGGAAACGCTAGCACATACATGTAGGCTACAGTAGTCAGCAAATTGTCACTTTGAAGTGTAGAATTATAATCAGTCGTTTTCGTACTTTTTCACACGGGAGTGACACTGTTTTTATGTTAGGCCTAAATCTATTGCGTTCATCTGCTTCCTCATTGCTATCAGAAGTGACTTTCGGTCATTAGAGCAAACTTTTCAATGCACGCAACGTTCAGAATTTTTGTATCATTCTCACCGTCTCGTGACCAGTGGCGGCTCCACAGGAGGGCCGGGGGGCCCGTGCCCCTATTGAGTGCCTGCCTTCCAGTGGCCCCTCTGTTGGGACCCTATACCTAATGCTACATACATGACAACAAATGGTTGACCCCCATAATTAGAAGTTGCCACCCCAACGGCACCCCACTTGCCAAATCTTGGAGCCGCCACTGCTCGTGACCATCGGTTCTATTGTCAAAATCTCTCAACCGAGCATACATACTTGCTAAACTGAATCATGCTTGCAAAGACGCGCGCCAGTTTGCATGATGCATAATGTGGGACGAAAAATGTAACTAAATCGTCTTCAATGAAATGCACGACGATTCAGGTCTGATTGAGTAAAAGAAAGCCATTCAGTACGATATAAGGGATACCATTTCTATTTTAGAGGTTTGAAGCACGATTTACGGACTTTCAGAAAGCTTTTGACAAAACAGCATTCAGGCATTGGTCTTTGTTTTCCAAATCGAACTAGCTTTTGTAAAGAAATGATCTACTTTGGCAGACCAACATGCAGTAAGCCTATATGGAATAGATGAAATTTTGCCATTTCTAGTTTGAAACTTCTAGAAGTTTATTAAATTATATTTTTATGTTTTATTACCAGAATTACCTGAAATATTTTTAAAATTTTACTATCAAAATTACTACAAATCTCCCAAAAGTTACAGCCTTCCGTGAATTTACCTGGGTGTAGTGGCGGCACATCTTATTCGGCTGACAATCTTTGGAATCGTCATTGTAGAATGGTTTCTCGTTATACCATTCCAACGTAATGTTTGTGATATTGATGGATTTCGCTCCAGAAATGGCGTAGAGATTCTGCCCCACTACGTCGTAGCCCAGCGAAGGCGGAGGGTCGATCGCCTGACCGTGATACCACTGGCACTTCTGAGCCCAAGCTTCGGCCATCGTTGCAAGATCGTCATTCCAGAACTACGTTTTATAACGGCGCCGATGTCAGATCTGTGATCGACGTTCAGTGGCGGCTCCAGGATTTGGCAAGTGAGGGGGGCGGCGGCGTTGGGGTGGCAACTTCTAATCATGGGTGTCAACCATTTGTTGTTAGGTATGTAGTATTAAGTATAGGGTCCCAACAGGGGGGCCACTGGGGCAGGAGCTCAATAGGAGGCACGGGCCCCCTGGGGGCCCACTGTGGAACCGCCACTGTCGACGGTGCATACACTCTTCTCTGCCATGGGTAAATACGGTAGTTCTGGGAGGGGGAGTAGTGGCGTAGCCAAGGAGGGGGGTTGGGGGTTAAAACCTCTCTTGGCTGTCCGAACAAATTTTTTTTGCTGATCAATACAGTTGTATACGCGCTCATATGTCTATATAATTCTATAATTCCCTTAATCAAGTGAAATAGTAGTTGACGTCTTTTTTGCTGCTTGTCAGAATTTTTCTAAGTTAGAAATCATAACCCCTCTTCCGGAAATCCTGGCTACGCCACTGAGGGGGAGGCCGTGGTTTCAGGAGAATGGTGAGAAACTGTCATAGCATTACAAACTGAGATGCAACATTATGGAGATCTAGGAATTTGGAGGATTCTCCCCCCCCCATCCGGCCTGCATGTATGCAATACTGTTTGTGATAGTTAAACGAAGACCAAATTGCTCGCCTGTGCACTTATTTAGATATCTCGAAGCCATTTATTGCATGAAATGATGAAAGCCTATTTGGTACACAGAAGTCTAATAATTTTACTGAACAGTCTGAATAAGCAATTGCCTAAAATAGTTTTTTATTGATTCAGGAGTAAAATTTGCTACGAGATGATGAGCATTTAAGTGATCGATTCTCTAAGATAATCAAACAATTCCAAACAAGTACATCTGAAATCGTTTCTTGTGCAATTCTTGCAATTGCCCCCTCGAAAGAGGGTCTACAGTCGGGTTCGCTGGCACAGTAGAGATGGCCATGGGTCCATTTTTTAGAACCCAACCCATCCCAACCCATCAGATCCCCAGCCCAACCCATGCCGGCAATAGGATTATTTGACCCATCCCAACCCAACTCACATTAATATATTGCAATTTTCTAAAGTCTAAACCGTGACTTATTTTCTGACCCAACACAAACCACCATAGATATGGACAAGTCTGACCCAGCCCAACCCATGGCCCCCTTATACTGCTCCCCCCGCTGTTCTGACTGATCTTCCGCGGATTGAACTGACTCTAATTCTATTTGGATTCGGTGCGCCATCGGCTGATACCCTGGGCATTATGATAGTGGCGCCATAGAAGTTTATTGATTGATTGATCTCTGATGCACAACTCATTAATGCACGACACTGGTATCTTGGTCTCATTGCAGCAAAATCAGTCATTGCTGCATATTTGCTACATCAATTCACAATTAAATATCTTCACCGTCAAATGTCTATCAGTGATTTTTCAACGTTAAAAGGGCTAAAGGCTTCGAACGAATTTCGGTTAGTTTATATGTATACTGCACTGACATGAGACACCAGATTCTCACCATTTGCTCCATGTTCGAAGCTCCTTCCACCCGCCTTACATCGTTGTGCGCTTTGACAACTTCTGCTTTCTCGGCGTCGTTAAGTATAGACCTCCTACGACGAACAACGGACCTGGACTCCAGATGCAAGGACTGCATGTTCGCATTCGCTTCAAAAAACGCGAAGCTCATTGCGACGAACAAGACGCAAACAGCACTTCCCACCATCTTTCACCTTCCGACTTGTTATTAATTTTCGGTCTTCTGCAGGAACCCCTTCGATGCTATACCCTTTGTAACGATCCAATCGCTGCTTATGCTCAATATATAGTCTAGTTACTAGATCAATCCATAGGCGGAACGAATAACCAACTGCTTCTAACCCTCATTGAGGCAACAGCCTACACTCTCCTAGGTCTATTGTTCGGCGTTTTTGGAGTTCCTAAGATTTTGCACAAAGAGAGCCGCGGTAGCAGATGTATGATTTTACGCCGTTGCAAGACCAAGCACCTTTTGAACAATAATGTAGGTTATAATATCATAACCGATCTGATTAAAACGTCAATTATATAAAGAAATAGTTGGTTTGCATCAGGACTTAAATCACGTATGCTATAAACACTCCTGTTCCTAAATTCCGAAATAGTCTACAGGCATAAGCATAAATAGTTTTGCGATCGTTCCATAGCCTATTATTTGCTGCATACGAAAGGTCGTATAGTAATTGTGATTTCGAGCATATTGTAGTGATGACCTTTTGGACTTAATTATTAACGGAAAATGTGCAATAAACTTTACTTACTATTTGAGGTGATCTAATGTTTATTTGTGTCTGTTTAGCATATATAAAAGTCTCTCTCAGTCCATCCACGTCTCAGTCAGGAGCATTGAGAGCTTTTCGAAACAAGGGGTAGTAAAAAGCAGTAGCCAGTCAAAACCAGGACGACCGCGGAAACACGTGGGAAAGAGTAAGTTGAGAGACAGGAAGCTAAGCGCTGGTTCTCGAGCGTCACGAGCTTTAATATACTAAGTGCGAGCTTATAAGACTTACTATTTACTCTCGTTCCAGTCGCAATCGACTTCAAAAGCACGGTCAGTGTCTCGCAAAATATTCCTCATGCGATCGATTCTTATCACGCGTCAACGCAAAGATTGCTACCAACGCAAAGATTGCTATCAGCGCCGCAGAGAGAGAACATTATTTCCTTATCGTGTGCCATTTCACCATTGGACAATAATGACTGCTAAAGGGAAGTGATCGGAATGCACGCACCCGGCGGCGTACCTAGAGGTAGGGCAGATACCCTGGACGCTACCTGAAGAGGCAGCAAAACTGTGATCTTTCCTCCATAGTCCGTCTTACTCTCTCCCTCCGACTGATCTCTTGAATGACCTGGATCTTTTGCGGATGGATTAGAAATACTATCGATTTATTATTATTATTATTATTATTATTATTATTATTATTATTATTATTATTATTATGACAATTTATATAGTGCAATAAGCATAGCAAAGGCAAAGTCAAGAGCACTTTACAGAGGGCACTTGTAGGAGATAGTAAATAAGTGCGTCTTTAGTTTATTTGCAAACAGTTCGGGAGAGGTCTCTTTAGTTGTATTGCAATATCTCAGGCTATAATGTTTAGGGAATTCTATCAAAAAACAAGCTTATGCTTCTTACTACTGTTGCGATAAATTTCACAATGAAGCAAATATCTGGTAAGTACCGGGCTTTTGACATCTCATTATGCATATTGAAAGTTCATTTCAGTCATCTGTGCGAAATAATCGACTTCAATTATCGAAAATTTTATAGACGTTATTATTTAACCTATATTATGATTCTGAGAATAAGAGAGACTAAAGTTAACACTAAACTGAACCTAAGGAGAAACACACCAGCATAGAAATTGAGTTGTCAGCGAAGCTAACTATCTAAGTAGATCAAAGCCTTCAAATAATATAATATATTTCTCGAATGACTACTCGAAGTAGTGTGTTGAGATTGCGATCGAAATCATCTTGAGATTCTGAAATAAACGCATGCTGCTTGGTCTGATGTCGGAGGCGATTACAGGATGAACAGCCAGAGAATCGTCAGCGACAGTACGACAGTCGCTTTTGCCGTCATCGTAAGCGATCTAACGTCTATCGCGTCACAGATCACTGCAATGAAACATTAACACAGAGAACTATTATATTGCATTGTTTCCGTATTCTTTCAACGGCGCACATTTTAATGTTGATGTAGTCAAGTCCGTATAAAAATGTGCTGATCTAAAATCCTATCGTTGTACAGTATTCCCAATAACAACTGAAACGGACCTTGGTGCATGATGATGATGACGACGACGATGATGATGATGTGTTCACTGTCACAATGCCGAGTCATTAGAGGAGTGGTTTCCATGGAGGATGCCTCCTTACTCACAGACAATTATTGAGGAACTAACAATCTGCCATACTGTCAGGTTCTTGAATTAAAACCACGTTACTGTGTGTGTGTCTAGCATTACATTCAGAAGGACATGCACTCATGCATTTGAATAGCCTTTTCTGGAACAACAATATTTTTCAATAGATATCGTTTGATTCATTATCCCGGAGTTGAAATCACGGTTACAGACTTATTTTGATAAACCAATTAAGAGAACGCAACTGGCAATAATAAGAATAAGTATTGTTAAACTGATGTTATTATTATTAGGGCATATTATTTCATTTTTAATTGTTATTATTAAGGAAAACAAGAAGTGGAGGAGAAGGAGAAGGAGTAGGAGGAGAAGTCATGATGAAGTCTTACTTGACGAACAATCCGATCCACAGTAGTATGGCGGACATTCGCAAGCGCACCTGTCACTATTCAGTGTTCCAGAATTCTCACAGGTAGTGACGTAGCAGTCTAAGGCCAATAAAAAGCGATATGCATTTGAAAAATAAAAGGTATGATCAAAAAACGCTTTAATCTCTATGCATTGCCAAAACTAGTGACAGTATATGTAGCTAGTCTAAGGCCTATTTTGAAATGATTGTCTGTATTTAGGGCTTGATTTAGGCCTCGCGATGTCCGAGAAATGTAATTTTTTCATATATAGCGAATTTTTCAAGTACTCAGATTTGTCCACAACTTTGGCTAAGCCTTCAAAAAGATATTGATGTATGTAAAACACAGATTTTACCGCATCCAGATTTGCCACTGACACAGCTTCCTACAAGTAAAATTAAATTAAATAATAGGAAAAAGTGTAAAGCTCCGCTTAACACAAGTAGTACAGTCTGCCTAGATTTGATTTCCTACAAGTGGCAATAATATAATTTATTATAAAACTCCGCTAAACATAGGGTTGCCAACTTAGCGGATCCCTATGAGACCGCGGAACCCAGTTTGAGAACTACTAGTTTAAGCAGTGTTCTAGTTTCGTTTATTAGTTCGTCGTTTCTAGGAGGAGGTATAGACGAGCCTCGAAAACGACCATTAGCCGAGAATGTCTTGCCAGTCCTAAGTCAAGATCGGCGTTTACCCTCGCAGCTTCATGCTGACACATGCTTTATCTAACCTCCCGCCCCCAAGTGATGAGCGAGTGAGTTGACCGCCGGAATTCCTATTCTATCTCAGGACAGACACCCAATCACTCACGAACCCGCGTTCACACAGTTACTTGGCTTCGATGTTCTAATGGAAAACAGACTCGTGACATAGAGCAAGCCGAGCGGGAATACTAATCAAACAGGTAGTAGCACTTGATCGTCTGCTTACCGTCGCAGAGTCCCCCGTTGCACCAGTAATTGCCACTCGCGCATGCAGAGCATTTGGGTCCCATATTAAACGGTGACTGGCCCTCTAGGTTACCGCTACAATGTCGTCAAACATGCAATGTCGATTAGCGTAGGATTAACTTATAGGCCTATTTGTGTGAATTGAAGTGACTGCTTAATTAGAAAACAGAATTCCATAATAAAATGAGAAATTAACTTTCAATCGAGCAAAGTAAAGCCAGTGGCGTCATTTCACACTTTTCTTGGGGGGGGGCGAGAAATTTTTAAAAATTTTCTTTTACAATTTTATAATTGGAAATTTTTTCGACTATTCCAAAAAATGCTGACGACCTTTTTTTTTTTCTGTTACGTTGTACCACCATACCGAAAAAATACTTGACGACCTTTTTTTTTTTTAGTCACCTCCCTGGTTTTTTCTTTTTTTATTGCACATTAATACATTATAAATTAATATTTTCATTTCCTTGGGGGGGCACGGCCCTGTTTTTGTTTTTTTTGCACATTAATACATTGTAAATTAATATTTTCATTTTGGGGGGCCACGGCCCCCAGCCCCCAAAATGACGCCTCTGAGTAAAGCATTGGCGAGCACGTTAGAGGAAAAGGACGTTGACGACCAGTGGCTTCGCCAGGAATTTTGAGTTGGGGGGCAAAAGGGGCTGGCGTGTCAGATTCCTTACCCCAACCCCATTTACACCCTCCAAAAACTTTTTCGCCGGATTTGCGCGAATCGTATAGGTGGTCTGGGGCAGGTGGGGGAGGGCAGTTGCCCCATTTGCCCCTCCAGTGGCGACGCTAATGTTGACGACCACCACGACTGATTCTACTTGTTAAGCGCTCTTGTCTTAGACCTTAGTCTTGTCTATTGCGCTGAAGAAATTGGCTGATAATAATAATAATAATAATAATAATAATAATTATTATTATTATTATTATTATTATTATTATTATTATTATTATTATAACGAAAGCAATTGATACTAAACGCAAACGATGCGTCTAGTTAATTCCTTTGCATTTATATTAGGCCTAGCTGTAATTTCAGTTACAGCCGAAGGTTTCTTAAATTTCTAAATGTAATAAGATGTAGACCTTAGAATACGTTATTCAAAACTTCTGCTTTAACCTGCAAATGCCATGCCGATAAGTGGCGTAACCAGGACACCGGAATAGGGGGCATCGATTTGATTTCTTGGAGTAAAAATTATTGACAAGGAAAAAGTACGTTGTGCCAAGCACCTATCCCCCAAAGTACTCAACGGTTTTGCGCAAACCTCACGACCGGTCCCAGCCCGAATAGTGAGCCCTCGACAACCCCTCCTACAGTGTACCCCGTGGCTACGCCAAAGACACCGACAGCTGTAGACCCTACACAGATTATAATTATTACTCGTCGAGTCGGTCTCGTTACTATTCGTCGTCGCTGCGAGTTTTTAATGTACACAGAACAGATCCGAATAAACCATTCAGAGCCCCTTTCTTATTGCAATGACTAGCACTTTAACAGAGAGAGTTTTTTACGGCTTATGAACGTGTTAAGCCTACGGAGGAGCATAGTTGCAGGCGAAGAAGATGGCGTTCGTAAAATTCGTCGTGTTGAGTGTCGGACAAGTGACGTACGCACAACCGATCATGTTAGTCGTCGCCCAAACAACCTAACATAAATATCATGTGTAAATGCTATAAGCATTGGCGCCTGCTGCGCATTAGGGCAGGAGGGGGTACTTGCCCTCCACCGAAAAATGCAAATACCAATATTTCACATTGAAATTTGAAAACCTTGCCAATATATTAACCGTGACCATTGTGTTAAAATGTGTTTAACCCCTCCTTAAAAATTTATGTGACGTAACCGTGACCATTGCGTTTTGCCTCCCCCTCTTGAAAAGATGTGTGTGGGCGCCCGTGGCTGAAAGTCAATATCTTTACTTTCTGCTGTAGTTTAATTAGGTAGACAACATTACGCAGCTGTTCACAGAACTAATACCACAATGCAATTAGGCTACTGCTTCAAATGCCCTTCGTAAGTAAAACGGAATCAACTTATCTAACAGCCGCCTGTCTGACTATACAAGCTATGAAAACTTCCCAAAAATAATATGTCAAAAACTTTTGACCACCCACTAAGATCAGCGACGGGTCCTCCTAACAAGTTTAGAAGGCTATTATTTCTGTGGTGATCACCTTTCTCCGTGCTTTTGTTCATCAAGGGTCATAATGTGGTGGTGATGACCTTTTTTATTCGATTGTCAGGCTTTCTCCATTGTAATAAATAGTATTCCGTGATATTTTCTATTTCTATCATTTGTAAAAAGATGAATTTGTTGACGTTAACTTCTCTTGGCCCCCCTACCCCCCTGTGAACAATTGTCAAACTTTTTCAAACACCCTCCTCTATTCTGTTGACGTAATTAATGGACAGCCCCCAAGTTAAGGCTTGTCATGAATTTACCTGGGTGTAGTGGCGGCACATCTTATTCGGCTGACAATCTGGGGAGCCGTAAGTGTAGTTGGACTTCTCGTTGTACCATTCCAACGTAATGCCGGTGATATTGATGGAGTTCGCTCCGGAAATGGCGTAGAGATTCTGCCCCACTACGTCGTAGCCGAGCGAAGGCGGAGGGTCGATCGCCTGACCGTGATACCACTGGCACTTCTGAGCCCAACCTTCGGCCATCGTTGCAAGATCGTCATTCCAGAACTACGTTTTATAACGGCGCCGATGTCAGATCTGTGATCGACGTTCAGTGGCGGCTCCAGGATTTGGCAAGTGGGGGCCGTTGGGGTGGCAACTTCTAATCATGAGGGGCCAACCATTTGTTGTTAGGTATGTAGTATTAAGTATAGGGTCCCAACAGGGAGGGGCCACTGGGGGCAGGAACTCAATAGGGGCACGGGCCCCCGGGGGCCCACTGTGGAGCCGCCACTGTCGAAGTTGCATACACTCTCCTCTGCCATGGGTAATTACGGTAGTTCTGGGAGGGGGAGTAGTGGCGTAGCCAAGGAGGGGGCGAGGTTGGGGTTAAAACCCCTCTTGGCTGTCCGAACAAATTTTTTTGCTGATCAATACAGTTGCATACGCGCTCATATGTCTATATAATTCTATAATTTTCTGAATCAAGTGAATAATAGTTGACGACTACTTTTTGTTGCTTGTCAGAATTTTTCGAAGTTAGGAATCATAACACTCTTCGGGAAATCCTGGCTACGCCACTGAGGGGGAGGCCGTGGTATCGGGAGAGTGGTGAGAAATTGTCATAGAAATTGTCAGCGATACATATTTACTACATCAATTCACAATGAACAATCTTCAACGTGAAATGTCTATTAGGAAACATAAATGTGTTTGAGAAATTTAAATGGCAACTAGTTGACCCAACGTCATCAGAAATCAGTAGTACTCGAAGATTCCACTGTTGTCCCTAGAAGTACTTCTGCTCTCAACCGTGATGTGACATTTGACTCTTCCCTCTCTTTCACCAGTCACATAAATTCAGTCTGCAAAATTATTTTGCACTATAACAACATTCGAGACATTTATCGCATCAGATATCTCCTTCTTAAGCCTGTTTTATTCAGTTAGCCAATGCATTGGTATCTAGTCATCTAGATTATTGCAATTCCCTGCTTTTCGGATTCACAAATTCAAATATGAAGAAACTCCAGAGAGTTCAAAATTCCTTAGTTAGAGTCTTATCCAAAACTCCCAGATTCGAACATAAAACTCCAGCTAGACAGTCCCTACATTCCTATCAAATACCGAATACCGGCTTCCTATCAAATACCGAATTAATTATAAAATCTGTCCTTTAGTATTCAAAACCATGTTATATAATGAACCCTATTACCTTAATATGCGACTAATCCCTCGACCTACTACTCAATCCACTAGGTATTCGGCAGGACTTTCATTTCTTGTTCTCGCACAGTCATTGGCACTAGTTGTTTCTCAGTGTGTGATGTGGAATTCATTACCAATATCGCTTCGTATAGCTAACAATTTATCACATTTCAGATCCGGTCTTAAAACAGACCTGTTTGGCTTGGCTTATCCCCCTTAGATTGACCTCAAGCCGTTTCTGACTGATCTTTTCGGCTTGACCTGACTCTAATTCAATTTGGCTTTGGTGCGTCATCGGATGATGCCCTGAGCATTATGATAGTGGCGCCATAGAAGTTTATTGATTGATTGATCAGAATTTCCAACTTCTTTGAAAAGAGTTAAAGGCTTCGAACGAATTTCGGCTACATTTATAAGTACACTGCATTGACATGAGACACCAGATCTTACCATGATCGCCATGTCCGAAGCCCCTTCCTTCCGCCTTACGTCGTTGTGCGCTTTGACAACTTCTGCTTTCTCGGCGTCGTTAAGTATAGACCTCCTTTGACGAACAACGGACCTGGACTCCAGATGCAAGGACTGCATGTTCGCATTCGCTTCAAAAAATGCGAAGCTCATTACGACGAACAAGACGCAAACGGCACTTCCCACCATCTTTCACCTTCCGACTTGTTATTAATTTTCGGTCTTCTGCAGGAACCCCTTCGACCCTATACCCTTTGTAACGATCCAATCGCTGCTTACGCTCAATATGTAGTCTAGCTACTAGATCAATCCATAGGAGGAACGAATAACCAACTGCTCATACCCCTCATTGACGGCACTTCTTTGCACTGCCCATCTCTTACATTTTTTTCATTTTGCACCTACTGACAGATAGGCCTACATATGAACTGCCTTTGTTGGCTTACGATTGCAAATTTTTGATATAAAAGAATCCTTCCTAAATTTTTACGCTGACTGCTTTACAATTAACGGTTTTTCGGACAAAAATCAGACTTCATGGACATAAATTATTTTGAATTTTTTGTATTCGACGCTATAACATTAAGATACAACAAAGCAGTTATGTAAACTCTCTTTGCAATAGACATATCTTAAATTTTTGATTTAACAATTGTCAGGTTAGTTGAACATTTTAGTTTTTTTCGTTTGATAGAATCTTGGTTCAAAATCTATATTTCTTTTGCAGCATTCTGATAAAAATCAGAATACAGAGAAAGATAATTTATTTGAAGATTTTTACCTCCAGTACTTTGTCGCCGCGGCTTGTCATGAGAGATTGCTCCGGCAGTTGTAACGCCTCTTCACTTTCCAATTTCAATGAAAATCTCCGATCGTGAACGATGAATCGTTCGGTCAATGGCATACTACTGGGTATTGTAGTTTCGCAGATGAACCAATTGAACCAGGGCTCAATTGCTGTCGCGATGTTTGAATTCCGAAGACAGGCAATTGAATCAGTCTTCTTCAATACTGACAAATGCTGCTGAAAATGTCTTTTTAAAAGCATCAGTCGTTATTTTTAACTGAATTATGCCATGTATTATGCGCATTTTATACATAATTGGCTCTTAATTGAGAATTAATAAAGACAAAGGTCAAAGTAAAACACAAAAGGACAATGATACTAGATTAGGTGCTCGATCCTACAGCAAAGGACAAGTATGAGACCTCGAAAAGGAAAGCTTGATACAAAAAGAAGTAGCGATTCTGGAGTATGACACCTGTTCCTAGACGGAACAGATATTAATGATGATGATGATAACGACGAAGTCCACGACTACGACGATGATGATAATGATGATAATGATAATGATGATGACAACGACGACGACGACGATGATTATCAGCTTCCACGCTTATAACTAACGCCTTTATGTCGACGTTCAACACAGCAGCCGCTATGCGCTTTTTCGCAAAATACTAGAACCTAATGCAGCATTGTTCGGAAGCTACTCAACAGAATACAGTGTAAGAGAAATAGGAAGAAAATTTTGATTGGTGGCACTTCTGTCATTGGTGAAATACAATTTTTGTTCAAACACAAGACTAATCTTTTCATTCCGCTATAGTCGACCGTCGGTCGTACTGCGAACAATTAACAATATCAACTGTACGCGTGTAAGTTCTTGAAGCAAAAACAGTGCAGCAATCTTTTTGCACTAAGCAAACATGTTCTTACTTTAATTTTGTCTATGTTTGAGCTAAAAGATGAGCGAAGAAAATCTTATAAGAAATGTTTAGAAGACTTGCTCTTTTCGTTTGAGACCATACATAGGCTACTGTGTCGCATCTATATATATATATATATATATATATATATATATATATATAGTCTAGAAGAGAGAAAAAGGTTAGCACTTTCAGTTCATTTCACCACAGTGTCAGTTGTTACTTCAGAAAGTCAATTCCCAAACATCTCGAAAATCATCTGTCTTTGGATTTCAGAATGATTTTTAAGGCGTTTTTTGCAAAAATTATAGACTAGCTTCACAGCTTTTGTAAAATTAGTTAGGATATTTTCGGTCTATCAAATTTTTATTCGCGCATTGCAGAAGTTTTTGCTTTGCGTCTTTCAAGCTCATTGTTTGCTATCGCGTCGGCAGATAGCGCCCGGCGTCTATTGTCAACAGCGCCGTTGCGAAAGTCACTAGAGTGAGACGTTATGTTAACTGCCAAAATACCTCAAGCAACTATTACGCAGATTTGTGCTCGAGTTTTGAAACCTATTTTATCTTATGTCACGTAGTCTGAGGCCTGAGTTAGGCAGAATGCTGCATGTTAACAGAATTTGACCCATTTGCCATTTCACCCATTTGTGAGCGTGTTATTACTGATGTACAACAAGAATACGATTGCTCATATATGCTTGTCCCCACACGTTTCATACTTCAATGTGTCTCTCAGTTCATGAATTATTCGCATTGGAAATTTACAATGTTGATAACGATTACGCGTATTGATTAGGCAACGCTCCGTTCAAATGTAGAGGTTCAAATGTAGTGGTTCTCACACAGGGCAGTCCCTACTGAACCACTTTAAACCTTGTTATATTATATTATATTATTAAACATATTTACAGCTAAATACAAAGAGCATCAAAGTTATTTTCTGAATCAAATGACGCCAGCCATTTATACGAAGTTTACTTTCAGTCATTGGCGTTGTCACGGGGGGGGCACGGTGGAACGGGCCACTATTCTGGTTGGGACCGGTAATGGGAATTGTGAAAAAGCGTTGCGAAATTGGGGGGGGGGGTATGCAGCATGAGCGAAGGGTATAACGGAACCAGATGGAGTGCCCACGTCACGCCGCTCCTGAAGGATCGTCCGCACTGGTTGCGGATCCCCGAGCGCGTGATGTCCAAGCGTCTTTGGCTTATGCACCGAACGCTTAACGACCCATTCTGTCCGACCTACCTGTCCGAACTCTTCGAAAGATCCTCGACGGTAGAACGCCGCTCTCAACTACGCTCGGGACCTAGCAATCATCTATCTGATCGTCCCTCCGCCGGTTAAGACAGCGGGGTTTGGGGACAGGTCCTTCCGACGGGGGGGGGGTCCCACCTCGTGGAACTCGCTTCCGAAGTCGCTTAAGGTCGAGACATTGCCGGATCGGTTCCGGAAACAACTGAAAACGTACTTGTTTAATATCTCATTCTTGTAAAGCGCTTTTGACTTTGGCCCTGTTAGCTACGCTTACGGCGCTCTAGAAATTGTCTTGTGTAATAATAATAATAATAATAATAATAATAATAAGAAGAAGAAGAAGAAGAAGAAGAACAAGAACAAGAACAAGAAGAAGAAGAAGTTTTTGCTCGTCTGAGTTTTTTCCTTGAAAATCTCGATGTGTCTCCCAATTCCTAAACGCTGGCTGCGCCACTGTGTTCAGTCATCTGCTATGTCGAACGAGATTTTGAAATAATTCTAACCGCTCTTAGCTCAGTTGTATGAGCACGGTTTTCTGGGGCCATGGAGGCTTACCCCACCATCAACTGTGATCTAGATCGACTCCCCGGTGAGGTTCGACAATTTTCAGACTTACACGGTAGCTGTCAAAACACCAACTGGAGGTAGAAAGTTTCGGCGTGGGATTTAGTCAGACAACCATCTGCTTGTTGAATAGCTAACCACTAATCGTTGTGCCGCGATATTTCAGTTCGTAATGTTTAGGGAATTCTTTAAATAACAAGTTTACGCTACTCCTTTTGCGGTAAATTTCAAAATGAAGCAAATATCTTGAGCACATGACTTTTGACATCTCATTATGCCTAATAAAATTTGATTTTCGTCATTTGTGCAAGATAACAGACTTTTCAATTATCAAAATGTTTATAGACGTTACCGTTTAACCTATATGATTCGTAGAATAAGAAAGACTAAAGTTAACACTAAACTAAACCTAAGGAGAAACACACCACAAACATAGAAATTGAGATGTCAGCGATGCTAACTATCTAAGTAGATCTAAGCCCTCAAATAATATATTTCTCGAAAGACTACTCGAAGTAGTGTGTTGAGATTGCGATCGAAATCATGTTGAGAGTCTGAAATCAACGCATGCTGCTTGGTCTGATGTCGGCGGCGATTACAGGATGAACAGCCAGAGAATCGTCAGCGACAGTACGACAGTCGCTTTTGCCGTCATCGTAAGCGATCTAACGTCTATCGCGTCACAGATCACTGCAATGAAACATTAACACAGAGAACTATTATATTGCATCGTTTAGAGATTGCGTCTATGTGAGTGCTTGGTGAGTCAATTCCGCGTGTTTTCAAAGTTTTCCTAATTAGTCAAATTAATTAGATAACAATGCGCCGATCTTAAAGCCTTTTGTCGGTAGTTCCCGCAGTAAATGGAGTAGGCCTTTTGCATGATGATGATGATGATGATGATGATGATGATGATGATGGTGATGATGATGATGATGATGATGGTGATGACGACGATGATGATGATGTTGATGATTATGATGGTGATGATGGTGATGATGATGATGATGATGATTTCTCAGCCCCAAGTCGGCTCCAATCAGAAATCAGATGAGTGAGTTTCGATATTGTGGTCGCAGGCAGTTGAAGAAGGAATAGTTTACAACATTGACGAAGTTCGGTTACCTATTAGGTTCTTCATTCTTTGCCATCATTCAATTACGCCGAAGCGTATGTCTTAGGCTTACATAATTATGATCTGTATATACACGGGGCTCTTCTGACTTTCCATCGCTATTTCTGGGATAGAAAGCGCCACTTGTCGCCAGCTTTGCTGATCGTGGAATTGGAAATTGAATTGGATTTTCGTGGAATTATTGAAATCACTGCTGCGATAGACTACTTCTTTTCTAAAAGCAGTGAAGAGAGACATTGATAATAATATGAATTATTACTATTATCAAAATAAAAGAATAAAAGAAACAGAAAAATAAAGAACGATTTTATTTACCTGACGAACAATCCGATCCACAGTAGTTTGGCGGACAGTCGCAAGAGCACCTTTCACTATTCAGGGTTCCATTATTCTGGCAGGTAGGGGGAGAGCACGCCGACTCTAATCAATAAAAATATTCCTGTTTGAGAAAAGTGTTTGGCTGTTCTAAGTTCAGTGCTGCAACTGTGTCTCCTAAAGACTCTCAACATTGTCTATCTCGTGTCAACGACAAACATTTAGGCTCAAGTGAGACCTGACATAGAGCCGAGAAGCATTTCTTCATGAGCTTGGCACTTTAAAATATTCAATTCAATCGGTAGCACTCTCTGTTACTATATTAATCTATTCAATAATTTCAACTGGTAATACTCCATAGTGAAGGATTTATAATGTTCCATCTGTTTTTCTACATGATCTCTGTTCTTATGGTGTCTTATATTTTGTGGTTTTTTTAGTTGTTTTTCACACAGGCTTACTTAGCCTCCCAAACCACTTTAGATCACAATACTACTACTACTACTACTACTACTACTACTACTACTACTACTACTACTACTACTACTTACTACTACTACTACTACTACTACTACTACTACTACTACTACTATTACTACTACTACTACTACTACTCCTAAACTTCAAATTAGTGCAAGTAAAGGTCGTCATCATGGTAAGTAAGTAAGTAAGTAAGTAAGTAAGTAAGTAAGTAAGTAAGTAAGTAAGAGAACGTCAAGATTGTAGTGGTAACTTGTCTAAAAGACTGCGCGAACACTTCAAACAAATTTAAACTAAGAAGCTAGTCTTAAAAAGCCAGGACTTCAGTCGATTCCTGAAAATATCTAGCGACGATGACTCCCGTATGTCAGCAGGAAGCGAGTTCCTAGTACGCGCAGCAGCCACTGGGAAGGCAAACTCTAGGGTAGACCTCTGAGATATCCGGCTTCAATGGTAAGCAGCGACTCAGCTGCCTTGCACCATTAACCGAGAATGTCTTGCCAGTCCTAAATCAAGACCAGCGTTGACCTTCGCAGCTTCATGCTGCCACTTATTTTACCTACGCCTAAGTGATAAGCGATTGAGTTGACCGCCGTCATTCCTATTCAATCTCAGGACAGACACCCATCCACTCACCAAACCGCGTTCACAGTTACTTGGCTTCGATGTTCTAATGGAAAACCGTCTCGCGCGACATAAAGCAAGCCGAGAGGGAAGTTCTAATCAAACAGGTAGTAGCACATGATCGTCTGCTTACCGTCACAGAGCCCTCTGTTGCACCAGGAACTGCTGCTCTCGCATTCGGTGCATTGGGTTCCCATTTTAAACGGTTTCTGGCCTTGCATGTTGCCACTGCAGTGTCATCAAAATAAAACGTCAGTTGTCGCAAGATTGACTTTGAATTAAGGCGATTTAAGGGGCTGTCCATTAATTACGTTAACAATTTAGGGGGCAGGGCGTTTGAAAAAGTTTGACAGTTGTTGATAGGGGAGGGAGGGTCAAGAGAAGTTGACGTCAACAATTTCACTTTTTACAAGTAATCAAAAATAGGAAATTTTATGGAATACTACTTATTACAATGGAAAAAAGCATGGCTAAAAGGTAATCACCACCACATTTTGACACTCGATGAGAAAAAAAGGAAAAAATGGTCATCATCACAAAAATAATAACCTTGTTATTGGGACCTGTCATTGATCTTGGGGGAGGTCAAAAGTTTTTTACGTAATTATGGGGGGTTAAGTGAAAGTTGACAGTTGTTGACAAAGAGGAGGGGGTCAAAAAAGTGCCCAAAAATTGTTGACATAATTAATGGACAGCCCTAAGTAGAAACTGAAAACTCGCCATAGATTTTTTGCAGTTATCCATTGCCATTGCCTGATTATAATTTGGACAAGAAATGCAATATTGAACCACTTTAATAAAGCCCAATTGTAATTGAATAGCGTAATGGATAGCGCCATAAGAATGCTCTTATCAAACTGGTCATGTTACCGTTCAGCGTAGTCGCAGACGAAGACAATGGAGTTCGGGTAAGTTGGATCACCATAAACTGTATCGCAGCGAGAGTATGCACAGCCAATCAGACGTGATGTCGCCCAAACGACCTAGAATAAAATATGAAATGCAACTGTATGAGTTAATACTTTTACCTCCTGTTGCAGTCTGATCTCTACAGCATTAGCCGATATATAATAGGTTGTAACATTATATTGTATTGCATTGAACAACCTAGCTCAGCGGTTCTCAACCTGTGGGTCGCGACCCCGACGTGGGTCGAATGATGATTTGCCAGGGGTCGCTTGAGACCTTCTGAAATATGGGGTTGTCTCTTTTCTTATGCGTAAAGCTTGTTTTTGTACAAAATTTCCCCGTTGGTAGTTACTAGTTTAAAAAAATATAATTGTCACTCGAGGATAGGCATTCCAGACAATAGAATCAGAATGATTTCAGACATTTTAATTGCCATGGCATTATTACTTTTAACATTATGAACGAAAATAATTTTGCGGTTGGGGGTCGCCACATCATGGGGAATCAAATTAAAGGGGTCGCGGCACTATAAAGGTTGAGAACCGCTGGTCCTAGCTGAATCGTAGAATCTTTGAAATTCATTAACAACAATTGCAACGCTTTGTTGGCAAACTCAGAATGTGTAATGTGAATTATGTTACAGTGTTCCATGAATTTACCTGGGTGTAGTGACCGCACTGACCCGACATACAACTGTTCGTGTCGTAATTGTAGTAGCGTTTCTCGTTATACCAATCCAGCGTAATGTAGGTGATATTAAAAGACGGCGCATTAGCGATGGCGAACAGATTCTGTCCAGCGCTAGAGTAGCCGAGGGAAGACGGAGGTTTGAGGAATGCTTCGTCGTGTTTAACTGAGCACTCCACAGCCCAAGCTTCAGACATTGTTGCAAGGTCGTCGTTCCAACTCTACAATTTATAACAGCGGTGATGCCAACAGAGATTGTAATAGTTTGATGCAGTAGCGTAGCGAGGCAAAGTGCCGCCCGGGGCGAGAAAAAAGTGCCGACCTCAATTCTCCGAAAAAAGTCCGACAAGCAAAAAAACGTTATCAACTCTCCGAAAAAGTCTCTGACAAGCAAAAAATCTAAGAAATCTCGAAAGTGCCGCCCCTAGAGCAAGTGCCGCCTGCTGGGGCGCTTCGCCCCCTCTGCCCCCTCGCTACGCCACTGGTTTGATGTTGACCAAGTTTTTAAACTGTGCATTCGTTTATACAGTGGCGTCGCTAGGGGAGCGGCCCCGCCGGATGACATCATTAGCTAAAACACAAGGTGTGACACCAAAACGCTTGGTGTTTGTAAATTAAACAGGTTAAGCCAGGGGTGTCAAACTCATTTCATATAGGCCTAGCGGTCCACATAAAAGTCATTGTGGTTGTCGCGGACCTGATTTGTACATAACATTAGCACGTACTACAAGTAGACCTATTACCGGTACACAAAGCAGTGCGTAAAAATGACTGATAACCAACTTATATATCCGATTCTTGTGAAGCTGTTAATGAAAAATAGAAGTTACTTACTAAAGTTAAAGTTAGTTACTAGTGCATTACCAGCTGAGTTTCATATATGAAATTTTCCATTTTCATACATTTACTTTTTTACCACGGCTTAAATAAAGTAACATTCCTTAAAGATAAATAATTTTTTTGTATTCAGCCACATGCACGCGGGCCGTGTGAAAAGCTTTTGCGGGTCGTATCCGGCCTGCAGGCCGTATGCATGTCACCCCTAGGCTAGGCGATTCCATTTGTACGTATGGACTCGTAAGCCTATAGGAGAACACAAGGAGGTCCATGGTGTAGGTTTTTTATTTTTTGAAGTGGGAGGTAACATCACTACTTCATCGCGCCTCCTGTTAAGTATTTGCCTACTCTAGATATGTGTTATTTCGCATCGAACGAGGCTAATACCGTTTGAAACAATTTTTCTCACCATAATCTGCATGTTCGAAGCCCCTTCCTTCCGCCTTACTTCGTTGTGCGATTTGACAACTTCTGCTTTCTCGGCGTCGTTAAGCAGAGACCTTCTATGACGAACAACGGATCTGGACTCCAGATACTGTGACTTCATGCTCGCATTCGCTTCATAAAATACGAAACTCACTGCAACGAACAAGACGCAAACAACATGTCCTACCATCTTTCACCTTCTACAGTAATTTGTTATTAATTTTCGGTCTTCTGCAGGAACCCCTTCGTTGCTATACCCTTTGTAACGATCCAATCGCTGCTTACGCTCAATATGTAGTCTAGCTACTAGATCAATCCATAGGCGGAACGAATAGCCAACTGCTCCTACCCCTCATTGAGGCGACAGCCTACACACAGCTAGATCTATTGTTCGGTACAATACTCTCCTAAGATTTTTGGGGTTCCTAATTTTTTTGTGAATAAAGCAGCTACGCAGCAACAAGCGTAGGATTCTACATAGTTACAGGCACAGACGCCCTTTGGCGTGGTTTAAACGCCACTCAAAATAAAACCAGAGGCGTACTGGCCATATCTAATCTAATCTAATCTTAAACTTCTATAGCGCCACTTTCATAATGCACAGAAGCATCAACCGATGGCACACTAGCCATATGGCGGCAATGAAAACTTCCAGGGAGGGCCCCTTTAGGGTAAATTGGGGCTGTGGGCAGTAAACTGAGTGCATATCACGGTTTTAAACTTGTCATAATTATTGCTTGTCTAATTATATGAATAAAGACGGGAGAGCGTATCTTAATAGGGCCTATAATGAATGAACGTGAGCAGGAATTCTTCAATTGTGACCAATGAGTCCTTGAGGTCAACGCTTTCCAGGACCCCTCTTGTAGCCCAATGCGCCCCTGGTATTGCACGAGTTTTAACCTAAAGGTAACTGTAAATATTTCTGGTCTTGTTCCTATCGCTGGCGATTTCAAAAGTCCATGAACAGGTGTCTAATATTTATTCACAGACGGACAAAATTAACTCACTGACCGACTAGACTTGTACAAATTGCAGATATAATAGTAAAATGACAAATCTTTGAACAGATTTCTTATGAGACGTTATAAGATAACGAATCAATTAAGCAACGAATCCTTTGACGGCATTTTTTTGCACTGCCCATCTCTAACATTTTTTCATTCTGCACCTACTGACGGGTAGGCCTACATATGAACAAGCTTTGTTGGCTTACGATTGCAAATTTTTGATATAAAAGAATCCTTCCTAAATTTTTACTTTGGCTGCTTTAGAATTCACGGGTTTTCGGACAAAAATCAGACTTCATGGACATAAATAATTTTGATTTTTTTATTCAACGCTATAAGATTAAGGTACAACAAAGCAGCTATGTAAACTCCCTTTGCAATAGACATATCTAACATTTTTTATTTGACAATAGTCAGGTTAGTTGAAAATTTTAGTTTTTTTCGTTTGATAGAATCTTAGTTCAAAATCTATATTGCCTTTGCAGCTACATGATAAAAATCAGAATACAGAGAAAGATAATTTATTTGGAGATTTTTACCTCCAGGACTTTGTCGCCGCGGCTTGTCATAAGAGATTAGACTTCGGCAGTGTAACAGGCCTCTTCACTTTCCAATTTCAATGAAAATCTCTGATCGTGAATGATGAATCGTTTGGCCAATGGTATACTACGGGGCACTGTATAGTTTCGCAGATGAACCAATTGAACCAGGGCTCAATTGTTGTCGCGATGTTTGAATTTCGTAGACAGGCAATTGAATCAGTCTTCTTAAATGCTGACAGCAAAGAACAAGTACGAAACCTTGAAAAAGAAAGCTTGATACAAAAAAGAGTAGCGATTCTGGAGAATGATACCTGTTCCTAGACGAAGCTGCTATTGATGCTGATGAAGAAGATGATGATGATGACGAGGACGATTATGATAGTGGTGATGGTGGTGGTGGTAATGATGATGATGATGACGACGATGACGACGATGATGATGATGGTGGTAATGATGACGACGACGATGACGACGATGATGATAATGATGGTGATAATGATGATGATGATGATGATGATGATAAAGACGACGACTACGACTAAAAGATAATGATGATGACGATGAGCAAGATAACGATGGCGATGATGACAACGACGACGACGAAGACGACGACGATGATGATTATCAGCTTCTGCGCTTATAACCAACGCCTTTATGTCAACGTTCAACACAGGAGCCGCCATGCGTTTTTTCGCCAAATACTAATGCAGCATTGTTCGGAAGCTACTCAACAGAATACAGTGTAAGAGAAATAGGAAGAAAATGTTGATTGGTGGCACTTCTGTCATTGGTGAAATACAATTTTTGTTAAAACACAAGACTAATGTTTTCATTCCGCTATAGTCGACCGTCGGTCGTACTGAAAACATTTAACACTTTCGCCCAGACTGCACGAGTTTACGTTCTTGAAGCTTAAGCAGTGCAGCGATCTTTTTCCACTAATCAAACATGTTCCTACTTTAATTTTGTCTATTTTTTTCTACAGTATCACATATACGATTTGGGCTAAAAGATGAACCAGAAAAATCTTATAAGAAATGTTGAGAAGACTTGCTCCTTTCGTTTGAGACCATACATACTGTGTTGCATCTAAATATATATACAGCTATATATATATATATATATATATATATATATATATATATATATAATATTAAGATCCTTATCTGTATGTCTGTCTGTTACCTTCAAGCGTTCTGATTGGTTGACTATTGGTAGACGGTTTAGACCGTTTAGTCCTTACGTCGCGATGCGTTGGTGGGCGAGCGTTGACTATTGGTAGACGGTTTAGTCCTTACGTCGCGATGCGTTGGAGGACGATGTTCGAAGACGACGTTGCTATTGGTAACAATTGTTCGTAGAATCGTAGTTTAACACGGTTTAGTCGAGTCATTGCAGCGTCAGAGGGGTGGGTGTGTGACGACGTTGCTATTGGTAACAATTGTTCGTAGCTTGAGTATCTTAACGTACACAAAAAATACGTGTACAGCGTCACAAATGGTCACAGTTGCGTGATTTTAACGTACATAGGCCTAATTATTACGTGGCGCAGAGCTTGGCTAGGTGGCGATCATTGAAATGTTGTTCAGCATGAATTCAATGATTGGGTATTAGGTATAGGTATTGGATTAGTATTATCCTGAACTGCGAGCGAAGCGAGCGCGAGCGAAGCGAGCATCTTTCTATATATATATATATATATATATATATATATATATATATAGTCTAGAAGAGAAAAAAGGTTTTCACTTTCAATTCATCACAGTGTCAGTTGCTACTACAGAAAGTCAACTAACAAAATCTTGAAAATCATCTGTCATCGGATTCATCATTTCAGAATGATTTTTAAGGCAGTATGGTGTTGCGAAATTTATTAACTGGCTCCGAAGCTTTTGTAAAATCAGTCAAAATGTTTTCAGTCTATTAAATTTTTATTCGCTTATTGCAGAAGTTTTTGCTTTGCGTCTTTCAAGTTCATTTTTGCCATCGCGTCGGCAAATAGCGCCCAGCGACTAGGGTCAACAGTGCCGATGCGAAAGCCATTAGAGTTGTACGCTATGTTAACTGCCAAAATACCTCAAGCAACCATTACCGTTATATTACGCAGATTTGTGCGATAGTTTTGAAACCTATTTTATCTTATATTATGTTGTCTGAGGTCTTAGTTAGACAGTATTCTGCATATCAGCAGAATTTGACCGTTAACCCACTTGTGAGTGTGTTATTACTGAGGTACAACTGGAATACGATTGCTCGTATAATATAGGCCAATGGTCACGCTTTTATAGGACAACTAGAAAGATGCTCGCTTCGCTCGCGCTCGCTTCGCTCGCAGTGCAGGATAATACTAATCCAATACCTATACCTAATACCCAATCATTGAATTCATGCTGAACAACATTTCAATGATGTACATACGCCACCTAGCCAAGCTCTGCGCCACGTAATAATTAGGCCTATGTACGTTAAAATCACGCAACTGTGACCATTTGTGACGCTGTACACGTATTTTTTGTGTACGTTAAAATGTACGTTAAAATTGCGCAACTTCCTCAAGCTACGAACAGTTGTTACCAATAGCAACGTCGTCGCACGCCCACCCCTCTGACGCTGTAATGACTCTACTAAACCGTGCTAAACCTACGCTTCGTCAAACGCTTCTTTGTCAACCAATGAGAACGCTTGAAGGTAACAGACATACAGAATAAGGATCTTAATATTATAGATGGCCACGCTGTTCATATTTCAATGTGTCTCTTAGTTCTTGAATGATTCGCGTTGGAAATTTGGAATTTAATATTCAGGCAATAACAATCAGCAGCAAATCTGGTTCGTTAACATTAAAGCAGCTTCGTAATAAGTTATGTCGTTTGGCATCAACATTTCAATTATTGGCAGCATATATTTTTATGCGCATTTTTATTCATTCGTATGATTATACTGTATATTGAAAAGTGAAAACTGTTCAATTTGAACGAATATGACAAAATATAGAAACAATGTAGGAAATGCTCCGTTCAAATGTAGACAAACCAGATTTACAGTAAAGTTATTTTTAGAATCGCATTACATGCGCAATTTGAACGAAGTTGCCTACGTTCAGTCATTGACGTGGCCACGGAGGCACGGTGGATCGTGTCACTATTCCGGTTGGGACCGGTCTTGGAAATTGCGAAAACCCGTCACGAAATTTGAAGGGATAGGCAGCTTGAGCGATGAGAATAAGTGAATGTGTGAAGAACTCCCTGACCAGTTTTTCCCCTGAAGATCTTGATGCTCCTTCCAATTTCGAAATGCTGGCTACGCCACTGTGTTCAGTCATCTTCTATGCTGAACCAGATCTTGAAATACACAGAGAAAAAAGTTGTGTAACGTTACACCAAGACTTGGTGGTAATTCAGCTGCCACCATCGCCCGCGATGGTGTACTCAAAACGCGAACCAGGCGTAAAGTTGACACCATGCTTTGAACCTCAGGAAAACTTGGTGTAAGTTAACCCCAAATTTTGGAGTAAATTTACCCCGAAAGCAGGAGTAGGTTTACATTAACATTGTGTAAAGTTGACACCATGCCTTGGTGTAAATTCGGAAAAACTTGATTTAAGTTTCCCCCCAAATTGTTTTAAAGTGGAATAGTGGGTACATACAATATACAAAAGTACAAAGCAACATAACATAGCAAAGAGTAAGTTTACACAGAAAGCAAAAGTAGGGTTATATTTAATATATTAATATTGCGTTGCCTGCAAAATCTGTACCGCTGTTTAGGGAGTTCTAAACCGGCGATAGAAAGGTGTGCTAAACTCACTATCCTAATATTGCTCCCTTTCCTTAACGTTTTGCGCCATATACAGAATACTTGTTTCTTTGTTTCTCTACGCTATTTGGGTAATTATCATCTATGTATTATTTCTATAGGACCTCAGGTTTATTTATTATTGATTATTAATTCTTTTCACTGCTATTTTCTGATTTCGCCACACTATAGGTTACTCGACTAGGGTAACATTTACACTTAAATTAATCGTAACGTTACACAAAATTTTCTCGGTATACACTTCAGTGTAACCTGGTGTAACGTTACACGTAGGTTACTCGACTAAGGTAACATTTACACTTAAATTCATCGTAACGTTACACAAATTTTTCTCTGTGTAATTCTAACCGCACTTTTGGGTTTGATTTATTCAGACAACCCTCTGCCTTTTATTCAGACAACCCTCTGCCTGTTGAATAGTTAACCACTAATTATTGTTGTGCTGCATATATCTCAGGTCGTAATGTTTAGGGAATTCTATCAAAAACAAGCTTATGCTTATTACTACTGTTGCGATAAATTTCACAATGAAGTAATCTTTAAGTTCCTGGCTTTTGACATTTCATTATGCTTAAGAAAAGTTAATTTCCGTCATTTGATCAAGATAACAGACATTTCCATTATCAGAACTTTAATGGAAGTTACCATTTAACCTATATGATTCGGAGAATAAGTTAACACTAAACTAAACCCAAAGAGAAACACACAGCAAGCATAGAAATTGAGCTGCCAACGATGCTATCTCTCTAAGTAGGCCTATAGATCTAAGCCGTAAAATAATATATTTCTCGAAAGACTACTCGAAGTAGTGTGTTGAGATTGCGATCGAAATCGTCTTGAGAGTCTGAAATCAACGCATGCTGCTTGGTCTGATGTCGGCGACGATTACACGATGAACAGCCAGAGAATCGTCAGCGACAGTACGACAGTCGCTTTTGCCGTCATCGTAAACGACCTAACGTTCGCAGCGGAGCAATAGACTGCAATGAAACATTAACATAGAGAACTATTATTGCACTGTTTAGAGTTTGCGCAGATCCTATCAGGTTCTTGAATCTTTACCACTATTCAATAACGCCGTAACTTATATACATGTACTGCATCAACTGTGTTATTCAAAATATAGACATCGTCTTCCTGAGCCCCTGATGACTTTTCGTCGCTATTTCCGGAACAGTTAGCGTTCTTTGAACAAATATCGCTAACGTTGCTGATAGAGAAATTGATATCACTGCTGGAACAGACTTCTTTTCCAAACGCAATGAAGAGAGACTTTGATAAAAATGGGACTTATATTTTATTACTAATATTACTTGGGAAAACTTAAGTGGAGGAATTTTATTTAGGCCTACCCGACGAGCAATTCGTTCCACAGCAGGCGCACTCGCAAGAGACGCTTTCACTGTTTGGGGTTCCGGAATTCTGACAGTTAGGCAGAGTGCACTCTAAATTCAATGAAAACATATTCATGTTTGTTAAAGTGTTCAACTGGTCCAAGTAAGTAAGTAAGTAAAATCTCGTAAACTTATACAGCGCCCTGGAAGGAAAGTAGTACAGTAGCAGCTGCTTATTCTTGTGCGCTTAATCTTTTTTTTAGATAGCTATAGGCAAGGTGGTCTGTCGGCCGGGTAAAGGTCAGTATATCTATGAGGCAGCGGGTCAGGTTGTTATTGCTATGGTCTGCAAGCGTTGTCATCTCAGGCGCATCTCAGCATTGTCTTTCAGTGTCGGCGTGAAGCAGAATTCACTGCAGGTTCTGACGGGGGGCAATTGCGTCACTTCACAAATCTATAGAAATCATTTCTTCAAGGATTTGGCACATGAAGATAGTGTTGTTCAATACTCGCAGTATTACACAGCAGAGTTGTCACTGGGTCTATTTTTAGAACCCAATCCAACCCAACCCACAAAATCTCCAACCCAACCCAACCCATGCCTGTAATAGTGTTACTTGACCCAACCCAGCCCGCCGTAAACAGTACAAACATGACTTATTTTCTGACCCAACCCACCATTAATATGCAAAAGTCTGATCCAACCCAATCCAACCAAACCCATGGGTTAACCCAACCCATGGACATCTCTGTTACACAGTTTTCATTGTGACGGTCCTTGCTTCTCACTGTCATCTTGCTTAAACCAGAGATGGCCATTGGTCCATTTTTTAGAACCCAACCCAACTCAGCCCATCACATCTCCAACCCAATCCAACTTATGCCGGCAATGGGGTTACAGACCCAACCAAACTCAACCCGCCGTAATGCATTACAATTTCCTAATTAAATCATGACTTATTTTCTGACCCTACCCGACCCAAAATAAATATGGGGGCGGAAGATGGCAGAGTGGGTTACGCGCTGGAACGGTCGGCTGACGGAGCGGGTTCAAGCACCGTTAGCGCCCCCAGTGGTTTTCACACAAACAGTAATGCCTCCCAAGTCACTTTAAATTACGCTGTGTATTTCACATAATATTTCGTTTCAACGATCAAGTATTAGGGCTTCAATATATTTTACAGATTACGAAAAGCAGAAGAGCTTTAGCAAAGGATTTTCCTGCAGTATCTTAAACTGCAATGAAACTTATTCACAATTTTGGGCCGAACCATCACAGACATCTTAACGCAAATACGAGAGGGATTTACCGCATCCAAGTTTGCCATTCGAACAGCTTCCTGCAAGCAAAATTCGTAGACAATAACTTAACATTCATCTGCACACATATAGTATTAAATTCAGACTAATAGTCATCATCATCATCATCATCATCATCATCATCATCATCATCAACAACATCGAACTTCTATAGTGCCATTTTAATAATGTTCTTGGCATCAATCGATGGTCGCTCCGAGAGAGATGTTCATGAGTCCATTTTTCAGAACCCAGCCCATAAAATCTCCAATCCAGCCCAACCCATTCCGGCAATAGGTTTACTCGACCCAATCCAACCCACCGTAATACGTTGCAATTTCTTAAACCATGACTTATTTTCTGACCCAACCCATCCCATGGGTTAACCCGACTCATGGACATCTCTGGTCGCTCGTTGGTTTGAATCGCAAATTCGTAACCCCCGTTGTCGAATCCAAAAAGTCAATAAGTCAAAGAGTCTGTAGAGATTTTGATTAGTTTTATCCGATTGTTCAGAAAGGACCAGAGTCGTCTTATTTCATACAATATCACGATTGTCGACGCGGTCTTATAATAATAATTATTATGCACTTCTATAGCACCAGTTCTAATACCTGAGGGTATCAATCGATGGTACTTCAAATCCATCCGCAAAAGACCAGTCAAGAGGGAGAGATCAGTCAGAGCGGGGTTAGAGTTGCCGGGGAGGTTGGGAGTGGGGGGGGAGGTTGAATTCCTCCAGCTAACTTTGCAACCCTCACAAAAATCGCATATCGGGTACATGCAGTTTCTGTCATTCATTGAATTTCAGTCCTCAACCCCCCCCCCAGCTCAAATTTCACAACTCCAACACTGACTCAGAGGGAGAGAGTAAGACCGACTATGGAGAAAAATAGAGTATACATTGGCTATCTCTTCTTCTTCTTCAGCCATTTTCGCTCCCCATGAAGCATAGGCCGCGTACAAGATCTATCCATTTCTCTCGATCTTCTGCTAGTAGTTCTATTTCATTCCAGGTGTATCCAAGTTCTTTGTGTTCTTTTTCTAGTGATCTTTTCCATGTAATTTGTGGTCTTCCTCGTTTTCTTTTTTCTTGGCAGTTCCATGTCAGCATTTGTCTTGTGATGTTTCCGGTCGGTTTTCTAAGGGTATGCCCCTGCCATCTCCATTTCCTTTTTCTAATTTCTTCAGGTATCGGCTCTTGGGATGTCTTTTTCCACAAGTTTTCAACATCGTCTCTACATCGGCTATACATTGGCTATTTACTAACGAATGCTGTACATAGCGTACGAATGCAATGGTTAGGGATGTCGTTGAAAGGTTTGTAGGTACTCGCTCTTTTGACAGCGTGCCAAATTCTAAATGGGATAACAGAGCGATGGATTTCGAAGAAATGAAAGCAAATATCTGATTAATTTTACTTGTTAGAAGTGAGAAACCAGGGTTATTTCTAGGATTTTGAATTTGGGGGGTGTCGGGAAAATCTGGGGGTGTCGGAATTTGGAAGTATCTACAGAAAAAGGCTGACAAGCAACAAAAAGGGTCATCCGAGAATAAAAGTTGGAGTGTACTTCTCCATTTGGGGAGTGTTCAGGACTAATAAGTATGCATTTTGTATGCATACCATTGTCACATTACCAAATTTTGGGGGTGTCGACCTCAAATTGGGGGTGTTGGGGTGTTATGGGGTGCAAAAATATCCCTCTGAGAAACTGTTTCCAAAGACATCGTGCGTGCGGAACACTCTGTCCTAGAACCGTATTTATTAGGCATTTTCAGCTGGTTTAAGCACTTTGAGTAACATCGCGGACGCGTCTTTTAACGCTGCTACTAATTTATCAACGCATAAGCGATGAACGACTTGTTTGGGAGCCGGCACCGCGACTAGATCCCGGGATGGACACCCATCCAAGTACTAACCGCGCTCGACGTTGCTTAACTTCAGTGTTCTGACGGGAACCGATCGCACAGCGCTAATTATCATTCCTAGACCGAATAATAGGAATGCTAATCAAACAGTTAGTAGCACATGATCGTCTGCTTACCGTCACATAGTCCTTCGTTGCACCAGTAACTGTTATTCGCGCATTCAGTGCATGGTGGTCCCATTAAAAACGGTCTCTGGCCTCCACTATTGCCACTGCAATGTCGCCAAACATGTAACGTCAAAATAGACCCAAATATGACGGTGAATTCAAGTGATTAAAGTGGAAAACTATAGAAATTCATTAGCTATTTCTCGTAATTATTAAATGTCAATGCGAAGTGCGAACTTTCAATTTTAATTTACGCTGGAAAGTCTCGACTAAACCAGTTAAAACCCAGTTATAATTTTAACGGTGAGCGCTTTAGCAGAGATTTTAAGGTAATTAAGACGTTACGGAGGATTGTAGTAGCAAGCGATGAAGGTGGTGTATCCGAAGCCCGCAGAAAAAATTGTGGAACAACTCTCGTTGGCGCAACCGACCTTATAAGTAGTCGCCGAAACAATCTGAAATAAAATATTATTCCGCCTAGTATTAGAATATTATCATAGCTCTACTTCATTCAAATGATTTTCACCAGTAATTTGAATTAATGTAGGCCTAATTGGCAAGACACTTGTCTGAAAGTACACCATTCGAAAAATTTCAAACAACTACTTAAAGACCAAAGAAAACCTTTGCTCTAAAATTTTTCAGTTTAAGTTTACATAATTATTTTAAAAATAGGAATGAGTCAAATTTGTGCTCGGATCTTAATGCGAGCAATTGTACAAACTTTAGACGCTCAGTTGACATTGGTTAGACTGGTACATTTTCGCTACTCGGATACATAAATTTGACCTCTTTCAAAACAATCGTGGTGTGAATTCTTCGGAGCGCTCGCCCAGGAAAGGCACTATATAATTAATTTTTTTACATTACATAGCTGTTCTCTAGACTTCTGGAAGTTCTAGACTTCTGGAAGTTCATTAACGGTAATCTCTGCCTTATCGTCAGACTCAGATCACGTTTTTTATTGTAAAAAAACATTGGCAAAATAAAACAGATTTTCTGAAACCAGCTACAACTAGGCACTAGCCAATTAATCAAGCTTTCTGCCCTCTATCTATAGAGTATTGTCGATTGCTTATTAGCAGGTCATACAGCTTTACTTACTTACAACGTAGAGTCGTAGAGTAAGCAATTTATGCCAGTAATATTGCTGTTTATTTCATTTCGCAATCGTTTTGCTTAGTGTGACTTGATTGTTTATTTCCTGTGGGTGGGTAAGGTACAGTCCCTAATTTTGCTCAGATAAATGTCGATAACGTTTTTTAATCAACGTTTTTAACGTTTTTTAGCTTTGTGGCGTTTTTTACGTTTTTAACGTTTTTATTATTTCTCCAATGTTTTTTACATCTATGACTCAGATTGAGGTATTAAAATTTCTACCAATCTACATCAAGTGATATGTCGGCATGAATTTACCGTACATTCGTGTAGTTATCGCACTTATGCGGTGCACAGCTTCCGTTGCCGTAATTGTAGTTGATTTTCTCCGAATACCATGCTAGCGTAATGTTGGTGATACTAGTGTTCTCTCCTCTAGGCAGGTAGAAATTATTTCTGTACTTGTTGCTCCATAGATTGTAATGGCAATGTACGACATCGTTTTCAGCCAACTCTGCAAGCTCCTCGTCCCAAATCTGCGTTTTATTTATGGCAATGACAAACAGATTGATGATAGTTTAACGTTGACGAAATTACTCCTTATCTGGATCTAAAGCCGTGATCACCACGAACTACGGATTACGGACTATGGATTTTACCCAGATTGCGCCGAGCTTTCGGGCAGTGCCATAGAAATTTCGTGTAATTACTTACTTACCTACTCCACATTACGTTTATTTATATCGCTGGAGACCATTTGCGTCTTGGCAGCGCATTTCTAACAAAAAAACTAAAGGTATTCTCCAAATTGGAACGAGCGTAGGGTCCGGCGCTGATCTATCATCTACGTGTACAGTACCAGGCAAACATCGACGCAGGTGGCGTATGTAAATAATCTAGAGTAGTTTGCGATTGCTCTTTCTCGAGACCCGCGTTTTGCCCTCGCAACTTAAACGCTGCTACCAATTTATCGACGGCTGAACGATGGACGACTTGGTTGGCCGCCGGTGTTGGAAAATAAATCCTCCCCCAAACAGAGTCTCCGCCCGGCGGATTCATCTTAAAATAAAATCGCCTTTTATTTTAAATAAGGCGATTTTATTTTAAAATGAATCCGCCGGACGGAGACTCTGTTTTAAAATAAAACCTCCGGAGAAGACTTCATTTTGGAGGAGACTTTATTTGGTGACACCAGCACAATGATTCATTTGAAGACTTATGCAGGCAGTACTTAGGCCTACATCAAACAATGTGACTAACTATTACTATGAGAAGGGTCAACAACAATGTCAGCAAGACTAGTGTCGTTCATTTTCATGTTTCAGTACAAAGAACAATAAGAAATAAGCAGTAGGCCTATAATAAAAAAGTTGGCGCTCCTGGCACTGGAGTCGCATGATAAATTAGTGGGACTTTAGCTTTTGCATTGAACAGAGCGAGGGAGTAAGAAGTGATTCCCGAATGGATGGGTTCAAGGTATTCCAGAGGGAGGGTCCAGTCACTGCAAAATCCCGACGCTGAGTAAGAGCAGAGCGTGATCTGGGAACATAAACATACTTCCGATCAGTGGAGCGGAGCAGGCGATGTGCAGTGGAAGAGGGTGATTTGAAAAGCTCAGTAATAGGCTATAAGACGTGGCCTGACCCCGAAGTTCTGCAGAAACAATAATTTCAGTACTTTCTTGAATTTAATGCAGTGGCGGCGCTAGGATTTGGCAAGTGGGGGGCCGTTGGGGTGGCAACTTCTAATCATGGGGGCCAACCATTTGTTGTTTAATGTATGTAGCATTAAGTATAGGGTCCCAACTGGGGGGCCACTGGGGGCCAGGCTCTCAATAGGGAGGGCACGGGCCCCCCTGGCCCCCCGGTGGAGCCGCCACTGATTTAATGCGGTCAGAAATTGGAAGCTAATGTAGGGCATTTTAAGCATACAATCTGAGACGCTATAGTAGCGAGGAGCTTTAGCCACAAGACGAGCCGCAGCATTTAGGACAGATTTCAGAGTGGAGAGCAGGTTTTTTGGCAGACCAAGATAAATACTAGATAGCCTACAACAAGCCACAGCGGCTTTGGTTAAAGTTAAATGACAGCAAAGTCGGCGAATCGGGGGTCAATGTACTTTTACCGCATCAATGCACATTGAGAATTTGTCACTGTTAAATGTTTGTTGAGAAACTCAAGCGACGTCTAACTGATCCATGATAATTATCATTAGATATTTCCCCATACTTTAAACATAGTTCAATAGCATCGATGGATTTCTCAGCTACATTACACAGACCCTATTTTGGGTTAATACGAAGCAGTTCTCCTTACCATAGTCTCCATGTTCGATGAATCTTCCATTCGCCTTACATCGTTGTGCGCTTTGACAACTTCTGCTTTCTTTGCGTCGGTAAAAATACACCTCTTTTGGCGACCAACGGACCTAGACTTCAGGCTCCGTGACTGCATGTTCGCGTCCGCTTCAAGCAACGCGAAGATCATTAGGACAAACAGCACGCAAACAAAATTTCCTGCCATCTTTCACTTTCTAACTTTTTATAAATTTTGCTGTCTTCTGCAGGAACCCCTTCGGCGCTTCGATCCGCCTTGTAATGATCCGATCACTGTTCGCGTTCAATATTATAGTCAAGTTACTGATCAACCTTTAGGCTGATCGAAGGAACTCTGCTTAGAAAAGGCTACCTACACACAAATAGGCCTATGCCTATTTTTCAGCATTATGCTCACATAAGATTTTAGACTTTCTAATTTTTGTGAATGAACAAAGTCGCAACAGGAGATATAAAATTTTACGACGTTGCAGGAGCGTATACGCTTTCTTTTGAAACGTCGCTTAAGTTAAATTAAACCAAAGTTGTACTGGCCATAAACTGCAACGACATGGGAAATTTCCAGGGTTCCTTTAGGGTAAACCTGGCGTTGTGTGTCCGAAACCGCGTATATAATACGGTTTTGCACTTGCCATAATAGTTTTCTTATGAAATACATCCAGTGGCGGCTCCACCGGGGGGGGGCAGGGGGCCCGTGCCCCCTACTGAGTGTCTGGCCTCCCCAGTGCCCCCCAGTTGGGACCCTATACTTAATGCTACATACATTAAACAACAAATGGTTGCCCCCCCATGATTAGAAGTTGCCACCCCAACGGCCCCCCACTTGCCAAATCCTAGAGCCGCCACTGAATACATCAAGACTTGAACACGCATCTTAATCATTAATTAATCAATTCGAGCAAGATTACTGCAACCGTGACCGTTGAGGTCCACAATTTCCAGGGCCCTTCTTGTAGCCTAATACGCCACTGAATAATACCTCTCGTATTGACTAAATACATGTGTACCGCACCCAGTAATGTTCATACGTTCCAAAATTGTCTAAACGAATCTGGATAAATTATATTTGTCGGATGACACGTGACATACGAAAGATCTTACAGTGATTTCGATATTACATGATTATCTTTTTCCAAACGAATCTCATTAGGCCACGTTCATCATTCGTGATTATTCAGGACTGTTTAACATAACAAGGGATAGAAAGGATTAAAAAAACTTGTCAAAAAGAAAGATTGTGTGGATAGAGACCAAGATGCGGAAGAGAAGAGGGGAGGGAGAAGAAGTCAATCGTCGTCTGAACATGGGTGACGCCTTACGAAATGACACGGGTTCTAATCTAAACTAGCATTTACTCTTGTTTCAATCGCTGGCGATATCAAAAGTCCAAGAAAAGACATTTAATATTTATTGACGAACGAAAAAATTAACTCACTGACCGACTAGACTTGCACAAATTGCAGATATAATAGTAACATGACTTAGACCTAAGTCTTTGAACAGATTTCTTATGCGACGTTATAAGATAACGAATCAATTAAGCAACGAATCCTTTGACGGCACTTCTTTGCACTGCCCATCTCTTACATTTTATCATTTTGCACCTACTGGCAGATAGGCCTACATATGAACTACCTTTTTTAGCTTACGATTGCAAATTTTTAATATAAAAGAATCCTTTCTAAATTTTTATGCTACTTAAAATTCACAGTGTACGGACAAAAATCAGACTTTATTGACATAAGTTATTTAATTTTTTATTCAACGCTATAAGATTAAGGTACAACAAAGCAGCTATGTAAACTCTCTTTGCAATAGACATATCTTACATTTTTTATTTGACAATAGTCAGGTTAGTTGAAAAATTTAGTTTTTTTTCGTTTGATAGAATCTTGGTTCAAAATCTATATTTCTTTTGCAGCTACTTGATAAAAATCAGAATACAGAGAAAGATAATTTATTTGGAGATTTTTACCTCCAGGACTTTGTCGCCGCGGCTTGTCATGAGAGATAGCTTCGGCAGTTGTAACGCCTCTTCACTTTCCAATTTCAATGAAATTCTCTGATCGTGAACGATGAATCGGTCGGTCAATGGCATACTACTGGGCATTGTATAGTTTCGCAGATAAACCAATTGAACCAGAGCTCAATTGTTGTCGCGTCGCACATTTTAGTTTTTATAATTTCGTAGACAGGCAATTGAATCAGTATTCTTCAATGGTGACAAAATCCTGTGCAAAAATGTGTTTTTTAAACATCAATCTTAATAAAGATTTATTTTATGTGTTATGCGTATTATTATACATATCGGTCAATGGCTCTTGATCAGGCCCGTCTTTATGTGTTGGAAATTGGGCACTGTGCCCGGGGCCCCGCGCATCTTAGCGGCCCCGCGTGCTCCAGCTTTTTTATAGCTTTCTATCTTTTGCCTATCAACTTCTGGAGGATAAATTAATTGAAAGATCAAGCATCAAAAACGTGCTGAGCTTTATTGCTCGTCAACTTTTTCGAGCATCAGAAAAAAGCTTTTTCACCCCTCGCCGGGGTCCCTCGTATATTGCTGGGTGCTAGGCATGTGCCTGCCTTGCCTATGCCTTAAAACGGCCCTTGATCCAACCCATCCGGGGCCCCGCAGGCCGCCAGGTGCCAGGGGCCTTACACTGGCAAAGACGGATCTGCTCTTGATGAGAAGTAATAGAGGGGGACAGGGAAACGCAAAAGAGCAATGTTGCTAGATTAGGTGCTCGATCCTACAGTAAAGAACGAGTATGAAATCTCGAAAAGGAAATATATGCACACTCCATAGGCTCAGCGCCCGTACTGAGATTCGAAGGGTTAGCGGCTTCAGTTTTACTTGGCAACGGCTGAATGAGGGCGGATTGCCAGCCTTTGCCTCGCTGCCTTTCCTTGCACCGAGTTAACACCCGATGTACTCATTCACAGCTGAGTCGACTGGGGTCGCTTGGGACAGAAACAACCGAAAATTTACTGCCATGTCCGGGAGTTGAACCACGGCCCTCAAGATTGGCAGACCAGTGCGCTAACCACTGCTCCACCGCGCACCCTTGGGAAGGAAAGTTCAATACAAAAAAGGGTAGCGATTCTGGAGTATTGCATCTGTTCATAGACAGAGCACTTATTGACGACGACGACGACGACGATGACGATGATGACGATGATGACGATGACGATGATGATGATGATGATGATGATGATGATGATGATGATGATGATGATGATGATGATGATGATGATGATGATGATGATGATGGTGATGATATCAATTTTTTATTCGCTTATTGCAGAAGTTTTTGCTTTGCGTCTTTCAAGCTCATTGTTTGCCATCATCGCGTCGGCAAATAGTGCCCGGCGTCTATTGTCAATAGCGCCGATGCGAAAGCCACTAGAGTGAGACGCTATGTTAACTGCCAAAATACCTCAAGCAACTATTATGCAGATTTGTGCGATAGTTTTGAAATCCAGTTTGTCTTATACCTTGTAGTCTGAGGTCTGAGTTAGGCAGTGCTTATTCCAGCCACCTTGACATTGGGGGAGTTAAAAATCTTTGGAAGAACAGACATTGGGGAGGTCATACTACAATTTACTTGTCAAAATGTCAACAATTTGGTGGGGGAATTTAAATTTGGAGGGCCGAAATTACCCCCTCCCCTCCAGAAAAGGTCTAGAATAAACACTGTGAGTTAGGCATTCTGCTGCATGTCAGCAGAATTTGACCGGTATCCCATTTGTAAGCGTATTATTAGTGATGTACAGCTAGAATACGATTGCTTGTACAATATAATTATGTTTGTTCCCACATTTTCCATATTTCAATGTGTCTCTCAGTTCTTGAATGATTGGCATTGGAAATTTGGAATTTAATATTAGGCGCTAGCAACGAGTAGCAAAACTGGTTCCATTATTTCTAAAGCGGTCTCATAATACGTCGTCAACTAAGATAGGACCGTGGCTGCAGTAAAGGTAAAAGAAAAGGTTTCCCATACTCGATTCCTAGCGTTGGGTTTGGGGTGCTGATCTCCGGACTCTTTGGCAAACAGCGACGCTGGCGGCTTACGCCATTTGTCTATAGAGTAGGGGCGGAAGATGGCAGAGTGGGTTACGTGCTGAAGCGTCAGGCTGACGGAGCGGGTTCAAGCTCCGTTAGTGCCCCTAGTGGCTTTCACACAGGCAGTAATGCCTCCTAAGCCACTTTAAATCATGTGCTAAGTTTTAGAGTAGATCTGAGTTGCCAGTTGCCAGTCGTACGTCTAGACTTTCGTTTTACCATTTAAAGGCTAAAGTAGGCGAGTAAAAATAATCAAAAAATTTCCCGTGTGGAATCTCATATTTCCTGTGTAGAATCGCACAAGGTAGGCTATTAAGTAGGCCTAAGTAAGACGAAATTTCTATAGCGCTGCACAAAAGCTTGGCGCAGTGCACCAACTAAATTCACGAGCGCTCAATGTGGGCGAAATCCGTAGTCCGTGGTAGATCCAGGTAGGCAGTTGCAGCAAAGTAATTATTATGGAGTATGGCAACAATAACTACATTAGATTCGCTACAAAAGTTATATGCTTTAATACAATACGAAAAAGACAAGAATTTGAAATTAATTTAATCTTAATATCTTAATTTCTGAATGTAGAATCATTAAATTAGATGTTAATATGAATACTGTGATTAGAAAATAAGGTCTATTGGGTACAAAATGGGAAGAGATTCTTTATCAACGGATGCGAAAGAAGCAAGCCAACATTGTAAATAATTAACCTACGTAGAGTTATAATTACACCATAACCACCAACATTGTAAATAATTAACCTACGTAGAGTTATAATTACACCATACCCACCAACATTGTAAATAATTAACCTACGTAGAGTTATAATTACACCATACTCACCAACATTGTAAATAATTAACCTACGTAGAGTTATAATTACACCATACCCGATTAAAATGGCAATAGCTCTAGATTCTAGAATAACGTTTTCTCGACCCTTTTCCTATTCATAAGAAGCCTATTACAGATATATATACGTTTTTAGTCTTCTAGACGTCTAAAAATGAGCATTAGTTTGTTATATGGTAAGTCTCCCTTTATATTTATAGGCGATTCGTGGCTTCTCGAACTCTTGAACGACGTTCAATTTCGAACATTGAACACTCTGAGCAGCAGAGATACGATCCAAGATGTTGAGATTAGTACTATTTGATAACGATTGACAGAACCTGCAAACACAAGCGTTTCATTTAAACTGTGTTCTTCTCTTTGTAGGAATATAAAAATGTTGCATTTTATTTTTATGAAACACTTTTTTTATGAATTTAAGACCTCTAATGAGGCATGGTCTATGAAAAATTGTGAATTTACAAGTAGGCCCTATTTTGCAGTAAGACCTCTCATAACGCACGTTCTAAGACTCTCGCCACAATTTAAACTTGTTTTACGCATTCTAGGGTAAAGTTTTTTTGTAATTAAACGCAAACATATTGGAGCAATCAGTGACGGCCCTGGGAAGGTGCGGGGGGTGCGGGTCGCACCCGGTTGACGCCAAATACGATGCCATAAAAGGGGCGACGTCCAGTGGCGGTTCCACGTGGGGGAATGAGTAGGGATGCATCCCCGCCGGACTCTTTTTCGCTTGTGAAACACCTATGTTTGGGTAAAAGTTGGTGGGGGATGTCTAGTGAAACTACGAGGAAAACTGCGGATGACCTTTTTGCCTGTCAACCTATTTTTTCGGTAAAGTGTAGTAGAATGAGAGGTAAAATTCTCTTTTGTCAGCCTTTTTTGGCAAAGTTTATCGATTTTTTCTTCTATTTTCATCCTCCCCCACCCCACCAACTTCCTATTAATTCATTTCATCTCCAACCCACCCAAAAAATCTTGGAACCGCCACTGGCGACACCACAACGTTTGGTGTTTGTAAGTTAAGTAGGTCAAGCGATCCCATGTGTACGCATGAGCTAGTAAGCTTACATGAGGACTCAAGAAAGTCCATGGTGTAATTTGTATGCTTTTAGTGCACGGTGTTACACCGTGGTTTTACCGCACCGGGTGAAGCAAACTCTAGAGACGCCCGTGGACCAATCACAATCAGTGTGATCTTATCGATTTTTTCAAAGTGTAGGTCCTATGACGCTGCCTCGTCACCTGTGGTGTCTGTTAAACCGTTTTCGAACTGGACAGGGACACTGCAATTACTGTCATCAGAAATGGGGATTAACCGACTCGAACCTGTGCCCCTGCGGTGTCATTCAAACAATGTCGCACCTGGCTGACTCTTGCCCTATAACCATGCAGGCTAGAGGACGGTGGATTACAAACTTTACACACAGCTGATAATGTCGCAATCAAATGGCTGACATCATTTAGCACATTAAGCATTCGATAATAATAATAATAATAATAATAATAATAATAATAATAATAATAATAATAATTATAATTATAATAATAATAATAATAATAATAATATTAATAGTGTAGGTCCTAGCTAACCTGAACAGCACTGTTTGCACATGAGCAGGCAGCGGCGACGTACGGTGTCACCGAATTCAGGATGATCGCACCACGAGGGTGGCCAGCCGAGTTCACCTGGAGCCGGGTCACATTTCAGGTCATAGTTTTGGCATTTTCCTGAAATGGAAAGGCACGTAGGGACGCAATGTAAACGGAAATTTATATAGCGCTTCTGCTTAGAAATCCCATTACGATTACCAGAGAGAGAGACAGAGAGAGAGAGAGAGAGAGAGAGAGAGAGAGAGAGAGAGAGAGAGAGAGAGAGAGAGAGAGAGAGAGAGAGAGATAGAGTGATGTACAGATGGGCTTGTTAAAAGGAGGTTCCGGAAAGACAGCGTCATGTCTCCGTGTCAGCAATGACGTCATCTTTCTGAAAGAACTGTATTTTCGAAAAGAATCAATTATTGTTTATTAATTGCTTTATTCAGAGTTCATCCAGGTCTGTCAGGAGAGATTTTCTGAGAAAAACTCAAATCCCCCAAATTTCAGCACTGACACATTTTTGCATTGAACTATGTATCTTTCCCTCCAGCCAAGGCAATTACCCCACCCAAGGCCTGGAGTCTGGATAAAACGCTGGGTTGATTGATTGACTGGTTGATTGGTCGATTGATTGATTTATCGATTGATTGATTGACTGATTGAGTGGTTGATTTATTTATTTATCGATTGATTGACTGATTGGGTGGTTGATTTATGGATTGATTGACTGATTGAGTAGTTGAGAAAACCTTGGTTGTGGTGCAGATATGTGATTGGTCACAAATAGAACTATTCCTGGCGTTCTTTTGAATGTTGCCCAGGGATATCTTTACATCCCCCAACACCCCTTCCTAACACCTCCCTCCAATCTGAGACCGACACCCTCCAGCACCGCCCCCCTCCCCCCAATCTGAGAGCCGGATGACCTCTTTTTGCTTGGGACCCCCAGAATATACCAACACCCCCTAAATTGATGATCCTAGAAATAACCTGATTTTGCCTATTCGCTTCCCGACAGAACGAGTACTGTATACACTACAGAGAACTGTGCTGTCGACGAGACAAATGATACTGCAGCTGCGGTTAGACACGTCGCACCGTGGCATCGCCGGTACGCGGACTATTGACCACAGGACGATTGACCATAGGACGATTGACCATAGGACGATTGACCATAGGACGATTGACCATAGGACGATTGACCACTGGACGATTGACCACCGCTGTGTTCAATCTCCAGTGGTCAATCGTCCTATAATAATAATAATAATAATAATAATAATAATAATAATAATAATAATAATAATAATAATAATAATAATAATGTGATTTTAAGTGGTTTAGGAGGCTAAGTAAGCCTGTGTGAAAACCACTGATGTAACCATCTGCATTCAATAACCTAGTTTATCTAGATAGCCTTTGAATCCGTTCACTGGTCAATCGTCCTATGGTCAATCGTCCTGTGGTCAATAGTCCGCGTACCGGTATAGTATATTATAATGACTCCCATATAATCATAACTCCCCCCTCATTATTATATATATAATAATGACTCCCCCATCATTATTATATATATAATAATAACTCTCTCTATATTATAATAACTCCCTTAGTTTTTCAGAAGCCAGCTGAGATACCATGGTCTAGAGCACCAAAAGCTTTTTTATATCGAGGATTGTTCCAATAGTGTGCTTGTGGGATTAAAAATTTGTTGTTTTGGTATCAAATAAATTCATTATTGGCATTTAAGTGGAGAAATAGGGCTGAAACCATATTGATCAGTGGATAGCATATTAAATGCATCTAAGTAGTTTAACATTCTGGTAAGCATTGCCCTTTCAGGAATTTTAGGAAAACTGGGAGATTGGAAATGGGTCTATAATTTTATATAACCATTTTAGAGACATTTTTATAAATTGGGGTTATTTTGTTCAATGTTTAGGCCTACTTCTTCTGGGAGTTATTATAATATAGAGAGAGTTATTATTATATATATAATAATGATGGGGGAGTTATTATTATATGGGAGTCATTATAATATGCTACACCGGCATCGCCTATATGTAAAGATTTTCCAGACGGAGGCGACAGACGCTGTGTTCTACAGCACAACAACCGTCAACTTACTTGAGCAGTCGATGTCTCCCCACCCCCTCGAACACTTGCATTTGCAGGTGGAGTCGTCCTTCGATCCGCCGTTCTGACAGTTCGCGGCACAGTCTGAAAATACATTAGGCCACTTTTCGCAACCAAGTAGCCTACAGTATAGAACTGCATTATGACGGACCCTTGGCGGGTCTGTGAAATTGAGTACGTTATATCCGAGGTACTTTTACCCAATATCGTCCAATACGGTCAGGGCCGAATTAAGGTCCGAGTGGGTCTGGGGCTGAGAAGTAAAAAAAGGTCGTGGCTTCCATAATTTGAAAATTGCCCCTTGTAAAATTTCCTGCCGCCTTCACTGAAAATCTTGAAAATTTTTGACAAGCAAATAAAAGGTCGCCGCTTGAAAAACGGTGGGCCTATTTTTAATGGTGGGCCTGGGGCTTCAGCCCCCTCAGTCCCCGCCTTAATATGGCCCTGAATACGGTAGCGCATCACACGGGACCGTACATTGCGGTACGTTTTAAGCGAGTATACGTTATAAGATCGAGAACGAGGGACATACTGTACACTAAATGAAAGACTGATAGACCTGTCGAATATCTTGTGGAATGGCTGGTAGGGCGATCGAGGGAAGAGTCGCGCACTAAGATGATATATGGTTCATTGTACAACACGTTTTATAGACAAGAAAAACAAGTTTTATAATTAATTCGCTGTGTGAGAGAAGCCAATGGAAGGCTTGTTGAACAGTGGGTGTATAGATATATAAATATCTCAACGTTTAGAAGAAATTCTTCCACAAAAGCCACATTTGCTTCTTGCGCCAACTTCATTGCTTAAAACCATGCAGGAATGGTCAATAACATCCTACTCAGTTTCGATCTATACAAGGTTCGAAATAGAGCACCTCTCAGCCATTTCATACTACACAACAGCGCCAGAGACTGTACGAAAGCTTATAGTTGAGTATACGTTATAGCCGAGCCCGTTATAAGGATTAGCCTACATTTCTACAACTTTCTGAATCGCATAAAAACGTCAAGCTCATTTGTATACCTTTAACGGAGTATTGTGAAATGAGAAGATAAAATAGGCCTAAAACAAAATGGATTTCGCTTACCGCAGTGAGGTCCAGGATCGGCAGAACATGTTCCTAAAAAGGCAAGACTTTCAAATGAAGTGTAAATGTCTTAATCAGAGATGGCCATAGCCCAATTTTTTAGAACCCAATCCACCCATCAAATCTCAAACCCAACCCAATCCACGCCGGCAATATGGTTACTTGATCCAACCCGACCCACCGTAATCATTACAATTTCTTAAACCAGGACTTATTTTCTGTCGCAACCCTACCCACCATAAATGTGAAAAAGTCTGACCCAACCCAATCCATGGGTTGACCCAAGAATACTCGAATGTATAGTACATTGTTGTATTGCGTTGCGTGATTCGTTTTCACCTAAGGTTTTACCGATACATTAATAATTTTGTACTGTGACATTCATGATTAAGATCCTGATGTTTGCGTTTGAAATAGCGAAAACAGTTAATTAACACCGATAAACCAGTTTCCTCAGAGGAATTTGACTAATCAAAATATACGTTGCTATTTAGGACTCGAATAGTCGCTTTTTAAACGATACAAAACTCTGGCACCGCTAACTCAAGCCAATGACCGGAACTAAAATAATGACCGGGACTGTTTTAAAACCCTTTAAAGGGATAGCTATCCAAAATGTGGGTCTAGATTCTTTGTAGGCATCGACTGGGCTTCAATCGGTGCAAATATGAAAGCCCTACGACACCACAAATTTTCGCTCAAATTTCGAAAAAATACCCTAACGTGAAAAAATGAAAAATTTTCGGGCGACCCAAAAATTCATGTCGATATATTGCTCACATTTCGCTTTATAACCCTCAAGCGCCCCCCACTGATGTCAGAGGACTAGAAAAAGCCGTCACTTTCCACCGTATTAATGTGTCTATATTGGCAATTATAATAATGGTGGCTATACATTGTATAGATTAAAAACCCCTTTAAAGTGATAGATATCCAAAATGCGGGTCCAGATTCTTTTTAGGCATCGACTGGGCTTCAATCGGTGCAAATATGAAAGCCCTACGACACCACAAATTTTCGCTCAAATTTCGAAAAAATACCCTGGATAGTCCATGAAAAATTTTCGGGCGACCCAAAAATTCATGTCGATATATTGCTCACATTTCGCTTTAGAACCCTTAAACGCTTTGCGGTGATGCCAGTGGACTAGAAAAACCCGTCACTTTCCACCCTATTAATGTGTCTATAATGAAAAATATAATAGGCCTAATGGCGGCTATACATTGCATATAGATTTTAAGAAAAATATATCACTGTACTAAACTCGGAAAATCTGTGGACATCCGCGAAAAAAACCCAAGCAAAAAAGGTCGTCCGGAAAATTCATAGCTGCACAAAGCACAGAAAATTGCATCTTATACCACTGCACATTTTCATCTTATCACTACAATTTTTTTTGTATGTCACTGCACGTTAAAACACAGGCCCTTCTAGTACGTAAATGACGTTTTATCATTTATATTGCAATTCAAGTGACGCGAACTTACTGTTACACAGTCCTTTGGTGCACCAGAATTGTCCATTGGAACATTTGGAGCAGGCCTGTCCTTTCTGAAACGGTCTCCTTTCTAAAATATTGCCGCTATGAAGAAAGCAGATAAATGCGTAAATATAGTGTAATATACTGTTCGTATATCATTTATGCCAAGTGTTGGAGTTGCCGGAGGGGTTGGGGGGTTGGGGGAGGGGGTTGAACCCCCCAACTAACTTTTCAACCCTCCCAAAAATCGCATATTGGGTACATGCAGTTTCTGTCATTCATTGAATTTCAGTCCTCAACCCTCCCCCAGCTCAAATTTCACAACTCCAACACTGTTTATGCCCGATATCCTACGGTATTCCTAGCCGAGGTAAGTTTCGTGTCTTAAGAGCGGTGGCACTTTCTGTTATTGGTACCGCTCCATTATATATCTGTCAGAGTTACTCTATCCTCTTAGAGCACTTAGACTCATCCCCGGTCGACCATGTCTTCGGTCCACGACCCAAGGTCTCCTCAGTGTGCCCCAAGTACGAAGCTCCTTATTCCTGAAGAAGCGAGATTTTGCATCAGTCATTGGCCCTGTCCTCTGGAATGCTCTTGACTCGAGTATGCAATTAGTTTAGCAATCTCTGATTCTGTAAAATTTCGAAACAACTTAAAACTTTTTATCAATATGCAGTAATTGCAGTGGGAGTGCTTCTGAGTGATTCTTCAGAAGAGGCGCTATAAAAATATTCTGGTGCATTACATTACCTCCTGTCCTCTAAACTATATATAAAGATTATTATTATTATTATTATTATTATTATTATTATTATTATTATTATTATTGTTGTTGTTGTTGTTGTTGTTGCTATGTTGCTGTGTCAAACCACAAATCAAATCGGTTCTATTGTATGTACAAATATTTCGTTAACTCAGCTCTGAATTCGGTTTGTAAAAACAGTCATGGGCGCTCGCACATTGGGGTAAGAGAGGCACTTGCCCCCCATGAAAAATGCAAACACCAATATTTCACATTGAAATTTGAAAACCTTGCTAAAATATTAACTGTGTCCGTTGTGTCAAAATATGTTTTGCTCCACCTGGAAAAATTCATGTGAAGTAACCAGCCGTGACCATTGTGTTTTGCCCCTCCTGGAAAAAAAATTCTGTGGGCGCCCTTGAAAATATTATATATATTATATTATATATATTATATATATAGATAGATGTTGAAACCAGATTGCTTGACCAAACAGTGGACTACGATAATTTACAACGTTATTCTACACTGTAGTTGCTTGAATTTGATAAAATTATACCTTGGGCCATAATTGCAAACAAGGATTTTGGCTTCGCCTTGGAAACCCGACTGGTTGAGGGAAGCACACGTCGCTTGACCACATCCTATCTCGTACGAGTCTGCCCAGACGACCTGAAACGCAACACGATTCAATGCCATCAGTCAAAAGTGCATTCATTCAATTTTGACAATGCTTCCAAAATGGAATTCGAAGAAAGTAACGATAAAAAATTAATGATAAGGATAAAATTGCATTACAACAACAATAACAACAACTACCACTACTACTACTGCTGCTGTTGCTGCTACTACTAGCCTACTACTACTAATACTACTACTACTACTACTACTACTACTACTTCACGTGTATGTGCGACGTATTTTGTGATTAGGGCCTGTTCTAACGCTGGTTTCTGTTATGACTATGCCAGTTACAGTGTAGATGTGCGCCAGCATATGGGAAGGTAGAGGCGAACTTCTTGGAAGTTGAACGGAATTCAAAATAAATCCTCACCGAACTATGTTGTCCCCTGATACCCCCCCCCCTATCGGCTCCTAATGCTTAGCTTCCCGCCAACACCTATACGCAAATCACATATCTGCGTATATATCCGGGATTCTCGGTGGAGTACAGACGATAGATATGCCGATATTTTTGACTGCAAAGACGCAGAAGCAAAAGGGCCGTGTACGAACAAGTCAAGCGCCAATCGTTTCTCTCGTCCTGTTCCCACGGCTTAGCGATCATCTCTTCCGCTTCGAAACGCACTGTTCAGTGTTCAAGTTTCTAATGTAGGCCTACACGCGATAGCGTTGCTAGCACGAAGGTTCAAACGCAAAAAAGCAAAATTATTACTTCTCTCATCCTGTTCACACGGCTTCGCGATCTTTTCTCTTCCGCTTCGAAACGCGCTGTTCAAATTTCTAATGTACACGCTATAGCGTTGCTAGCACGAAGGTTCGCGCGTTCTTGAATTCACCCTGGACAGAGAAGCCATTACTATTCGCCTTAGATGTCTGCAAAAGGACATGTGGAGAGAGTGGGGAATCTAGTTGCCTACAACTGAGGAGAACGATGTTTCAAACTATAAGAATCTTGAGTATCGGTCTATGTCAACAGTTTTTATGTGGATCATGTGGCGTGCGAATCTAGTTTCAGTCGGAAGCAAAGTGGACAGAAGTTTCGCGTTAAGGCCATATAATCGAGTGACTGTCAATATCGTTTAATAGACTCGACATTTAGGCCTATTATGAATATTTAATAACAACTGAAGTGGCGTTAATAAGGTCTTGGATGTGCTAATATATATATATATATATATATATATATATATATATATATATATATACAACACAAAGGCTTAAAAGATTTCAAAAGCAGTTACTCGGTGTAATATACATGTATAGGCCTAAGTATAAGAATAGTTTAATAATAATAATAATAATAATAATAATAATAATAATAATAATAATGTCATTTAAGTGGTTTAGGAGGCTAAATAAGCCTGTGTGAAAACCACTGATTGACCGTTTTATGCGTTTGCTTCGTTTCAAAGAGGATGAAGGTTTTTTTGAGAGAAAAACTTTGTACGTGCAGATTGCAGTAGGGGCTTAGCTGACGATTTGGTAGACTTTGCTTTTATACTTTGAATGTTCAAATATATTATGGCATGGCGCGATTTATGGTTTCCTTTGGTAGAGAAAGAAGAGATATATTGGTTGCGTGCTAATCTGTGACAAAGTGACAAAGCGAACTCCACGAGGTGTCTTAAAGGAAGGCGGACTAGACGAATTTCGCACGCGTTTCCTTTGGTAGAGAGAGAGAGAGAGAGAGAGAGAGAGAGAGAGAGAGAGAGAAAAAAGAGGAAGAGAAATAGGAAGAGAAATAGGAAGAGAAAGAGAGAGATTGGTTGCGTGCTAATCTGTGACAGCGGGACAAAGCGAATTCCTCGAGATGTCTTAAAGGAAGGCGGACTATAGACGAATTTCGTCGAACGCGTTATTATATAATGCAAGAACTCTGCGTGCAGAAGAGCGGGTCTAAAAAAAGGTCCCAAATCAACGTATTTTCAACATAAACACACCCCGCTGAATACACGGACATGTTTAGGCGTTGTACGCTTACACTTCATATCCCACCCTAATATTTGCCTTCGTAAAATTGGTCTGACTTGGTTCCCGTGATTATACTGTATGTTACTTGAAACTGTCAACCGGCATGATTAGTTTCGGTCGGTCGGAGAAAACTAGACCAGAAACACCGTTGCGTCGCCAAAATGATTATCCCGCCCGCTGTTCGTTGGAATTACACCCGAGGGGCTGTCCATTAATTACGTCAACAAAATAGAGAGAGGGGTTTGAAAAAGTTTGACAATTGTTGAGAGGGGGTTCAAGAGAAGTTGGCGTCAACAATTTCACTTTTTACAAATAACAATCAAAAATAGGAACTTTCGTGGAATACTATTTGTTACAACGAAGAAAAGCTTGACAAGCAGTAAAAGTAGTAGTAGTAGTAGTAGTAGTAGTAGTAGTAGTAGTAGTAGTAGTAGTAGTAGTAGTAGTAGTAGTGGTAGTAGTAGTAGTAGTAGTAGTGGTAGTAGTGGTGGTGGTGGTAGTGGTAGCAGTGGTGGTGGTGGTAGTAGTGGTAGTGGTGGTGGTGGTAGTAGCAGCAGTAGTAGCAGTAGCAGTAGCAGCAGTAGTAGTAGCAGTAGTAGTAGTAGTAGTAGTAGTAGTAGTAGTAGTAGTAGCAGTAGCAGTAGCAGTAGCAGTAGTAGTAGTCTTTCGCCTAGAATGATAATGAGACATTTATAGTTGGAACTCTTACTTGCGTGTAATGGCCGCACATCTTTTCCGGCGGACATTTATTCCCGTCGTAGTCGTAATCCGGTTTCTCGTAGTACCAGGACAGCGTGACGTTGGTAAGGTTGATGGACGGCGCTCCGGAAATGGCGTACAGGTTCTGTCCCATGTGCGGGTAACCGAGCGTGCCCACGGGAACGACCTGCGTGTGACCGTGATACCACTGGCACTTGTTTGCCCACTCCTGAGCGAAGCGGGCTACAATTTCGCTGTAACTCTGTCGATAGAGCAGAAGATGCCACGTGCCAATGCTTAAAGTCACGCGGCATTTTAAAATCGAATACGTACAGTAGAACTTCGTTGTAACGTATGTAAAGCGTCTGTAAATGCTAGTACGCTATATCCGAGGTACGCTGCATGTCCGACACCATCCGATACGGTAGCGCATCACAAGGGACCGTACTTTTAGGTACGTTATAACTGAGAATTCGTTATAACCGAGTCCGCTATAACGAAGCTCTACTGTATATAATTAATTTCGTTTGCACTTCAATGCTGCTATAGAACTTTCTCGGTTGTCAGAGGATTGGAAGATGTCATTGTATTTAATGTAGACAAGTTCCCACTGATGAACATTTGACGACAGAAAGAAAATCGCAAATATGAAATATGTGGAAAAAGACTTTAAAATGTATAACCGAAGATAGATTTGTGTGTAATTATGCACGGCAGGTGAAACCCATCTACTGTAGACAATGTTCTGAAACACCTTAACAGGAATAATAATGCTATTGTCCTCTAACTCCTCTTGATTTTCCTATATTATACTTCCGGTTGAGAGACGCGAGGGGGCTGGCGGATGTCACAAGGGAAGCACCCGGTCGCAGTCAGCTGTCTTTCTTTGCCGAGCCGACGTTTTTTCTCGAACAGGTTGATGCGAAGGCCCCCAAAATTTGAAATGCCATCCGTGCATCCGTAAAAATCAATACCGTTGTCTCAGGTATGCTCGAGTGATCAGGTGTTATAGTAATAATAGACCTAATAATAATTTGTTGAATCGCCCTAGACTTTGGCCGTGGTCATGACCTCGGCGACACACAAGTTGTCTTGATAATAATAATAATAATAATAATAATAATAATAATAATAATAATAATAATAATAATAATAATAATAATAATAATAATAATAATAATAATAATGTTATCTTATTATACTAAATTATCACAGATAATAATGACAGGAATAATAAATCAGATCGTATCAGATATAGAAGTCAGGGTGGGTCCAGTCAGTCAAAATTAGGTGCAAAAATTCAGGATCAACGTTATTAATAATATTATCTAGCTTATTTAAATATTAATTATCTAGTATAGGCCTATTTAAATTGTTCTTTAGTCACATAGTTACATAGATATTAGATTCTAATTTAGGCGCAGATCAAAGTTAACCCTCTGCGTCCCTTTGGAACACTCACTTTGCTTTACCTACATCGTTTTATTTACGACACACTACTACAGTGTAGTAACAACTAGTCTGGAATTCATGTTGTGGTCCAATAAGTATCTATCTATAGTTTTAGCCGAGGTAGCAATAATTATATTACACTAATAACTTAATAAGTTTTATTTTTGTACCATTTTGAAAGTACTATTTCGATCATTTTGATCATTTTGAAATCATCTTTGAGATCGTTTACTATTTTGATCATTTGAAAGCGACGCACGTAATCTCAGAGGGTCAATGAAAATTATCAACACCATTACTTAGGTCTAGTAAGTTTACGTGTTTCGTATTAGGAAACGCGCTTCCTACCAGCGTCTGCATGTCGGACGCTCCTTCGAGCGATCTCACGTGGTTGTGTATATCGGTGACTTCGCGCTTTTCTGTTGCGCTCAGCGAATCCCGCTTCACTCGACGAGAGGACGACCCTTGGTGATGATGATGGTCGCTACCGAGATGGTCAAGACGCGAATCTGCTTCGACCTTCCGCAGGACGGCGAAACTCGTCGCAAACACGAGAACGAAAAGACACGGCCGAGTTTTCTTCTGCATCTCAGCGAATACAGTCGGATGAGTAGTTGCAGCCCTCTGAGTCCGTTGAATTCTTTCGAATAAATCACAACCGATATCGATCGCTGATGGACCCTTTAGTTGTCTAGCCGACAGTCCCTAGATGCTGTTCGCGTTCATGTCATGTCGTCACGCTTGAATTACTTGCAAAAAACCATGCGAATGTAAATAGCTTCTAAGAAGAGACGATGAAGCTTTTAAGCTTATAGTCTTTGTTGGAAAGTTGGATTGAGTGACTGGTAGAAGATAGGCCTACACCGCAATCCATTAACCCCTTAACTGGGGATCCAGGATATAATCCGTCCATTTTACATTGAGTTAGCCTACAGTTAAATACACGGTTAAGGGGTTAATAGGCCTATGTCCGTCTGGTAGGCCTACAACTACCGATTCGGTTGGAAATTGAAACGTGCACTTTATAATAAACATATTTTCGATCGGGCGGAACAAATTAGATCAGTGGCGGCTCCAGGATTTGGCAAGTGGGGGCCGTTGGGGTAGCAACTTCTAGTCATGGGGGCAAACATTTGTTGTTAGGTATGTAGTATTAAGTATAGGGTCCCAACAGGGGGGCCACTGTGAGGCCAGGCACTCGATAGGGGGCACGGGCCCCCTCTGGCCCCCCTGCGGAGCCGCCACTGAATTAGATAATGGAATTATATAAAATTGTATCTGCGACGCTAGTAAAGTCATACATAGACACTTCGTATGTGACATATTACGGTCAGCGTTTCGTACAGATTACCTGATTGTATAGTAACCTAAGTAAACGATACGCACACTGGCCTCCGTAACAAGACAGTTGCGCAAAAAAATTATGAAAGAGAAAGACACAGGAAAATAATTAAATTTAACAAATTTATTAGAAAACGTTCACAGAATTTAAATAATAATGCCATAAATCAAGATGCATGCAGTGTATTTTCTCAAAAGGAGTCGTCATATTATGATCCCTGCTCTTAATTGACTATAATTGGCCTACATTATATATATGTATATACATATATATGTATATATATATATATATATATATATATATATATATATATATATATATATATATATATATATAGGTCCCCAGAAACATGTATATATATAGGCCTATATGTTTATATGCGACATTGATCAATATCGATCACTGAGCATGTAAGACAATACAAATGCAATCCAAGAAGAGTGTATCATTGCCGTCGACATAAAAACACGAAGACGGTGGGCCGCTGAAACCGGTTCGGTAATTTTAGCGGACTCGGAATCTGCAACACACACACACATACATACATACACAAACACACACACACACATTGAGCCGACCTAATATCGCCAATGCATGCTCAAACGTTAACGCTATATGAAAAATGATCGATAAGCCAATTAAGTCTAGTTAGAAACAAGCTGTCTGTTTTTTTGCCTCCTAAAATAACACTGAACCTAGGTTTGAACTGACATAGTCTATGCCCAGTGGCGGTTACAAAATTTCTTGTGGGGGGGGTGGGTGAAATGAATTCATAGAAAGTTGGTGGGGGATGAAAATAGAATGAAAAAATCAATAAACTTTGCCGGAAAAGGCTGAAAATGGAAATGTTATCCCTAATTTGACTTACACTTTTACCGAAAAATAGGTTGACATGCAAAACGAAGGTCATCCGCAGTTAGTTTTACTAGACTTTTACCCGAAAACAGGTTTCACAAGCAAAAAAAGTAAGTCCGGAAGTCCGGTGGCAGGGATGCATCCCCACTCATCCTCCACGTGGAACAGTCACTGCAGGGCATACTACGCCAACATGACGTTGTTATTTAGACGTAATACGAATTATGTGATCCACTGATACAGGATAACTTCAACTCATAGGCGGATCCACGGGGGGGCGGGGGCAGAGGGCACGTGCCCTCAATCCACCCCAAAAATTTCGTTTTGATAATTTCTCATTATGGCGAAAAGTCTGAAATTACAAAAGGCACGCATAAATAAGCAAGTGCCATCTTTTCTTCGCTTTCAGTAACTTTGGCAACCTGCATGAGCCCAGTTCGAAGGGGCGGGGCAAATCAGAATGTGAGAAATAGTACGCGAAGTGTCCCAGAATTTAAACCCTGGCTCCGCCCTTGGTACGGTCAAACTTGCTAAATCGATAAGAATGTAATAATCGAACGCGCCGTACTTTTCAGCATTTTCCTTCGATGTTTTCAATCTTCTTCTCCCCCTTTCATATTCAGCCGTTATCAGTCATTATGGAGTAGACAAGATCATTGGATGCTGTTCGATCTTCAGCTTGCAAACCTATATTGCCCCAGCTGCATAGGCGCAGTGGCGGCTCCACCGGGGGGACCAGGGGGGGCCCGTGCCCCCCCTATTGAGAGCCTGGCCCCCCCAGTGGCCCCCCCAGTTGGGACCCTATACTTAATGCTACATACATTAAACAACAAATGGTTGGCCCCCCATGATTAGAAGTTGCCCCCCCCCCCAACGCCCCTCCCCACTTGCCAAATCCTAGAGCCGCCACTGGCGCTAAACTTCTATTAGGTCTCTAGGCTCCAACCCTCCCCCCCCCAACTTTTTGAGTGGCTACCATAGGGAATGTATAGGGATTGACCCTCCGTCTTTTAATTCAAGCTAAGCTTACACCAATGTCCAGTTGAGTAGATTTTTAGCGCATATTGTTTATTGTTCTTGATATGTAAGTTTATCCATTGGTCTTCTCTTTTCCTTGTCCCTGTGTTGTCGGTTATGATGTTTTCAATGTTAACAATAATTTAATTTTACTTTATATTACTTGAGCTTTCATGATTTCAATATTTTGAAAGACAACTTACATGTGCACAGGCTACACATGAGCGGACAGGCCTGTCGAACAGTCTCTCCCATTTGAACATGGTTGCACCACGAAGGGGCCAACCACTTCTACCTGGAGACGGATTGCACCTGCTGTCATAGTCTTTGCACAATTCTGAAACATCGAAACACGCGGGGAAAAAACTTAGCATGATTTAAAGTGGCTTAGAAGGCATTACTGCCTGTGTGAAAGCCACTAGGGGCACTAACGGGGCTTGAACCCGCTCCGTCAGCCTGACGCTCCAGCGCGTAACCCACTCTGCATGCATCTTCCGCCCTCAAAGCTAGAAAGTAATAACGCATTTCCACTTATATAATAATAACAACAACTCGTATGCACAATTTCATCAACAGGTCTTGATTTTGAAATAGGCCTGTGCTTGTTTTTCCGTCAGCAATTCGCGATCTAATTTTTAGAACTCGTGGTTAAAAGGGCGTCGATGTCGCCAAAACAAATTGCTGCAGCTCACTTGAGCAATCGACGCCTGTCCACCCGGGAGCACACTGGCACGAGCAGCTGGATCGAGACACGGTTGCACCATTCCGACACGGTGGATAGCATCCTGAAACCGACGAAACGAAAACAACAGTATTCGTAAGATCATTCAAAGTTGTAAACCGTCGTTCAATACTTGTACAGAGTTTGTTGTCTACGCCAGTGGCGTAAACCTGGCGTCAACATTAAGGGGGGATATAATCGTCCATAAAGTAGGTCAGGCCCCTTTTTGATCCCCAAAAAGTCTTGACAAGCGAAAAAAGGTCATCCGTAACGAGAGATTTTACCAGATTTTTACATAAGGCACAAAACATTGGGGGGGATAATTGATGCTCTGTCCCTCTCTTACTAATTATTGGGGGACCGTTTCCCGCCGTCCCCCCCCCCCGTGTTTTACGCCCTTGCTCTAAGCAAGCGACATCTTTCTATTGGCTTCTGCCACACATCGAATCAAATTTTATAAAAAATTTCTTGTCTATAAAACCCGTGATACAAGACACACGGCTCATCCTTTGACAAGATATTCGCGATGTAGAGCCTACTAAATATAGTACATAGTGAACGAAATGGCTAAGAAAAAACAGACTTTCAATTTGAAAGCATAAAACATAATACTATCTTGATCGTAAAACGTAATGTCTTTAAGCCTAATCAGATTGCAGTAGAATTGATCAGCGATAATTAGGATCGAAACAGCCTACATTCGAGGATAACATCTACTCGCAGTTTCTAAGAACTTTTGTGAATATTGTGAAATGTCTTACTACCAGATATCAAATAATTATCAATGCATGGGAAATCCGCTGCCTTTCGCCTACCCCTCGAAAAGTCCATCTTGTACCCCTAAGGGTACCACCGTTTGGGAACCACTGGTCTATAGTGGATCATGGGTTATTCTGAGTTACCCGTTGCCTTATCTAATAGTTTAATAGTTTATTATTATTATTAGTAGTAGTAGTAGTAGTAGTAGTAGTAGTAGTAGTAGTAGTAGTAGTAGTAGTAGTAGTAGTAGTATTAGTATTAGTATTAGTATTAGTATTAGTATTAGTATTAGTATTAGTATTAGTATTAGTATTAGTATTAGTATTACACGACCAACATCATAACCAAAAATACATGACTCAAGATACTTAATTAATTTATACTAGAAATAATCAAAAATTAACACAAGAATACAAATTTAGTAACTAAACAGATGTGATTAAAATTTAACATAGAAAGTGGCCTAGTTAGTGGCCACACATTCGACGTCGCTCCTTATAGGCTGCAGCGTTGCACGAAAATCGTCAACAGATCAAGTAAACAGAAACGGGGTAGTGCATAAACACATATTATTATTTAACGAGTCTTATCGGCCTACCGCAATTTCGCCCAGAAGAGGAAGAACACGTCCCTATTAAGCAAACAGAAACACAAGCATGAATATTCATACCAAACAATTATGAATATTCATGAACAACAATTATGAATATTCATACGCAATAGGCCTAATTACATTATTCACAAGAGAAACAGCTTAGCATTATTATTATCTATATATATAATTCTCGATGTCCGTCTGTCGCGTCTGTCCGTCCGCAACACGGCGGGTATTGCAAGACGCTGTTGTCATTGACAACCAAATATTGTTTAATCAAACCGGAGCGTTTAACGAAGCGCCTTAATTGCAGCTTAAACCCCCGTCACCCTTCCCTCACCCCTCCCTCTCCCAGTCGCCCAGGCCCCAACCCATTCCCGCCCCGGCCCCACACCCCCTTTCCCCCCTTCCCTATCCCCATCTCCTTTCCTCTCCCCATCCCCTCCCAATCGCCCCCAAACCCCCGTTCCCCTTCCGTCTCCCCAACCCTTTTCCCTCTCCCCATCCCTCTCCCAATCGCCCCCAAACCCCCGTTCCCCTTCCGTCTCCCCAACCCTTTTCCCTCTCCCCATCCCTCTCCCAATCGCCCCGGCCCCAACCCATTCCGGCCCAGGCCTCAAACCCCTGTTCCCTTCCTTCCTCTCCCCATCTCTTTTCCCTCTCCTCATCCCTCTCCCAATCACCCCGGCCCCCAACACATTCCCGGCCCCGGCCCCAAACCCCCGTTTCCCTTCCCTCTCCCCATCCCTTTTCCCTCTCCCCCTTCCTCTCCCAATCGCCTCAGGCCCAACCCATTCCAGCCCCAACCCATTCCCGGCCCGGCCCTAAACCCCCGTTCCCCTTCCCTCTCCTTATCCCCTTCCAACTACCCATCCCTCTCCCAATCGCCCCGGCCCCAACCCATCAGCGCTCCGCCATACCCCACCGGCCCCAAACCCCGTTTCCAAACCTACACAACGCTGCTCCGAAAACCCGTACAACCCACCTTCCTCCTCTCAAACCTCCCTTCCCTCTCCCAATGCCCTGCCCCCATTATTATATATATTTTTAGCCTCAATACCTATTTTTTAAATTTTACCCCTCAAGTGTGGATTAAATTTTCAGACGCTGTCACCGTACTGGGGATTTAATTTTTGGAAAAGCGTTCTCAGAAATGATTGCTGTAACGTTTTAAATTTGCTATATCTCAGGCTATATAGGAGCTAAAAAGATGAGGTTTGCACCATTGTTTAGATTGTTTATTCCTCTTTCTAACCGTCCGTGCAAAACAAAAAATTTGGGGTAGAGCCCACTTTACGGCCTAAAATTTCACCCTCTCCCCCGAAAATTTTGTAAAGCCCCCTAGCAAAATATTTTCTGCGGTAACCCCACTTTGGTCAGCGGCAAAGTTGTAAAGGGATGTCAGAGGAACAAAATAAACCAAAAATTTTGAAAATCGGTTGACATTTGGCAAAGATCTATCCATTCTAACCCGATGACCCCAATGTTTGAACATAAGTATTATCGGTGAATTTCGCGAAAGTTTTGAATTCCGAGAAAGTTTCCAAATTGTTTGAATTTGCTATATCTCGGGCTATATAAGAGCTAAGAAGATGAGGTTTGCACCATTGTTTAGCTCATTTATTCCTCTTTCTAACCCTCCGTGCAACAAAAATGTCGAGCGTTCACGAGCTTTCCGACAAACAAGTGAGAATGAAGAGCAGGCTGTTGCTCGGGGTGAAAAGCAGCACAGCAAACAAGAGAATCAAGCACTGCATGTCGTTCGACACCGCCAAATCATTACACTTACGTTGACTATCAAGTTTCAGAAAATTCCCGCGAATGGGCGTTAACTCGGTTGAAGGAAAAGGCGGCGAGTTAAGGGCAATTAATTGCGCAAAATCGAGTGGTAAAACAGCCAATCTCCCCCCGTCATAAAATGCTATTGCATTTGCGCAAAATCGGGTGGTAAACAGCCAATCTCCTCCGTCATAAAATGCTATTGCATTTGCGCAAAATCGGGTGGTAGAACAGCCAATCTCCCCCGTCATTTTTGACGGGTAAACACCTAGTTATTATTATTATTATTATTATTAGTAGTAGTAGTAGTAGTAGTAGTAGTAGGTAATAGTATTAGTATTAGTAGTAGTAGTAGTAGTAGTAGTAGTAGTAGTAGTAGTAGTAGTAGTAGTAGTAGTAGTAGTAGTAGTAGTAGTAGTAGTAGTAGTAGTAGTAGTAGTAGTAGTAGTAGTAGTAGTAGTAGTAGTAGTAGTAGTAGTAGTAGTAGTAGTAGTAGTAGTAGTAGTAGTAGTAGTAGTAGTAGTAGTAGTAGTAGTATCATCATCATCATCATTACATGATTGTTAGCGCAAGTTAAGTCATTTACAGCGTGAAGAACCGTTAAGTGCAGAGCAATAATTATGGGTGAGCAGCTTGTCCAAGGTTGCTACTCAGGGTCTAGGATTGGTTTCGAACCAGCGACCTTCTGATTGCATGGCAAGGATCCTGCCACTAATCCACCGCACCTCTCAAATGTTTCTCTGCTGTGTTGTTCTCGTTCACAGTCTCATAGATCCAAGTCGAAATACGCTAAGACGTTACAAAGTTGTGCAGTCCAATAATTTGAAACAACGCAATTATCCCAAAGCAAATTAGTTATTAATCACCTGTTTTGTTTCTAATTTGACTATATTATAAGCTTTCACTTAAATTAGATTGAATTAATTGGACCGATAGTTAATTAATATGCTGAAAGCTGGTGTTGTCAACGTTGAGACTTCGCAAGACACTCTTCAATTAATTATAAGCGACGACGTTAGTTTGCAGGTAATTTAATTATGCGAGTAGATCCTCTAGCACAGTGCTTCCCAACCTGTGTGCCGCGGCACACAACTGTGCCGCAGCAACGGTAGAAGTGTGCCGTGGTAAAATGTTGGAAACTAGTAAATTAATAATGGTGCTAGATTAATTGTTAATTATAGGTTGAATTATATCTCTTCAATGAAGTTAAAGCATGAAATAGTGATAGCCTACAGATTGCAAAGAAAATATGTGCTTATGAAGAACGGTAGTCAACATTGTACTGTATACTAGACTAGAGTATACTATGCAGTACCATTAGGCCTATACAATGCATCATTTAAAAATAAAATGTGTGCAATTCGGCTGTAGTGTGCCGTTGGCTGTATGTTTCTTGAATAGTGTGCCTTGGCTGGAAAAAAGTTGGGAAGCATCGCTCTAACAATTAATTATTAGGCCCTACCAACTGCACATGATCATAGCATAAGCATCTTCAGACTTTGTGGTCTGAAACCATATTTCAATACGTATTATTTGGAGATAACTGGAGCCTGGCACACGGCGTTCTTTTCTCTCCAGGGGAATGTATGAATTTCCTCCTCCCAGTGCATGGTAGGACCAGCCTTCGTCTTACTCATTAAAACCGTTGCCCAACTCTGGCGCACCGGGTGTTCTGCAACACACGCCCCCTGTCCGTATGACCTGCACAAATACATGTTCCATTTGCGGCAATTTCCAGTTTCATAGAATGAAGAAGAAGATGCCACGTTAAGTAAGACAGCGGCGTTTGGTGGGAAGAGCCGGCGGCTGTTCCACATTGGGGACCCGGGGGCCCGTGCCCCTATTCAATGTCTGCCCCAGTGGACCCCCTGTTGGGACCCTATACTTGCTACTACATACCTATCAACAATGGTTGGCCCCCATGATTAGAAGTTGCTACCCCAACCCCCCCCCGCCATTTGCAAATCCTGGAGTCGTCACTGGGAAAGGCAGACATCATATAGGATACAAATTGCGGCAGATAATCAGAAGGACAACCGAAGGCACACGGTGAGAGATAATGAGATCTGGATAATTATTCAAGAACATCATATCATGGACTGAGAATATTTAAATGCATCTTTTGACGTTGACAATAATATGACTTACCATTGCACAAGTTCTGTGTACACCAAAATCGTCCACTGCTGCACTTCGTGCATCCAGGCCCCTTCTGAAACGGCTTCTGGCCTACGTAGTTACCGCTGTGAAACACAAATCGAAGATTGTGATGCTATAGACGATGAAGCAAAGCAGGTTTTAATCGATTTGGCCGACAGATTTAACTACAATAATTATTATTACACGACCAATCCTTAATTATGCGTAGGTGACGCATGCGTTTGTCCAGCCGCATTGCCGCCGTCACAAGCTCTATCGAGAACTCTAGATATTCTTAGATGATCTGACAGCAGATCTTTAACGATCGCAGATAGATTTTGCTCAGTTAAGTCAAAGTAAATAGATCGATACCAGCTGAATGAATTTCACGCACACACACACATACACACACATGCAAATGAAAAGAATTCATTACACTATATAGTCGGCTAAAAAATACTATTATTGGCTCGATAGGCGAGACTCACGTGTGAAAGGGTTTTATTTTGTAAAAATGTGAATTGAATATTAAATAGGTGACTCGAACGAGTGTAGAGACCGGCGTTGATCTCCGTGTACTAGGCAGGCAGCGACGCAGATGGCTTAGGCAATTATTCTGAAGTAGTTGGCCATTGCTTTCTCTAGACCTGCGTTTTGCCTTCGCAGCTTAGCGCTGCTACCAATTTATCGACGCCTAAGCGACGAACGGCTTGGTTGGCCGTCGGCACCACGAATGGACTATTATCTTGATTAGGCCTATAATTGATTTCGACTGCTATTTCTTCTTAAGTCATTGGCAAACAGTCTTCATGATTTGAAAATTCGCGTCTTCGACACAGATTATGTCTGCTGCTGTTGATGCTGAAGATTTACGGCTATGGGCGCCCGCACTTAACTTCCTCTCAAAAATGCAAATCCGTTTTTATAACAAAAAATTTTATAACTAAAAATATTTTCGCGTTTAACCAATATTTTCACAATAAGACACTACTGCTACACAAAAAGTGAAATTGAGAAACTTAACTTTAACAAAGAACTGCGGAACAGAGGCGGTTCTAGGCCTAGGCCGGGTAGGCCATGGCCTACCCAAAACTTTGTCTGGCCTACCCAAAAAATTACGTGGCCTACACTGTGGCTGGCCTACCCGAAAAAATACGTGGCCTACCTAGAGCTGGCCTTCCCCCAAAATGCGTTGTGTGGCTGGTTAATTAATGCGTATGTCCTACGGTACGAGGCTGTCAAGTGTAGTTGTAAGGTCAATTTGAATCCTCAGCCTCTCATCAGATACCTTCTTTTCCATTCGGTTTCCAGATGTCAAGAATCTTTATCTAATTGATCAACCACCACTGACTGATCAATGGTCGTTCAACGGTCTTCGCACAAATTGTCTTCCCACTCCCACCCTCCTCAGTGTCTAATTTGTTAGATGTACTGTTACTCAAGGCAATTAAATACCAGTCTTGACTGTTACTGGTAGTACTTATCCTCCCCCTCCTCATCCCCCCCGTATCCCCACAGAATTACCAGACTTCCAGGCGAGTGTTGCAGAGTTTAGGGACTACTTTTAGGCGTTTTCGCCATGGGAGTAGTTCCTCTTGCTGATCATAAGTAAGTTCCCTCTAATGGACGGCCTTATCTGACGGTTGATGACATGGATGACATGACTGTGTTGATAATCAATTCTCAACGTCGTCGGTCATCTGGTGTAATCTAATGTATGTTCTGGTTAACAGAACAGAGATGGAGAAGCCGCAGTAACTATCGTGTAAGACGGCGACGCTAAGCTAAGTGCTAACATTCAGTCCGTTTAAGATTGCAGCTCATATAAGAGACAGTCTAGGCCTATCATACAAATTACTATAGCACTCTATAATAATTATTATTATAATTAGAGATGGATAAATTTCTGGTTAAACGCGCTCGAGTTAGTGGAAACGAAGAAGTAGAAGACATGGTGACTGACGATTAACTTGAGTTTACAAAGACCACTGTTGAATTTCAAGACGTTCATCAGCAGTCAACGGATGTAGGCCTATCAATTTCACAAGCATCACCAGTTGACTCAGGTGGTCTGCGTAAGTTTTCATGTTACTGTGGCTGATATCAGCAAGGATTCTAAAGATCAACCTGTGCAACCTAAACTGCGCGTCTTTCCAAAATCAAAATCTGGTCAGCGTTTCACGAGCATTTAACTCTTCATTGCACGACAGGTAGGCCCCTATCATTTCTTGGAATATTCAGTTGCAAGCAATGCCATATTTTGTTTTGGGTGCCGTCATTTTTGTCCACGATCAGGATACCAGGAATGATGAATCTGCTTTAACGGAGACTGGGTTGCGTGGTTGGGAAAATATTGACAGCAAACTATCGAAACATTTCGCAAGCGTGATGCATTCTAATGCTCTTGCACAGTGGAAAACACAAAAGTACACTGATGCAATTGGCAGCATGGCACATTTTTGTCGGAGTCTCAGCCTAACATGCTATTTTGTCAAGTTGACCTTCTCCTGACCTTGAACCCTTTAACATTACAATGCACATAGTTTGCAAGCACTAATTTTTGCATGTTTATATGCACTTGATAATATTCCACTTATATTTGGTCAAAGCTAATAAATTACAACTTGGTGATTTTACAGGTTCATTCCAAACTTCAAACAAACTTCAAATCCATTTTCTCAAAATTTTACTTTTTGGTTAGGTCACCCTTGTCCTCGGCGCCTCATATATATATATATATATATATATATATATATATATATATATATATATTAATTCACACATCCCTATTATGCTGCGCTATTGTATTTTATAACCACAGAATTTCGGGCGGGATTAACCTTATAAACTTTGATACCACGACACGGTCCAAGCTTGGCCTACCCAAAATTTTCATGGCCTTTGACTGGCCTACCCAAATTAAAATTCCTAGAACCGCCCCTGCTGCGGAATTGAATATCGTGAAAGCTGTATTAACCGTGACCAGTGTGTTTTGTTCGACCCTGGGAAAATTTCTTGCGGCTCCACTGTTACGACCAGTCACCGAATTCTCTGCAGAATTAGACATTTAATCAGCTGATCGTCTGTAACCTTACCCTGGGCCGTAGTTGCACACAAAGTAGAAGGCGTTTCTAGCCGTTGTTTTAGACAGCGTTGGGCAATTGATGTAGGCGCATCCAATCTCATACGTTTCTGCCCAGACAATCTATAACAACAGATTGAAACAACGATTTTTAAACGTATCCTTCAACCGATTGTTTGATTTGCCGAGGACCGTGGAGTGTGGAATATACCTTCTTTCCCCCCACCCCCACCCACCCACCCCACAGCGACCTCCTATTGTATATCTCACACTCTGGTCCGGGTCACGATTCGACCGTAGGCCTACTTCACGTTACCTAAAAAATACGCGTATTATACGTAGGCCTAGGCCTATATTATGTCCGAAAATAATGTTATGCGTATCATAGCAAGTAAATGTTTTCAGCTAAATTTTGACATTTCGCTCACTTATTTTAAGCAACGTATTTTAACGGACGTAACTTTAACCGTAGACCTACGCGTATTATAAGTATTTATTTTATCATCGGAAATAAGATACCTGTAATACGTACGATCGAATCTTGGTCCGGATACATGATAATTAACTGATAAAAATGACAAGTGATAATATTCTAATTAACAAGAAGCGATTGTCATGTCTTTTTTATCTCTTTCAGTCGAAGTGTTTGTTATCAGCCGAAATATTTATATTAGGCCTAAGTGTAATACGCCTTCTACCGGCTGTTTTAGTTAATTTTCGCGACGGCCTCACATAGAGTTATGCACAGCGACTGCTGACCCATCTTTATTTTTTCAAAATAATCGTAGCAGGTGCTTTTCCCGCATGAAATTTACCAATCGGCGCTAAATTAGTATCTGTTACAATACGTTTACCACCGTGCGTGAATGTGTCGTTTACATCTTGAAATTGTAAAACAATGACGCTCCACTTCAAAATTTAGCGTATAAGTTTAATTGAAAGATAAAGATAGCCTATAGGCCTATATTAACCTATTAAGATAAAAAAGATTTAAAGATAAAGATAAAAAAGATAAATAAAAGATAAATAAATAATTAATAAATAAAAGATAAATAAAAGATAAATAAAAAAGAAAGATAAAAATTGAAAGATAAAGATATATTTTGAAGGAATCATCTCATTGATCGGAAACCGCTCGTGATAGGGGACATTGAAATTGTCCCTTCCAAGGAGGTGCGTCTGCTCGGAGTCCTCCTGGACGAATCACTTTCATTCGTCGGCCACCTGAGTAACGTGACTCGGGCGTGCTACTCGGAACTACGGAAAATCCGAGAAATTCGATGCTACATCCCAAAGGCTACGGCGATTCTCCTCGCACATGCACTCATTGTCACCAGACTGGACTATTGTAATGGTCTCCTGCTGGGTCTACCGGACAGCCAACTCAAACGGATGCAGGCCGTCCTCAACACTACAGCGAGGACGATCTTCGGGTGTAAATGGCATGATCACGTGACGCCATATCTCCGGGACAAACTCCACTGGCTCAGGGTGCCGGAACGCATCGTTTTTAAGCGATGTTGCGTGACCTACCGAGCTCTCCATGATCCCACATGTCCGGAATATATTTCCGCTCTACTACGGACCCCGCAGATGACGAATGAGCGCCGACAACTTCGCTCCAGTACTCGATTACTGTTGTATGTCCCTCCTCCGCTCAAGACTGCAAAGCTAGGCGAAAGATCCATCAGTCGAGGGAACCCGCATCTCTGGAACTCCCTCCCTGAATATGTCACCAAGGCCACCTCCTACGAAGTCTTCTCTAAGAACCTCAAGACGCACTTATTTAGTTTTTCGTATGCATGTTGATGTAAAGCGCTCTTGTTTTTGACTGTTAGCCATGCTACTGCGCTGCATAAATTGTCCGGGATAGAATAGAATAGAATATTAATCTATTAAGTTTTTTGATACAGAATTGGCCATCCCTAGTGCCGTTTTACGAATTTTGAGAGCCCTAGGCATTTTTAAAATGTAGTAATGACCTTTTTTGATTATTCTGCTTTTAGAGGAGGAAATTAATGAAAGTCAAACGAAATAAGGCGGTGCTGACTTTTTTGCAAATTATTTTTTTCACCACCCGCGGTATCCCTCGTAGGCTATATGGCGGGGCCCTAGGCACGTGCCTACCATGCATATGCCTTAAAAAGGTCCTGGTTGTGCATATTTTTGACTAACTACATATTGGATAGCAGTGATCAGGAATTACGTCACTCGATCGTCTCAACACGCGATATTAGACACCATGTCGCTGATCCTGAAGGCTATTTTTATCAACGATAGTCCAGTAAGCTTATGCCCGGCGCGACTCTAGTTATATATACTGGCAAACAAGTGCTTTTTGGAATAATTATAACTTACATGTGATTCGAAATAACGATTTCGTGTTGTGACATAAGCGATTGTGCTCTGCGTTCTTTCTCAAATAGGATTTTTCGTATAATGTATATTCACGATTCACGAACAGGACATAACATACATAATTATGAGTCAATTTGCGTTGACTTAAATACAGTGTAGTGTTTGTGCTCGTGTGTGCAACTCTCTCTCTCTCTTTCTCTCTCTCTCTCCATATATATATATATATATATATATATATATATATATATATATATATATATATATATATATATATACTAGAAAGATGCTCGCTTCGCTCGCGCTCGCTTCGCTCGCAGTGCAGTATAATACTAATCCAATACCTATACCTAATAGCCAATCATTGAATTCATGCTGAACAACATTTCAATGATCGCCACCTATAGCCAAGCTCTGCGCCACGTAATAATTAGGCCTATGTACGTTAAAATCACGCAACTGTGACCATTTGTGACGCTGTACACGTATTTTTTTGTACGTTAAAATGTACGTTAAAATTGCGCAACTACCTCAGGCTGCGAACAATTGTTACCAATAGCAACATCGTCGCACGCCCAGCCCTCTGACGCTGCAATGACTCGACTAAACCGTGTTAAACTACGATTCTACGAACAATTGTTACCAATAGCAACGTCGTCTTCGAACATCGTCCACCAACGCATCGCGACGTAAGGACTAAACGGTCTAAACCGTCTACCAATAGTCAACCAATCAGAACGCTTGAAGGTAACAGACAGAGAGACATACAGATAAGGATCTTAATATTATATATATATGTGTGTGTGTGTCTGTGTGTGTGTGTGTCAAAATGAAAGTGTTTTTTACATTTTCTAGATTAATTAGTGGATAAGACAACCATGCAATAACAGATAATAACTTATCATGGCCACAATCACACACGCACACACACACACGTAACACACTTGTCTAGCTGTAAAATCGCGTTTTATTAATTAACAGCATTGAATCTGATTAAAATAGAGTTCATCTCAAATTCTTTCAGATGAAAACCTTGGGCAATGTTTAAAACTAATAACGAAAGGGATTTGCCCCTGAGAGTAAATGGTCGCTATCTGCTGTTCTAAGTAGGCCAGTCGAATATTGACTCTGGCCTCTTTTTAACGTATTTTTCTTGATCGCCTTCTCACTAATTAAGACTTAATTTATTTTTTAATTAATTAATTATGTACAATGGGCTAAACACTGACTTCACCAATTAAAATATATTATGTAAAGCAGCCCTCTGTTATCATCACGATTAAACTGTCTGCCTAATCCACTCATGTTAATTATCGATATATACAGGGTGGCGCAAAAAGCCGGACTAGTCACAATTAGGTTTGCATTTAATAATAGTCCGGGTTTTGCGCCATCCTGTACTTTGCATAATTCATTGCAACTGCCTGTTTTCAGTTATATAAATTTTGACCGTCATTAATAGACAAACTGTCAAACTGATATTTAGATATCTATGAATTTATTTCAATATGTATCGATATTCAATTAATGATCGATGTTTTCTATATTGATTTGCATTGATTTGCATTTCTATAATTAAGGATTTTTACTTATATTTTACTTATAATACATTATTATATATTTATTATATTATATTATTTTTTACTTATGCTTATACTTATAGGCCTACTTTTACTTATACTTATACTTACTTTCACTTATATTATATATTTTACTTATATTACTATATATTGTTTTTACTTATATTGACCTGCATTGATTTGCATTACTATAATTAAGGATTTTTACTTGGGCTGTATAGAATTCCTTGATCAAAAAGCGAGAGGGGAGCAATGACTATCGAAACGAACCTATTGAATTCAGGAACAGTCACCTGAGTATATTGGGCAAACTAGCCAGCTGTTCTCAGGAACCCACCCATGGGCGTCATTTTAGGAAGGCAGGGGGCCACGCGGTCCACGCCCCCAGAAAATGAAGAAAATAATGTATAATGTATTGAATAAATAAATAAATGTGAAATGTACAAAAAATCGCAAAAATTGCCAAAAATTGGTCAGAAAATATAAAAAATTGCAAATTTGCCAAATTTGCCAAAATTTTGCCAAAATTGCCTAAAATTTGCCAATGATTGCCAAAAATTTGCCAAAAAATTATCTCGCTCCCAAGAAAAGTGTGAAATGACGCTACTGAACTCACCTGGGTGTAATGACCACACACTTGGTTGGATTGACAGGCCATGGTAGCATAGGTGTAATACGGCTTCTCGTTATACCACGACATGATGGCGCTGGTGAGGTTGATCGAATTGACGCCGTATATATAGTACAGGTTCTGTCCCACGTACTGATAATCCAGTCCCTTTCGGGAACCTGTTGCGTGTCCGTGATCCCATATACACTTTGCGACCCACGCTTCGGCCATGCTGGCAAGGATGTTGTTCCAACGCTAAATTTTATAGCAAATGGAACATTGTGATAATAACGTGATTTTAAGTTATTTAGGAGGCTAAGTTTAAGTTAGCCTGCGTGAAAACCTTCAACATTGCCAACAACTTACAAGCAACGCACTGAGTTTTCAGTATGCCAACGGCAGGGGCGTAGCCAGGAAATTGATTTGGGAGGATATAAATAGTTGGGAGGTATACACTTTAACTATAAACCATATAAACTACATATAACCACATATAAATCACATAAAATACTTTAAGGTAAACTGATTTGGGGAAGGGGGTATATATACCGATATCCCCCCGTCGCTACGCCCCTGGACAATGGGCGTGATTTCGATAAGGGAACTTACCAGGGTCTGCATGTCGGAGGATCCCTCCAGTGTCCTGACGTAGTTGTGTACGCTTAGGGCTTCTTTCGACTCGCCTGCGGTCAGTTTGGCGGCGGACTGGACGCCGAGACCGCCGGTGAAGAGGAGAATCAACCCGAGACGGAACCGCCATCCCATCTCGACGCTCGGTCGCTTTGGTTTTCGAAGAAATCTGCCGATCAATTAAACCAAACCAGTCATTTATCTATACATGAAATTTCGAGTAGCTTCGACCTATACGGACTGACAATCAGTATAGACTGAATTTAGGATGGTCTGTGTACGAATTAATTCACATTATAAGACCTCGTTTCCTTACTGCTGCAAGTAGCAAATACGAGCAATGTGCTGTTAATAGCGTCGTCGTCGTCATCATCATCATCATCATCATCGTCATCATCATCATCATCATGTGCCATCTTCGAGTCGAAGATGGGCAGTCACAAGTTGTCGCCACTATTCTCGGTCCTACTATAATAGCGGTTGGTTAAAAACAGGACAACAGCCTCGAAGCTAAAGCAATAACCGCGTTATCAGCCGATGCATCGTGTAATCTGTCTAGTTGTTGCATAAAGCAACAGCGCTTTATCGCGAACGCTGTTAAAACGCGCCTAGTATAGGCCTATATCGGGTTTTTTAAAAAGGAAGTTCGCGTCGCAGTCAAACTGAACGGGCGACAAAGTTCTCACGCTGTCAGACGGCTACGACATGATCACTCCTCTCCTGAAATCTGATAGAGCTGTTTGACCTGAAAGAGTGCTTTCATATTGCAATATTGAAAACACACGACACGCCCGTCGTAAGATTAAGCTGCTAGCTCGTTATAGCCAAACGCTGCGAAACACTATCCTCTCTCTCAGCTCTCTCTATAATATATCTTTCTCCTCTCTCTCTCTCTCTCTCTCTCTCTCTCTCTCTCTCTCTCTCTCTCTCTCTCTCTCTCTCTCTCTCTCTCTGCCTTTCCCTCTGCTCACAGCAAGTCATTGGATCACTGCTCTGCTGTATATTTAGCTAGACGCTATTATCGCTATATTGGAAAATATCGCTGACAGCAACGCCTGTATCTTGAGTAAATATCAGTACGTACCTGCTTTGATGTTATTTTCTCTCCAGTCCTGTGTTAGTTTAATATTATGCCGTTTTCCCGCTTATCAGCAACTGTACGACCGTCTTCAAAACCATATCGCTACTGCTTGCTCTTCAGCTCCCCCTCTCCGTTGTCACTAGTACAGTATTCGCGTCTCTATGTAAATTATCATTTTGGTCCAATAATTATAATAATTATTTCTACTGTAGTCGATATGTAGCCTCAGGCAGTAACCGTTTCGTGGCACGATGTTTCCGTTACGTTGCGTCTGGCTGCTTAGTTCGCTTCTGACTTAATTTCACAGCCCAATTAGGCCACGACGGTGACCTAAAATGGAAAGAAATTACTCACAGGGTAACAATAATTGAATAATTTTGGTATAACAGTATTATAAAGCAGAACATTGGTGTCGTCATTACTAATGCATGTCAGTCTCCAGCTGGCACGAAATCAGGGTTTAATCTAGGCCGTTTCGGGGGAAATTGCCCTTTCCCCCGAAAATTTGAAATTCTCACCCCCCGGAAAATTTTGGCATACTACATCAACTAACAGCAGCCCCTAGCTGACTTCCCCGGCTTTGCCAATTTCCCCCGGAGTCCAGGAGTCTAGACAGGAGTTTAGACACTGCATGAAATGCGCGATTTGACGGGATTTGGATGGAATTTACCTCCACCACCCCTCCACCCTCCCCCGCCCCGCCCCTACTGGTTGAGAGCTACTCCAGTTATATCGGAAATGCTGCTTTTTAGCCAACGCTATCCACCACCTCCCCACTAGAGAACGCAAAATTGTTGGGGTGGAACCAGTCACTGTTTAAAATGCCACACTTTATGGGCGTGTTACTGGGGACAGTGGCGGCTCCACATGGGGCCCCGGGGGGCACGCCCCCGATTGAATACCTGGCTCCCCAGTACCTTCCTGTTGGAACCTTATGCTACATAGCTAGCAACAAATAGTTGGCCCCGTGTTTATATGTTTCCACCCCAACGCCCCCAACTCCCCGCACTTGCCAAATCCTGGAGCCGACACGTCTGGGGGGGAGCAAAAAACTAAAGTTTAGACAGGGTCTTTGTTGCACAACTTTGGCAAAATACGCTGAAAATTCGTGTCTTCTTCCAGAGACTTGTTTTCTATCGCTCTGTGGTCACCACGTCTAGTAGAATTAACCCCTTAACTGGGGATCCTGGATATATCCGTCCATTTTACATTGAGCTACAGTTAAATACACGGTTGCGGGATTAATAGCGTTGCGTTATAAGCGTGTTTCTCGCAATGTTGAATTGAATTTCCAAACTTGCCTTCCAGATGCAGACAATACTGACCACAAGCCAGAACGATCTGTGACCATCAGAATAATCTGCTGTAATACTAAAGGCAGACATGGACTTTTAGAAAGGACAATTTTTTTTCTCTCAATTTGAATGCAGACTGTTTTCATGTGTGAATCTCTTTCAAACTTTTAACGTTTAGTTTTCCAAGAATATTGAAATATGTAGTCCCCTATTGGCGTAATTATTAGAGCGCTAAATTTGTCCATTTAATATTTGTAGTCGTTGGTGATTTGCTTTTAGAGTTTTGCCTTAAATTTTAACTCTTACATGAAAATTGTGATTTTCTGTTTTTGTTTAGCTGAAACTGATCGAAAAGTCGCTTCGAGTTTCATCTACTATTAGTCGACTATCATCTATTATACTGTATATTAGTCGAGTATCATATATTGTTATACTATGATGCAAAATCTTAC
>CM030850.1:4265630-4400630 GCA_018105865.1 Metaphire vulgaris
GCAGTTTGTTTGCTGCCATCTTAAGTGTGGGATAGGAGTACTGATTAACAGTCTGCCAAAATTCAGCTGGAATAAGTTTATCATGTGATTGTGCAAGTTCATCATCAATTTTAATCTCCAGTAGTTCTAACTGTGCTAGACTAATGTCATTCACGATGGCCTCATGCACTAAGGTCATTCGGATCAAACGTGAATGGATTCCTGAAGAAGTGTAGGGGCCTATGTGCAGTTTCATGTTAAAAAAACCATTAAACCTTCCTTCAAACTCCTCCAACAAAATGTCTAACTCAGCAACAAAATCAGTTTTCTGGATAATTTTCCTCTCCTTGCATTATTTCTCCGAGACAAGGGAAATTTGTCCAGTTCATGACAGGTAAATATGCTTTAAACAATGTAAGTTTACTTTTAAAAGATTTCATTGCCATAACCATATCTGGCAGATATTTATTATGGCCTTGGAGTTTCAAATTCAAGTCATTGAGATGTTTTGTGATATCTGTCATGAACGAAAGCTTCGCTAACCAAATGCGATCACCACACAACACCTCATGCTCTCTATTATTGTCATACAAAAATGCAAGAATTTCAGTTTTCAAACTAAAGAATATTTGAAGCACATTTCCGCGTGACAGCCGCCTTATTTGATTGTGATAAGTGAGGTCAAGAATATTTTTCCAAGTCGGGGGGCCGCACAAAAAAGCTTCGAGGGCCGCACATTAATGCAATATCTTTCCAAGTCGGGGGGCCGCACAAAAGGGTTTCGAGGGCCGCATGTGGCCCGCGGGCCGCACTTTGCCCATCCCTGCTTTAGCCCTACAGTAAAGATAGCCCCGTATACTCGAACGAGCGTAGGATCAGGCGCTGAACTTCGTGTGCTAGGCAAGCGGGGGGGTTGAAGCAGCTACGCAGGTGGCTTACGCCATTAACCCCTTAACTGGGGACCCCGGATATATCTGTCCATTTTACATTGAGTTACAGTTAATTAAATACACGAGTAGTTTGCCACTACTTTCTCTAGACCCACGTTTTACCGTCGCAGATTTACGCCGCTATCAAGTAGTTATCGACTCCTAATTTGAGTCCTAAACAGTGAACGGCTTGATTGGCCGTCGGCACAACGACTCGATCCTGGGATGGTCACCCGTCCAAGTACGAGCCGCGCCCGACGTTGCTTCACTTTGGTGTTCTTACGGAAACCGGTCGTACAACCAGGGGTGTAGCGATGGGGGGTATATCGGTATATATATACCCCAAAAATATCAGACTACCCTAAAATTTTAATGTTTTTTTAGGATTTTCAATTTTTTTAAAGATTTATACCCCCCCAATCACATTATACCCCCAATGAAATTCCTGGCTACGCCCCTGCATACAACGCCAAGTTTTAGCCCTAGTATGGGGGCCTACTTTACATACGATAACTCGTCAGTATGATGGTACTTGCTGGATTGTTCGGCATCTGTTGGCGGTCTCCGTCCTGATGGTGGTTTCTTCCTCTATTTCGATTTCGATTCGGTGGTCTGTTGGCGACGGAGAGAGACGGCAAAGCGGCGAGAAAGAAGAGGATCAGAAAGGTCAGCGCCGACCAGACATGAGGATACATCTTCCCTACTTCTTCTTCTTTCTTCTTCTTTTTCTTCTTCTTCTTCTTATGTTGCTTACGGTTTTTATACGGCGTCTGTCGAAAGGTGTAGTATATCGCGAGGAAACTGGCAGCAGACCAAGACGTCGCTATCAATGCGACCAAATCTTTTTCTTTTCTTCTTCTTCGGTACTTCTTCTTCTTTCGACGACACGTCTGGAATTCTGTTATACGCTCCGGTTACGGGGCCATTATTTATAATCGCTCCCGAGGGGCGAGACATCGCCGTTGTCATCCCACGAGCCGCCGCCGCCGCCTTCCCACCCTCCTCTCTCTCTCCTCGGGTTCCCTCTCACTCCCGGCAAGCGCTGTGTGGCCGTGAGGAGGAGGGGGGACAGAGGGAAGGCGTTCGTAGTAAGAGGAACGGAGACTCTCTCTTGAGCGAGTGCGGTTCATTGACGACAAAATACCGACGGCCGGCGGCGCAGCAGGTGTGCCGAGCAACGAGACTTCTCATTGGACGCGGCGACCAATCGGATGATCGAAGACTTGGCAACGAGCCAAAGTTTCGTAGACAGTCGTAAAGTGTGTGTGTGTGTTTGTGCGTGCGGGAATCGGCCACTTTTGTAGTATACGTGTATGAAGAAAACAAGAAGTCCTGCTACTACTACTACTACTACTACTACTACCACCACTACCACCACCACTACTACTACTACTACGCACGAAGGGACACGTGTGTGAGGGCACATGTGTAACAGAATGGATGCACGTGTGACGACCGGCCGGGTGGGGCCTGACCACGAAGAGGAAGAAGAAGAAGAAAGCCCCCTCCTCTTCCTATGATTGCCATTGATTTTCTTGACAATTGAAAGTTGATTGGCAATTATAATTTTTGTCTTCATAAAGTAATAAGGCCTACGAAGGCACGCAGTGGCGGCTCCAGGATTTGGCAAGTCGGAGGGGGCTGGGGGCGTTGGGGTGGCGGCAACTTCTAAGTATGGGGGACCAACTATCTGTCGATACAGTGGTTCTCTCACAGGGCAGTCCCTACTGAACCACTTTAAACCTTGTTATATATATATATATATATATATATATATATATATATATATATATATATATATATAATGTAGTAGTAAGTATAGGGTCCCAACACGGGGACCTCTTGGGGGCCAGGCATTCGATAGGGACACGCCCCCCGGACCTCCCATGTAGAGCCGCCACTGAAGGCACGTCGAATACCGAAGACCGGGGTTAAAAGACCCGCTCTGGCACGTTAACCCCCTTCACATCCTCCCCCATACTACCCAATGCACTAAAAATTCTATTCTCTCGTCGTCCGCTTTGACGTGGTACCGAGACAACTTCAAGGTCAACCGCTTTGCGAGCCATTTCGTTCGGTCTCCCGAAGAGAAGAGAGAGGTCGACGTAGACCAATAGACGGTTCCGATGAAAGGGTTTAAACGGTAATGGGATAAGGTCGAGGCTGCTCGCTCTTTCTCAGTCAAAACATCACGTTGTCCCTTTGTCCGCAATCCGCCAACATAGATAAACATCTCTCTGTTCATCGGGTCGGCCGTTCACATTTCACATAGGCCTACTACTGTGTCTGTCTCTAAAGCACTAAGAACAGAGGCATAGCGACGGGGGATTTATCGGTTTAAATACACCCCAAAATCAGACTACCTTAGACAACACATTTTCAATGTGTTTTTGAAGATTTTCGCAGTTTTTTTTAAAGATTTATACCCCCAAATCACAATATATCTCCAGATCAAATTCCTGGCTACGCCCCCGACCAAAACAATCCGAATCGGTTTCGTGCTAAGTTCGAATGTTGCAAAGCTGACGAGGAATTTTAACAGCAGACTTCTTTCAACAGACTGTCGAAGAAAATCATGTAACTGCTGGTATTTTTATAAGAGGATAGTTTGTCTAAGAGCTTGTGAGGTCGGAGAATTTTTAGATTTTTGATAGCACGCCCTTTCTATAAGTCGCTTGTAAATTACAAATGTGTGCGTGTGTGCGTGCGTCTGTAAAGACACCGCTGATAATTTTATCCCAGCATGCTCATCTCTAACACCTATACCTTCTGATTTGTGTCCCAACCCAATATTTTTGTACTTTGTGCAACATAACAGCTACTGATTGGACTTTTTGTTCGCGAGTGCTTCAGTCATTGGTGCCATTTTACATTCAGAACTGCGTATTTATTGGTTAATAATTATTATCAAAGTTCTTGAAGTATTTTTCTCCGATTTTAAAACAGGGGCGTAGCGACGGGGGCATGTCGGTATATACCCCCCCCAATCAGTCTACCTTAAAGTTTTTTATGTGATTTACATGTAGTTATATGTGGTTTATATGGTTTATGTGGTTTATAGTTAAGATTTATACCCACCCAAAATATTTATACCCTCCCAAATCAAATTCCTGGCTACGCCCCTGTTTTAAAATTCCAGTGTTTTTCTTCGTCCTTTCTCTCGCAACGTCTCACGCCGTTACGTCTCAGTCGAATGCACGGCGTGCCCTTTAGACCTGACCCTAATAGTAAACTCCTGGTTCAACTTCCTTCACACGAGTATTGTGGTGATGGTGGTGGTGGTGGTGGTGGTGTGAGAGGGGAAGGGGTATCCCCTAATGAACTTCTTCGTACTTTCATCCCTGACATCCCCTATAGCCATCAATTATTACTTCGTTCGAAAATGTCGAAAGCGCCCACGCACGCTGTTCGTCTTGAATAACAAGACCATCGGTCACACGTCTCCGTCGCGCCATCAACACGACGACACGACCGCAAGAACACCCCCAACCCCACCCCACCCCTACTTCCACTCCTCTTCCCGCCAGAAGTGCTGACGTCCTTAGGTCGACTTCGTCCGAGCAGGCAGACGATAGACTCGGTCATTCGGCTCGGCGACGGCATTAGAATTCGCGGGAAAAGGCGTCGGACCGTTGTCGTGCAAGTTTCACTAACTATTTCGTCATCCATTCAACAGCACTCTCTCTAGCCGAATCAGACACACAACGGATTGATTGACAGGCGGCGGCGGCGGAGGCGGCCGTACCCAAGCGACGCGGGGTTTTTTAATGGCGCGCCACAACGCTTACAGGTGGTCCGTTCATTGAGAAATTACTGTTCGAGTTGTTTGCGGCGTTGTTTGTTCGGCCTTGAACCTCAGCACGGGCGGGCGGGCGGGCGGTTAGGAATGTGCAATCGATCCTTCGATAAATAGGTTTTTTTTCTCTCTCTCTCTCTCTTTCTCTCGCTCGCTCGTAAAACAGCCACACAATTATGTAGTCTTGCGCTGCTGTATGGGCCTAACTACTTTCGACTATTTCATCACACGTTCTCACCACGCCCACACTATGAACGATTTACGGGGGCTGGGGGGGGGGGGTGGATCAAGTCCCCCGCTGATCTTGGGCGTACCCAGTGATGGTTAGAATTTTGAATTTCAACTGCCCGATCTGCGTGGGAGATAGACACATTTTCGGAGTGGGAGTAAGTCGAAAACCACCGGATTTTGAACAAAAAAAAACAAAACCTCCCCTCAATCACTATTCATTATTCAGGCTAACTTAACCTCCTAAACCACGTAAAATCACGTTATTATTATTATTATTAGTAGTAGTAGTAGTAGTAGTAGTAGTGGTAGTAGCAGTAGTGGTAGTGGTTATGGTGGTGGTAGTAATGGTAGTGGTGGTGGTAGTGGTGGTGGTAGTGGTGGTGGTGCAGTGGCAGTGGTGGTGGTGGTGGCAGGTGGCAGTGCATGTGGTGGTGCATGTGGTGGTGGGAGCAGTGGTGGTGGTGGTGGAGTGGTGGTGCATGTGGTGGTGCAGTGTGGTGGTGGGAGTGGTGGTGCAGTGGTGGTGAGAGTGGTGGTGGGAGTGCAGTGGTGGTGGTGGTGGTGGTGGTGGTGGTGGTGGTGGTGGTGGTGGTGGTGGTGGTGGTGGTGGTGGTAGTGGTAGTGGTGGGTGGTGGTAGTAATGGTGGTGGTAGTAGTAGTAGTAGTAGTAGTAGTAGTAGTAGTAGTAGTAGTAGTAGTAGTAGTAGTAGTAGTAGTAGTAGTAGTAGTAGCGGCGGCGGTGGCAGCCTTTGAATTCAACTACTTTTCTGTTCCGATTTTGGCGCGCATTCGAGTTTTACTTCTTTCGAACGATCATTTGAGTGACGTCATAACTTTCCCTCGTTTTGTTGTCGTCTGCTGCTCTGGAAAATTCCGCAGACGATGACCCCCTCCCCGGCGATGGGCGTTGGATGTAAACAGACGTGTAATACTACTCCCCTTGCCTTGTACGTTAATCTATATATTAGGGCTGCGAATGGAGTATTCAACTGATGCAGTAGGCCTAACTACATCCAGGACACCCGCGTAGGCATGGTGTTGACGATTATAATCGAATTTCTTCTAACTGTAAAAATTATTAGGTGTAAAAATTATTAGGCCTTCCAACATATATTGTCTCTTTCCGTTTAGCGAACAGCGGAGTTTGGAATGATTTGAGTTAGGCCTAGAATAGTTCATTAGGGATTCTGATAAAATCTTCCCTACGACAAAAGTTGTCTTGTGACTTTCTACTTCGTAGTCAACCGAAACACCCGACGTGGAATGGTTGGAGACAATTTTACAAAGAAAACGAAATTTACGAAAACGAATTTTTGCGTAGCCTCCTCCTCGTCGTCATTAGCAGCAGAAGCAGCAGCAGCAGCAGCAGCAGCAGCAGCAGCAGCAGCAGCAGTAGTAGTAGTAGTAGTAGTAGTAGTAGTAGTAGTAGTAGTAGTAGTAGTAGTAGTAGTAGTAGTAGTAGAAGCAGTAGTAGTAGTAGTAGTGGTAGGCCTATAGTAGTACCGGTAGTAGTAGGAGTAGTAGTAGTAGTAGTAGTAGTAGTAGTAGTAGTAGTAGTAGTAGTAGTAGTAGTAGTAGTAGTAGTAGTAGTAGTAGTAGTAGTAGCAGACGCCTAAGAAACGATTACCGTCTAACTCTCTATGTCCTCCTAACAAGCTTGCACGTCCATTTCCAAGACTTCAATGTGAAACTTCGTAACGTCAAACAGTGGCGTGGGGGCTAGAAATATTTGTGTACGAAATGCGGACTTCTCCCATTCCAACTGGGGCGGAGAACTGGCGTCACTCTATAGGCCCACAAACCATCTCACAATATGAAACAACCTCACAGGACTAAAACTGAGCTTTTTGCCGGCGCACAGTGGCGGCTCTAGGATTTGGCAAGTGGGGGGGCCGTTGGGGTGGCAACTTCTAATCATGGGGGGCCAACCATTTGTTGTTTAATGTATGTAGCATTAAGTATAGAGTCCCAACTGGGGGGCCACTGGGGGGCAGGCACTCAATAGGGGGGGCACGGGCCCCCTGGCCCCCCGGTGGAGCCGCCACTGCCGGCGCACAGAGCGATCTAACGGTTATCCTGGATTTCCGCTGGCTATTTCTATTTCCGCTATATTTTAAATTTCTTTCTACAAAAAATGCGGAAAATGTGGTCGACTTTCACACAAATGCGTAAGATGGGTTTTTTCTGTGGTTGATCCGCTTTGCGATTAGCATTCGCCCCGCTTCGTCGTGTGTTGGAATTCTGGGCCATGCCCTATAAATTATTATTCGCAAAAATATTTTCGTCTGCCACTAGAGCTTCTACAAATATAAGTCACTGGCCCCGCCTGGGTCTGAATTCAGGATTCATACATACCACCGCCCCCTCCAGACTGGATCGTGAGCTTAATTGAATATATGTCGCTGCGAAAGATTTATCTGGGGTGGGTGCGTCTATACTAAGCAAGCCATTAAGCCCATGTTGATGTGAAACGTAACACTTCATTGAATTTTTAAGGCGGGAGACAAGAAGAACTACAACGATGTATCGGAGTAGAAAGGCTATAGCGACCATAGCTCCCAGTTGCATGCGGAAATTAGCGGGCGTAGCCAGGATCGTTTAGCGCGAATAGAATGGGCGTATATAGTCAGGATCGCGTAGTGCGAGTCGTGACATAGGCCCTAGGCCTATTTGGACCGAAAAAATACAAAAATCCCAAACATGTCTGGAATGTTTCTATTATTCTTTTACGATAGCATTGAACTGTGGTTCCATGTGCAGCTGTGATAGGCCTAACACGCGTAATTCTTGCTGCTTGTTTCAAAATTATCTGTTAATCTGTAGGCCTATTAGGTAGGCCTACATTGTCAGTTCTCTGTATTAAAGATCCGCATAAGTAGGCCTATTCCAATAACAATTTTTTAATCGGCGAGGCCAATGCACAGCCATTTTATTCGCGGCAAAGTCGGGTCTGTCTAAAATTATCAACTATCGCAAAATGGCGAGTTGAGGATCGTTCTAACTTCTAACACGAAATCAAATGGAAGCAAATAAGCAAAATCTCGTGAATTTCTATAGCGCTTTCGAAAGGCACGTACCGTAGTAGCTACTTATCCCTAGGCGGTTGAAATCACAGTTGAAATAACTAGGCTATAGCGGTGTAACCGAAGTTTTGTGGTCAGCCGGGCAAGACCAATATTATTCCAGAGATCCGTCAGGGCTGGAGTGGAGAAACAGCAAGGACAGACTATGAAAATAAAAGAAACTGAAAGATTTAACTCTAGATTTCATAATACTAAATATTTTATTTGCTGGACAAAGATCGTCATGAAAAGACTGCGAAAGACTGATGGTTGCGTTGAAAAACTTGTTTTAATTAATAAACCGCAGATTTCCACATTGGCGGGGGGCGTTTCTTTCCACAATGCTGAGCGCGAAAAAGAGAAATTAAGGTTCGACTTCGGAAAATGTTCAGGCGGCACTTTGCCAATCGTCTGCAAGTGGAAGGCGTTGTGGATGGCACAATGGCGGAATGAACGTAACACTCGACATTTTCAGGCAGACTATACAAATACTGCAAAAATGATCCGGAAAAGGTGAAAAATCGAAAAAGAAACAAAATTGGGGGACCAGTAGCATGTCTTTGCTAATTGGAGAGCTAAACGTCCCTGATCAAAATATTTTGAGGAGGAGATGATGATGATGATGATGATGATGATGACGATGATATTGTACTACTAGTACTACCACTACCACTACTACTATACTACTACTACTACTACTACTACTACTACTACTACTACTACCACTACCACTACCACTACTACTACTACTACTACCACTACCACTACCACTACCACTACCAGTACTACTACTACTACTACTACTACTACTACTACTACTACTACTACTACTACTAATAATAATAATAACAACAATAATAATAATAATAATAATAATAATAATAATAATAATAATAATAATAATAATAATAATAATAATAATGATGATGACGACGATGATATAATCTAAGCGAAATATCTTTGTCACCGTATATTTGCACCGGTTCACCGCTAACAGGCTTATCTCTCGAAACGGCTGTCACGATGAAAAGGGCAAGGGGCAGGCATCGGGTCAGAAGTCAAGTTCTTGCTTTCTGTCGGCTACGACCGGTGGCCAAGTCAGAAGAACAAACTGCAGTCCTGCTCTGAGACTATATTGTAACTGAAATTCTGTGTAATCGAGAGAGGTCAGTCTCCGCAGAGGTTCATTTGGTGCGAATATATAGGGTGACGCAACCTCCAAGGTGCTCGATCACATTCATATAGCGCTATATGACCAGCTGTTGTTTAACAAATTCCCACGCACTCAGAGCAGACAGACCGCTCACCACATCGCCTGCTTTCTTTGCGTAATAACAAAGACGGGTGGTGGTCTGTTAGCGTCTTTAATCATTGCGCTAGATTGGCTATAGAAAAATCGTGCTCAAGTAACATGTACTCACTATTGTCGGGCGATGAAAGCAAATATTTAACAGTCGTTTTGCAGGTAAAGCTGACCGGTTTATACGTAAGAGAATTTTGCCGAAAGCGACGGAAGGGTCTAAAGGCCAGGCCCTTGGTAATCTGAAAACTAGGCTTGATGATGCAACTCCGTTGAGGATTACGGATGCAAAATGACGAACAAAAAGAACTTTTAAAATATGACATATAGACTACATGCTATATATATATATATATATATATATATATATATATATATATATATATATATATATATATATATATATATATATATATATATATACTACAGAGCATTGCTGGTGGTCTATACTGCAAGTATACTACAGAAAATCGAACAATACTTGCTTTGTGTAATAATGGCATTACAGACATCTCGAATCGTTCCAGTAACCAACTAAATAATTGAATACTCATAGTTCTTATAACTGATTTATCAAGTAGGCTTAGGCAGTGTTGGGAGTTGTGAAATTTGAGCTGGGGGGGTGGGGTGGGGTTGAGGACTGAAATTCAATGAATGACAGAGACTGCATGTACCCGATATGCGATTTTTGTGAGCGTTGCAAAGTTAGCTGGGGGGAAGGGGTTCAACCCCCCCCCCCCATCCCCGGCAACTCCAACACTGGGCCTAGGCCTACTGTTCCTGAAAGAAAATAGCGCGCGCGCCCTTAATTCGACCATATCCCTATATTATGACACAGGCCTCTCAGACAGTCAGACTGGCTTGGTAGATTTGACGATGGGGGATGACAATGCAAATCAAGGAGCGACCACCGACTGACGTCAAGAACATGACTAAAATGGCGCGCTTTAGAATATCACTGATTATGACGCTGACGATTACAACGACGATGTTGTTGTTGTTTATGATGATGATGATGATGATGATGATGATGATGATGATGATGATGATGATGATGATGCTTAGCGGGCAATTCGTCACAAAGCTCTGGAATTTTGTGGGTCGAAAAAAACAAAAAAATTAACGACAATGCTTCGTTTCTCACGACAACCAGTCCTTCTGAGATCCTCTATATAGGCCTATAATTATAACTATAAGTCTTAGGCCTAAATTCAGAGTTCACCTTGAACAGCTCTATAGTCCTATAGGCTATAGTTGGACTAAAACTTGGGTTCAAAATTGTTGCACTTCTGCAAAAAGCTTATGTCGTAAGCGTTTAATAAATATTGTAAAAATCTGACAACGTAATTATTACTATATTGTCGCATTGTATTGAATGCGGTACCGTACTGGTAGGCCTAGTCAGTAGCTAGTGGAGACGAGCACGGATCGGTGTGATGTGTCCTGTTCGGCGCACTCTACGAACGGTCCTAGAAAGTGAGTTATCCGCCCTGCTGCAGTTTTTGTAAGTTTTCCCGAGGTGTCGTAAAGAACAGAGTTGCAGTAATCTAGTCTACTGCTAGGGACGGAACAGGCTATTGAGGCAGCTGTGTAAAAATCAATGCTGTTACGGATGTGCGTTACAGACCGGATATGAATATATATTATTGGCTTGCAGATTATATAATATAATACAATATATAATAATATAACAAGGTTTAAAAAGTGGTTCAGTAGGGACTGCCCTGTGTGAGAACCAGTTGTTCCCGTCCAATCTAATATCCTTGATTGTGTCAACATATGGTCGCCAAATGACAACGTGTCGTCGATGACGGCGCACATTGCATTTCGTTTTCATTATATACGATGTCTATATGTGTGACTAGAATCTTTAATAAAAAGCTTTATAAAGTTTCTGATATACTTGTCTACTACTGTGATATAGGCCACGAGAATGACAGATTGGCATGAATGCGTGACGATTAATATTATTAATTCTTCGCGACTGCAGCTTCGATCATGCCTTACACGTCCAACCTGACAGCGGCTCGTTCGTCTAAACTTCTGAGTAAGCAAAGACCAGACAATCTCAGGGCCTGCGTACAATAGAAGATCAGACGATCTAACTTACACGACAGGTCTCTTCCCTGCTCTGCCGTCTGGTGTGACCAGACAGGCAGACAGACAGACGACAGCTGGCGTGTTCCCGGTCTGGCCAGACAGAACCAGTCAGGGACACAAAAACACTTCGATATACTGTATAATCGCTCTAAAGTAATGTACGCTCGACCGTGTGTTGGTGGCGGCGCTGTAGGGATTAGGGGCATTTAGGGCATATTCTCGGTCCCCTTACAAAGCAAATAATAACGCCAAGCGTGAAAACTGCACGATACCAGACATGGGCGCCCGCACATTAGGGCAAGAGGGGCCCTTGCCCCCCCCTGGAAAACGCAAATACCAATATGTCACACGGACGCCCACATCTAGGAGTAAGGGGGCATTTGCGCACATGTAAAATCGAAATCTATCTTTTTGCAATGGGCTATATTTTGGTTTTTAACCAATATTTTAGCACTAAATCACTACTGATACACAAAGCGTTAGGGGTCGTCCATAAATTACGTCACGCGGTTAGGGGTTCCGGCCATTTGTTACGACGTGGGGGGTCCCGTAAATGTGACGTCACGCAAAAAAAAAATTCGGTCATGACCTTTGACCTATTTTTGCTTGTCAGGGATATTTTGGAGATGAAAAAATACAATTTTCGAGAGGAAAAAATACAAGGATGTTGTTACGTCATATTTTAGCGGGTCTGACTTTTTGTTACGACGCGTTACGAAGGGGAGGGGTAAAAAACTGCCAAAATCGCGTAACGTCATTTATGGAAGACCCTTTGTCAAGACTTTTCGGAAGGCGAAAAGGGCGGGCGGCCCGTTGTGACGTCATATTTTAGGAGGTCTGACGTTTTGTTACGTTGCGTTGTGGAGGGGTAAAAAAGTGCCAAAAATCGCGTGACGTAATTTATGGACGACCCCTTATTGAGAAACTTAACTTTGACCAAGAACTGTGGAATTGAATATCTTGAAAACTTTATTAACCGTGACCATTGTGTTTTGCACCCCCAAAAAAAAATTTGTAGGCGCCACCGCTTGTTAATGGATACAGTGCATTGTGGTGCATAGCTTCATTAGTGCAATCATCATCGACAGTTTCACTTCTTAGATGACTGCTGATGCATTAAAGTTTAACAAAGCGTGATTAAACAATCTGGTAAACTCAGGAAGACTTCTTGCCTATGCCCCCCATCGGAGAATTCTTGTTGGTGCCGGCCAGTGACGTTGCAACGCCTCTGTAAGCTCTTACGCCCTCCGGGATCTGACACAGTACCTGGAGAGACCTGAACGACCTGGTCGCAACCGAAGGTTTACAGGCAGCGCCCGTTCCACCGCCGACAGAAATCTGAGACGAGACATTCTTTTCGGACGGAGCGAGAGCGCCCGCCGGCCGCACCAGAAACTTCTCGTTCAACGTCTGAATTATCTCCGCGTGCGTGTCCGACAGCGACCTACAGGGCAACCGGCTCCGCTCTTTCCGGAGAAGAAGTTCTTGAGGCTTCTCCGACTCCTCCGGAGCGGCGCTCTTCCTGAGCGACTGCGACGTCGCGCGACTGATTCTCGGGATTCTTCTTCCGTTTCCGTGACGATCCTCTCTTCCCGACGAGCAGGCGGACGACGATGTTGTGGTGCATTTCAAAGACTCTGCCGCCACAATGCATTCTGTCACGGCAGCATTTGCCGTTGTCGTCGTCGTCGTCGACAGCGGCGTCTGATGATGCTGACCAACCGGTAGCTTTGCCAGCCGACTGTCCGAACCGCATGCGCCGCTGGTACCCTGCATACTCTGGAGATTTGCCTGCGGGGAACCAGTCACCGACGACATGCGTCTGAGTGGAGTGGGAGGTTTGCGTGCTCCCTGCATTGAACTTCTTCTCAGGATTCTGGAAACTGGAGGCTTTGAGAAATTCTTTGAAACTACAGAGTCACTGTCTGAAAATAGCAAAAGATATAAACTTATAAACTTAATAATAATAATAATAAGAATAATTCACATAAAAACAATACAGCAACAATGAAGTACATTAATAATAATAATAATAATAATAATAATAATAATAATAATAATAATAATAATAATAATAGGGTTTAGAGAGGTTTAATGAGATCTGACCTGTGAGAGAATCATTGTTACAAAACTGATTTCTTAGGAGAATAATTTCACAAGTATATAAAATTGAAGAGTCAACCAAAATCGGTGGGACACGTGGTATATCAGTTTTTGAACTGCCATGAAAATTATTCAATGTCAAGCACATTATTAACCCCTTAACTGGAGATCCCGGATATATCCGTCCATTTTACATTGAGTTACAGTTAAATACACGGTTAAGGGGTTAAAATGGCACTATTATTAAAATGGCACTATAGAGGTCCAATGATTCACTAACACTGGTCAACAAATTTTATGCAAGTTTTTGTTTCCTCTACAAATTTTGGTGAAACTAATAGATTTTGACTTGCTGAACACAAATATGTAATTAGAATTTCTGTGTCACGTAAGGTTTTTAAGAAATCGACAATTTAGCATTTAGTATTGTAACGTCTTCTGCAACATAATCCTACAGAAGGATCTAGGCAATAATGACAAGACATGAGAAAATTAGAAATGTTTTGCTGTCGATTTTCGTTTGTAGTCAGTCCTGTGCTTCACGTATCAGTGACCAACAGTAGTCTCCGAGCATAGACGGACTCCACTTTCCCTGGTAGCGTTTCTCGATGCTGGCAATGTCTTTGTGAAATCTTTCACCATGTTCATCACTGACGGCGCCGAGATTGTCCGGGAAGAAGTCCAAGTGAGAATGAAGGAAGTGTATCTTCAGTGACATGTTGCATTTCATTGCCTTGTAAGCTTGTAGCAGATTTCCAACTTGTTCAACATAGTTTGGCGCCTTGTAGTTGCCCAGAAAGTTAGCAACAACATCCCTGAAGGCTGTCCAGGCAACATGCTCGGCACCCTGCAGAAGGCCCTCAAAGTGACTGTCCTTGAGCATCTCTCGAATCTGTGGGCCAACAAAAACGCCTTCTTTTATTTTAGCATCACTGGTGCGTGGAAACCTCTGTCGTAAGTATGTAAAGGCTTCACTTTCTTTGTTCATTGCTTCGGCAAAGTTTTTCATTAACCCAAGTTTGATGTGCAAAGGTGAGAGATAAATGTTCTTCGGATCAACGAGAGGATCGTGTTTAACGTTCTTCTGTCCTGGAACCAAGTTCCTGCGAGGTGGCCAGACCTTTCTCACATAATGTGAATCTCTAGCTCGGCTGTCCCACTCACAAAGAAAGCAGCAGTACTTGGTGTAGCCTAGCTGCAGACCGAGTATAATTGCAACAACTTTCAGATCTCCACATATATTCCAGTTGTATCTCGAGTATTCTATGTGTTTCAATAGCAGCTGCATGTTCTCATATGTTTCCTTCATGTAAGCAGCATGTCCAATGGGCACTGAAGGGTATGAATTGCCATTGTGCAGCAAAACAGCCTTTAAACTTAACAGCGAAGAGTCAACAAAAAGTCGCCATTCGGATGGATTGTGCTTACAGCCGAAAGCAGAAAGCAATCCATCAATGTCAATGCAAAAAGTAAGACTGTCGATTTTTTTGAAGAATCGAGTCAAGTCTTCATGCCCTTTACAAAATACTGAAATTTTTGTACCTGGAGAGAGCAGATTCCATCCTTGCAACCTAGATCCAAGCAATTCTGCTTGATTTTTTGACAAATCTAAGTCTCTGACCAGATCATTGAGCTCTGCCTGAGAAATCAAATGAGGATTGCTGGATGTCGATGGCTCAAACTCTGGGTCTTCCGTAGCTGAATCATCAACTATCTGCAGCATTTCATCTGTCCCTGCGTGCTCGTCCTCGTCCTCCAGTGTCCAAAACTCGGGGGGTTGGAACAGGAAGACTCTCGTCGTGTGGAACTGGTCTCATTTCCGAGGCAAGGTTAGGATACTCAATATACGTCCTATTCTTTGAAGAAAATCCTGTAACATTCGTCATGCAGAAATAGCAATCCGTTACATGATTATTCTGCTCCCTCCATATCACTGGTATGGCGAATGGCATGGATGGACGCTTACCTGCAAGCCAAGCTCGCAGACTGGTAGCACAAGATGAACAACATATATGAGGTGCCCATACTTTGTCCTGGTCGCCAATTTTGCATCCAAAGTATAACTCATATCCTTTCTTTATGATTGCTGTCATACTCCGCTTCTGTGATTTCAACGTAAACTCTCCACAGATGTAGCAGAACGTGTCACTGCTATTGCGACATTGACGCGACATTTCAGAAACTTTAATTAAATTAGTTAATATATTCAATTCACAGCCTTTAACTAGACAGTTATATCTCATCAAATAGAAAGACTGCAGATGCTTCCTAGTGCTGCTTGGTATTTATAAAGGACTGCGTAACCATAGCAACAATACATGCTAGGCATGTAGTCTTGAAGACAGGTTTGGGCTAGGGTTGCCAGATGCATGGGTAGCCAAAGGAGGACAGAGCCAGACGAAAAGGAGGACAGAGGAGGACATTGTATACATGAAACCAGCTGTGTAGTGGTCGTCCATAAATTACGTAACGCGGTTAGAGAAGGTCCGGCCATTTGTTACGAAGTGTGACAACGGGGGGGGGGGTCCGGAAATGTTACGTAACGCAAAAAATTTAAGTGACCGTTTTTGGCTTGTCAGAGATTTTGAAGAGGAAAAACAAGGAAGACCTCTTTTTTGCTTGTCAGGGTTTATCGAGAGGAAAAATACAAGGATATGAACTTTTTTGCTCGTCAAGACTTTTTGGAGGACGAAAATGGGGGGTCGGCCTGTTGTTACGTAATATTTTAGGGGTCTGACGTTTTGTTACGTCGTGTTACGTAGGGGGGTCAAAAAGTGCCAAAATCGCGTTACGTAATTTATGTACGGCCCCAGGTCATCGAGTTGTATGACTGATGATGACTAGCCGTTTACTGTTTACAGTCTCTGCGTTTGCTAATGGAAATGAAATTAACATTTTGACCAATGACCATAGACTATTGCATAGACACTAGAGATAGAATGACGAGAGTCGAGTATTTTGGGACTTTGGACAATCGATATTGATATTATTAAAACGCTATTTTAATATCGATGATTGGGTAAACTGAGATAACGGACTAAAACGTATGAAATTCGTCAATACCGCGAGAACGAAAATTGATAGCATACAAAAGCTCAAAAGGAGGACATTTTACAATTTTTAGCTTTGCCGGGAGGACGGAGGACACGGACCTAAAAAGGAGGACATGTCCTCCTTTTGGAGGACGTCTGGCAACCCTAGGTTTGGGCGCGTCTGGGCATGTCTGGACATGCCTAATTATACTAATTTTCAAAATCCATGTAGTTAAGTGAGCCAGCAGTGCATATTACATCTGTTATGGCGGTCACATAAGATTCTTGCCTAACCTGAATACCCATAACTCAGATAACTCTCGAAAACCACGATTTTAAAATTCTTATAGTTAAAAAATTTAAAATCAGCTTTTTCTCAAAAAACTTACGTGATAGGAAAATTTCAAAATTATTCCTGTAATCAGCATGACAAAATCTACCTGGAACACCAGAAATTGCACAGGAAACAAAAACCTTGTTGACCAGTGTAATTAATCAACTCTTCACGTCAAACTTTTAGAATCTAGAATATAATCTCTCGATTAGAGTAACAGAGCAGGCTTCAAAATTTGCTTCTGCAATTAAATCCTCAAGAGAATTACACCGAATTACACGCTGTTGTAATGCGGGCATCATTTTAAATGCTTTTGGGCTCAAAATCCATTCAAATGAAATCACAGCACTAGTGCAAAGCCTAACAACAGAGTTCACTTCTTGATTTTCAGTCTTGAATGAACTGGAGGCTCACCAGGTTCTGGTGAACTGAAGGTAAAACATTTCTACGTTACAGCCGTAAACAGAATTGTGAAATTTTTTGTGTCACCATTGTTGACAATCTGCGCTTCCTCATCTTCTGAGTTTTCATCGAGAGCGCTGTATTTCAAGTTGTACGATGGATTGTTCATACTGTCAAGCACCGTTGTTGTCCATTCAAGCCTTCGCGTGGCAGCTGCTAAACCATCTACACCCTGCAAAGAAATGAAATAACCAAAGAAATTCTGAAATTATATATATCTGTGGTTGCAACAGGTAAGCTTTATAACAGATGGGCACCTCAAATTTAATCAATTACAAAACACATGAAAACATGGATATGATAAGCTATCTGCCCATTAACTAATCTGTATTCAACAATTAAACAAAATACTATATGGAATTCACTTAAGAGATATTACAGTTTGATCTTAAATAGCTGCTGCTTGTAGTTAAATAGAAGCAGCCAAGATTTTCAGGAGATTACACATTTTGCTTTACATGTTACTTTACATCTTGCACTGACTTTCCTCAAATCTTCCTTTACCACTAGTGCCGACGAGTGCCGTCAACTGTAACGCCTTTTATAAATATTTTGTTCACAGCTCTCGGGCAAATTTTTATTAATTTCCATGTAATTTCTCTGTTTTCACTCAGAGAATCTAGACGTGTCTCTAGCACGAACTTCCTGAGGAGTGCATGTGTACCCAAAGCATATTATGGCTATGCCTTGTGCAGTGTTTATTCTAGTCCTTCTCTGGGGGAATTCCCCCCCCAAGTTTTAAAATTCCCTCCCAAAAATTTTTATATGTTGGCTGGGGGATAGAAGTTTCTCCCCAAAGTGTAGAGACTCAGACCTTGTCCCCCCCCCCCAAACATTTCAAAATCCCCCAAATGTCAAGGTGGCTAGAATAAACACTGGCCTTATGTTTAGGGATATATAATAATAATAATAATAATAATAATAATAATAATAATAATAATAATAATAATAATAATCATGAACTGATTATGGTGGCATATCGTACAAGTACTACTAGGACACCTTACAACTAAAAAAACAAACAGTATATCCTACAGCGATCAATGTGCTGGGTAACTACGAACAAAAAGAGCAGTTTTAAGTTCTCGGTTGAATGCTTCTAGTGTCTTTGCCAAAGTTGTTGATGGTGGCAGGCTATTCCAAACTTTGGCAGCCGCTACCGGAAACATGCGGTCACCAATGGTAACGTGTATATATATATATATGTATGTATGTATGTATGTATGTATGTATGTATAACATGAAGAGAACACAGGATAGTCATGGAACAATCCCTAAATGTTAATCAGTCAAATTGCTCATTATCCTATCCTGCCACAGCGTAACAAAGTTCTGCTGACTTTGTTGCAAACACAGTGTTTACCATGTTGCTTCTGAATCTAACGCTTGATCTTGGTTGATTGATATGGCCAGACAGCATAAGGCCATTAACATTAAGCAATAATGATACAAGCAGAATATGGATCTAATCACATTGTCATTGGAACCTTTAGCATCATCATCATCTTCTGCTTCATCAGCATCCACATTTGTAGACGGCCCATGTTCGAGATCTTGCATTGGAGACTTGTGTGCAACAAATTCATCTTCAAACTACAATGCATTAAACCGCGGACAAGAATATAATACAAATGTACTACAAAAAATGCATTCTTTCAGTCTAATGATTCCTTCAGTTGTTAGCAAACTGTTAATCAATCAAAGCATCTTTTTAAAAAAATCCTACTATACCATAATTTTCAGGCAAATAACTTATGTAATATTTACGACTGTGTCTAAGTGGTTTAGTGGGATCTATCTTGTGTGTAAAAAGCACTGTTGCTCATAAAGCCTTCTATTTCAGCATCTTACATAATAATGATTATTTTTAAAAAGCTATATTCCATAGGCCAGCATGGGCCTGTTGAAGAACTGAAGTGTTAGCGCCTTCAGTTTTACAAAACAATGGCTGAATGAGGGCGTATTGCCAGCCCTTCCCTCGCTGCCTTTCCTTCTAACAAGTTTACACCCGATGTAATCATTCACAGATGAGTCAACTGGGGGCGCTTGGGAGGACAGAAACAACCGAAAAGTTTCTTCTGAAGCCGGGAGTTGAACCACGGCAGATCAGTGCACTAACCACTGCTCCACCACGCACAACAATATTAGTTGCTAAGTTTTCATTGACATCTTAAAATGTTCAAGCCCAATAATTAGTCTTAGAGTAAAATCTGCCATTCTTATATTAATGTGGCATAGCGACAAAACCTATCATTAATATATTAATTAGTGTGATTCTTGGATTAGTTATCCAATGTCATTTTCAATTATTTTCAGAAATTATGAAATATCAACGAATTACCAAAACTTTTCTTACAACTGCAAATGAATTAGCTGTCCAAATTCCAGTACTCAAAGCATCCACATTATTTGGTGATGTCATCATTTGATGCTGTCCTCCTACGGTACACACAATAATAATAAAAAGTGCTTGGTCATTGTCATACAAACTACACACAGTATCATAAAACATGGTATTTGGTATAAAACTCAACCTCAATTTCCTCAAAAATTCATACAAGTAGTTCCCAACTGGATTTTCATTTGATGCAGTAGAACAGAAATAAATGTGTTTTGACATAAGTCAGTTAACAAACCCAATATTTATTCAAGGCATTATTTAGGCAACCTAGTCAAACACATTATGTAATACCTTCAAAGACTGCAACAAAAGTACCAATAAAGAACATTCAATGGGAACAAGCATTAAGGTACATAAATAATTTTCTGTTTTGGCCGTCAACATTCATAGTAAGAAATAGATTGACAAAATATATACGGTAATTAGAAAGAAGCAAACTACGTTTCATTGTTTATCCACATTGTTAAACAAAAGATTACAATGAAAAAATGTAAAATATTTCCCTACACTACAAGCTTTCCCATTGATGAAAATATCACTTATGAAAGATAAATGTAAAGTACCTTTAGAGTTAAATGCCAAGTACCTTTAGAGTGAAATGTCAAGTATCTTTAGAGTTAAATGTCAAGTGCCTTTAGAGTTAAATGTCAAGTACCTTTAGAGTTAAATGTCAAGTACCTTTAGAGTTAAATGTCAAGTACCTTTAGAGTTAAATGTCAAGTACCTTTAGAGTTAAATGTCAAGTACCTTTAGAGTTAAATGTCAAGTACCTTTAGAGTTTGAATTAAGGTTCTTCAGCAGCAAATTATTTCCTCCGCTCTGATTCAGGAAACTCGGAACAGCGTATGGGTTTGGCGTTGGTGGCAAACTGCTAGCATGAACAGACGATCTAAAGACCAAATCATCGACTGCATTGACGACGTCCGGGCAGTCTCTTCTTCCGGAACCTTGTCCTGAATTGCTTGGAGTCGGAGAAGATGCAGTTTTCTGCACAGTGTCTCGACCGAAATGAAACTGCGCGAGTCCTGTCCAGCTGCGCTGTCTTGTCGGTTTCCAACTCTAAAGCAAATACCAGTAAAAAGTACTGCTTTCATGCAGAAAAAATAAGAAACTTAACAAAGCAAGTGAACTGTGTACTGCAATATCAATTTCAATGAAGATAAAAGTGAAATAAATACCTTGCAAAGCAAATTCACCGTTGGAAGCACCTAACACTCAACGCTTCAAGAATTATTACAATACAACTGGAATATTTGGATATTCTATATTTGACAGTTAATACTGAAGAGTACAAACCATGACTTAACAGATTTTGAATACAGTTAAACCTTCATAAAAATTTTCTTATTAGTAACCAGCTGAAAATACAAAACTTAAAGAAAACTGGCCCAGCTGAAGTTAAATAACAGAGCATGATTACATGTGCAAAGTTTATGAAATAAAATTGCATGACTCAGCAGACACAAGAAACAAACCTGCACCTAGGAAAAATGACATTACAAAAAACACAAAACAATCTGCAAATATAAGTAAACACCGTGTTCCATTACCTCAGACCTTGCTAAGGCAAAAGATGAAAAGTCTTGACCAACAAATCCAGAATCATTTGACGTTGAGGAGAGAGAAGCAGTAAATGGAGGCTACCAGGAACATACAAACACAAACACAAGCGTATCGTCAAGATAGAAATTGACAAAAAAGGCGTCAAAGTTGACTCTGCTCCCAATGCCATTGATTTTATAATCAGTTTAAAAACAAACTATGAATAACTGCTAGAAGTTTAATATATATCGACTGAGTTCTTCTATTAGGCCTGCTTTAGTTTCTGTGGAGGGACTTAACAGAATAGACTAAGATAACTGAAGTAACCATGAGACTAAAAAGCAATTCTAAAGATGCATCTACGAACACCGGGTGTCACTTTTTTCAAAACTCAGTGGTGACTAGATTACTTCCAACAAAATTTTTCAAACCATTGGGTGTTTTTATTATTATTATAAGCTAGACAATTTATATAGCGCAATAAGCATGGCAAAAATGGCCAAAGACAAGAGCACTTTACAATACTACATTTACCCGATGGTGAATAGGTGAGTCTTAAGATTACGTAGGAAAATTCCAAGAGAGTCAGAGTTTGTGTCGTAGTCCAATAGTGAGTTCCACAGTTTTTGTGGGCAAAAGCCAAATTTTCCCCTGAAAGTTGATGTCACCACGGGAAAATTGCTTACATGGGTGCTAGTAAAACTCAAATATAAGAAATAAACACAAATTTACTTTATGCGATGACTTCTGACTGATGTCATCAGAGTTGATTTTAATATGTGACGCATTTTGGACGGGAGAACTCTGTGTGCTGTTAACACTGTGGGAAGAACTGCAGTGCTTTGATAGCAACGGTGATGACTATCACAAATCAGAATACAAAGGATAATAGAAAACAGAATAGAAATATAAAAATTAAATCTTTAAATCTGTAATACTGACACACACTCACACACACACAAGCCAATAGAAAACAGAATAGAACAATTTTAAAATAAAATCTGTAACACTAACACACACACACACGTGCGTGCACACACACACACAAACCAGCCAGGGCCGGATTAAGGTACGAGTGGGCCTGGGGCTGAGAAGCAAAAATAGGTCGTCGCTTCCATAATTTGAAAATTGCCCCTTGTAAAATTTCCCGCTGCCTTCACTGAAAATCTCTGACAAGCAAAAAAGGTCGTCACTTGAAAAACGGTGAGCCTATATTTTATGGTGGGCCTGGGGCTTCAGCCCCCTCAGCCCCCGCCTTAATATGGCCCTGAAGCCAGCTATAATAAACAGAGAAATGTACACGTTCAACAATGGACAGATAGATCAAAATTATATCTATTAATACATGACGATAAAGCAACTTTGCTGCCTCTGAATATTAAGTCACTGCACTGTACCGTTTAATACATCTGTGACATACAGTATATTATGCAACCTCACAAACTCATACAACGAACCTGGCAAAACCAGTCAGTCTGTAGGTCCTGGATGTCCTTAATAATGTGCTCGCTGGAAGATGGCAGGGAATTTGGATCTCCAGCCTGCAGGCACAGACTGTCCATGGCTTCCTGGATGTGAGTAAGTTCAGACAGAACTGACATTTCCATATCCTAAATCATCATCATAGAACAGAAATCCTAAAATACCACAAAATCCTGTTATGGATTTACTGGGTAATAGGAGTATCCAGTGTTTACCAACAAAGTCCGGTTGCTCCGCCCACTGGTGGGCAGAAACCATAGAAACCATTGTCGTCTATTAATAGACGCCAATGACAGAAGCAGATTTCTTGCTGGTGGGCATAGATCAGAGACTATAGAGATTGTTCTGGATACTCTTATAGGATCAATGCAAACTTACCGTGGTAACTGAGAGTCCATGCTAACAGAGCCTGTGAATAGATCAACTGAGATGTGGTTGATTCGAATACAGGCATGTCGGAACGGATTTTTAGCAGGGGGTGCATTTTTCAGGGACATAGCTAAAAATCATCATTTATCATAAAAAACCTGACAAGCAAAAAAAGGTCATCACCCCCTTCCAAAAAACAGCCTCATCTTCCAGGGGTGCAGTGCACCCCTAATTTTTTCCAGGGAGTGCACCTGCACCCCTGCACCCCCACTTCCTACGGGCCTGTTCAAATAAGATGGTTTGCGTTAACTTGGAGTCGGTGCTATCTGAGTCCATGTCAAACACAGACCGACTATAAAAATTGTCCAGAAATTTTTCATACCAAATAATTACAAATGATCATGCTAACTAGATCAATCTTAAAAGAAAACTTAAACTTCTTGTATATAGTAATATAATAGTGTATAACATACCATAACTGGTTTCAGGCAGCTGACAAAGACACAAAACCGAGTTCGTTCCTCGACTAACGCGCTTCGAACAGCAGACTTTTCAAATTCCTCAAACCTGTAACTCTTAGTTTTCAAATCGTACATGGTTTCGCTGAGAGGACCCTGTGCTTCTGGCTTTCCTAAAATTATAATTGCAATAAAATGAAAAACAGAAAATATTTATCATTATCAGAAACCAGCATCTGTTTAAGATGGCAGTTAGATTTACAACCAGGGTGCGATTTGTGACCTGGAGCAGTGGGGGGAATATGTCGAGCTTGGGGAGGATGTAGTTGTTGGGAAATGTAGCAGTGGGGGGGATGTAGTGGTGGGGGGATGTAGCAGTAGGGAGGATGCAGTTGGGCAGTGGGGGGAGATTCCCCCCTTCCCCCTACAAATCGTGCCCTGTTTACAACATGCCTGCAGCAATACAGACAAATCAGAAAGAATCGCGCCTAAATATCAAGTCGTGTTGCGTTATAAAGATAGCGATGAAGTCGTAAAGTAAAGCAACCGTAGAGACAAAGAGTATGTTTTGTTGTTAACAACCTGTCAGCCTGATATTATATTAACATTAGGGGGCGGAAGATGGCAGAGTGGGTTACGTGCTGGAGTGGGTTCAAGCCCCGTTAGCACCACTAGTGGCTTTCACACAGGCAGTAATGCCTTCTAAGTCACTTTAAATCATGCTAAGTAAACCTGATCCTATGCAACAAAATTTCAATAACATCAAAACCTTTTCGAACTTTGTTCTGCAACGCAATCATTTCTGTGGACAATTTGTGAAGTTCCTGCTTTGTCTTCTTGTGATCTGTGCAAACAAGTAAGTGCAAAAGATTTAGATTTTGATCTTACTTACAATCAACCAATTATTACAGAGCATTGCTGTCAGAAAACTCTTTAATTAACCCCTTAACTGGGGATCCCGGATATATCCGTCCATTTTACATTGAGTTACAGTTAAATACACGGTTAAGGGGTTTTAAATGCCTTATTCTATGCAACAGAGGCCGATCAGCATACTGGCAATGACAATATAGCAGAGGCTGAAACAAAATAAGTGATAGAGTAGATTCAAAACCTCTCGAGTGTTCCTTGTCAAGCAGTATCAGCAACTTCTTCCATTCTTCCAGTTTTTCCTGAATAGGTGATGCGATAGATTCTACCAAACCGCTAAAACCAAAAAAATCCACATCAAGCTGCTAGAAAACACTCCAAATCAGCAAAATGGTTGGAATATGCTTTATCGTGAAATAAGGTTAATTTTAAAAAGTAGTATAGGCCAGGGTTATTCTAACTGTTGGAACTCTGCAACTCAATTCAGCGGCTCTGTAACATGCCACGACCCTGAAAACTTATTTTCAACTAAAATTGAATAAAATACTAATCCTTTTGATATAAGCCATGTATGCAGCATTGCACGCATATAAATTTCTTAAAACCTAACCCTACTTGCAACTTTCAAGGCTTGCGACATTGTGGCATTGGTTAGAAAAATGACACTTTTTAATCTAATTTCCCACTACCCCACGACCCATTAGACTGAGCCCTGCGACCCACTTTTGGGTCGCAACCCACAGTTTGGGAAACACTACCCTATAGGACTGCAGACCCCAGTTTGAGAACCATTGTTCCAAATGAATGTTTTGCATCATATGCAGTGTTTGTTATCTGTTATATCTGTTGGAATCTGTGATTTCTCTAAAAACCTACAGAAACACAGACTAGCAAAGAATTCCTAAAACATTATGGTCAAGACAGTGTACGGTAATCACAATACAATACAATGCATGATCATATTACAGTTCTTGCAAGAAGCAAACTCTATTCTAAAGTGAACATTGCATGTCATTATTAATGTTACAGATGATTCAATACATGACCTATGATGTGCTGATATAGTCTTAAAAGTGCAAAGAATACGAAAAGCACAGTACTGTTAGACTTATCATAGACTATCTATGTTTAATCTCTGTACGTGTAATCTTCTTTGAGAAATAAATTGATTGATTGATTGATTATGCTGACCTGCTGTAGATCTTCAGTTTGTTTTCAATGCTGCGATGTCTCAGGCCAAGTCTAGTCAAACCTGAACCGATGTCTTTAGTTGCACCTAAACACACAAAAGTCTCGTCAAATTTCTTGTCGTTGACTACTCGTAGGGTCTCAACAGAAATAATTTTAATTTCCAATAACTTTTTCATTTGTGTTTGATACGTAAGGCATGTATTGTGCATTATTATGTATAATGTTTTGACCTTGTGTTTTGCCAAGGTTAATTTAACAAAGCAATCTAGCATTTGTATTGTACTGTACCTGAGTTTAAATGCAATGTCATTTTAAAAGCTGTAAATGGCAAAATGTGTCTTTTAACCACAGCATACGAAAGTTCTATAAGAATGAAACATGGTTATGTCATCTACTGTACAATTAAGAAAAAGTATACAAAAGCATACTCTAAAAAGTATTCTCTCTTTGAGAATCACTATATAATGCTTACTGTGGAAAAATATGAACCCCGTCTGTGAAATTTATGGTAAAAAAGTTGCAGTTTTGCAATGAAAAGTTTCTGCAAGATCAAAAGAAAGAAGAACTGTGGGCCGAACAACAGTATAAGCTATTTTAAACATTTGTGGTGTGTGTGTGTGTGTGTGTGTGTGTGTGTGTGGAGGGGGTTCTATTTCAAGGTAATGGTTTCCATCATCAGGTTACCATGGCAACAGAAGATTTGTAATGCTCTTAATATTCTAGATTCCACCCTTCTCCCCCGTCAGCAAAACCCATTCACCACATCCAACATAAGAGGTGGAAGCATATGCTTTATTCACAACAAAGATTCTGTCTGTCTGTCTGTCTGTCTGTCTGTCTGTCTGTCTGTCTGTCTCTCTCTCTCTCTCTCTCTCTCTCTCTCTCTCTCTCTCAACCCTATCCATAACATTAAAAAACTTTACCAATGCCTACGTACGATATAAACACACGGAGACGGCCAATTCAAACACATCAATGGACCAGTACAAGAGACAAAGGTAAACACAACGAGTTGTTTCTTCACCAACAGCAGCAGATAAGGCAGTAATCACTTCCAAATGGTATACCGTACCGTACTTGCATGTTTCAAAAGTCATAGCATTTCTTGTTCTGTCCTCGGAGTAGCAGCAAATACATTACAGAACAGAAGATGTCTGGCAAAACAAATATCCACTGTTGACCATCATCAGTGCAGTCAGCAGCTTTGATGCTGGCAGTAGCATACACAGCAGGATTTGGAGTTTACTGAAACTCTGGGCATAGACTACTAAATGGGTCACACAAAAGATTTTCTTGAAGCTTGTGCAGAGAAAGTCCATCCATCAAGGGAATGTATAGTTAGGTCAACCAAACTTCTATAGTGCCGCTCCTCGAAATTACGGCACAGTGCAGTCAGTCCAATACCGGAAACATCTTTGATATGCAGCTGAATACAAAGAATATTATTACACTGGTCCCCTTATGAACTGTAGAACCAACCATACACCATTATGGTAATTCACAGAATTATTACTGACATGGTGCCTAGAAGTTCCTGGTGCGAATTATCTGGCAGTTAGCTTTCAGTGTTTGTGTTCCGGGGGGGGGGGGGGAATTAGATCTGCACTATTTTGACACCCAACGCATAAATTCATTCCGTGGTCATTAACATTCTGACACAAATATTATCCTTGCCTTCTCTAGTCTGGAAACAGACATAATTGTAATCATATCATATCTGTCTGTCTCTGCCTGTCTGTTTCTCTCATTCTGTCTGTCTGTCTGTCTGTCTCTGTCTGTCTGTCTGTCTGTCTGTCTCTCTCTCTCTCTCTCTCTCTCTCGCAGGGCCCTCCCTCTCCATGTGTGTCTCTTTGTCTCCCTCTCGCGGCCCCTCTCTCCTCTCAACAGGTCCCATGCTGTTCACCTTTCCATGACTCCAGATAGGTCTTAATAGCATCCACTATCACTGTCTATCTATATGACCTAGTTTCTGTCATGTTTAGAGTGAGGAGGGAACAGAAAGAAGAAGAGACTAACACTCTAGAAGCACTCCCAAAGATTTATGAATACAGGTCAAGTGAGGAGACAGATAACAAAGCCTCTGGAAAAGCATTTGCATATGTACAACAATTGCTCAAATCAAAACCAATTTATACTAATAGACAGGAGTTCACAATGCTACAACTTTCGACTTTCGACCTTCGTTCAATTTCTCACAAAATATGAACAAAAGAAAGCTCTTCCCTTGTATTGTCATCGATAAAATGCAAATAAAATAAACTATTGGTAAATGAAATTTCACAAATGCACAGAATTTTTAAAGAGTAGAAACAAAAGTGAAAGAATAACCGTGGAAATATTAATAATGAAGTTTTTTGAAAAAATATAGTTTAAAGAAAAACAGGGGGTGAAATGAATTCATAGGAAATTGATGGGGGGATGAAAAGAGAAAGAAAAATCAGTAAACCTTGCCAAAAAAGCTGACAAAAGGGAATTTATTTCCCCTAATTTACTGCACTTTTACAGAGTAATAGGGTGACAATCAAAAAAGGTCATCTGCAGTTTTCCCCATAGTTTTACTACACGTTTACCCAAACAATAGGTTTCACAAGCGAGAAAAAAGTCCGGGAGTCCGGTGGGAGGATACATCCCCACTCATCCCCCCAAGTGGAACCACCACTGTAAAAGAGCGACCCAGTGTTTAATCTAGACTCCTGGAATCCGGGGGAGGGGGGGAACTGACAAAGCCGGGGGGAACTGACAAAGCCGGGGGGAATTCTGCTACGGGGTTGCTGTTAGTTCATGTAGTATGCTAAAATTTCCGGGGAAGGGCAGTTTCCCCCGGAAACGGCCTAGATTAAACCCTGGAGGGAACAAACAGAAAAATGCCCTGGATGGCCCTGCTCTGCAACTGACATGGACCAACAACAATCTTAAGGCAATGCAAACAAGATGCACAAGCATGAGATAGTTATCAAAGGAACCATCACTTTCAGAGGACTGCAATGAAGTTAATCAACCCCCCCCCCGGCCCTCACCCCTTCTCAATACCCTCTGATAACTGTACTCTTCCTCCAGTACCGATACTCCTCTCCCCTCTTCTAGCAGCACGTGGAAAACAGATTTCTCCTTCCAAACTGAACTAAATAAACAACCACTTACGTCTTCAGAGACACCAGCACACCCACTCAGTGCACGGCACCCCTGTTGAATCACACACACACAACTGTACTCCAAGAGGGTTCTTAAGTTCCTCCCTTTGATAGACCGAGGATATCGGAACAGCAGAAATTATTATTTTAAGAACTTTTAAAAAATTTATCTCATACAGACATACACACACACATGCACACCATGAAAATGACAGATTTGAAAAAAGCAGAGATCAACAGGCTTCAGATCAACAGGTTTCAGTGGCTATGGACATAAAGCCTCTGTTGGATCATATCGATGTTGATACAGTAGAACCTGTTTATAATGTACTTGGATGGTCGGTAAAATTTAGTACGCTGCATCCGAGGTACATTATATCCAATACCATCCAATACGGTAGTGCATCACAAGGGACCGTACATCGCGGTACGCTATAACCGAGTATAGGCTATAACCGAGCCCGTTATAACGAAGCTCTATTGTATCTGCATTCTGGTCATATAGACAGATAGAAAATCACACCATCCAGACCGTTTAAACAATACCAGAGGATAGCTCATTAAATCATGCATTCGATGGACTCTTAAAATGTACTTAATAACTCACCCCGAGCTCCTGTTGCAATGTCTGCAATTTTCTGCAGGGTGTCCAGGAACGAAGACAACGAAACAATGGTAGACCTAGAGTTAAGATCATTCATAGAATTAAAACGAAATCAAATCAATAATCCTAACAAACCAAACACTTGACCAGTGTTGTAATAAATACTTCACTGAAGTATTGAAATAATTTCATAAATACTTGGTTCTCAGGTAGTATTTAAATAGTATTTAACTACCCAAATACCAGGGTAAGTATTTAAATACTGGCAAATAAGTTTTAAATACTTTTTTAAATACTTGATAATGTATTTGACACATGATTCGCCACAACCGTATTTTTGTGTAAAGAAATGTTAGTTAAAATTATTTCTAAAAATGTCAATGTAGGCCTACCTAATGTTCCACTGTCTAAACCATCAGTAAAGAAAATGTAAAAATGAACATTGCAATAAATCAAAAGTATTTAAATTTCTTAAATACATCCAAATACTCTGTGATATTTAAATACTATTTAAATACTTAATTTTTAATAGGTATTTCAATACTTTCTTAAATATTGGACAAAGTATTTAAATAGTATTTAAATACTAAAGTATTTAAATACTTTACAACACTGCACTTGACACAACTAACCACGGTACCACACATTCTGAAAATATGTCCAAACCATGAGTTAAGTCTACATATGATTCTGAAGAAAAAGAAAAAACCCTAAATTAGAAGATCTAGCTCAATGCAGGTACTTGGTCAGTACTTTTGAGGCTTAACGGCCTATGCAATTGTTTTAAGCAAAAGCGCTGATGGGACAATATTCAAATTGTCAATATTCAAATTAATTAATAAGCTTTATTTTCTTACAACTGTATAATTTTTAATTCTTCAGATGGAAATTATCCAATGATTCTCTCCTGATTCATTATCCTAGTGCTATTTCAATGTCTCTCAGTCTTCCATTCAGTTCTGCTCTAGACAGGCTCATTCTTACATACAGTAGAACTCCGTTATAACGAACTCGGTTATAACTTATACTCAGTTATAAAATACCGCAATGTATGGTCCAGTGTGATGTACTACCATACTGGATGTTATTGGATATACCGTACCTAGGATACAATGTACTAAATTTTACTGACCCACTAAGTATGCTATAATGAAGTTCTACTGTACCTAATGCATAAAGGTACAGGAATCCCTGTGGACAACCATTACAACACCTCAGAAGCAGATCTGGTATAATGCAAACATAAGGATCTAGTAACCATACACTACTGTCAACAGCAGGGTGACCTCTATGTACTGAGGCAGCATGGGGCAACACATTTATCATTTGATATAAATAATGATGGCAAAAGCCGTGAGGAACTGAGGCTGCTGCTGATGCTGCTGCTGCATTAGCTGTGTGATAAAGACTGTACCATGTTTTGAAATTTCAGTTCCTTTGTTTCACATATTGTTCACCCTGTGGCCTCTCACTCACTCTCTCTCTCTCTCTCTCTCTCTCTCTCTCTCTCTCTCTCTCTCTCTCTCTCTCTCTCTCTCTCTCTCTCTCTCTCTCTCTCTCTCTCTCTCTCTCTCTCCAGTGCTCACAGCTGCAGACAATGCACCTCCAGGACAATGAATCACTCAGCTTGAACTGACAAAATTCTCCAGAAAGGAAAGGAAAAGTGCCTCGATGGTTTATTCTCATACAGATGGTTTATTCTCATACGCGGCACCAGAACTTTGGAACTCAATTCCAGCCTCCCTCCGCAGCCTACGACATGGTCAAACAATAAGCTCTGAATCCTCATTTCCTTTAATTCCTTCACTATCTCCTCAAGCCTTTAGGTCTAAACTTAAAACCTTCCTATTCGAAAGTCATTTCCTCCATAGCAATAACCACCTGAACAAGGTTCCCTCTAATTTTGTTTGAGTGCGCGCGGAAATGTATAGTGCCTGAGCGGCACATTTTTATGCCTGAGCCCCTGATTTTTTTTATAGATGTCACTCAAGACAAAAACAAAATCAGTGTTATTCTAAACTCAAAATCACTGCGCGGCGGCGGGAAATTGCTGCGCGGCGTTTTCTTGTCATGTGCGCGGCCGCGCAGGCGCGCAGCTTAGAGGAACATTGCACCTGACCCGCTGCCTCACAGATATACTGAATTTTCAAGTGAGACATTCTTACCGCAATGAAACACTGAGTTTATTGGTCTTCACGATAAATTCTTCCCACAGAGGCATCATTCTCTGAAGAAACAACAAAATACAGACGCTGTGACATTTTTTTTACCAAAACTCAAATTAAGCCAACTATGAAACTCTTGCAACTGAGTTCTAAATCTTGAGTCAAAATGTTTGAACGTAAGTGATTTTGTGGACAAGTCAGCAAGTCTTGCACCATCAACTGAAATTTTGCAACAATTTTATTTCGGGTACAATTTGCTGATGGGTTAGGGTATTTGATCTAACAACTGATCAAGGATGACCCATCCAACCATTTTGGGTTGGAAATATGAGCCTTTAGTCATTTGACGACCACTGCAGGTGAAATTTTACCTAGTAGTCGTATGACACCCATTCCTGTTTTGAATGAATAAACACTGTTTCTCTCATAGAACCAAACAAATCAAAACATTTTGTCTCTTTACAGATGACACTAGGGCAATAGTAGACATTCATGAACATTTAAGATCCGTGCTGATGTTTCCCTCAAACTGTGGCCTGTGACAAGACTGTTTAGGCTTTATAAATATATGGCAACTCTAATCAAAGATTTAAAAGAAAACAACTTGTGTCTATAGTTTCTAAATAGACACATTAGATCAAAATATAAAATGGCAGACCTATTAACCTTCTAACACAGGGCAGACCCTACTGAACTTAAACTTAAATAAACTTAGCATGATTTAAAGTGGCTTAGAAGGCATTACTGCCTGTGCGAAAGCCACTAGGGGCACTAATGGGGCTTGAACCCGCTCCGTCAGCCTGACGCTCCAGTACGTAACCCACTCTGCCATCTTCCGCCCCCAACCACTCTAAACCTTATTATTATTATTATTATTATTATTATTATTATTATTATTATTATTATTATTTATGCATATCCCATATACTCAAACAATTATGTACATTCTCATACTTGCCTTTGCAATATTGAAGTGCCATACAAAATTCTGTGTAGGCACATATAATGTACCTGTAAACCATGTACTGTAGATACAGCTATGTGAAATCGAAATCTATGCTAAAAACATGAGATCCTTGCAATTTTTGGTTGTTTAAGGTTTGGATTTATAGTAGCATCGATTGAGACTTCTGGGTATTTAAATGGTACAATAAAAGTGCCTCATTATTATTATTATTATTGTTATACTTAGGTGCAAAGCCAATCACATCATTTGAAAACTGCAACATTTGATAAATTAGTTTTAGCCCCAAATGTGTTAGGTAGGATTTTTCAGAGTATGAGATTATTCCATGAATTTCCATCTAAAGCAAGGAGTAATAATATCAATAATTAGGTCCCACATACAATCAATAATGATTGTCTATATACTTTGTGCTAATACACACGTATTAATTTTATTAGTTCATGTGCCACACACATAGGCCAAAACTTAGGCAGCTTAAATCATTGTTGACCCTCCCCCCAAAGTGTGACTAGGGGGCACTTAATTGGGGACAGTTATCATCTATTCATCTATGTCATGGTGCAAACAGTACAATATTACTATTAAAACGTGACTTAAAAGATCAATACAGACATGGGCGTAGCCATGGGGAGGGCACGGGGGCCCCCGCCTCCCATTCGGATCGAAACCGGGAGTGAGACTAGTTCAAAACCGGTGAGTAGGTCACTGTAGTCTGTAGGTGGGGAAGGGTAGAGGTAGTATTAGATCGAGGAAACACTGTGTTTATTATAGGCCTTCTCTGGAAGGGGGAATCCCCCCAAGTTTTAAAATCCCCCAAATTTTTTAGATGTTGGCTGGGGGGATGGAAATTTCCCCTCCAAAAGTGTGGAGACTCAGACCTTGCCCCCCCCCCAAACATTTCAAAATCCCCCAATGTCAAGGTGGTACAATAAACACTGGACTTTAAAGCATCTGACATGACGACCTTTTGCTTTTGCTTGTCAAGAGTTCCAAGACCGAAATAGTGAAGCCCCACCCCCATTCTGGAATCCTAGCTACGCCGCTAATGCTTGCGTGCTTTATTCAGCTCTGCAACACTCAGAAATGCCCGCAATTGTCATTGGACATAGGTTCATAAGCAATATTCCAGTAAAGGCTGTTTTAAATGTATAAGTTGCTTCAAACTTACTTTCATGTTGTGAATGATGTGTTGGAAAAGGGCGTTGAACCGAGAGGCAGCACTTTTCTCCGCGTTTAAATTCATCTTTTGGGATATCTTTGTAGGCCTACGCTTGTAACTTCGTTCATACGAGTCGCCGAGGTAACAATCAGGACGCGGACTTGACTCCAGATCTCTCTAGTTACTCTTACGTAGACGGTAGCACTGAACTCCATCCACCTTTCCTTTCGTTTATATCTCCTTTAGCACCATTCCCGCCCCTTTCGCATAAACTCAGCTGCTACTGCTGCTGCTGCCGGGTAATCTCCAACAGCTCATCGCCGCATCATCCATCAGCGATAAGCATCAGCAGCTCCAGTTAAGTGGCAGTGAGAAGGCACAAAGCCACAAACCCAATTGGATACGACGAGATTTCCGACCTTATTAGCGGAACTGGAGTCTAATTTCTGACGGCACGACTACTTATTTTCCGATAAACCCAAATGTACTAAATAGTAAATAAATTTGACAAAATCGTGATTTCTTTAAAGAGTGTGTGCTAAAATAAAATACCGGAAAATGTGGGTTTAAAAGACCTAGGTTTTAACACCTAGAACCCTGAGAAAGTCCAAAATTAGTTTTTTGTTTTAGGTCGAAAAATGAAAAACATCACCTATGTTTTTCAACATATATCTGCCCAAATTCGGCTAGTCGTTTACTTACTTAGACAGACGTAGGTGTGGTGATCTCCATTTATGCTGGAGATCTATGGGAGGGTTGGATACACCTCTCACTGGTTGGAGATTTCCACTGGTGGTTGACAGTTCGATCCCCGTAGATAATCCCACTTTTTTACAGTGTTGTGTAATTAGAGGAAATACCTGCTCTCCGATTATTTTACCGACTTCCTCCACTGGTCCACTCTACAGGGCCTGCATAGAAAGGGGGAAAGTTTCACGATGTCATTAACTTTTTTAACTAACCAAGTTAGCATAATGAAACAAATGAAAATTCTTTCCCCTTCACTGGCTTGACTCTCAAATACAGTACCACTTGGGTTCAACAGATAAAGTTGAATGGCAATTACCTGATAAGTCACAACCTGGGTTATTTCTAGGATTATCAATGGGGGAAGGGGTGTCGGTATATTTTAGGGGTCCCTGCCTAAAAGGTCTGACAAGCAAAAAAGGCCATCCTAGGCTCAGATTGTGGGCGCCGGTCTCAGATTGGGGGAAGGGGTGCAAAAATATTCCTGGTCACAACATCGAGGAAAGCAACAAAATCTTTACTACAGGATAAGCCTCATTCAGGGATGTTTCTAAGATTGTTAATTTGGGGGGTGTCGACCTCAAATTGGGGGTGTCCGGAGCTAATTAGTATGCATTTTGTATGCATACCATTGTCACATTACCAAATTTTGGGGATGTCAACCTCAAATTGGGGGTGTTGGGGGGTGTAAAAATATCTCTGGTCTCATTAAATCCTAATTAAGAATGACAATTGTCATAATCTTGGTAGATGTTTTGCCACTGGTCTGAAGAAACCATTTGGTTATAGCAGTAGTTCAACAACTTCTTAAATAATTCTTACAATAACAATGCTCAGCTGCATTCAATTTAAACATTCAAAACCGTAAATTCCGTAATTTTATTTCATTGCTGCTTCTATAATGTTAGATTCGAATACACCAATTTACCAGTGTTTAATCTAGGCCGTTTCCGGGGGGAATTGCCCTTTTCCCCCGAAAATTTTTGAATACTACATGGACTAACAGCAGCCCCTAGCAGAATTCTGCCCCGGCTTTTTTAGTTTCCCCCCAGAGTCCAGGAGTCTAGATTAAACACTGCAATTTACTACAAAGAAACCAATGCAATTTGCAAAGTAGTATAATTTGCCGATACAGGAATTATATTATGAACTGAAATACAACATGAAACCCGATCACCCCTTGCGTGAACAAAAAGTCACAATTCAAAGCCAGAAAATTGGAACAATGTGCGACATGGAGGTCCATCCGGCTACCACTTTCCCCCTCCCTTTTTCTTTTTCGGTTTTTGTTTGGCCGCTTGTGGCTTCTGCTGCCGTGGGCCTGTCACAGTCGACGCAGCAGCTGCTGCTGCGGATGAACCAGCTGGTCCGGCCGTTGGTGTTGCTCCAGGTTTCGGCGAGCCGATCTGCGCAGCCGGCTGCGGCGATGGTTTGCTGGCATCGCTGAATAAAAGTCACGAACGTGTCAAAAGGGCTCATCCATATAGTACATATGCAAAAAGGGCATACTTTCCACCCCCCCCCCACCCGTTGCACACACTGCACATAAGCAAAATCTCCAAAATCCAACCCGCTCAGTGCGTACGTACTACATGGATGGACCCTAATCGTGTGTGCAGAATCACATTTAGGCAATTAAGTAAATAAGTAAGTAAGTAAATACAAAATTTCTACATTCCAATTACTGTAGCTGCCAAGCCAACCGACACACATCCACAGACAAGCTGAAGAAATCTAGTTACCAGCATACCTATCCCTCACCCCAGTCTCAGAGGGGTACGAGTCAAGATCTAGGACAGAGAGGACCATGAAAATGTCCTTTATCAATAAAAGCTCACACAATACGCTACAGAATCTTCTGTATCTAAAATGTGCCGTTTTCCCACGGAAATATGCTTTGTTTACTCATGTTCAGGATTGCTTTTGTTATGCTAAATATGCAAAATATATTCCAGTGAAACCAAATCACAATGCTCAAAACTTACAGCTCAGATATAGTCGTCACCATGCCCTGCGTCCCTTTGCCTACAAATATCATTGCAAACATCTTTGCATAACCAATCATAAAACAACAGCTGCCAACTAGTTTTAGTGCCCTGGTACAGCCTTGTAGTAAAATATTTGTAGAAGTCACATTATGTGCGCGCGCGCGCGTGTGTTTGACCTGTCAGGGAGATGGGCCAACCCCGCAATAGAAGTAGAAAATTTCTGGTTAATAACCGTCCAGGTCTCAGAGTGGAAGCCCCCAGACTGGTTTCTGAAAAATCAAACAATGTCTACAACACCCCACAAGACAAAATTTTTTTAGAAGAATCTCTAAAACGCGCCACCTCCAAGTCACGGAATTCATCGATTGGGTTGCGGCTGGACAAAATGAAGGAAAAAGCACAGAGGCCATCTTTAATCTTTGCAGAAATCTGATTTACACATCCAAAAAGATTTTCACATAATATAAAAACTATTCTTCTAAGGTCAACCAATAAACTTACCAATATTGCCTCTCTTGTTTTTCCGCTTTCCTCGGTAGTACGACCGTTCGCGAAGCGGAAGCCAACGCTCTGGGTCAGGTGAGGCGCTGGCGTCGTAATTTTTAGGAAGCACTAAATAAGTAAGACAAGTAGTGAGTAAAACTAGAACAATTATGCAATCAAACTACTATCTTCACACCTTTAAAGCACATGACTGCTTACTCAAGTCCGTATTTACGTTCAGATAACATTGGCTCTGCCTAAAATGTCAAAACCTAGAGTTTTAAAATACAACATTAAACAGGCCTCATTGCAAACAACTGACCATTGCAAAAGGTTGTCTCAAAATACACTAAATTAAAAATGCTAAGCATACGTATATGTATACACAGTATTATGCATAAGTATATATACAGGGTGGCACAAAAAAAACCTGGACTATATTAAATGCAAACCTAAATGTGACCTAGTCCGGTTATTTTTGCGCCACCCTGCATATATATGCCTATGACACATTAAAGCTACATTTCTACTAAAAAGGATTACAATTATTTCATGTTTGAGAAACTCTACGACAATAGCACGATATACCGGTACTGGTATTTAATCAACCACCTTTCTTCTTCTTCTTGTGTCTCTTCTTTGCTGTAATGTCATCAACAGCTGCGGCTCTAAAATCAAAACGATTCATTTCACTCACTTTCGTGCATCACAGATAACATCACACAAATAGCAAGTAACCGTAATGTAATGCGATATTTGTATAGCACCTCTTCTATTTCTACTGTCTGCGGATATTCAAACTGACTGCCAGAAACCGAATCAGACCTACAAACGATAGTCACCCAAGAGGTTTCTTACCGGCCGGCACCTCCAGACGGAACCTTTGGAGAGTGGTCCGGCTTGGTTATCTTCTTTGCATACTTGGCTCCAAGTAAATTAACGGAAGCTTCTAGGCTGTCAACGTCAATATCCTTCGCCAGTTTTCCAACCGAAGGAAGCTGCTTACTTACGCTAAAGCCCAAGTCAAGAAAAAGCACGTCTGATTGAAAGGCTTCAAAGTTTACACAGTCCGTAATGTTAAATCTCAGCCTAGCCTGAAGATCAGTAAAATAGGGTGCTTGAAGCATCCTGATCATCATAATCCTATGACATCCAAGTGTACTAAAACAACTGATAAGCAATACGACCGAATAGCTTATTATGTCACGTCGTGTAGAATTACCAGCGAGCAGAGGCTTTCAAAGCCCAATCTAAATAATTAACAAGGCAGTGATGAATAAAACTACCAAGTCTAACTTTACAGGCTTAATTTTTCCTATTCAGACAATGCATAAAACACAAAGTGGCAAGAATTATTATTACCGGTAAGCGAAACACAAATTAATTATTAATTTATAAAATTTTACAAGAAGTTGTGTGCATGTTGGTAATACCATGTTGTCACCAAAACAAGTAAAGGATACACATGCGCTTTCTGAGGATCAAATTTTGAATATGCAGATATGAGTTGAGCCAGAGTTTTGAGATTGTTTGGATCCTTCCTGCAAAATGAAAATCAATGAATTTGTTGACACAAAGTAACATCCATTGTTAACATCTTTAGTCTCTCCAATGCCATTTTAAAAGTCTATGCACGTGCTCTTACAAGCAATAACAAACATGTTCATCAATGCTGCCTGCAATAACAAACCATGTTGTAATGCAATGGTTCATCAATGCTGTCTGCATTTGATGAACAAAGACAGAATATATTTAAGCAAAGTACTTCTAAAATGTAAAATTCATCTAATGTATTCTTGGTTTATTGCTGCAGCCATAATGACATAATGACATAATGAAAGAACCACATGGGGCCAACATCACAGAGACCTGTGCCTTAATTACGTCAGTTCAATTAAAATAAACCTAAATATCAACAAATTTGAGGCAACACAGCTTTAAAAGAATATAAAGTTACAATATAAACAATAAAAATAATATAAATATACACAATATAAAGTTACAATATATCCATACTAAATCAGCGTAGATCTGCTGCTAAGCACAAATTATTCAACATCTCTGCAGTCAAGTGACACAATGCCACATTAGTCCTTATCCGTTCCATTAACCCCTTTACTGGGAACCCCGGATATATCTGTCCATTTTACATTGAGTTACAGTTAAATACACGGTTATGGGGTTAAACTGACATGCCTGACAACTACAACAGTACAAGATAACGAAAATGATCCGTCGCTCACTCACTTTCTCAGCTCCTCCAGTCTCTGCGCTGCCACCTCTGGCGAACCCAAGTTCAAGTGGAAGTTGGCGCTGGCGCGAATCAAGGTCAACAGGTCAGCCGACTGAGGCTGAAGGGCAAACAACGAAAAGGCCTCGTGTCAAAAATAGGATTCTGCATTTCTAAGAATATCGAAAAATCCTCGCAGCAAAGTTGTCAAAATTCTCGCAAACGTAAAAGTCAAACGCTTACATCGTTTGCCTGGTACCAATCAATGGCCATCTGAAGAACCTCGGCGGCCGACTCTTTGTCTTCCTGGTTGACGTAAAGTGCAACCAAAGCAGAAACCTACAACAACAACAACAACAACTAAAAAGATACGACCATTTCATGCTCATTTTCTTATCAAGTTACTCTAAAGTCGAGAGCGTAAGTATTATTACGTGGCTGTTAGCGCACGTTAAGTCATTCGCAAAGCCAAGAATTGTAAATGCAATCAGGGGCGAACAACTTCCCAAGATCACTACAAAGTGGGAGCTAGAAATATAAGCGGTGCTATATAAGTTCCTTATTTCTTTACAAGCAATTACTTATTAAAGAAAAACTATACTGAAGTTTGTAAAAGGCGACAAGCAGCAAGTAGCAATGCATTGTATATTACACGCATACATCACTAACATACACAAAAAGTGTGTAACACATACACGGCGCAATTTGCTTAAAATAAGCCTTTTACAAGCATAAAACAAATGAAATTTCGCAAAGCAATGCTACTATGAATATATACTATGTAATGATAATGGATAAATATGGCAAACTAACAATGCCCGGCTGAAAACTGTCGTCTCCTAAAGAACGAAGGATGCCGCAGGCGTTGTAAATGTGCTCCTGACAAAGGTAAATCTGGGCCAAAGTCATCCTCAGGCTCATCAAATTGCACTGATCCTTCTCTACCAGGCTCTAAAGAAAATCCAACAAAACTATCGCAATGCATTTTTAAAAAATAGCGACCCGACCGTCAGAAGTACAGCAGCTACAACATCGAATTCAACGTTTCGTAATTTCGTAATATTTGGCGAGGCAATAAAGACGGAAGTCAGCAGAGTGGCAACAAGATCCGTGTGGCAATCCGAAGGTCACAGGTTTGATACCCACAGGAGCCCTAAGGTCTGCTCAGCCTTCACTCGCCGGGGACAGAGACAAAACGAGCAACAGTGGTAATGCTGCAAAAGCCAAATATGCACACCACCCGATACGCTGGCCCTGCATCTGTGGTATTGCACGCCTGGCCGAGGGACTTTGAAATGAAGATCAGTGCTGCCCTACAAGCCGGGCCTTCAGGCAGGAGCTCGGGAAGGACTCTGACTTGGCAATAAAAGTCAAGTAGAAATTTTTCAAACCTGAATACATTCCACGGCCTTGTTGGAGTTCCTCTCTCGGAGAAACTGGGCCACTTCGATGAGGCACGGCTTATCACTGTCGGGATACAACTTCTGAAGATTCCTCGCAGTATGATGGCACTGCTCTCCCTAGAAGCATGTCAAGCAGACGAAAAAACACGTCCCTTATAAAGAAACGGCAAAATCCAGAAACAAGTTAAATATACTTCATTGTCAAAATTTGAATACTTAGCAATAAATCACAAAAGAATTACGCCCAAATCTGAAAAACATGCAAAATCGCACCCACAAAATTACGAAACAAATCGTTCAACACGTCAGCGGCTCACGAAATGCCACATGCTAAGACTTATCGGAGAATTCGCTCAGTTACCTGCCCCATGTACAGATAAAGCAGACACTCGTTCATCGCAATGGCCTGGCGCTGCTGGGACGTTAGCTTCTGCTTCAGTCCATCCGCTGTTGCCACTTTCACCTTTTTCTTAGAGTCGAAGACATTCTGGTCCTAATAATCACAACCACAAGAGTTAACAAGCACAAAGAGAAACCCCCCCTACCCCGTCCTTCAAAGCAAGACCCTATTCTAAGATTAGTCCGTTGAAACCACTGAAATTCAGCAATCACAATGCTACTCGTCAAACAACAACAAACATTGTCTCACTTAACTTTTCTCTCTGTCTACACAACCTTAACTCTCTCCTGACTTTTTCTACATTGTTCTCGAAAGCCTGTTAGCACAACATGGCTACAGTGAAATTGTCAACAGATGGCACTTTAGTTATTATTATTACTATTGTTATCTACGACAATTTATATAGCGCAGTAACATAACTGGAGCTAAAGTCAAGAGCACTTTACAAACGAGTCACTTATAAGATATGTTAAATAAGTGTGTCTTTAGGAGCTTCTCAAAACAGCCAACGGAATTTGCATTAGTTGGCAAGTACCACTAAAGCTATTCTGCAACTAAGGTAACTAGTAATCATTATTCAGGTGAAACTACACACCTGGCACACTTATCTATTTCCGTCTAAGTTACAGCACACCTGAACCTAATTGCCTCACAATCTGATGATCCCCACTGCTACTTCAAAATATTAAGTTATTCTGAACTCCCTGGCATCCCATATCAAAGATAAAACTGTTTATTATCATCATCATACGAAATGTGCATACCTTATTTAAGGATATTATGTTGTTTGATGCAACAGCTGTCAGTGCAGCATCTGTTGGCCTACACAGTAACAACAGCAAAATAATTATGCAAAAATTCAGAAAAAATAAATAATTAGACATCCTTACAGGGTTATAATTAATGCCAGTTAAGTCATTATCTCTCAATAGAAAAGGCAAAACAAAGAAAACATAGCTGTTTTTTGGTTATGCTATGCTTATGGCTCTATATAAATAGTCCAGTATACAATACAATACAATAGCTGACGACTTTCAGTGTCGTACACAATTTGAAGTCCAGACTGTGAATTCTAGAAATAGTCTCACCTTTGCTTTACAACTTGGTTATAAAGTTTCATTGCTTCGTCGGTCTGTCCCAGCTTTTGCAACACAAAACCCATCTGGACGCTAACAGTCAAATAAATAAGACTTATGTAAAAGCATTCACAAAAGGCAAATTCTGTCAAAATTTTGCAACAGAATTCATAGTTAATATTATTATTATACAAGCCAACTTATATAGCACAGTTACATATGAATAAATAAAAATAAATTAAATAAAAATTATCAATCATGATCTTAAGATTAACCCTTTCGTTACTCGACCCTTTGGCCCGCATGTTCCTAAACCTCACCTTTAATACTACCTCGTACAAAGTTGTACATCAATAATGCATGACAGTCCAGAACACGGCAATGGTATTTAAATGCACCGCAGTCCTGTGTTGTAATTTCACTTTACCTATGCCAGTACGAGGGAAGGGTTGCCACAGTAACAAAAGGGTTAACCTTCAATTTCAACCTTATGAGAGCTCACAAAAACATTAATCAACATTTGTCAAATGGTGAATAAAATGACTAATTCGTAGCCTTGTGCAAAATTTCCCCCCTCACAGATACCGTTAAGCTTACTTGTAAAAATTATTTAAAATATTCTACTGTTGATATTGAATTTATCTGTTAAACAATATCAGTTAAAGTCGTCCGTCCAGTGATAAGCTAGCGAGAAAGACTAATGTGCAGAGGGAAGCAATATATTTACAGTATTTACAAATGGCAAGACAAAACAGAAACACTATTCATTGACTCAACACAATGAAATTATTGAGGAATATATATTACACCCACACACACACACACCCACACACCCCCTCACACACACACACACACACACACACACACACACACACACACACACACACACACACACACACACACAGCAATGTGTCGTTCTTACAGGATAGTTGCAAGCTCAGCATCGATATCATCGGGCGATGCATCTGGATCATCGTCAAACGCTTTTCGACATAACTCTGGCAAATTAATCAAAAAAATCACAAGTCACCGACGAAAAAACATAACATTATTCAACACATGTCGCTGATTTATGCATGACATGTAGAAGTGAAAATTGCAAGCACAGAGTCAACAGTAGACGTCACCTTCGGCTTTCTTCAGCTTCTGCAAGGCCTCCGCATGACGACCTTTGCCAATCAGGAATGATGAAGCGTTGTAACAGAGCTCATAAGTGTCTTCCTGCAACTCCAAGTCTTGCTGCAAAATAGTTAAGTAAGTAATTAAGCAAAATCTCGTGAATTTCTATAGTGCCTTCAAAAGTAAAAGCGCGGTAGCATCTTATTCCTAGGCAACAACCACATCAGTTGTGCTCAGTTTGTTAGAAAAAAAACTACAAAATTAGTCCAGAACGAAAAAGTTAAATATGACGTCGGGGTAGCGGTGTGTGTGTGTGTGTGTGTGTGTGTGTGTGTGTGAGTGCAAAATAATATTATCTGCTTAAAACTCATATTCATGTTTATTTTTCACATCATACTCTAAAATTTGCCTAGAATGCAACTAATTTAAAGTGGTCATCTTGGGGAAATATTCCAAAAGCAAAATCATATCACATGCTCGTAAATGAGGGGCAAAGAAATCTTAGAAATCCCTAATTAAACATTAATCAAAGGTTAAATCTTACAACATCTTCATTTCCCCACATCTGAAGAGCTGCCATAACAGCCGACAAATTGGTCAATCTTTCATCGTCATTTTCATCCTATGTTTTGCCAACAAATATGGACACGTAACCCTTAAACCGCCAGAACCGAGCATACTCGATTACATTGAATACAGTTACAAAGTATTTGGCAGTTTAAGGGTAAAGCCACAGTGCAATGTAATGCTACATCCATCTTGATTTTTTTCATGCTACAATACTGGCAATTGTGCAATTCGTTATCAAAATTCATTATCAAAACTCGTTATCAAAATTCGTTATCAAAATTACTAACTAATTCGTTCTTACTATTAAGTAAGAAGCTAATTATGTTTCAGCTTCCGGCCTAAATTAAAGGCAAAATATAAAAGTAAAGTCTGACAAATAAATGAATGCATTGAGGAAATCAGTTTATTATACAGCAAATTGTAAAATACAGACCTTCATATTCTTAAGCAAATCTTTGTAAACATCGTAGCATTCCCCATAATCTTCATTTCTGTATAACTAAAACACAAGCCTCTATTCACTGGTTCTGTCGTCACAGCATTTCAACCAACCAAAACTCACCACAGCCCGTAACTTCACGGTGTTCCAAACCGCTCGGAAATAAAAGAATCAAATTCTTTCGCAATAAAACCATGCTACATGGCTAAAAAGATCTGATGAAACAAATCAAATGAAAATGGAACGCCAGTCGAACAAAACAAAAATACTTACAACTTGTCCATAAAGTTCTTTTAAACGAAAGTCCGGCTGCTCAACAGATCTTATTGTCTTCAGAGCGTCCTCCGTTCGATTCAGACGATACTCACAATAAGCCTTTTCAAACGTCAATGCACTAAAAAGTCAAATTATTATTTGTATTATTTACGAACTTCTACTGCATGGCACCAGTTCTAACACTCGATCAATCGATGGTAGTCCAAATCCATACAGCAAAAGTACAGGTCAATTCCAAAGATCAGAGCAGGGAATTAGCAAGACCGACCATGATAAAAAGATAAATGGAAAGACACATATGAGATGACTCTAGACCTTATCGTACAAAAGTATAATGGAATGACAAATATAATCTTAAAACTGTCTTAATTTCATAATGCAGACAAGGTACACGACAAGTTAAATCATAAAGTCATTTATTTAAGAAGAATTTAAATGCATATGGTCATAGTTTTAAAAAATCATTGAAAACCATATAGAGCTTTCAAAAAATATCACTAAACATGAAATAATTTATAGATATTCATTAACCCCTTAACCGCGTACTTAACTGTAACTCAATGTAAAATGGACGGATATATCCGTGATCCCCAGTTAAGGGGTTAAAAGAGTTAATGCTGGCAGAAATGCATCAGACATATCTAAGTAGACACAATTGGAACAGCAAGACAAGGCAATACCTATTAAGCTTGGAGTTTTTCTTTAGCGCTGCAATGGCTTCGTCAAAGCGATTCAGTCGAATTAAACAGACAATCTTGCATTGAAATGCCTTCGCTTCATCAGCATTCTGTTGAAGAACTGCAAGAATCAACACACAGATCACAAATATTATTACGTAAACTGAGTCTATCGGCCCAAGGACAGATTTTTTAAGCAATGACTTAAGCAAGTGACTCAAAATAAATGTGCCAATTTCATTAACCCCTTAACCGTGCATTTAACTGTAACTCAATGTAAAATGGACGGATATAACCGGGGTCCTCAGTAAAGAGGTTAAGTAATACGATGACACAAAGATGCATTTAAAATTGTGTACATTTCAGGCAGACATACAAATATATATTTAACAAATTTGGCAGTTGACTATACTTTCCATTTTCTATTTCTTGCGTCCAGAAGTACGTTTAAATGTGCAATTCACCCAGACTCTAAAAGAAATTCCATCTATGACCTGTTTTCATGTTCTGTCTCAAACCTTAACCCCTTAACCGGGTGCGACGGCTCAGAGCCGTCCAGTTTACATTGAGTTACAGATTTATTCCCCAGTTAAGGGGTTAACAAAAACAGAGACCAGTTGTTTACCATATCAATTACAATTAAATTATGCGCATTTCTGAAGAGGAGTGCCGAATAATAAGTACACTATTACTGGGAAGGAAGATAAAATAAACATAAATGGTTTCGGAGTCAAATACGAGTGAAAATAGTCATCACACTGCAATGTCTCAATTTGCCTCCAATAAGTTCTTGCCTGAACTTGCATTGGAATGATCAATTCATAGAATTCCCCTAAAAGAAGCTTCACTGGCTTTGGCTTCCTGTATGCATCACCTTCAGGCGATGTCTGCTAACCTACTGAGCACAGAATGACCCCCTTTGCCATATCTCTTCAATCGTCTCCTGATCTACTTCTAATGATCATCATTTCCAACTCTGCTCTCTTACAGTCAGGATCAACGACTCGCTCAACCACAAGCCAAAGCTTGGCAATCAATATCATAAGTTTCTCACAGCAGTCTGGTTTTATGGAACCTACTACGTAACAATGTTAAAGGAGAGACGACCCTATTAGTGCATCATTTAAGTTAAATCTCAAGACCCACTTATTTCACATTACAATTAAACAAGTTGTGTTAAGTGCCCTTGACTTTATCCTTCAGCATTATAGAAATCGCCTCAGCAATAATAATAATAATAATAATAATTAATAATAATAATAATAACAACAACAACAACAACAACAATAGCAGTGACAAATAGTAGTTGCAGTTTTGTGGTAGTGCTTATTGATTTGTTTTTCCATAGTTTGGTTAACTTGATCATTACTTGCACATAAGAAAACTGCTACACATACCATGGACAAAACTTCTAACCAACGAGGAAGTTTACAACATGGCCAAAACAGAAAAAGAACTACTGAATCACGTAAAAACAAGGAAACTGAGTTACTTTGGGCAAGTGATAAGACAACCACAAGACACCATCGAGAGCAGTGTGAACACAGGACTTGTTGAAGGAAACAGAAGACGAGGGTGGCCAAGGATATGCTGGATTGACAACATTACGACGTGGACTGGCCTTTATGGAGACTGTCTACTACGCACAGCACAAGACAGATCGCAATGGAGAACACTGACCCATTCTTGTAGCCAACTGTCGTCAAGCGACGACGGCGCAATGACATGACATAGTAATAATTATTATACACTTTTATAGCACCAGATCTAATACTCTAACAGTATCAATTGATGGTACCTCAAATCCATCCAAAAAAGACCAGGTCATTCCAGAGATCAGTCAGTGTGAAACAGTGATTCAGAGTTATGGAGGATAAGGTAATTTTAAGACCAAACAACAAAGTACAGCAGCTTTATTGGAAACAAATAGTCACAATCTCATAACGACGATTAACGAAGTAGCGGACAAGCTTTAAGACACTGCACTGGAACGAATGGCACAATGGGCTAAAAGTCCAAGCTGGAAGTGGCGAAACATCTTGATGGCGAAACATCTTGATTGCTAAGTTCTGCTACTATCATCCAGTTGTCCGGTTCAATTTCTTCGATTTGAACGTGTTTCCCATGCGATCCGGATCTGGTATGGCATCGACTGATTATTCTGTACATGATGAAGTGGGCGCTATAGAAGTTGATAGGCTCGTACAGAGGCAGAGGCACATGTGCATGTAATGCAGGAATAAACGCACAGCTTAACGTATAAACTGATCTAATTGGGTGGCGCATGAGTATTGCTCACTTTTATTCGCCGATTTCAGCGCTCGGTCGTAGTCGCCGCTCTCTCCCAAGCGATGAAGTTCAGCGTAAAGACTCGGCAAATTAACAGCATTTGCTGATCCAGTCGTCGTCGCCATGTTGGCCGCAATGCATTGCACGGGTACGTAAGTAAGGAAGTCACCGGTACGAATAGGCCTAATTATGCACTTTCATAGCATCATTCGTTTCGAAAACTCTAAACTCTAAAGGTATCAATCGACGGTATTTAAAATTCATCAGAAAAAGACCAGGTCATTCCAGGGATCAGTCAATGAGAAACAGTGAGGCAGAGCTAAGGTACGACTATCATCAGTGGTTCAAACCCTACCTTTAACATCGCAATCACATTTTTTATTGTAACAACGATAGTGCAATATGGTAATAACGTTCAGTCAAATTCGGTTTAAATAGATTTTGATGTTCCCAGGGATTTCTTTTAGGCCATTTATTTTTCACTTTATATACAATGCCCCTCGGATCGCTTCTTTTATATTTTTCAGCTGACTATCATTTTTACGCTGAAGATACACTAGAAAACTTATCCGTTTGTCTGAAAAACGTCAAGTGAAGCAACATTATATTGTTTTGTACTGTGTCTGTGAAGTCAGATTAACTAGATTTATAAAATCGTCAACGGTAACACCTATTTTGTTTATTTGCCAGTGCTGAAGATGTTGACAGTTGGTGTGTTTTTTACTGAAGATTAAGATATTTATATTAAAATACATTTAAGGTTTGAGGTTAATACTTAGGCGGACGATGTCCTTTTCCACGGATCAAATCAATCGTCGCGCTCACGTCTCACCGAAAAAGACCGCTTTGTTATGTGATCTGAGCGACGGGCAGCTCCTGAGCGACCTACCCCACCCTGAAACCCTCGACTACGATGAAGGTCTAGAGAGCAAAGGTAATCACGGGTCGTCCGCTTCCTCCGGCTCCTCTGGAATGTCGATTCTGTGGAAGAGCCTTCTGTGTGTGGCGTGCGGAATGGTGTTTGGTATAGCACTTCACAAATCGCACGGTAAGTAAAACGCCCTGGTTAGAGATACGTAATTCGTATCTTTAGCATAGGGGTTATAGATACGTAATTCGTATCTTTAGCATGGGGGTTATAGATACGTAATTCGTATCTTTAGCATAAGGGTTATAGATACGTAATTCGTATCTTTAGCATAAGGGTTATAGATACGTCATTCGGAACGTATATTTAGACCATATGCTTTAATATCAAATTAGTAATAATTTAAATAAAGGGGGCATGACTACCTACGGGTCTGCGCCCCCTTATAATATGCATGTAATGCTGTTTATCTGTCAAATATTCATATAGTCATCACGCGACGCCGTCTGTCTCTTTTCGGTCAGGTGGCGCACCAGGACAACAACATTCTAACCCTCCCGCGTCAGCAGGTGGGCGATGGTGTGTCCCAATGTTTTATCCAGGCCCGTTAGGGGGAGATCCTATATGGCGACAACCTGACGTCAACATTGTAGGGGATGGAATATTTTTAATCTTATAAGTAATACATTTATAACTAAGACCCGAAATAATATAACAATATGTTAGGTATGGGTGAATCATTGTAAAATAAATGCTTAAAAGTGCTTTTTTATTAATAAATTTCATTATATGCCTATATGATTCGACCAGACCATTATACTGAAGAGAGAGAAAGAGAGGCCTTTTAAGCGGTCAACTGGCGTCTCTTCCAGTGATGGCCCCACTCGTCATCGTCCACCGCTCTCCGGTCAGTCGACCCCAATACTGTTCCTGTTATTAAGACAGACGACGAAGAAAAGCGACAACAATCGAAATTTTTCAAAGAAATCGACGAAGCGAAGAAGAGGAGAAACCTGTCAACGGAAATTCTAATCGATCGTCAGTTTCCACTAAACACTCAATCAAACTTAAAACCTACGCAGTGGCGTCGCCAGGAATTTTGTGTTAGGAGAAGGGGCTGGAGTGCCAGATTCTTTACCCCAACCCCCCCACACACACACACACAAAGGATTTGCGCGAATCTGGAAGGTTGACTGAGGGCAGGTTGGGTGGGTGGGGGGCATTTGCCGCCATTTACTCCCCCCGTGGCGACGCTATTTTTTTAAAACTTGCCCCCCACAAAAAATAGAAAATCCCACAATTTGGGGGTGGATTAGTTCTCAAGAGTGGTCTACAGTCATGTGCAGTACATTATTATCCAACACTGCTCACGCAACTGTAATTATTATTGTACGTCATAACTGTCTATTCTGCGCACATTGAAGGCTTGAACACCGGTAATCCACAGTCCTCATGGATTTGGTGAAGCCAAGTGATTGGTGGTCTGCCTCGTGGACGAATCCATCCTGACATCTTAATGTCTCTGTCTCGAAGTGGCGCTGCTAGTTGAAGTGCAGCTGAGGCAGGTACTGCTGGTGGGAGTCTTGTGACGTGCCCCCAAAGAGGAGTCGCGAATTGTACAATTATTAGGAAAAACTTTCTTTTTGCTCGTCAGCCTTTTTTACGGTTAACGGGCCCCAATCATGGACACACACCGGGCCCCCCCAAAATAACGCTAAGCCAAACTAATTTTGAGTTTATAATTGTATTATTGTATTTTAGAGGCCTAATGAACTATTTTTATATAGCCGTAAGCATTGGGGCGTTACCAGCCGAACATTCCGAAAATCCTGACAAACAAATATAGGTCGTCGCTTATTTTTCCCTTACTTAAATTAGTTAGACCTACATAGTCAGTATATGAGGGCAGTTTTCAGTTGCTCCTTAGGCCTAATTCTTTCTTTTCCCTACCTTAGATCCGATTTCGGCGTCCTTCATGGGCGTCCGCAGAAATTTATGAATGGGGTGCAAAACAAGGTCTTGTGACGAAAGAAACAAGTAATTTTACTTTTTTCATAACGCCTCAATTTTTCCATGGGGTGCAATTTCACCCCTTGCATCCCCTTCCGGACGCCCATGGCGCCCATCCATCCATCCGCAGAAAAATAATAATACGGTATAAAAATTTTTGGTCGGCCGAGCATGTGACTCCTAAGCCAGCCCCCGCCCCTGGCTACTCCACTGGCCGTAAGCGTAGCATAACCAAAGACACGGCATTTATTAAAGGGTTATGATCAGTGTGATCACCCGTGCTGGGTGGGGTGGCACCCGTGCTGGGTGGCACCCGTGCTGGGTGGCACCCGTGCTGGGTGGCACCCGTGCTGGGTGGCACCCGTGCTGGCTGGCACCCGAGCTGGCTGGCACCCGTGCTGGCTGGCACTCGTGCTGGCTGGCACCCGTGCTGGCTGGCACCCGTGCTGGCTGGCACCCGTGCTGGCTGGCACCCGTGCTGGCTGGCACCCGTGCTGGCTGGCACCCATGGCACCCGTGCTGGCTGGCACCCGTGCTGGCTGTCATCGGTGCTGGCTGGCACCCGAGCTGGCTGGCACCCGTGCTGGCTGGCACCCGTGCTGGGTGGCCCCCGTGCTGGCTGGCAACTATGGCACCCGTGCTGGCTGGCACCCGTGCTGGCTGGCACCCTTGTTGGCTGGCACCCGTGCTGGCTAGCACCCGTGCTGGCTGGCAACGGTGCTGGCTGGCACCCGTGCTGGCTGGCACCCATGGCACCCGTGCTGGCTGGCACCCGTGCTGGCTGGCACCCGTGCTGGCTGGCACCCGTGCTGGCTGGCACCCGTGCTGGCTGGCACCCGTGCTGGGTGGCCCCCGTGCTGGCTGGCAACCATGGCACCCGTGCTGGCTGGCACCCGTGCTGGCTGGCACCCTTGTTGGCTGGCACCCGTGCTGGCTAGCACCCGTGCTGGCTGGCAACGGTGCTGGCTGGCACCCGTGCTGGCTGGCACCCATGGCACCCGTGCTGGCTGGCACCCGTGCTGGCTGGCACCCGTGCTGGCTGGCACCCGTGCTGGCTGGCACCCGTGCTGGCTGGCACCTGTGCTGGCTGGCACCCGTGCTGGCTGGCACCCGTGCTGGCTGGCACCCGTGCTGGCTGGCACCCGTGCTGGCTGGCACCCGTGCTGGCTGGCACCCGTGCTGGCTGGCACCCGTGCTGGCTGGCACCCGTGCTGGCTGGCACCCGTGCTGGCTGGCACCCGTGCTGGCTGGCACCCGTGCTGGCTGGCACCCGTGCTGGCTGGCACCCGTGCTGGCTGGCACCCGTGCTGGCTGGCACCCGTGCTGGCTGGCACCCGTGCTGGCTGGCACCCGTGCTGGGTGACCCCGTGCTGGCTGGCACCCGTGCTGGCTAGCACCCGTGCTGGCTGGCACCCGTACTGGCTGGCACCCGTGCTGGCTGGCACCCGTGCTGGCTGGCAACCATGGCACCCGTGCTGGTTGGCACCCGTGCTGGCTGGCACCCGTGCTGGCTGGCAACCATGGCACCCGTGCTGGCTGGCACCCGTTCTGGCTGGCACCCGTGCTGGCTGGCACCCGTGCTGGCTGGCACCCGTGCTGGCTGGCACCCGTGCTGGCTGGTTTTTAGGGTTTTAAAGTTTTTTGGTTTTTAGGTTTTTGGTTTTTAGTGTTTTAGGGTTTTTGGTTTTTAGGGTTTTTAGGGTTTTATGGTTTTAAGGTGGGTTAGGTTTAGGGTTAGGCTTAGGGTAAGGGAAGGTTAGGGGAGGCGCTTGAGGATTCTAACGCGTAATTTGAGCAATACAGCAATATGAGCAATATCGACATGAATTTTTGGGTCGCCCGAAAATTTTTCATGGAAAGCACGGGTGCCAGCCAGCACGGGTGCCAGCCAGCACGGGTGCCAGCCAGAACGGGTGCCAGCCAGCACGGGTGCCAGCCAGCACGGGTGCCATGGTTGCCAGCCAGCACGGGTGCCAGCCAGCACGGGTGCCAGCCAGCACGGGTGCCATGGTTGCCAGCCAGCACGGGTGCCAGCCAGCACGGGTGCCAGCCAGTACGGGTGCCAGCCAGCACGGGGGCCAGCCAGCACGGGGGCCACCCAGCACGGGTGCCAGCCAGTACGGGTGCCAGCCAGCACGGGTGCCAGCCAGCACGGGTGCCAGCCAGCACGGGTGCCAGCCAGCACGAGTGCCAGCCAGCACGGGTGCCAGCCAGCACGGGTGCCAGCCAGCACGGGTGCCAGCCAGCACGGGTGCCAGCCAGCACGGGTGCCAGCCAGCACGGGTGCCATGGTTGCCAGCCAGCACGGGTGCCAGCCAGCACGGGTGCCAGCCAGCACGGGTGCCATGGATGCCAGCCAGCACGGGTGCCAGCCAGCACGGGTGCCAGCCAGCACGGGTGCTAGCCAGCACAGGTGCCAGCCAGCACGGGGGCCACCCAGGACGGGGGCCACCCAGCACGGGGCCACCCAGCACGGGTGCCAGCCAGCACGGGGGCCACCCAGCACGGGTGCCAGCCAGCACGGGTGCCAGCCAGCACGAGTGCCAGCCAGCACGGGTGCCAGCCAGCACGGGTGCCAGCCAGCACGGGTGCCAGCCAGCACGGGTGCCAGCCAGCACGGGTGCCATGGGTGCCAGCCAGCACGGGTGCCAGCCAGCACGGGTGCTAGCCAGCACGGTTGCCAGCCAGCACGGGGGCCACCCAGCACGGGGGCCAGCCAGCACGGGGCCACCCAGCACGGGTGCCAGCCAGCACGGGTGCCAGCCAGCAATGGTGCCAGCCAGCACTGGTGCCAGCCAGCACGGGTGCCAGCCAGCACGGGTGCCAGCCAGCACGGGTGCCAGCCAGCACGGGTGCCAGCCAGCACGGGTGCCAGCCATCACGAGTGCCAGCCAGCACGGTTGCCAGCCAGCACGGGTGCCAGCCAGCACGTGTGCCAGCCAGCACGGGTGCCAGCCAGCACGGGTGCCAGCCAGCACGGGTGCCAGCCAGCACGGGTGCCAGCCAGCACGGGTGCCAGCCAGCACGGGTGCCAGCCAGCACGGGTGCCAGCCAGCACGGGTGCCAGCCAGCACGGGTGCCATGGTTGCCAGCCAGCACGGGTGCCAGCCAGCACGGGTGCCAGCCAGCACGGGTGCCATGGATGCCAGCCAGCACGGGTGCCAGCCAGCACGGGTGCCAGCCAGCACGGGTGCTAGCCAGCACGGGTGCCAGCCAGCACGGGGGCCACCCAGCACGGGGGCCACCCAGCACGGGGGCCACCCAGCACGGGGCCACCCAGCACGGGTGCCAGCCAGCACGGGTGCCAGCCAGCACGAGTGCCAGCCAGCACGGGTGCCAGCCAGCACGGGTGCCAGCCAGCACGGGTGCCAGCCAGCACGGGTGCCAGCCAGCACGGGTGCCAGCCAGCACGGGTGCCAGCCAGCACGGGTGCCAGCCAGCTCGGGTGCCAGCCAGCACCGGTGACAGCCAGCACGGGTGCCAGCCAGCACGGGTGCCATGGGTGCCAGCCAGCACGGGGGCCACCCAGCACGGGTGCCAGCCAGCACGGGTGCCAGCCAGCACGGGTGCCAGCCAGCACGGGTGCCAACCAGCACGGGTGCCAGCCAGCACGGGTGCCAGCCAGCACGGGTGCCATGGATGCCAGCCAGCACGGGTGCCAGCCAGCACGGGTGCCAGCCAGCACGGGTGCTAGCCAGCACGGGTGCCAGCCAGCACGGGGGCCACCCAGCACGGGTGCCAGCCAGCACGGGGGCCACCCAGCACGGGTGCCAGCCAGCACGGGTGCCAGCCAGCACAGGTGCCAGCCAGCACGGGTGCCAGCCAGCACGGGTGCCAGCCAGCACGGGTGCCAGCCAGCACGGGTGCCAGCCAGCACGGGTGCCAGCCAGCACGGGTGCCAGCCCACACGGGTGCCAGCCAGCACGGGTGCCAGCCAGCACGAGTGCCAGCCAGCACGGGTGCCAGCCAGCTCGGGTGCCAGCCAGCACGGGTGCCAGCCAGCACGGGTGCCACCCAGCACGGGTGCCACCCAGCACGGGTGCCACCCCACCCAGCACGGGTGATCACACTGATCATAACCCTTTAATAAATGCCGTGTCTTTGGTTATGCTACGCTTACGGCCAGTGGAGTAGCCAGGGGCGGGGGCTGGCTTAGGAGTCACATGCTCGGCCGACCAAAAATTTTTATACCGTATTATTATTTTTCTGCGGATGGATGGATGGGCGCCATGGGCGTCCGGAAGGGGATGCAAGGGGTGAAATTGCACCCCATGGAAAAATTGAGGCGTTATGAAAAAAGTAAAATTACTTGTTTCTTTCGTCACAAGACCTTGTTTTGCCGGTCCGTTACGTTTTGGTCCCGCCGTTTTGGTCCCGGGCTTATTGGTCCCGCCGATTTGGTCCTGGACGTTTAGGTCCCTTTGCCCTTCCACTTCGATCCCAAGACCCTAACCCTAACCCTAACCCTAACCCTGGGTCACAAGTATATTTTTTGAGCATTTTTTCAGGGGACCGAAACGGATGGGACCGAAGCGTCCGGACCAAATCGACCGGGACCAAAACGGCGGGACCAAATCGTCCTGCTTCGTTGTTTTGCACCCCATTCATAAATTTCTGCGGACGCCCATGAAGGACGCCGAAATCGGATCTAAGGTAGGGAAAAGAAAGAATTAGGCCTAAGGAGCAACTGAAAACTGCCCTCATATACTGACTATGTAGGTCTAACTAATTTAAGTAAGGGGAAAATAAGCGACGACCTATATTTGTTTGTCAGGATTTTCGGAATGTTCGGCTGGTAACGCCCCAATGCTTACGGCTATATAAAAATAGTTCACTAGGCCTCTAAAATACAATAATACAATTATAAACTCAAAATTAGTTTGGCTTAGCGTTATTTTGGGGGGGCCCGGTGTGTGTCCATGATTGGGGGCCCGTTAACCGTAAAAAGGCTGACGAGCAAAAAAGAAAGTTTTTCCTAATAATTGTACAATTCGCGACTCCTCTTTGGGGGCACGTCACAAGACTCCCACCAGCAGTACCTGCCTCAGCTGCACTTCAACTAGCAGCGCCACTTCGAGACAGAGACATTAAGATGTCAGGATGGATTCGTCCACGAGGCAGACCACCAATCACTTGGCTTCACCAAATCCATGAGGACTGTGGATTACCGGTGTTCGAAGCCTTCCAATGTGCGCAGAATAGACAGTTATGACGTACAATAATAATTACAGTTGCGTGAGCAGTGTTGGATAATAATGTACTGCACATGACTGTAGACCACTCTTGAGAACTAATCCACCCCCAAATTGTGGGATTTTCTATTTTTTGTGGGGGGCAAGTTTTAAAAAAATAGCGTCGCCACGGGGGGAGTAAATGGCGGCAAATGCCCCCCACCCACCCAACCTGCCCTCAGTCAACCTTCCAGATTCGCGCAAATCCTTTGTGTGTTTGTGTGTGTGTGTGTGTGGGGTTGGGGTAAAGAATCTGGCACTCCAGCCCCTTCTCCTAACACAAAATTCCTGGCGACGCCACTGCGTAGGTTTTAGGTTTGATTGAGTGTTTAGTGGAAACTGACGATCGATTAGAATTTCCGTTGACAGGTTTCTCCTCTTCTTCGCTTCGTCGATTTCTTTGAAAAATTTCGATTGTTGTCGCTTTTCTTCGTCGTCTGTCTTAATAACAGGAACAGTATTGGGGTCGACTGACCAGAGAGCGGTGGACGATGACGAGTGGGGCCATCACTGGAAGAGACGCCAGTTGACTGCTTAAAAGGCCTCTCTTTCTCTCTCTTCAGTATAATGGTCTGGTCGAATCATATAGGCATATAATGAAATTTATTAATAAAAAAGCACTTTTAAGCATTTATTTTACAATGATTCACCCATACCTAACATATTGTTATATTATTTCGGGTCTTAGTTATAAATGTATTACTTATAAGATTAAAAATATTCCATCCCCTACAATGTTGACGTCAGGTTGTCGCCATATAGGATCTCCCCCTAACGGGCCTGGATAAAACATTGGGACACACCATCGCCCACCTGCTGACGCGGGAGGGTTAGAATGTTGTTGTCCTGGTGCGCCACCTGACCGAAAAGAGACAGACGGCGTCGCGTGATGACTATATGAATATTTGACAGATAAACAGCATTACATGCATATTATAAGGGGGCGCAGACCCGTAGGTAGTCATGCCCCCTTTATTTAAATTATTACTAATTTGATATTAAAGCATATGGTCTAAATATACGTTCTGAATGACGTATCTATAACCCTTATGCTAAAGATCCGAATTACGGATCTATAACCCTTATGCTAAAGATACGAATTACGTATCTATAACCCTTATGCTAAAGATACGAATTACGTATCTATAACCCCTATGCTAAGATACGAATTACGTATCTCTAACCAGGGCGTAAGTAAAAACGGTTGCTACCCTCGGGACTTTACCCCCCCCCCCCACTCCGTTTTTAAGATTCGCCCCAGGACGTCTCGCCACAAGGTTTTTTGTCCTCAGTCTGGATGATTCTTCCTTTAGCTGGTGTAATGCTGGAAGCTGGTATTTGAGGTTGGGAGAATCGGCGGGGCGGGGCGGATGGGCGGGTGTAATTTTCATTGGTCAGTTAGACACGTCACTTCATCCGTCGTTTATCCGAGTGTAGACGCTAGTCGCCGCCGTTTATACGAGTGTAGTTGGGTGAGGCGGGGCGGATCAACTTGGCGGATGAAAATGCGGGTGTGTGTTTATCTTGGCGGGGGTGCCATATTTTGTTTGATTTGGCGGGTGTGGGGTGGAGGGCGGTCGGATGAAAAGGCTAGTGTTGAAGGGAGCCAAAATATTCACTACATTCGGCGGGCAGGGGCTGGCGTCGATCGGCGGGGCGGGTTATTTAGTTGGTTAAGGCGGGGCGGGCGGGTTATTTAGTTGGTTGAGGGGGCCGGATCAACTTGGCGATTGAAAATGCGGGTGTGTGTATATCGTGCCGGGGGTGCCATATTTTTTGATTTGGCGGGCGTGGTGGGGGCGGACGGATGAAAAGGTTTCTGTGGCTGGTGGCCTAAATATTCACTACAATCGGCGGGTATGGGCTGGGCGCAGCAATCTATTGAATATTTCGGCCCCCGTCCACAAACGCCCACCCAAGCAACTAAATAACCCGCCCGCCCCGTTGATCGACGCCAGCCCCTCCCCGCCGAATGTAGTGAATATTTGGGCCCCACTCAACACTAGCCTTTTCATCTGACCGCCCTCCACCCCACACCCGCCAAATCAAACAAAATATGACACCCCCGCCAAGATAAACACACACCCGCATTTTCATCCGCCAAGTTGAACCGCCCCGCCTCACCCAACTAAATAACCCGCCCGTCCGCCCCGTTGATCGACGCCAGCCCCTTCCGCCGAATGTAGTGAATATTTGTGCCCCTCAACACCAGCGTTTTCATCTGACCGCCCTCCACCCCACACCCGCCAAATCAAACAAAATATGGCACCCCCGCCAAGATAAACACACACCCGCATTTTCATCCGCCAAGTTGATCCGCCCCGCCCCGCCTCAACCAAATAAATAACCCGCCCGCCCCGCCGATCGACGCCAGCTCCTCCCGACGATTGTAGTGAATATTTGGGCCCCCTTCAACACCACCCTTTTCATCCGATCGCCCCTCCTCCCACACACCCGCAATATCAAACAAATATTGCACACCCGCCAAAATACACCCACCCGCTTTTCCATCCGCCAAGCTGATCCGACCCGCCGAATCTACTACATAATCCGTCCGCCCCGCCGATCAACGCCAGCCTTTTCATACGGCCCGCCCCGCCGATTCTGGTCAATATTACGCCCGCCCCGCCGATTCACACAACAATGTTCACCCGCCCCGCTGATCCGCCCCGCCCCGCTGATCCGCCCCGCCCCGCCGATTCTCCCAACCCGGTATTTGTTGAAGAGGCTTAATGCCATGGTCTATTATTATGATAATGCGAGTAGAGATTAATGCTATGACAAAATTAAGTCATATCTAGAGTTGGCCTTTTAGTAAAGCCTGATTATTTGCTGAATTGAACCATAACTATACCAAGATTTAAATGGCTTGAGAGGCATTGCGGCCTGTGTGAAAGCCGCGAGGTGCACCAATGGGGTTTGAACCTCACTCATCAGCCTATGGCTCATGCGCCTAACCCACTCAGCCATCTTCTGCTCAGCTCATCGGGGTAATGCTCTTTTCTTTTAATAGGGGCAAATCGTCCAATCAGAGAGGAAAAATGCTTTAGTGAACTATTTAGTGAAACACCAAATCATAAAATCTTGGTTGAAATGTTCCAAAGGCAAATTGTCTTTAGGGCAGAAAATCTTCCTACCAGTGGAGTTTTTACAATAGGTGTAAATTGTGTTTGCTGGGAAAACAACGTTTGATTATCACTTCATATTGTATTGGGTTTTTATATGAAAACTTGTAGCTGCAAAATTGCTGTTTGTATAATTAACATAAGGATATGCAATATTCATGCATTTTTTTGCAGAATTGATCTTACCTTTAGCTAACAGTATAATATTATTTTAATTATGGCATTGTTGTTCATCTAGTTTCATATCCTGATGTTGTAAGAAATCAGATGCAATTGAAGCAGTTCATACTCGTCAAGTTCTTTTTGTCAGCTCTTGCAACAAGTATGTGAAATTTCAAGACCTATTTTGTGATTTAACCCTTTAACTACCAGATACTTTGTAACTTTATGCATTGTAACCAAGTATACTTGGTTCCAGTACCTTAAGTGTTAAAGGAAATAGAACAGTCGTAATGTGAAGCCATGATTTTTATTCAAATCAGCCATGTCCTGTTTTTGGTTATATGGCTTTCTGGTTGTTGTTTTTATGCTGCTAGAACTGCATACATTTAGCTGCCTGACACCCTATATTGAGTTTATATCAAATTAGCAGAATATTAGAGATGTGTATATTCCAATAAACCATAGCAGGCAGTGGCGGCTCCACCAGGGAGGCCAGGGGGGCCCGTGCCCCCTCTATTGAGTGTCTGCCCCCCCAGTAGCCCCCCAGTTGGGACCCTATTCTTAATGCTACATACATTAAGCAACAAATGGTTGGCCCCCCATGATTAGAAGTTGCCACCCCAACGGCCCCCCACTTGTCAAATCCTAGAGCCGCCACTGATACTGTACACAGGAACATGATAATGATGTTGACTTGTTAGGCATGTTCACGATGTCCTTACTTGCGATGTTTCCTCCAACACATCACTCATTTATGATCGTGTGCAACAAGTATTTCAACAAGCTTGCTGACAAAAGTGTCACGTCGAGCATTGTTGGCGGGTGGCTGATGGGTGTTGGGATGACAGTGGCTGGATCGGTGAGTCAACTTAACAAGCTTTTCACTCTTCACTTGATGTATTTTGCAGCAGTTTGGTTGTGTTTGCATATATAAGTATATTCGATTTAGTCGTTGTTAAAACAGAGTGCAGTTTATGTTTCGTTTAGAAGACTAAATCGACTGATGATTTCTTACCTTACCCAGGATTTACTCAATTTATTTGCTTCTGGATTAATTGATCTTTAATTGTAATCTTACTGAATTGTTAATGGTTCGGATTCTATGATTAATCTTAGAATATCTTCATTTTCTTTGAAGTCATCAGTTTCAGCCTTTGGTTTTATCGTGATTTTGAAATATTGAGTGTGAATTTTCTATCAATTTTTCTAGTGTCCTGTTGCAGTTTTTCCGCAAATCGGATCTCTTGTACCTAATGTCGGTCTGTATTTTTCTGTGCTTGGATTTGATTTAACATAACCAAAAGTATGGAAAAAATAAATCCAAATTTTTCACTGTAAGGCATTTATCATAAATCTGGCTTATATTTTGGCAACATTCATTCAGCCTGATGTCTTTACAGAGAGACAGAGCTTCGCCAATGGTGCAATCCTTATTTATTTTGTAGGATATGTATTTCTTGGTAGCTTGGTTGGTGTAATAATGTACAGTGTACTAAAGCCGCTGTTCGATTCGATGATGAAACCAACAATAAAAGAATCAAGCAATCCGTAAGTGCAATTTTTCCACAAAAGTATTCGTTGTTATTCATTATTTATGTCATTGTAGTCTGTTAAAGAAATGTATATCTATCAAAATTGTGAATGCTGTGTTACATGGAATATTTTACTGTTAATTCATAATTTGGCAGGTTATCTGCTGATAAAACTAGGGAATAATGACTGTTATGTTTTGAAATGTTATTGTTTCAGATTTAATTTGATGTACATATTGTTATTTTTTGGCTTATTACATGGAAGAAAATGTGTCTGCTGTATAAATTATCATGTGTTTCAGAACATTATAATAATGCATGATCTGATAATTAATTAACCCCTTAACCGTGTATTTAACTGTCGCTCAATGTGTAAAATGGACGGATATATTCGGGATCCCCAGTTAAGGGGTTAATAGGAGTATATTCATGGCACAGAACAAAGAACAGTCTGCTTACATTCATGTGAAGAAGGCAGTTCAGGTTTCCACGTGAATTCTCTTGAAAGTTTACAAGCCACAGAAAATTATATCTGATGCCCTTTAGTCCCTTATTATTAACTTGGATATATGGGGTATTAGATTTTGAGTTTTGGTATTTGAGAGAACTATTTGTAATTTTGGTTGATTTTAGATGGTCGCATTCACCGTATTTTGTCCTGGCTCTCCCTCTGGTGGCAATGTTTGGAATCACGGTCTGTGCTTTTGAAACACTACTTCCGTGGGACTCGGAGCTGAAGGTTTGGCATTTCAGAATTAGTAGAATAGCAAGGTGACTGTCTCGGGTTGAACAGTTACCCCAGAATTTTGGCATAGAATTTACACAGATAACAGAATTACTGATTTTAAACTAATTGGTCATGATTGATTCGCTGCTATCATCATCTTCTATCAGGAGGTGCCATGTGCTATGGACTTCCAAATGTCATTTTTGTCTTGGTGTTGCGCTGGTACCCTCAACTTTTTTTACAGGCTTTCCATTCTCTTCTTCCTTGGTAGCCGGTGTGCATTGCTCTGTAATTACAGTACTTATTTTGTAATATGAATTCCTGCAGTTATAACATACTGTTTACAATTTGGTTTATTTGGCATTCAGAGTTTTTGTGGTGTTTGGAATATTTCAGAGACAATTTCCTGTAACATGAATGAGCATATACAGGGTGGCGCAAAAAAAACCCGGACTAGTCAGATTTAGGTTTGCATTTAATATAGTCCGGTTTCTTTTGTGCCACCCTGTACATATTATTAACAGATAAATTTAGATATTTGGCAGGGTTCTCATTTGTTTTCCCGCATACTCATACAGTCCTTGGTACTTGTCATTTTTCTGTGCTTGTGCTCATAAGCTCGAACTCATTGCCAAAATCATTTCATTCAACCAGCGCATTATCATATTTTCAATCCCTTCCTGAAACATACCTCCTTGCATTTGCCTATTTACTCCAGATTGTTTACTGCTGATCGGGACTAACTCTTCTGTTTTGACCTGGCTCTGATTCAACTTGGATTTAGTTTATCCATCTACTGTTACGTCGTGACCGAGGTAGCCTCAGCCGAATCTTTCAACAAGAACCTAAAAGCATATTTATTTAAGATAGGTTTTGGCTCCACTTGTTAAGCGCTCTTGTCTTGGACCTTAGTCTTGTCTATTGCACTGAAGAAATTATCTAATAATAATAATAATAATAATAATAATAATAATAATAATATAGGCATTGCGATGATGTCACCATAGAAGTTGATTTATTCTGTATTTTTTTTCTGGCCAAGAGATAAGATTAGACATTGACGTCTCTATGTTTTTGGTTTACAGGGTTCCAGCAAACAGGATGAGCGACTAGCAGTAGACGCGTGGCCTCCATATATCGCCGGAATGCTTGTTGGCATGCTGCAGTTACCACTTGTAATTGGAATGTACGAGACACTAGGTGGCAGCAGCAGTTTTATTGTTATGATTTCACAAGGGCTGGTTGGACCGCTAAAAAATCTATCACCATTTGCCTGCAAATATCAACGAGGCTTCAACCACTGGTGGCAGGTTAAATGCTTTTAATTTTCTGAAGTTTTATATAAAGGCCAAGTGTCTTTGCTAGCCTATATTATTATTATTATTATTATTATTATTATTATTATTATTATTGTTATTATTATTATTATTATTATTATTATTGAGACAATTTTTATAACACTATGGACATGGCAAAGGCCAAAGTCATGGACACTTTAGCAGAAGTTAAACCTATTGTCCTTGACAATAGGTTGTTCCATACTAGTTATGAACTTTAACTCTGTAATATGTTCATGCAGTCCACCTGTGGACGAGGCACCACAATAATCTGAACTTTACTTACTTACTTACTTGACATGTTTTAGAGTGTCTTCTGTTATATAATTTCATTATTCTTCATATTATTCGTTTAATATCTGGTGCAATTTACATTTTCTTGTTCTGTCAGATATTCTATGTTGGAGGTGCGGTTATTGGTGGATTTTTGTCGGCCCTTGCATCCGGAACCCTTGGAGAAGCAGCTGGTGTTCCACCTTCACATGGGTTCATTGGTGGCGTTTTGCTTCATCTTGGTGCTAGAATCGGCGGTGGTTGCACAAGGTATGCTCTGTTCTTGTGACTCGAGCAGGTTTTTGATATCCAAGATCGTGAATATTAACTTTTGAGCCTTGAACTTTTTACAAAACCTTTGTAAACACATCAGTTTTCTTCATTTCATCGGTGACAAGCCAGATTGGTAATTGCACACCGAAAGTTTCGTAAATACCCTAGTGACTAAACTGACAAAATTTTCATTCATCGCAGTAATTAGCGCAATTTTTTTACTGCTGCACACTAATAACTCTATGGAAAGAGTTCATCATCGGGCGATCAGCTTATTGTACTTGGACGATTAGACCCTAAACTTGCCAAAGGAATTAAAGTTTATACTATATTTTCATGCAACCATGGCACATGATGCATATATATATATATATATAATATATATATATATATGTATATATATTTATATATATATATATATATATATATATATATATATATATATATGCAGGAAAGCATGTATATATATATGCAGGAAAGCAGTCCAAATGATCTCGTAACTTAGTCTTGTTTTTTGTATTTGCAGTGGTCATGGATTGTCTGGCATGGGTCTGCTTTCAATTATGTCATTCATTATGATGGCATGCACGTTTGTTGGGGGCATGTCGACCGCATTTGCCCTGCAACTCTTCGGGGTTGTTTAATATTGGCACCGTAGCGGTTTTGTAGAGACGACGGCTTGATTAATAGCCATTGTAATACAATGAGTTAGCTGGATGCAGTTATAAATTGCTTTTGAATTTGTGGTGATGGATGCTATCTTGGTTTTCAGTTGCTTTATTAGAATTATCATATATTATGCTTTGACTGTCACATTTACTAATTATCATGCTTGATGGCCTAGGCATAGCAATGCAGTTGGTGTGAAGAGCCCTAATATACTGCTTGTCATGGTTGAGGTTGAATTTGTTAACTACCCGGTAGTCACAGAGGTTACAAGAAAATGGAAAGATTTATACTCCATTTTGGAAGTCACTCAACTAATGACAACATAATGAACTTTTATAGCACCAATTGTAATGCATTTTCATCACAATCAGATCATTTCCAGAGATCAATTCCAGCATAGGAAGGCTTTCCTATTTGCAGTGGAAGTGGCTGGAAGGAAGTAAAATGTCATGGATTTATATAGCACCTTGGAAAGTAGTACAACAATGGCTGCTTATTTCATACATGCCTAGCCTTTCTTAAAATGGCTATGGAACCAATGGAAATAGTAAATTTATTTCATAGACAAGACTAATGATTCAAACTGCTTGATCTTGTGTAAGAGTTGTGTGCGTGCTATATGAATTGATGCTATTAGAGAAGTACAATGCACAGTATGAGGTAGTTAGTTGATAAGTGATGTTGAAGAGATACATGAGGTCTGAACGAACTTTGTATCCATATATTATTGTTTACAGCTAGATCTGTTCTGAATTTCTTTCGTAACATGTTGATATAGAACATGTGGCTTTGCATTCAAATACTTTTAAGCAAAGCATGTAACCATTAATTAAATTTTGACAAATGAAATAATAATGAACTGCTGCCAATGTTGCATTTAAGTGTCTAAAAGATATTACCTGTATTAACCTTGTGTTCTTACCATGAGACTTTTTGAATGCATTTGATATTTCTTAAAGCATGCATGGGACATATCCTTGTTATGGTCTCAGTATGCGATGATCCTATGCATTCCATACCAAACAGCTATGGTGTAACCGTTACAAACAGCAAGTGCTTATAATGTTTAGTTTTACATGTATGTCACAACTGTTTGTTGTTATATAAATTTTTATCATGTTTTTAGCAGACAACAATAAATTGAGTAAAGCAGTTTTCCTTGTAGTTCAATCAGCTTGTTTCATGTTTCAGTCAAGATTACAAGATCACCTGTCAGACACCATCTTTTGAATGCTACTAACTGAAACTCTTATAACCTTAATTTGGCAATACAAGTAATGTAGTCAGGTCTTATTAGAAATGAAACGTGTTGATATATATTAAATCAATAGTCAAAAATAAACAAAATAAAACCATAATCATGTCATCTAGCATTTATATCTACATTCAGTTATATTAATTACAGTATGAATGTATATGAAGGTACAACTAAAAAATGTTCATTTACATGTAAACCGACAGATTTTATCAGTAAAGACAAGTATTACTGAAACAAGCATTCTGCAATATATAGTAATCTTCCTAAATGCTCAACTTATCCACATTATATGCATGTCATTTACTTTTAACAAACGTGTCTATCGTCCTTCTACTAATTTGTCTCTTGCGATGACCGACTCTTCAAACTTGATCATAAACGCCGTTCCTTTGTGCCAATGAGCAGTTACTTTCGCTGGCTAAACAAAGAAAACAAGCCGCTCAACTGTAGCCAAGGTCAACATGGCAGATCAGTGATGTCTACCCATAGATAATAGGATAAAGGTTAAAAAAATTATAACACGTTTAATAAAAACCATTTCTTATTAACCATATTGTCCTCTTTATCTTTACGAATACAATTAAATGCGATGTTTCAAGCACAGATATACTCGATACTTACAACATGCACCAATTACACCATTAAAGATTCTAGATCTGCATATGACTGCTGAACATGGTACACTGTTTGGGTACGCAGGCTGCAGCTAAAGCAGAGATACTGCTTCGTACAGCCTTGCATGATAACAATGCAATGGATGGATTTAGCAGTCCGAGTGAGAATCAAGACCAAGTTGTGGACATGTCAAGGTCAAAACTTGAGACAGCCCATGAGCAAAACCAGACCTTTACAGTGGTTTTCACACAGGCTAACTTAGCCCAGAGCCTTTTTAAGGAATATTGATCACTGCACTAAACTCAGAAAACTTTTGGACATCCATGTAAAAACCAAGCAAAAAAAGGTCGTCCGGAATGTTTATCAATGCACAAAACTTGGAAAATTGTCATTTTAACACTGCATATTTTCAATTATTCACTGCACTTTTTGCATATCACTGCAAGTTAAAAAAGGTCCTGATTTAGCCTCCTAAACGACTTGAAATCATGTTATTATTAATATTAGAAGAATCTGGCCTAGAGGTGTTTTGTGACTAAAACTCGATCCTCAGCAATGGTGACCTTGCCAATAGGGACCATCATCAAGATCCTTTGGCACATTGCCCATGGGTGTCCAATACCTTTTGTACATCACTTCTCCATAATTGTCTGTCCTGTGCCATCAATAGCATCCACTTAATCCATATTGCTAATAGAGAATGCTACATAATAGGCTACACTTACAAAATTACTGCCAACCAGAATCGCTTCTATTATTCCAGCCATAAACGCAGCACAGTTGAGACTCGACTGTCGGCCTAAAAAGCACAGCACACAAATTCTCAACTTGTTGTGATTGAAACCACAAAAACCAAATTAGTAGTAAGACACTAAACTGAGATTTGGAGCTAGTCATCATCACAAATAAAGCTCATAAACCTCTTTTAGTCATAAAGTTTATCATTTACTGTCACAGAAACATTTCAAAGCATCACAAATATTGAAAAGTAAAAGCTAACCACTTTCAGATGGAACTGAGATAAACTTATTCACCAAAGGTTCTTTCTCAATGATGTAATCTTATCAGACACATTCAAGGCAAAGAACATAAAGCAAGTCAATAGCAAATGAAACCTCATGTAGCAGTGAAGCACCTACATAAGATGTAATTATGCTTAACAGTAAAAAAACCACTCCTAAAAACATTTCTTCATCTATGCAAAACTGTGATTAGAAATGTTTCTGTGGAAACATTCCCCCCAGTGGTTTTCACACAGGCTTACTTAGCCTCCTAAACCACTTAAAATCACATTATTATTATTATTGTTATTATTATTATTATTATTATTATTATTAGAATCATCTGGGACAGAACCATTTAGCTAAATGCATTTTCCAAGAAAACTTTTGGAATGGTTGACATATACTGCATATCAGAAATGTTTCCAGAGGATGTAAATCAGAGTCTTGTGACAAAATAAACAAAAAGTACTGTATAAGACTGTCAAGATTTATTGGACTGATACTAAATTATTTAGCGCTACGAGAAAGTTCATTGGATTCCTGTATACATTTCCAAACTTTAGTACACTATATTCGAGGTATATTATATCCAATACAGTAGTGCACCACAAGGGTTCATAAATTTGCTGTATGTTGCAACCAAGTATATGTTATAACCGCGATTTCTAAAATTTAGCGTAACATGTATGGTTAATAATCTGGTCTACACATTAATTATCTACCCTAGGCCCCACCATATGCTATGATATAACAATATAGCAAATAACTGTAATTTTGAAACGGTCGATAACATAAATTAAATGTGGATACAGATCTTCTCGTCGTCGTTCGCATGTTCCAATTTGTCCGCCTCTTTACCAAACAAACTCTGCAAACAATCAATGCAGGTCATAAATACAAACCTAACAAAAGAACAATTAGACAAAAGCTCACTTTAGACTAGTAGGTTAGTTTCTATAATATCAGCAGAGCAATGAAAATGTGTTTTGAGCTCATCAAACAAAATCGCAACACCATGGTTACAATAGCAGAAATTAAACAAAAACCCCACATGCTTTTTTATAAATCTAAATAGAAGAGCATTTTGACAAGAATAGAATTTATTTTAACCAGGCAACTTACCTTCCAAACATTTGACTTGATAAAGAGAAGAATGTTAAGCAACTTGATTTCTCTCTTGTAGCTACGTTCTCGAACAACAAGAACCTCAAGTATGCGTGCACCAACATGTTGTCCCAATTCTGACAATCTAGGGAATTGAAAATCACAGATTAGGCAACGAACTTGCTAAACTGACAACCATAAAAAACCTAAGAAATGGTTAATTATTTTTAGAAAAACACTAATGTAAGACATAAAGCAATGTAACATGCTGTTCTAGAGAGTCAAAAGTTGGTGTGACTCCAGTTCAATGTAGCAATACATTAAACAGTGCTGACTACAATAGTCAATAAGTACTGACTTGGCAATTGATAGGGTCTAGATATAAAATGTATTTCTACCCTAATAACAAGAAGAATGACAAAATCTGGGTACCAGTATAGAATCATTTTTGTAGCGCCTGAATAAAATGGCTTTCATCAAAATGTCAAAATATTTGCCGTTGTAAGGTGTATTTAAATAAATAGTCAGAATAGAGAACAACAGAAAGGCGATTCAATATGTAATACCAAAATGAAATAATATCTTAGTAACTCAGAATAGAAGAGTAAATATGTATCTTAAACCGTAGCAGTTAATTAATTAACTGACATATACAATTAATACTTAGCATAATGCCATAACAAAGCAATAATGAAGTAAGCATAAAAATCCATTAATAAAATTGTTTAAGATCTTGGCTGCTTCTCACTTGTTCTGTAATTCAGGTACTGTGCTCACTCTATTCTGGCAATATTGAACCATCTCAGAGAACAGCAGTGCAAAAGTACTAACATTGATCTAAAGCATAACAGGTATAGATGCTGTTATAAAATCGCCATAAACAAGAAAGAGCCAGAGAGAAAAATGCACAATCGTTTCATGACAATCTATTTTTAAATTAGCACATTTTGAAATGTTTTTCATGTCTAAAAACTCCTTGAATCCAATCCCAAATAAAACAGTCTAGAAATTTCAGTAAATACAGAGAAGTCCAACATCGTGCATTAGACATGGTAGATATTCATTTTTCAGGACTGATGTGGTACATCCTTTGACTGTATTAGTGTAATAGAAGGCAAATCATCCAGGCATGGCAAAATGTCATAATCGCCTATTGTTAAGGGGCAAAATAATCTTGTTACCATCAATTCAACCTGATTATTAACCATTGCTTACTTTAATTTAAATGATGATATATCATCTTATACCAATTATTGTATAGTGACCCCTCAGTAACAGGACTTTTCACTTTTAAGTTGCTTCACCCTCTGAACGTTTTGCCCCATCTGAGCGATTCACCCCTTTCCTACCCTAACACTGAAAATCACTACATGACATAAAGTTGTCTATCGCAACATACAATCAATCAACTTCTATGGCGCCTCCATCATAATGCCCAGGCATCAGCTGATGGAACACCAAATCCAAATTGAATAAGATCCAGGTCATAATCCAGGTCATCCATGTCAGCGAGGGACATTCAAAGGGGGATAAGCCAAGTCAAACAGGTACGTTTTAAGACTAGATCTGAAAGATGATAAAGATATTATGCTCATTTGTATGATGCACTTAAAATATGCAACATTATGCATTTGCATTTGACAGGCAGACGGCTGTGGGCGCCCCTCACGTTCCTGGAGCGCGGGACAAATTCTCTTTCCTGTTACCTCTCTCCGTGACCCTGGAACGAAGGGTCCAGATTGGGGCAAAACCTCTATCCACAATGTTAAAATAGACACTGCCCGGTACAACTGTATTCTAGCGTTCTAAATTATTTCCGCTACCCAAAACTGCATTTTAGCGTTCTAAATCATTCAAGTCATTGTCCAAGAGCTAATCGAACGGCAATCGTTGCCGTTGACGGAATTATGGACGTACGTGACATATAACGAGAAATGTGGACGGTTGCAAAGCTGTCGGCCCAAATGACCGATAACGAAGGTGCACTTTGCGGGTAAGCCAGACGAAAGTTATTTCACGATAACCGAAATACATCCAAGCAGCGAATGCTCAGCACATTTGACAATAAATAGAGGAAATTATAGCTATAAGGCGTATAATAATAATAATAATAATAATAATAATAATAATAATAATAATAATACTTCTGTTTTTCCGCGGCTCAGAGGTTTGTCGAGAATTGTTGACTTCATATCTCTTTTACCCAACGACGCCATTTTATTTATTTATATTCGTCATGTTACCGCTGGGCGGTAACATCAAATAATAAGAATCCCAAATTTCAAATTAATATAAGTAAGTAAGTAAGTAAGTAAAATCTCGTTAACTTCTATAGCGCTTTCAAAAGATGCACCGAAATAGCTTCTTATTCCTATGCGCTTAATCTCGAAAATAAAGTATCTATAGCCAAAGGTGTGGTCATTCATGCCGAGTCATTTAATCAAAAGGGCGAATAATAATAATAATAATAATAATGTAATGTAACAAGATATTTGTATAGCGCCTCTTCTGAAAGATCACTCAGAAGCGCTTCCACAGCAAATTACTGTATATTAACAAAGAGATAAGTTTTAAGTCGTTTCAAAAAGAGGGCCATAGAATTAGGAGTTGCTAAGCCACGCATACTGGCGTCAAGAGCATTCCAAAGGATAGGGCCAACTGATTCAAAACCTCGCTTCAGGAACATGGAAGTTCGTGCTTGGGGCACACTGAGAAGACCATTGGTTGTGGACCGAAGACATGGCCGACCAGGGATAGAGCTAAGGGGATGGAGTAGCTCTGAAAGGTAAGATGGAGTGGCACCATAAAGAGAGAGTGCAACCACTCTCAACATACGAAACTCAACTCGAGCAGGATAAGGCAGCCAGTGTAAAATAGACGTCATATAATCACTAATGTGATCACGTCTTGTGACACCAGCAATCACCCTGGCTGCTGAACGAAGAACCATCTGGAGTTTATCAAGTCGCACCGATGGAAGACCAGCAAAAAGTGAACCACAGTAGTCAAGCCTTGAGCAAATAAATGCATGAATCAAAGTAGAAGCAGATGGCATGCCTAGTGTACGTCGAATCACTCTAAGCTGGCGGATATGATAGAAGCAACTGCGACAAAGTGAGTTAACATGATCCATAAAGGTTAACTCAGAGTCAAGAATTATACCAAGATGACGGACAGAGGAGGAGAAAGAGAGGCCGGGGAAGGCAGCCTGCACAGACATATGATCAATTTTTAAGAGCTGACCTCGAGTACCAAACCAGATGAGCTGAGTTTTAGCTGGATTAAGTAAAAGACGATTTGAGTGCATCCATGAATGAAGTAAGTCAGAGGCTTCAACAAATTCACGAGTGATCTGCAGCGCATTAGTGGGGCTGGAATGTGAATAGGCCTGAATATCATCAGCGTACATATGTTTTTTAAGATTATATGGTGCAAACAAGCGTGCAACATCAGCAGTATAAAGTATATACAGAAGCGGCCCAAGAACCGAACTCTGAGGGACTCCACAAGTGACTGGCACTTCACGGGAGTAGGAAGAGCCAAGTGATGCAATCATGCGGCGTTCAGAGAGATAGGATTTTAACCAGGCCAGAGGAAGACCAGAGACACCAAATGAGACAGAGAGGCGCTGTAGAAGAATATCATGGTCAACAGTGTCGAAAGCAGCACTGACATCAAATAGGGCAAGAAGAGTGACTTCTGACCGATCGATGGCCCTATAGAGATCTGAGAGAAGATGCAAGAGAAGCGTTTCAGTGGAGTGTGAGGCACGGAAACCAGACTGGTATTTCGGCAGCAAATCATTAGCCTCAAGATATGGAAGCAGCTGAAGAGTGACAACCTTCTCAAGGACCTTAGATAAGAAACTGAGGTTTGAGATAGGGCGATAACTTGACATTTCAGACTCATCAAGGCCAGTTTGCTTAAGCCTAGGCTTAACTATTGCCAGTTTCTGCGATGCAGGTAGGCAGCCTTCTTTAAGAGACCTATTGCAGAGTAACGTTAAAAAAGGCAAGAAACAGTCAATATAGTCATGCACAATAAAAGTCGGAATCGGATCGAGTTCACAGGTTTTCGTAGGCATAGAGAGGATGACGCGTCGAAGAACATCCAACGTAACTTCGTCAAAGTCAAATAATAATAATAATAATAATAATAATAATAATAATAATAATAATAATAATAATAATAATAATAATAATAATAATAATAATAATAATAATAATAGTATAATAATAATAATAATAATAATAATAATAATAATTTTCAATCTGTCTCTCTCTGTCTTTATCTCTGTCTCATAATAATAATAATAATAATAATAATAATAATAATAATAATAATAATAATAATAATAATAATATACTATAACAAGGTTTAAGACACGGTTCATCTCATGATCTATAGGCCTACTTTGTAACTATAATAGACCCTATATCTAGACCAGGGATATTTCTAGGATTGTGAATTTGGGGGGTGTCGACCTCAAACTGGGGAGGGGGTGTCCGGAGCTAATTAGTATGCATTTTGCATTGTCGCATTACCAAATTTTAGAGTGGGGTGTCGACCTCAAATTGGGGGTGTTGGCGGTGTTAGGGGGGTGTAAAAATATCCCTGATCTAGACTATCTAACTATCACATTTAAAGCATAGCGCCTAACTACTGAAACTTGTAAACGTAGACCTTGTATCCATGGGCGTCCGGAGGGGGTGCAAGGTGGTGCATTGCACCCCCCTGGAAAAATTGTGAAGTCATGCCAAAAGGTAAAATTATTTGTTTCTTTTGTTACAATGAAGACCCTAATTTGCACCCCCTGGAAAATTTCTTCGTTTCTTTTGTCACAAGACCCTGTCTTGCACCCCCTGGAAATATTTCTGCGGACGCCCGTGCCTGTATCCAATTTTGGTCAAAATAAGATGTTTACTGAATACTGGGTGTCCCAAGTCACTTCACCTAGTGCCCAGTTGCAGTGGCGGCTCTAGGATTTGGCAAGTGGGGGGCCGTTGGGGGGGCAACTTCTAATCATGGGGGGCCAACCATGTGTTGTTTAATGTATGTAGCATTAAGTATAGGGTCCCAACTGGGGGGGGCCACTGGGGGGGGCCAGGCAGCCAATAGGGGGCACGGGCCCCCCCTGGCCCCCCCCCGGTGGAGCCGCCACTGCCCAGTTGGACACGCAAGTTACGCTTAAAACACACCCCGGGCCGTAGGCTAATTGGCCTGTACAATGTTTTGCGTGATTTTTTCGCCGATAGGCATATAAAAACAAAAATTAATCGATTGCTGATCCCGTGGAATTGGACGCTAGATTAACGGCCACGCATTTACGAAGTGGTTCGCATCTTTTATGGTTATGGACAGCTTCCATAGCGCCGTAGCTATATGGCGAAGGCCAAAGTCAAAGGCGTTCTCGTTGGATGAACTCTCTTCTCACCGTATACGTCGAATCTCTGTCGCCAAGTCAATTCCAAACGACTTCAGTCTACCTGACGTGCACTGCAGAAATTAGTGAATTTAGTGCTGACCTGGTCTGACCCATAGACGGTAAAATCATGCTTGAATCAATCAGTTAATCAATTAATCAGTTAATCAATTAATCAATCAATCAATTAATCAGTGGTTTTCACACAGGCTTACTTAGCCTCCTAGACCACTTAAAATCACATTATTATTATTATTATTATTATTATTATTATTATTATTATTATTATTATTATTATTATTATTATTATTATTATTTCGTGACCCAGGTCGGTGACTTTCAGCGAGAATATACACTGTAGACCCCCTTTCCCGATGATCCCTCTCAAAATTCAGTTTCCTCCTGCCTTCGCAGTATCCTACTAGGTTCTAAAGATTGTTTTTTTTTCAGAGCCAGCGTCTTCGCGTTACGGCGTCCTATACGGTCCTGGCGGTTATCTACGGTGCGACCGACGAAGACGGGCAGAGACGGGCTTTGATCGGGTATAGGGTCTGTCCCCCGTCTTCTTCCGACCGCTCTTCGGCGGGCGGCGGCGATCGGTCGGTTGGTCGGTCGTCCGGGGATTGGGAGGACTCAGCAAAATGCCCCCGAATCGGAAATCGATAGATTCATTTGGCGTTGCCGGGGAGGCGAAGCTGCGCTGGCATCGGGCAGCATTATCTCGTCATAAATCATAGGCGACGACACGGTTGCTCTCTCTCTCTCTCTCTCTCTCTCTCTCTCTCTCTCTCTCTCTCTCTCTCTCTCTCTCTCTCTCTCTCTCTCCCAGATCAACGGCCATTGTTAGAAGCAATTACAGCCCCGGCGATGCTAATGTAAGTCCAATAGTAATGAAGCCTACATGACGATGGACCTTGTGGTCGCTTGTCTGCATATACGGATTTAAGCACAATCGTTCGTCGACAAAGACGATTATATATATATTCTTCTGATATATATATATATATATATATATATATATATATATATATATCGAAACGGTATATTCTCATTGTACTCTGGGGCAAAGGAAGTCAAGCAGCATAATACGAACTACAATGCGCCCTGCTGCTGCTGCTGCTGCTGCTGCTGCTGCTGCTGCTGCAACAGCAAACGAAATACATCTGTTTGCACAGGGACTGTTTCGTCTGGCGCTGCATAAATGTACACCGTTGTCGTACAAACTGCGTGCACGACGGCGCAGAAATCCTGTTTGCACTTTGGTTTTCGTTCGGGGTCCGCGTGTTCTGCTCGTCGTCTCTTCTTGTGCGCTCTGCACCGTTTGTCTGACCGGGTGGGTGGGGGCGGGAGGGGGCGTGGAGGTGGAGGTGGGGTTGGGGGTTGGAGACATGGGATAGCGATGCTTTTATGGCGACGGACAGTCAATCGTTGGCTGAGTGCTTCTTCTTCTTCTTCTCCTTCGTCCGTATGAAGTTCTCTGACTCTGACTTAGCCGATATGGTGCAACGTCGTTCGACGTCGAATATAAGGTTACAATGCTTAATCGATCGTCCTCCCTTTTCCTCCTCCTCCTCCTCCTCCTCCTTATTCTCCTTCTACTACTACTACTACTACTGCTACTACTACTACTACTACTACTACTACTACTACTACTACTACTACTACTACTACTACTACTACTACTACTACTACTACTACTACTACTACTACTACTACTACTACTACTACTACTACTGTACTAATAATACTACTAGTCTACTACTACTACTACTACTACTACTACTACTACTACTACTACTACCAGTGATGGGCACTAACTAATTTTTTAAAGTTAAACTTTAACTAAACTTTTTTGGAAATCAAGCAGTTTAACTTTTTACGTAACTAACTTTTCACTGTAGTAGTTTAACTTTAACTGATAACTAATTAGAAGCAGTTTAACTTATGACTTTAACTTTATAACTTTGACATGAGCTACTGAGCTAGTATAACTAGGCTACAAGCTGCAATGAACACGATTTACGATTATAATTTCATATAGCACAATTTTAACAATAAATATAATAATAATAATAATAATAATAATAATAATAATAATAATAATAATAATAATAATAATAATAATAATAATAATAATAATTCATAATTGAAACAGATAATTATGCGGTTGACATGAAAAAGTAGAGCCTCCGCGTGACAGCCTGTGCTGAAAGTGGCATAGAATCTCAATAACTCCAGTTTAACTATTTGCCAGTTAACTAAAAAAAATTCAGTTTAACTAATGCCTTAACTAAACTTTTACCCAACCAGTTTAACTTTTGATGCAACTAAAAAAAAGTAGTTTAACTAAAAGTTAACTAACTTTTAGTTAACTTTTGCTCATCACTGACTACTACTACTATTATTATTATTATTATTATTATTATTATTATTATTATTATTATTATTATTATTATTACTACTACTACTACTACTACTACTACTACTACTACTACTACTACTACTACTACTGCTGCTGCTGCTGCTGCTGCTACTACTACTACTCCTGCTGCTGCTGCTGCTGCAGCTGCTTCGCTTGTAATCCGAATGCGGCGGTTATTCTGTTGCTGCTGAAGAAAGCGCTGCGGAATATGAGAAACATTCATTAATGGCGTTTTATTATTCGTAATTTTAGCGGCGTCTTTGAACCGCAAGTTCCCGAAGAAGCCAAAAACCGAAATCCAAAGCTATATAAAGACGATGCTACTGATGATGACGACGACGACGACGACGATGATGATGACGATGATAATAAATGCTGGATTTTAAGTGGTTTAGTACGATTTCTCGTGTGTTGAAAACCGCTGTCTGCCAAAATCTGTGGGCTGAAAAAGTTTGGTACTCGTATCTCCATTCTCCAAAGTCGAATCTGCTACCTTTCAGTGCTTTCTTTCCCTCCGTGCAAAAAAACCAATAATTCCAAGTTGCGTATACTGAATCTCGGATAGGTCGACCTTCCATCATTACCTAAGACGCGAATATAGATTGCACAGAGAAACGTCAGCAGATTTCACAGCATGATCAAATGTATTATATCCATGGGCGTTCCCAGAGATTTTCGGCGGAGGGTTGCAAAACAGGGTTTTTGTGATGAAAGAAATGAACAAATTTCTAGGGGGTACAAAACATGGTCATGTGACGAAAGAAACAAAAAGCACTGTACAAGGCTGTCAAGATCTACTGGACTAATTATAAATATTTAGTATCAAATATTATTATAAATATTTCTACGAGAAAGCTCTTCGGATTCTTATATAAATTCACATTTGAAGTTCAAATATGAATTGATTGAAGTGCATTGAATTGAATTGAAGTGCAAAAAGTGTAAAATTATTTGAAAAGTAACCTACAGTGCTACGTTCAAATTTTGAACGTAGCACTGTAGGTTACTTTTCAAATAATTTTACCTTTTTCATTCATTCATTCATAACTGACAACTTATATAGCGCAGTATGCATGACAACTGTCAAAAACAAGAGCACTTTACAGCAAATACAATATCTCAACTGTACGAAATATTAAAAAAAAATAGCCTCACAATTTTTCTATGCGGTGCAATTGCACTCCCTTTCACCCCCCTTCGAACGCCCATGATCATATCATGGCCTGCGCTAAATCATCGTCACCTAGTCATAAACAGGGGCGTAGCCAGGAATTTGATTTGGGGGTGTTATGTGATTTGGGGGGGGGGGTATAAATCTCTAAAAGCTTTGAAAATCTTAAAAAAACACATTAAAAATTTTAAGGTAGCCTGAGTTTTTGGGAAGGGGGTATACCTATATGTACCGATATACCCCCCGTCGCTTACGCTCGTGGTCATAAATTCATAACCAACTACCATCGTCGAATGTTCGAACGTCTTCTGAGATAGACCTTACATCTTCTTCTCCATTCGCTTACGCCCGACTCTATAACATTTAATATTCTCTTATTAGTATCGTTAGCGCGTTGCGTTCGAGATGTGCAACTTCTGCCGTCGCGTTGAGACAGTCGGACACGCAATTCCGCAGTCTTTTTCGGTCGTAAGAGCCTCGCCGCTCCCGTAACGACGATGAAGACGAGGCTTGCAGGGGTCAAAGGTCGGTCGTTCCTACCCTTCGCATTTAATTCCCGGGGGGAGGGGGGGAGTCGGTCTGACTCTTCACCACGGAATAGCGGCGTTTCTTACTTATTGCTCATTAGGATCTGCGCCGGTCACGAATCGACACACACACACACACACACACACACAAGTTTAGTTCACAACTTCACAAAGGACCAAGACGCCGTAATATTCATTTGCCACTCCGAACCAGCATTAGGCAAAGCTAAAAAGGCATGGTTTCCATCGATCCGGACGTCTGGCAAAAGATCCGGCACGGCTGGCATGAGATCCGGAACGCACGTTTTATTCGTTGTGATCTTTTATTGCTTACTTAACACTTTGCATGTACGGCAAAGAAAAGAAAACGTGAACTGTATAAACATGTAAATGTAGGCCTACTCTAAATGTTCGTTTAAAATGAATTTAAAAAAAGTTGTGAAGATATTTTGTGGCGCGAGGAAAAATAAGGAGATCCGGCACCTCTGAAAATGTAATTTAACCACTGGCTAAAGGCACTGGTGCAGCCACGGAGGGGCGCAGGAGTCCCCGGATGGCCATCCGGGCCCACGCTTTGTGCAAACCCGACGAGAAAATTTCGTAAGCTGTTTTTTTTCCTATAAGGTGTCATAATTATTGTTCGAAAACATGTTCCTAGTCTCGAGGTCAACTGTTTTTCCAATTGGCAAAAACGTGAATTTGAAAATTTTTAGCGACTTGCAAAATTAATGCAGAGTCGACGCCATAGTAAAGCACGAACGCGAAGCTTACGACTGCAAAATGGTCTTACGACAGGTCGGAACCGTTAGTAGGAGAAAACTTGAATGAAAGTATAATGTCTCTAACGCTCTGATGACCGGTTATTCGGTGATGAAAGACGGCAAAGGCGAGAGAAAATTTCTCGTTAAGTCTCAGAGAAAAAGAGAAAAGTTTGGGAAAACCGGGCGGGAGGGAGAAGAGGGGCCTCGCAACCGCCCCGCCCCCCCCGCCCACTAGAGGTGCGAGGGTTAATAACGGCGGTTCGGATAGCTGGCATCTTTCCCCTCGTTTCCTGTTGCTATGCAACGTCTCCATCGTATCCCCCCCCATCCCCACCACGCTCATCCTCCGCCTCTTCCTCCTCCTACTCATCCTCCTCCTCCTCCGTCGTCGTCATCATCTTTTCCCTGCTGCTTCTGATGTTCGGTCTGTGGCCATTCATCATTTCGCCAATAATTGACGATCGCCCGACTATTGCGACGACTACGACGACGATGATGACGACGACGACTACGACTACGACGAGTCCATTCGCAGCTCATCCATAATTAACCAGCGAACAGCGATAACATAGCGGCGACGTTCGAGGCCCGACGAGAGATGACGGCCTCCCTCCCCCACCCCGTCATAGCCCCACCCGTCCCTCCTTCCCTTTCTCCTCCTTCTTCCCTCCTCCCTCCCTACTCCTCCTTCCTCCCACCAAGTCCTTTAGAAAACGACCGAGCCGACATATATAATTCTTTTTTAATGCATCTCCGTTTCTCTTCTCTCTCTCTCTCTCTCTCTCTCTCTCTCTCTCTCTCTCTCTCTCTCTCTCTCTCTCGCTCGCTCGCTCGCTCGCTCTCTTTTTCTGTTGCCTCTCTGTCTGATTGTCTCTGTCTCTTCTGTCTCTGTGTGCGTGTCTGTCTCTGTATGTCTGCCTCTCTCTCTTTCTTTCTCTCTCTCTCTCTCTCTCTCTCTCTCTCTCTCTCTCTCTCTCTCTCTCTCTCTCTCTTTCTCTCTGTCTGCCAGTCTCTCTCTTTCTCTCTGTCTGTCTCTGTTTCTGTCTCTGTCTGTCTGGCTGTCTCTCTCTCTCTCTCACACTCTCTCTCCTTTCAGTCGACTTCTAATGCGGCATGTCTATGCTGTTGTTGCCTGCGGTGTGACCTCTCTATGCAGATCAGAGAATCGCATTCTTCGTTGTTTGCGTTCCAGCCATGTGCATAATGGCCGCCGCCCGCCGCCGCCGCCGCCGCCGCCGCCGCCGCCGCCGCCGCCGCCGCCGCCGCCGCCGCCGTCGATGCGACAATATCGGCGTTCGTTCAGACTGAAAAAGGTTTCCTTGTGAATTGCGTCTAATGAAACCGGTCTACGAAAGGGCGGGGGGATGTCGCAGTATAGTAACAGAACAGCAAGTGATCTGCGACTTTCTTGTGGGGAAAAAAACATTCACCGACTACAGAACCCGAAAGAAAGTCAGAACTCTGTCATTTCAAGGCATTCACCCTACCCCGTTACGCCCCCCCCCCCAACACTTGACAAACTGAACATTGAATTGACAGAGTGCAAGTAAGTGGAAAAAATTCGATGCGTAATAAAACTATTATAGCAGAGAGCACAATTACGCCTATCAATTAGGGGGGGGGGGACTTGAAATGGATAGCGATTCTTAGCGAACGAAACAAAAATGGAGACCGGTTGTAAGGAAACTGGCTCTAAATTATCGGTCGTGGAGAGTTTCTCTCGCACTGTTGGGGGGGGGGGGTATTGTAGACGCCGATGCCTTGTGAGAGTGCCATCTGGCACTTCTAAGATATGAGACGGGGGAGGATTTTCGAATACTGAAAATGCAATATCAGTCGCACTCTTTGGCGAAGTTCCTGAAAGTCAGCAAGGCACTTTCTAGCTTCAAGCTCAGGTGAAATTATTACTACCTCTACAGTATAAATATGGCTATTCGTGTTGTGATTAACTGCACAGAGAGACAGCCAAGCAGGCAGGCAGAGACAGAGACAGACAGTGCCAGACAGGCAGGCAGAGACACATAGACGAGAGACAGAAAGACGAAGACAGAGCCAGAAACAGTCAGACAACAGAGAGAGAGAGAGAGAGAGAGAGAGAGAGAGAGAGAGAGAGAGAGAGAGAGAGAGAGAGAAGAGACAGACAGATAGAGAGCCAGAGCCAGAGATGAAGAGACAGAGACAACGAGACAGAGATAGAGAGATACAGAGAGAGAAAAATGATAGCGGTGATTGCCTAAACCAGCCAATGATAAAATCGGCCTTAATTGGCCTTGAATTTTATTTTATCCTAGATGTGAGCATAGCTTCTCAGACAGCTACATTCAACGGCGGGCCATTCGCTGACGTCCGTATCTACGCCCAACAAAGACCGATTGTCTATCGGAGGACACGATGAAAATTTTACACGAAACTTGGCCACAGTGCACTGGGCCCTTAACCCGTTTTTAATAAAAGTCGATAGAGTGCTCTGTTCTTGCCGAGCCGACACAACTGCATCGGTCTCTACCCCGGTTGTTCTTCTGACGGCCGCTAGTGGCGCTGTAATCGCTTGCCGAGTGCGCGTCAAATGATTGCAAATCCATGACAATCAGTCATCAAATTTTTACCGGCATCCGATATATATATATATATATATTGTTATGAGTGGCTTTCCAAGTTATGATTTTCTTACTTATTTTGTATATAGATTAGGAGTCTTTGGTTGATTCCTTCTCTTCCGCTCTGATGTTTTAACCTAATGGACATTACGAATTTACGAGATTATAATTTGATGAAAATCAACGAATTTTCTTATCTTATTTGCAACATCGCGCTGCTGCGAGAGCTCCAAAATTATATATATATATATATATATATATATATATATATCTGAAAATTCTTACGCTTCGGTGATTTTCGGTTGGGTGAGGAAAATGCGACGAATGTTCCACGCTCACGATTACTTTTGCGCATATATGAACATCAGTTTGCTCCAATCGTAGGATCGATCATTGAAGAATCCCGTATTAAAGGACCTCTACTTTCTAAGACACTAAGACACCTCTTAATCAGTCTGTCGCAGTCGAGTTGTCAGATGAGATAAGCAGGCTTTGTGTCTCTAATTTGACTTTGAAAAGCCAGCTGAGAATAGTACAATGATGACTGTATGTTACTATACGAAGTAGTTCTCTCTCCAGATCATTTTTTTATCTTCGTTGTTTCACTATTTCCCCGCGACAGTCGCTCTCTCTCTCTCTCTCTCTCTCTCTCTCTCTCTCTCTCTCTCGCTCTCTCTGGAATGACCAGGTCTTTTGCGGATGGATATGAAGTACCATCGATTGATGCCCTTATAGGCATTAGAACTGGTGCTATAGAAGTGCATCATGATTACTATTATTTTTGCAATTGTTCTGCATGCATGCGACGCATGGCAAATGAATTCAGGAGTGTAGCGGTGTTTGGCGTATTTTTTGTTTTGCGATGACTTCGAGTCCAAGATGAAATGTCGCCCGCTGTTGACAGCTCTCTGCAAATCGCGGACCATCATTGCGACACGGAAATCACTTCTGCGAATGGTTGATAAGCCGACAAACGCCAAAGCGATATTTGCTTTGTGTCGGACAGCCAGTCAGTACCATCGACCAAAGGAATGAGTGCTACGTCGTTAATATGTACGAGTGGCGACCTTCCATTGGCCCGTTACCGTCAAAAAGAAAACGATGTTCGGCAAACAATTCCGCAGTTTGACCACGGAGGCACGGACATTCATACGTCCACTTATCCCTCCCGACTGAGTAGGCCTAATTAGGTGATCTAAAACCAATTAACTTGATGTTGGAATGTGATATACTTTTTTCGAAGTATTATAAATCAAAAATGGCAATTAACTGTAACACTGTAACAGCAAATTTGCAATTTTTCCGGGCAGAGGGCGTTTTCAAAGGGAGCCCTGGTACGACATACCACCCACGTTATTAACGAAACTGCAGTTTCGAACATCTACATCTACAGAAACCTCTACTGTTCTATAGCAAGTTAGCCTGTAGATTAAATTGCTATAGTGTGTAGGTTCCTTTCATCCATTCCTTAAACGTTATTAGGCCTACAGCTTTAGGAACATCTCCGTCGTGGAATATTCAGAGGTTTCCTAGAATTCTAGATGTTCATGCTTCCAGTAATATATATATATATATATATATATATATATATATATATACGCACGTCACTAACATACACATATCTATGCTTATCGGTCTTCGATCGTTTCATCATGACTCGCCTATACGACCGAGTCCTTTCGTCGGTTGTCTTTCATTCGTCACAATGTCGCCGTCGCCGCCGCCGTCGTCGTCTGCCTCGCTGTCACCAGCTTTTCCCTTCGGCCTCAAGTCACCGTAGGTCGACTTAATCCACAGAGGACGGAAAACTGTCGACGCCCGCCCTGTCGGCATCTGTCAACTGCCAACTGACTGGTCTACAGTGGCGGTAAACTGTGAGCAATATTGCCCTGTCGTTTTTGTTCAGGCCGATTGTAGTATAATGACTAATCATGCAGACGACTGCGTCGCTGCCGTTCTGTAGATTGAGAGTGAGTGAGTGAGCGAGTGAGTGAGTGAGTGAGTGAGTGAGTGAGTGAGTGAGTGGGACTCTGAGTGAGAAGTGAAAGAACGCTGCTTTCTATAATGCATGTCGAAATTCGGTATTTAATTAATTAATTAAAGATTCGAACGTAAAACTTAAAGCAGAGAAGACACTCCGAACGACGCAGTCGAGGAAGTCACGGTGATGTGTGCCAACCACCAAGTGGAACGAGCGTCCATTTGGCTTGCAAGGTTTAGGCCCACGCTCGAACCTCGCCCACGTGGAAAGTTTATAGGCATCACCTGGTAATTTTGGAAATTGGATTTTTTTAGCACAGAAGAAATCTTATTAGACTGCTAAAAATTCAGTTATTATTATTATTATTATTATTATTATTATTATTATTATTATTATTATTATTATTATTACTACTACTACTACTACTACTACTACTACTACTACTACTACTACTACTACTACTACTACTACTATGCCACCCACTTGTGTGAACAGTGAACGCACCCCTATGTTCTAGACATAGAAGCCAACGCTGGGTGTGCTGAACCACTGTACTGGTCAGTTGAGTGGGAAGTTCGTTGGTCCACGAACCCTCAACATCGAGCCCCACAGGCAGATCTATGGGGCACGTACCCAAACCCACCACAATAATTTTCTTTGCCAGTTTTTCATCATAACGAACGAAAGACCTCTCGATAATTTCAGCAACACGATATCAATCCATTCAGTGGCGTAACCACGCCCGGGCAATTACGGGCAATGCCCGGGTTACTTTGCTTTTCTGCCCGGGTTGAAAAAATTCCGGGTTGAAAAAATTAAAACTTATGCCTTTAATTTTTGGTTTTGCTTAATTTTGCGCTGCCATGCACGTCGTTGCAATACTATTTTAAAATAGTCACTACGGTCTCTTCGAAACGTGTTTGACAGGCATCAGCTAGAAGTGTAGTAATTACTACAGTCATCGTGTTTGGCTGCCAATGGCTGGTCTATGTATCTACGTGACATATATCGAATTTCAGTTACGGTGGCAATCGCCTGTCCTTATGCATGATTTCTTCTCTCTGCATCTTCCTCTACTGAATTTGACTCCGAAACTCTATCTAAAGTGATAATTGGGGCGTACGACGTACGGGCGTCGCAGATGGTGAAGATTTATGAGTTGGTGACTGATAGGCAGTGATTGCAGGGATAGCAGATAGCTGAAGCAGGGACACTTGAAATCTTTTTGACCTGTGCGTGCTACGAATGTGTTCGGAATAGGCTACTAATCTTAGAAACAAAATGGCAGCTGCTTTGAGATTTGACCTTCTTCGCCCGTTTCCCTGCTAAAATTCCTTGATTGTTATTGTTATTGTTCATGACAATTTATATAGCGCCGTAACATAGCAGAGGCCAAAATCAAGGGCGTATACATGTAATGTACAGTGTATAATGCCATCCGAGCAAGTGGTTGTGCTTTACGAGTGGAGGTTTGTACGGTTTATTACAAGTTCGCGCCAAGAATGAATATATTGTTTTACTCACAATCTCGTGTTTAGTCGGATTTTAAAGATATGATTTCTCGTATTGCTTTGACTCCAGGGTAGTTTCGTTTATCGGCAATTAGTTAAAGTTATCTGTATCTATTAAAATTATAATTAATCATTAACTCAGAGTCATTTATAACTTAATGTAATTGGATGCTTACTTGGTTTTACTCATACACTTTTCGTTATTTGATCCTGACAATTCTAAAGTTTCTTTTGGTTATGTCTTATGACGCTTTGTAGTTCTTATGACCTGCATATGCGAAACTTGAACTTCCTCAAAGTAAACTGACCGATTGATGTCTATTGTTAAGTTCCCCATGTTAATTTTTAAAAATGATTTTTTGTTGAGGTGGGGCTGTCCATAATTTACGTTAAAAATGGGGAGGGTTTGAACAGTTTGACAGGTGTTGATAAGGGGAGAAGTCAAAATTCGCCAAAATTGTGTAGGCCCACGTAATTTACGGACACCCCTTCGTCAGCTGCCCGGGTTACATTTTGAGTCTGGTTACGCCACTGAATTTATCCATTCGGTAGGGGCGGCGCGGGGCGAGCAGGATGCGGAATGGAACACGAAGTGCTGCGCTCCCCCCCCTCCACCCACCCCCAGCTGAATTCCTGGGTTCCCCATTCTGGGAGCGTCGTCGGCAGTCGGTCTTTTTCGAAACAATTGTTTCATTTATTAATCGAGAGCACGCGAACGGACAGCGTCGTCGGTCGGTCCGCTAATTCGGATAATGCCTCGTAACCAAGGCAACCGGCCGGCGGCCAACCAATCGGAGCGCAGCTGGCGGGCGGCGAACGTTGCCAGACGGGACGGGCGGACAGACGGACGCTTCATCTCACTATAAGTAAACCGGGTACCACTTGGGGTAAGAACTATTATAGAACGAATGCGGTTGCGTCCGAGGTGCATGATGGACAGTGGAAGGAGAAGAAGGGGCGGAGGAGAAAAAGGAGTAGGAGGAGGAGGAGGAGGAGGAGAAGGTGATGGAAGACGTATCGACGAAGTCATCGGATGATCGAGGAGGAGAGACGGAGACGAGAGAGTTCGTCTGCCATATAATAGTGTCAATCTGTTGAAGATCGTTAGATTCTAAACGACGAACGAACGGCTGTCGTGCGCTGTTGGCGTCGGCGGAAGTGGATATTCGCGCATCGAAGGTAATTTGCAGACTCTTTTGTTCGGTCTTTCTCCGGCGGCAGATTCAGCCAACACTGATGGCTGCAGCTAACCGTTCGTTCGGTTTATTATTAACCGACTCAGAAGGTCAAATTACAAAGAAGCGTTTAAATCTAACGATGAGCAGAATTAGCTTGAAAAAAACTCTGACTTTTCTCGTGGATTTAGAACTGGATAGTTAGCTCACAGATCTGTGAGTTGAGATAAATCAAATTTGAATATAGGGCCTAATCGTCAATAAGGTTGACGGTGCCGAAATAACGACATTTTAAATGGCAAATCTTACGCTCTTAAACCTCGTTTCACGCCAATGACAGTAAGTCAGAAGCTGCTTGTACTGTAGACATGCATGGGCGCCCGCACATTGGGGCAAGAGGGAACACATGCCCCTGGAAAATGCAAATACCAATATATCACATTGAAATTTGAAAACTTGCTAAAATATTAACCGTGACCACAGTGTTAAAATGTGTTTTGCCCCTCCTGGAAAAATTTCTGGGTGCGCCCATGACTGTAGATTAAATTCTCGCGTAGAGTCAGTGCCCTCTTATTTAATTTTGGAGATACATGTAGAAGACGAAGATTAAAGGAGAGAGAAATAATTCGCGGGCCCAGGGTAGCGGTTTCCAAACCCGTGGTGATTTGCCCATAGAAAGCACGATATGACAGTGCAAGAGATGCGAGAAGCATAGAGATCGGTCATTAGAAATGTTACTGCTTGGGCTTCAAATGTAATATTTGCTTCATCTCATACATTGTAACATTGACTAGTGTTTACAGTGATTTTACACAGGCTAACTTAGCTTCCTAAGCCTCTTAAAATCACGCTATTATTATCATTATTATTATTATTATTATTATTATTATTATTATTAGTAGTAGTAGTAGTAGTAGTAGTAGTAGTAGTAGTAGTAGTAGTAGTAGTAATAATAATATTATTATTATTATTTACTTGAGAAAAAGACAGACGATTATCAAATACATGCTATTTTTTTACTAATATTATTATTGTTATTATTATTGCTGATAATATTAATAATTATTATTATCTATAACTTGATATTCATTATTATTATTATTATTATTATTATTATTATTATTATTATTATTATTATTATTATTATTATTATTAAAGTTCCGTGGAAGGCGACAGCGTTAAATCTCTGGAGTGTCACGGATATATATTCGTTGTAGGAGAAAGGATGTCTCTCTTTCATCTCCAGATTGTCGGGATCGGATATACTGTGGAGACTTTCTTCGTTGATCGGGGTGGGTGGGTGGGGGGTAGGCCTATACGAATTTTGAGAATAGGTCATCGAATTTTACTAACGTCACATGTCCTTCTTGCTGCATCCATTTAATCATACGTGAAAGAAAAATTAACATGCATTTTGGTGTCATGTGTTGATGTTATAATAAGGCTTTCAAATTTGCTACCAGTGCATTAACGTAGCTATGGTTGGTGGGGGGGGGGGGTGGGTTGGCACGGACCCCCTGTTCGGTCTGGGACCGGTCGTGGGATTTGTGCAAAGCCGTCGAATAGTCGGGGATGTAGTATGCGTCTTGGATAACCCAACCAAAGGCTCGTCTGTCTTGATGATTGTGTGATTTGTCTTTCGTCTACGGTCTTGTGTGGACGACGTTTGAGATCGGGTTCTCAGCGATGAGAGAGACAGACAGGCAGACAGACAGAGGGAGAGAGACACACACACAGAGAGAGAGACGGAAATGCAGAGAGACAGACAGAGGACAGACATAGAGACAGACAGACATACAGATAGACAGACACATAGACAGACACACAGACAGATAGACAGAGAGTAAGAGAGAGAGAGAGAGAGAGAGAGAGAGGGAGAGAGAGAGAGAGACAGACAGACAGACAGACAGACAGAGACCGAGTCTCTTGATTGGGTAATTCGTTAATTAATAGAGGCTCATTCATTTACGTCAGTCGCAACCGTTTCTCAACGCCATCGCTGCGTCGTTCCTTTCTGCCAACGGGAAAAAACGATCGAAGCGACCTCCACCATCACCCCCTCCCGCCCCCACTAAACACAGCGTTCGTTTCTGTCGTCGCCTGCCTGCCTGCCTGCCTGCCTGCCGGCGAGGAGCGAACTCCCGCAAATGCTCGATATCCAGCCGGAGCATCTCTCCCGGTAAAAGCGCACGCTCGAGAGGCTGCGCCGCCTTGAAATATTTCCCCTCTCGGCGTCATGAGCGTCTTGATCAGCACACTACAGTGCGTTCCTTTCATCAACCGTTTCCTGAAAAACGAATGCGGAGCCATACATCATCATCGTCATCATCATCGTCATCATCATCGTCGTCGTCGTCATCATCATCATCATCATCCGCAGCAGCAGAAGCAGCAGCATCGTCGTAGAGATTTGGTCCGAGACGACGTCACCGCGTGTCTTTGTGTCGCTCTACTTGTTCGTCCGAATGTCCTTGTGGATTTTAACTGCATGGGGGGGGGGGAGGGCGCAGGAGATGGGGAGAGGCAGGGGGAGTCGGAAGCCGTCAACTTTTGAGATGTCGGCGCTGACTTTTCGAGACGGAAGTTTCCGTTCGAAATGCATTTCGGTCATTAGAACAGAGGCGAGGAAATAAATAATGCAGGAGTCGAACTGCAGCTGCCGTTATAAATGGCCGCCGGACAGTCGCTCTCACTGGGCTAATTAACTGACGGCGAGCGTAGGTTTTGTCACTGACCGACCGACCGACCGACCGACCGACCGACCGACCGACCGACCGACCGACTCTTTTAGTATCGCCAATGTTTCCTTCCGTCTCTTTTTTCATCTCTCCATTTCCGTCATCTCTCTCTCTCTCTCTCTCTCTCTCTCTCTCTCTCTCTCTCTCTCTCTCTCATACTAGCCTCTTTATTTTTTCGTGTTTTGTTGTTTTTTATGTTCGGCGATATTATCTGTATCTTTGAATTCTTGAATTTTTCGTTTTCTTCGTTTTGCTTCTCTTTTCCTTCCTTCGTTTATCGATCGTTTAGAGTCAGACGTTTCGCTGCTTGTTTCTTCTTTTGTTCCTCTCCGAAATTTTCTGATTTCAAGATTTAAACAAATCTTGATACCATGGGCGCCCACAGAAATTTTTCCAAGAGGTGACGAAACACATTTTAACACAATGGACACGGTTAATATTTTAGCAAAGTTTTCTAATTTCAATGTGAAATATTGGTATTTGCATTTTCCATGTGGGGAGAAGTGTCCCCTCTTGCCCCAATGTGCGGGCGCCGCCCATGCTTGATGCATAACATTTCACTTTAGAGTATATGACTAAATGATAAACCTCAATGTACAATCGCATCATACATTTCAGACTTATATATATATATATATATATATATATATATATATATATATATATATATATATATATAGCTATTAGACTTTGTGCGTCTGATTGTGGGAAATCAGCATTTAATATAATATAATAATTATATAACAAGATTTAAAGTGGTTCAGTAGGAGGGATTGCCCTGTGTGAGAACCACTGTTCACTTCGGAGAGTCGTCACTCGACTGATGCCTAGTGCATTAATAAAACGGCGCTATAGAAGTCTCCAGATTGATGCTAAAGATTTTAGAAAGATTTTCTTATGTATAGGTCTATATCGCAAGTGTTTGATTATTATTTTTTGACTTCGCGCGTTGAAGCTGGCACGCCAACTGACAGGTAGTCTACAGCTACAACTTTAGATCGATTATGTGGAATCCAACTACATCTCCTTATCACTTATCTTGTCCAGTCGGATAAGATTACTGGACGGAGAACTGATAAGGACGCGTGGTTGGCCAACATCTAGCTTACGCGAAACAATCCGGTTCGCTTCGTAACGCGTTTCGCAGCGCAGAACGAGACAGGAATCAGAGCCGTCTATATAGTTATGTCAGGGAAAACCAACACGGCAACATCCCTCAATGGACCCATTTGCAAAAGGAACGGATGCTCTCTCGTAGCAGCTGGAAGAAGATGCATTTGGTAAGAATTTCGAAGACTAAACATTGTCTAGTCATTTGAACATATATATATAGGCCTAATATACAGTCGACATCTCTCTCTCTCTCTTTCTCTCTCTCTCTCTCGCTCTCTCTCTCTCTCTCTCTCTCTCTCTCTCTCTCTATATATATATATATATATATATATATATATATATATATATATATATACAGTATGTAATTATATACCCTCTGTATAGCCTCTGAATAATAATTATTAATTATTACTACTACTTCTACTACTACTACTATACCACTACTAGTAGTATATAGCAGCAGCAGCAGCAGTAGTTGTAGTAGCAGTAATACTGTAATAACAGTGGTTAAATTACTTTTTCAGAGGTGCCGGATCTTCTTATTTTTCCTCCGGCCACAAAATTTCTTCACAACTTTTTTTATTCCTTTTAAACGAACATTTGGAGTACAGTTCACGTTTTCTTTTCTTTTCCGTGCATGCAAAGTGCTAAAGTAAACAATAAAAGATTTAAAAAACGAATAAAAAGTACTTTCCGGATCTGATGCCAGACGTCCCGGATCGGAGATCCGGCAAAATCCGGTTCAATTTAAGCCCTGAGTAATAAGTAATAGTAGTAATAATAATACACTTTGAGCACCCATTATAACTAGCAAAGGTATCGATAGTATTCCGAATACATGCGCAAAGAATCAGTTAAAGTCCAAAGATCAGTCTGAATATAGGAAACAAGCCCAAACAGATAGACATGCATTGGAGGAAAAGCAGCCACTCAGAAGAAGAGATGTATTTTTAGAGTAGGCCAGAGAAGTCAGTGAACTGGCTTCATTGGACGACGTAACTTTTACAAAGAATACGATCGTACATGTAAGTTGATCTCTTAATCGACAGGACTGGACATCGCAGTTCTAACGGAAAGACAGTCTATAAGAAGTACTGTAAAATACTGGATTTTTCATCTGCTCTTTTCATAGGCGGACACAGTGGAGGGTCACTGGGGCACATGACCCTCCAAACAACCCCGAAACTTTTAGTTTGCTAATATATATCGTGGAGAAAAGTCGAAGAGTTGTAGCCTAAGACACAAATATGTAAGAACGTGTCGTTTTTATTTCCATTTTAATAAACAATTTAGCAACATTCAGCAATCCATGTGGAAGGGACAAGGCAAGGCAAAATGGGGAATGGAATAAAAAAAATTGCACCCCTAATCGAATTTATGGATCTGCTCCTGCTCTTTCGGTAACAGTAGGCCTATCTATTAATGCAATGTTTCCGTATTACTCGTACAGAGCAAATACACCATTTAAGATCTCTTCTATAGTTAATCATGCCTACAGCTGGTTACATTAGAATTTAGACGAACACATAGGCCTACAGTAGTACAGTAGTCTTCACTGTAATGATTGTCGGCATCAGTTATACCGTTGAAGTTATTATGGCTATTGATCGAATTAATGCGGACGGATTTAATAGAATAGGCCAATATGGTTTTCGAATAGGGCTGCTGCTGCTGCTGCTGCCAGTGGCGGTTCCAAGAACTCTTGGCGGGAGGGGGGCAGTGGCGTAGCCAGCTTATGCAAAGTGGGGCTGTTAACTGGAGGCACTATACAACTGAACACTGAAGCCGCGGCCGACCCCCGACCCCACCCACATTACCCCTCCTTCCACCAAAAGTCAACGGATTTGCATAAATTGTGTTGGTCATATTTTTTAATGGGGTTGTTTGATCAACCTCAAACAACCCCGTGGCTACGCCAGTGGGGAGAAGCAATGAATTTCTAGGAAGATCCCGCCAATTGTCAAAGGAATTATTTGTAAGCGGTTTATTATCGACGATTACAGGCGACAATTCACAAATCGACTGACCTGTAGTTAGTCAGTAAGTATACTATTAGACTAAAGTACTACCAAGAAATAAATACCAAAAGTTTTTCTCGGAAATTCGTCAACGCCACACACATACATTTTTGGTGGGCCTGTGGAGAGATGCATCCCCAGTCATCCCCAACGTGAAACCACCCCTAGCTGCTGCTGCTGCTGCTGCTGCTGCTGCTGCTGCCATTCGCGGAAAATACATTACGACCAAATTAACGTCCGCTCTCTGGAACAATGTCGTTCGACAATGCGACACCATTCAGCATAATTGCCCATAATGGCCGCGGAAGACATTTTCGCTGCCAGTCGGCCGTTCCATCCATCTCTTCGGCCCCGTTCCTGTAGGTGTCCACTCTTCTGCCCATTACTGGCCGGGCCATAAAACTGCGCGGCGTCCCATAAGACCCCGGCGGGCGGTCGGGCGGTCGGGCGGGCGGGCGGGCGGGCGGGCGGGCGGGCGGGCGGGCGGGCGGGCGGGCGGGCGGGCGGGCGGGCGGGCGGGCGGGCGGGCGGGCGGGCGGGCGGGCGGGCGGGCGGGCGGGCGGGCGGGCGGGCGGGCGGGCGGGCGGGCGGGCGGGCGGGCGGGCGGGCGGGCGGGCGGGCGGGCGGGCGGGCGGGCGGGCGGACCGGTCTTCCCCCAGTCCCCACCCCTTCGCCGTCCGTCGAAACGACCGTCTGTGAAAAATTTGCGGCACAACGGTAATTTGACACCTCGTATTGGAAATGATGGCCGTGTCTTGGTTGAGAGTTGACGTCGACAAGGTCGGGATTCGAATCCGATGCTCGAAATATTAAAGAGCGCTACAATTATTGGCCAGTATTTTTTAGTGTCTTGCGTCTTAATTTTTACGGCATTTTTTCTAAACAGATCCATTTTCAAAAAGAACGGGACTTCCAGTGGCGGCTCCAAGAATTCTTGGTGGTGGGGATGCAAAAAATTTCTAGGAAGTTGGCGGGGATGAAATGACTGTCACAAAAACAGTTTCCGACAAAGTTTTGCGTGTTGCTATTCGTGCATGGGCGTATCTAGGTCATTTCGTTGCCGTGGAATGGGTAGGTTAACACGACATTTTTTTCAATTAAAGACGCAAATACACTTTTCTTGCTTTTTCTGATGCGAACTGGCCTATATTGTTCTCAAAGTCAGTTTTCTCTGTTTCTCCTCTTCCTACGCTGAGTAGAGAGCAAGATCGCAGAGTTTTCTGGCGCCTCTTTCAAGTGGAGCCCAAGGCATCTGTCCTACCCCTAGGTACGCCACTGTCGTCGCGAGTCTAACTCCGTTACGGGGGGCTGTCCATTAATTATGTCAGCAAAATAGGAGGAAGGGGTCTGAAAAAGTTTGACAGTTGTTGAAAGGAGGTGTGGTCAAGAAAAGTTGACGTCAAAAATTGAAATTTTTACAAATTGTCAAATATAGAAAATTACATGCAATGCTATTTATTACAAAGGAAAAAAGCCTGACAAGCAAAAATGGTCACAATCTGACCATATTTTGACACTTGATAAGCAGAAACACGCCTATCACTGCAAGAAATAATAACCTTCCAAACCCGTCACTGGTCTTAGGGGGGGGGGTCAAAAGTTGTTGACATAGTCTAATTATAGGGGATCACTGAAAGTTTTACATTTGTTGACAAGGGGGGGGGTCAAAAATTACACAAAAAATTGTTGGCGTAATTAATGGACAGCCCCTTAGGTGAAAAGTGCAGAGGCCATTCGTGGAGGCCTACCTTGTAGGCTTAACCTTAGAGTAATATGGCTTCCAATTTCATTCACATGATTTACGTCCATCAAGCGCAGATTGTCTTCGTTCGCCATCACTTGGATGCTGCGGTATTTTAACTGTTTCTCCAATTAAGGACTACGCAAATTGTTTGCGACGCGGTCGTGGAAATTTTGTGCCGGGACACGACCGGGGTCCGCGGTCCGACCAAAAGGTTCAAATTAATTTTTGTTGACTTGCAAGTTGCAACAACAAAAACACCGTCGTTGTCTTATCTTCCGCACTTTGAACTTATATAAAACCCTGCAAACTCTGCAGTTTAAAGTAACACGAATGCTACTTTTTACGGCATTTGCAGCAGTAAAAATTATATCAGCGCTATGTATGAAATTCTTAAGCAATAATTCGATAAGCATGACATTTTTGGACCGTTCAGAACTGCGGGCCGCCAGTTGAATAGTCCTGCTCTAGTCAGTGGCGTAGCGAGAGGCAGTGGAGGCGAACCGCCCCGGGCGGTACTTACTCTAGGGGCGGCATTTTCGAGATTTTTTTATTTTTTACTTTTATGAAGGGATAAGGTTTTTTGATTGTCAGGAATTTGGGGGGGGGAAGTTGATAACGTTTTTTCTTGCTTGTCAAAAACTTTAGGAAGTCTTGAACTTTTTTCTTGTCACTTTTTTTGGTTGCCAGATTTTCTCGGAGGCGGCACTTTTTTCGCCCCGGGCGGCACTTTGCCTCGCTACGCCACTGGCTCTAATCGCAGCCGTTTAAGATTTGCTCGATGCGAATTCAACAGCGACTGGTTCTGGAAAACGCTTCATTTGAAATTCTAGATCTCGTAAATTCTAGCGATGAGCAGAGTAAATTTCGAAAATATAATCTTAAAAAATAACCTAGCGTCTCTCTCAGTTCATCCAATGTCCTATATATCCACACTGCGACGATTCCACGTTTTCTTACTCTGCTCTATATTTGACGAGTCCCTTTATTCGGCGACACGGACTACGGTTTGAGAATCTCTGGTCTAATACCACGTTCCAAACTGCCAATATTTGCAGTATCCATGCATGCGCAATAGCAAAAGATCTCCGATAAGACACAATCCGCTTTAGGCCATATATATATATATATATATATATATATATATATATATATATATATATACTATTTTATTTGGTAGGCTATGCGCTTAAAGACTAAAGGGACCTATAGGCATGGGCAGAGTTTATCAGGGACTAAGAGGCTAAGCCCCCCATGAATATCTCCTGTTGCTCATTAAGCACACGTAATGGCCTTTTTCACACCTTTTGTGCTCGTCAGACTTCTACTGGAGTTTACCCCACCCCACCCCCAGGAGAACAAAACCAAACTCCGCCCGTGAATATAGACCTACGCTACTCTAAGCAAGTGATTAGATGTTGATGGTTTTAGAGTTTTCCGTGTTGCGTTATGAAGTGCCACTATAGCAGATTCTCCTTTCTTACATTTTCTTGAGGCGCGGTAACGATTACAGCACGTTCTTAGAGGCATAGGCTATACTACTACTACTACTACTACTACTACTACTACTACTACTACTACTACTACTACTACTACTACTACTACTACTACTACTACTACTACTACTACTACTACTACTACTACTACTACTACTACTATACTACTACTACTACTACTACTACTACTACTACTACTAATAATAATAATAATAATAATAATAATAATAATAATAATAATAATAATAATAATAATAATAATAATAATAATAATAATAATAATAATAATAATAGGCTCTATGCATTTAGTGATAAACTTCTAGCTCTGTCGCCCGCTAGGCGGCTACTCGCTCCCGTGGATCAAACTACTAATTGACGCCACAAATAAATTGTCCTTACAGACCTTACAGATACTAACATTTGGACTTATAGGCTACTCTCGAACTGTGGGTAATTCAGAGCGACGCGTCCAAATTTGCAGTTTCAGATAACGACGGCGCGTACGTATATTGCATTCCACGCCAGGTTTCATGGGCACCAAGCGCGTCAAACTGTCGTTATTAGCTATACGAATCTATTGCGGGGCGCGGGGTGGGGGTGACGGGGGCAATCGTATGTAATGTTCGCCGAAATGGAGGCCATTTGGACGGTCGCTTCTCGAGGATGGAACTGACTCGAGCGCCCGTGTTGCGTGCCGAGTGGCAATTGTATGTTGAAGAGCCGAGTGACAAATTGTGACTGGTCGCGGACGATCATTAAATGTGGGTTCGATTCCCGGTCTGAAAAACCGCGAGCGAAGTGTCCCACTGAACTCCTGGTATATACTTAATCTCTCAATATTAATAGTATTAATAATTAATTTATTTATTTATTTATTAATAATAGTAATATTAATTAATAGTCATTAGTTATTAGTTAAGTTAGTATTACCTTTGATGTCATTGAATTCATTGTTCGTATTATTTTGATGTCATTGAGAAATAAATGATTCTTCTTATTATTATTACTAGAGAAATTCATCGAAAGTAGAGGATAATTCCCATTTTAAATTAATTTCTTAAGTACTTCCATGCCAGGTTTGGATTAACATTAGGTGCTATATAGGCCTATTTAGTATCTATACTTAACAAATCGAAATAGCAAGAGTAAGACTAATAATAGAGGCCATAATCACGAGCACCTAGGCCTACAGTTGTATTAATGTAATGACATACAGTGACGGCTCCGTAGAGGCCCCGGGGGCCAGGGTTTAATCCAGGCCGTTTCCGGAGGGGAAAATTGCCCTTTTCCCCGGAAATTTTGGCATACTGCATCAACTAACAGAATTCCCCCCGGCTTTGTCAGTTCCCCCCGGATTTTTCAGTTCCCCCCTCGGATTCCAGGAGTCTAGATCAAACACTGCCGGGCGGGGGCCCGTGCCCCTATTGAATGCCTGCCCCCTGCTGGGACCATATGCTTAGCCTACTACTGCGTACCTATCAACAACTGATTGGCCCCATGCTTAGAAGTTGTCACCCCAACGGCCCCCATCAAACATGCCAAATCTTGGAACCGCCACTGATGACATACGATTTCTATTTCCACAACGTAGCCTAAGTATCATATTGAGATTATTGTCTCGATTTCTCAAACGCGGAGAACTTGAAATGCGTTAGCTTTTGGCTTTGGCTTTTGGCTTCCCTAAGCGTAGGCCTATTCAAAGCAGCGTTCATAAAAATGGCTGAAAATCGTCTATCTTTCTTCTTCGTGTGAAAGAAAAGAAAAGAAAAAGGAAGAACATAAATAGCCAGAACCACGCAGGCAACTGCAATGGATTGCCACAGGTGACCATCGGCGTGCAGAGAGTGGTGGGCGCCCCCCCCCGGGCCAACCGGCCAAGTCGATAAAAATCTTTGACGAGCAAAAAAAGTTCGCCGAGTCAACTTTGGCACCCCTCTTGTCGCCGCCCTATAGGCCACCGCCCCACCCTCTGTACGCTACGCAGGTGATGTATCATGACTTAAATGGTCGTCTATTCCTCTGACAGTTCTCACTTATGCTGAAAATCCACAGAAGATCATCACAAATGTTTAAAAATATTCCATACGACAGAAGTTGGCAAACGAAGAATACGGTCATTAGCCAAGTGGACAGTTTCACTCATTAAAAATTGAAAGGTCGACACGCAAGTACAGCAAATAAACCCCAATAAAATCATCTAGAAGACAAAGATTACAAATGAATGTAAGAACGGGGTTTTAAAGCATAATAGCAGCAAACTGGGAAACTGGGAAAAATAACTAATTTTTCTTAAGTACAAGCCGAGACGTTGTATTGTCAACAGACTGCTCTTGGTTTTGACAAGTCATTGCTTGAGAAGTTTTAGCCTTAGAAAGAGAGCTCATTCTTTTTTATACAAAGTCACTGTTACACTTGGGACATTGTATAATGGATATATACATATATACACACATATATACATGCATACATGCATACATACATACATACATACATACCAGGGTTACCTGGGTTAATGTCGTGGAGGAACGGTTGGGAACGGCGTTCTGTTACTACGCCCATGAATTCCCTTAGTTAAATAGACAAGGGGAGGGTGGGGAGATGGAGAGTTCCCATTGTTACCATTTTGTCAAATTACTCCTGATACATACATTTGCAGCAGTGCCGGATTAAGCACCGTGAAGGCCCATAGGCAGTCAAAATTTTGGGGCCCCAGAGACCAGACCCCTAATGACTACTAGAACGCCACTGAAGTGTAAACATTATTGTATGACGTCAGCGTCGTCACGTGCCTTTCGCATAGCGCTATTCTTAAGAATAAGTAAGAAAAACTTCTCTCGTCACTGTCTTGTGGGGCCCCTAAAGTCGCGAGACCCATAGGCAGTTGCCTACTCTGCCTAATGGGCAATTCGGCACTGATTTGCAGTATATACAAAACAATGAAGACTATAGCAGCTACACTGTATTGGAAAACCTGCATGCTAATTTCAGGACCAAGCACTTGAAGGCGGATGTCTTGTACATTAAACAAATATACTTGTATTTTTGTATGATTAGTCCAAAGTTCCAAACCACATAAACTATTTTCTTAACCCCTTAACTGGGGATCCCGGATATATCCATCCATTTTACATTGAGTTACAGTTAAATACACGGTTAAGGGGTTAAAAAACAAGATACTTCAATTTAAAGCTATATCAGAAAAGTAGCAATTTGAAAAGATGCAAAAAGAATGGTCTTTAATTCAACCATCAACCAAGGGACTAGAGAAGTCTAGAACGTCTGCATAAGCTTAGGTTTCATCCTTCCACTGTGGCCTATAGGCCTACTCAGTGGCGGTTCCACAGGGGGTCCGGAAGAGGGGCCCGTGCTCCCTATTGAGTTGCTGGCCCCCCAGTGGCCCCCTTGTTGGGACCCTATACTTAATACTACATACCTAACAACAAATGGTTGGCCCCCATGATTAGAAGTTGCCACCCCAACGGCCCCCCACTTGCCAAATCCTGGAGCCGCCACTGCCCATACTTGATGACTGAGCTATGGAAGACCTCAGCTTAGAATCAAATCCTTCAGCATCATGTTCGACGCATCTGGAACTTCAAAGACTGTAGATTCTGGTCGTCCCAGAGTTTCTCTGAATGTTTCATACAGTGGCGTAGCCACGGGGGTTGGGGGTTAAACCACCCCCCTTGGGCGGCGGAAAAAAATTTTTTTTGATGTATTCCCATGCAATCTTTTATTTTTAGGCGATTTTTGGCAATTTTTGGGGTGAAAGCCCCCTTGGTGGTTATCGACGATTTTTTTTTCAAATCCCCCCTTCCGGAAATCCTGGCTACGCCACTGGTTTCATATCTCTTGGAATATTCATCTAGGTACAAAGTAAGCAAAAACCCAATGAAAACAATGAATCTGAGTTTTAGTAATTCAATATATTCCTAATTAGTCTGTCACTGTAAAACAGATCCGATCGATCTGAAACATCTTCAGACTCCCTGCTGCTCATAGGCCTACAGTAACTATTTCAAGAAAGATTAAGAGCACAAGAATAAACAGCTATTACTGTACTACTTCTAAAGCGCTATATAAATTAACAACACTTTACGTACTTACCTACAGCTTAAAACATATATTTTGTTGCCAGAAATATTTCTAGGGAATGTGGGACACTTATCTTATAAATAGGCGCCAAAGAAATTCTATCGTGGACTGGAGCCAAGTGCTGCACCGCTAAGTTGTTATTCTGTTTTTTTGCCAAGAGTTATCTGTATTCAGTGGCGGCTGCAGGATTTTGCAAGTAGACTCAGGTTTTAAGAAATTTATATGCCCCGAATCCTCCATACACGACTCATGTTAAAATGATTAGTGTTTTATCTAATCCGCGGAACTGAGTCTCACAGCTCCAAAGAGTATGTGAAACTATAGGTCTGCAGTACTTTTCAAACGTATTCTTCTTTCGCAATAACGCAAGGATAACGTATTCCGACCATTTTGCTGTGAAACTCCACTAACAATAGGAAACACTTTTGTGTAATGCTATTACCACACGGTTAAGCGATCGATTTTGCCATACTCATAGGATTTCTAAGACGCGTAACAAAGGTATGTTGCTGGGGAAATCTTAGAAATATAATTTTCAAGAATTTTCAGCATCTATTTTTAAATCCTTTGGTCTTATTTGCAAAAATATAAACAATTATGCCTAATTTAGGACTATTTGTCATATTTACACTCAAATCGAATCAGAGCTTTTGTTTCGCCATTTATTCGAAACTTAGAAGATTTTTTCAACTAATGTTCGCCAGATGGCCTAATACATTTTTTTTGGATATTGCATGCATTTGGGTCGCGGCATGTTACAAATCTGCTGAAGTGGGTCGCGGTTCCTAAATGTTTGGGAAACCCTGCAATCATAAACATGTGGGCTTTGGGAACTAGCGATTAATCTTTGCTAGAATCCACTAGACTTTAAGTTTAAGGAATGGATCAAATCAATAATTTTTTCTATTATATCTTGAGCTGCATTAAATCTTTAAAATAAAATGCCGAAAAATTAAAACTTTGGTAAAAATGTTACTTTTAAAAAGTCGTACAATGATTATATTATGGCTTGTGTTATTTCTCCAAATGGAATTCTACGGGTTTCTACCATTCGTAAAGGTGCTGTCTACACGAAAATGTTTATTGACTGGAAGTCGTGAATAGTATACGGTATACGGAATTTTTCGATTTAATATTAAGCTTTAATGTTGTTTAATTTTGGATTGGACGCCTTGCAACGGGAAGCCTTTGGTCTTTGACTGGTGTTCCTGTAAATTTAGGCATCAAAACCATTGGTTTGTAGTAATCTGAACACGTAAGTTATAGTTGACGACTAAACGCGATTTATATAGCGCCATCAGTAAGTAAAAGTGATGTACTGTATTCGTGATCGTGCGTAAATCTTTTAAAATCTGTTGAATATAAATACTTTATTAATTATAGAAATTTATGTGGCAAAGCACTGGTATCTAGTCGTCTAGTCTAGTCGTCATTCCACAATGTCCGGCAGGGTTTTCATGTATTGTTTGACTTCTGATAAAGTCAACGGCATGAGTTGTTGTTTCATGTGTGGTCTCAGGCTATGGAATTCATTGCCAACATTACTTCCTAGGTAAAACCTATTGCCAGCACATTATCATCTTTTAGATCTGATCTTAAATTTACCTGTCTGGCTTGACCTATTCCCCTTTGATTGCTCCCATGCTAATCTGACTGATCCTTTTGACTTGACCTGGGTGTTATTTGGTTTGGATTTGGTGCATTATGTCCTGGCAACATAAAAGTTGATTGATTGATTGATTGTTATGCAAAATGGTGCTGTGGTAATGCCCTTTATTTGTGAATACTGAGTAATTTCAATTGTTGTTCAGTGAGTTTCATCTCGCGAAGGATTAATCCGTGATAATGGATCCAGCAACGTCAAAGGAAGAGCATGAAGCTATGCTGAACAGAAAGATGGAAGAGATGAAAAAGAAAAGTGCAGAATTGTTACGGAGGCACCAGGTTCGAACTTTATCACTTGCCGATCGTATTGAATTCTGCTAGGAGACAGCTAGAGCTAATAAAAGATTTTGGTTTAATTAAAAGTACCTATAATAACACTAATAATAATAGTAATAATAATAGTAGTAGTGATAATAATAATAATAATAATAATAATAATAATAATAATAATAATAATAATAATAATAATAATAATATGGTAATGTGATTTCAAGTGTTTTAGGAGGCTAAGTTAGCCTGTGTGAAAACCACTATAAAGAGTTTTTTAACCACACTGTGTAATGCTATTATTGATTATAACATTTCTTTATCACATTACTTGATTATTCAGCGATTGTGTTACAGATTTGTTGGCATTACCTTGTCATTACCTTGATGGAAAAATGTATCATTAGTTTAGTTCTGATTTAAATATGTTACTATTTTCTTTTGCTATTCTGTTCTCATTTATTATATTAATTAGGGTTATATTTTGCTTTGTTATTTTATTTATTTATTATATATTGTTATTTTATTGTACTTTGGTATATTGTATGTAACTGCTTTTGAGTTGAGTTGAAATAAATCATCATCATCATCATCATCATCATCATCATCATCATCATCATCAAACCAAGCAGCAAACTGTCTTAAATTCAACCTTATAACCTAAATTGTGCAAGAATTTGATTTGATTGTAAGGCCGGATCAAAGTTTTCCGGTAAAAAAATTGCATTGACATAAATTGTACATAAATTAACTAAAACAATTAGTGATATTGAAATGCAGGGAGAAAAATGTGTTCTACTGTTGCAAGAATGGACGTTTGTAAATCCTGGAATTCCTTAATACAATCCAGATGTGTATATTATTTTAAACGACATTGAGAAAAAGAAATTGATGTTAAGGAGGTATAAGTGAATGAACAATGATCTTAACAAAATTAGGCATCTCAGAATAGGTCCAGACAGATGACATTGATCTACTGGTAGTAGTTATTGCTTAAAACTATTTGGAAGTAAATGGATGTATTGAGTTTTGATTTTTCTGTCGATGTAGTTGGCAGAAGAGGACAGGCGTATGGCCGAAGAACAAGGCCGTTCAGTCACAATCAAAAGCCAACAGACCTATACTCCAATGAAAGGAGAAATTGTTAGTTATTTTTAAAGATATGCCTAATGCTGCATGTAATATTCACTCTAAAGACAAAAATGGTTGTAAGTATGTAAAGTAAGTAAGATCTTGTGAATTTATATATAGCGCTTTGGTCATAGTCTCTTGAAATAGCTATGGACGAGGTGAATAATAGTCAGCCAGGCATAGGACCATAGGTCAGTATATCCATGAGGTGGTGGGGCAGAAATAGCTTGATATGACTTGGTCATTAATAATATAATAGAAGTTTGGCCTACTTGGCACTCTGTGTGACGAGTTTCTGTTTAAGCATTGAAGTTAAGCAGCATTGAGCATGCATTGGTACTTGGCACATACATGCTATAGCCACAGTGCTGTGCTGGCAGCAACCCAGCCATCAATTGCTTTGAGGTAGATAATGGGTAGCGGCTAGAAAGTGCGAAGGTAAATGTGGGTGTAGGAAAAGCAGTGGCAAGCTACTTGTACTGCTGCTTAGTGGCCTGAGCTTGTCAATGCTTGCATGAACCTGGAGATCAGTACCAACCTTGGAGTTTGGATTCAAGCGTGCAATGACCTTACCTATGTTTTTACTATTGAAAGGGCCAAAGTTGTGAGGAAATGTTGAGGGTTAAAGTTGTCGGAAGTTTCTGTGCATTTTGTGAGTGACTTAATATTCAGAAAATGTGTGCAAAATGAAAAATTAATAAATATAACTATTTGGGAAATTGCACACAAACAGCTTCAATTGTTTTCATGCTACTATTACTACTACTACTACTACTACTACTACTACTACTACTACTACTACTACTACTACTACTACTACTACTACTACTACTACTACTACTACTACTGCTACTACTGCTACACTGCTACCACTACTGCTACTTCTTCTAGTGCTAATGCTAGTGCTAGTGCTACCACTGGTGTTTGTTAAAGCTTAGAGCTGCTGAAGAAGAAAGGGAAAGACAAACCAAGCAGCAGACCAGCAACAGCAGACCTAACTCTAAGGTACTAAGTAACTATGATGCCTTCAAAATCTGTGTAGATCTGTCACAGTGATGCAGCATGTCATTTCGAAATAGTTGCTTCTCACATGAAACATCACCCATTCATAGATACACAGTATGTTAAGCTTGTTATTATTATTATTATTATTATTATTATTATTATTATTATTATTCACGACAATTTATATACAGTAAAACCCCGTTATCCCGCCCATGTCCGTCCGGCGTTCTATTTTGGCGAGGGGCGGGGGTGGCGACATAACGGGGGCAAGTCAATTGAGTAATCCATTACAAAGTATTGTTGAACTGTGTATGTATATATATATATATATATATATATATATATATATATATATATATATCCTTACTTTCTTCCCCTCTCTCTCCTCCTCCTCTCTCTCTCCATATTATTCATTCATAACACTGTAGGCTACAGTACGGCATTGTGTAGCCATAAGTAAATGCATCGTTGGGACCAGCAATGCTACAATAATTATTCCAAAGGCGTGTAGGCCTATGGAGTAGGCCTACGAAAGTACTTCTGAATAGTAGCCTGTCTTTGAGAAGTTAAAGCATGGATTCCACCCTATACGTTTAACAGCAATAAAATGTATTCCTCTCTTCCTTTGTCTCTTTCTCTCCCTCTACCCCTTCATCTCTGTCTCTCTTTATCTCCCTCTCCTGCTCTTGCCTTTCTCTTTAATGTGCCCGCCATTAGCAGCGGACGGCCGCTTTACAACGTAAACAATTGCACAGGTGGCCCCTCTCTCTCGGGCGACTCTCTCTACCTTCGTCACTGTCTCTCACACTCCCTCCCTTCTCCCTCCCTCCCTCTCTCCTCTTCGTCTCTTGTCTCTTGCCCCTTGGTTGCGGGCAATTGACTCTGAGGAATTCTGACACCCAGCCACACTGATTTAGGGAGATGGTGTGGACAGATGTCGTCCATTTAATTGTTTCCATTGGCAATTGTTCCCATTGGCAAGCAAGCGGGGGAGGTTTCATGGGTGAAAACATGGCTTTCGTTATACTGTACTTAACACCTTAACTGGGGATCCCGGATATATCCGACCATTTTACATTGAGTTACAGTTAAATACACAGTTAAGGGGTTAACAGTACCCTGTACAGCATAACGAAAGCCATGCTTTGACAGTGAAATGCACCCGAGTTTGTGGCAATGGCGAGATTAACGAGGTCAAATTACATAGGACCAAACCCAATGCCTTGATGGCGAGGGCGAGAGGCGAGGGTGGCGGCTTTTCGAGGTAGAATGCATGGCAGGAAATCCGTTCCAGACCAACGCGTGGCGAGAGGCGAGTTTGGCGGCTTAACGGGGGGCGAGATAGCGAGGTTTTACTGTAGTGCAGTAACACTTATGAAACTTAGAAAAAGTTTGTTTATATTTTTTTATGGTGTTTATGGTCACTCATATAGAGGGATGCTATTTTTGTGTACTCCTCAATATGTTGAGCTAAATAAGAATAGTAAAGTTTTATATATAATCTGTTTAGATGGTTATAATGTTGCATATTCGATCATTTTTATTGTGCTTTTAGAAAATGGACAGGCCTAAAGTTGAATGTTCAACAGGAAGAGATGATGTAAGTAAATGGGAGAGGAATATGTCAGAATCTAGCTGAAAAACTGATCCAAATTATTTTCGTGAGATTATGAACAGCAACAGATTGAATGTTTTATTTATTTGGATTTTACTCTTGGAAATTTTTTTGTGTATGTGTGGAACTATGCAGCCAAAGATTATGATTTTGTCTACATTCTGAACTGAGCAGTACAAAATATCAGAAATGATAGTTATGTCTGGGTGGGTGTGCATATATAATGCATTTTTAAAGTTAAAATTACATGCAAGTTAATGCCATATTCGTTTAAGTATGCATGTTGCATCGTAATGCAATTTTTGTTGTTTTTCATATTTAGGGCCCTCCACCCGATCCAACCTGCAAATTTTTGGCCGACAGGCATCGCGAGGGTCCATTTGCTGACGCAAGTAAGGGCAAGATGTTTTCGAGGAGACACCCACGAAATTTTGGAGGAACAGATTTTCGAGATGTTCCAAAGAAAATTCACGATGAGAAAGAGAAACTGGTATTTGTTGGCATTTTGTTTTGCAATGCTTTTTTAGCCACGTGAAACCAACATAAACGTATTATGTGTGTACGACTGTATGTGTAACCTTTTTTCTCAGCAATACAAAAATTTATGTGTCATCCACGCAACATGTGTCAATGGCTTAGTTATATTAAAGATAAATTTCTTTATGTCAAGTCGGTTACTTTCTTGCCATTCTTGGGGTCATAATTTCCTAGTTATTCGCCTACTGGTCAGTAATTCTTGAGATTCGTACATTATTTTAAAAGTTTAGATGATCATGAAATTCTGTTGATTTTTTGTGTATGTCTTTGTTAACTCTTTTCTCATTTACCTTGAGAATACTCGTCCATTTTACATTACATAACAAAAAAATTGACGAGTAAAGGGCTAATTATGACTATTGTCCGCTGCAAATGTTTTCTCTATTTGAAATGTGTGATCGTTTGTTTCTAGATCAATCATCCTCGGGCAAGGATGGCCGACTTCACGGTCTACACAACTGGGAAGGAAAGGCGGGAATTAGCCGAATGGCGAAAGGAAAGAGAGCAGATCGACCGCGAACGTCTGGAGCGGCAGAAAAACAAAGAGGGAAACTGGAAAAGGGAATGGGATCAAGACAAGGATGAGTTGAGGTGCGCTTGAATAGTAGTAATATGCAATACTTTTATATTGGATGTGTGAATCCAAATGATATTAGCATAATCAGCTAAAATCTGCATCGGTTATATGTTATTTTGTTAATTTGTGAATTTTTTATTTATTATTTTTATTGGTTATATTCAGAATTGGATTATTATTGTAAGTTACACGTGTATGTTTGATATATATGCAGTGGCTGCTAAATTGTCTTCAATGATATACATATTTCTAAGAATATTTTTATATATTGCAGTTATTCCAACCAACACAATGAATCAAAGTCTTTTCTGGATCATCATCAGCATCATCAGCATCAACCAGTTTCTCGTCCAGGTGAGATTTGACCTTTTTTGTTACCTGGTACATCTGTATTCTTTCAATTTGTTTCTTCATCATTATCGCATATTTAATGTTTTGTTGAAGGCATTGCTGTTATGTTGAAACTCAGGTCAATATGAGAGTTCATAAATGAAATGTAATGTAATGTAACAAAAAATAGTCATTGCTTTGTAGTGGTTCCACGACAACTCGTCTTCAGACTTTTCGTTTCCACCAACTCGCCTACAGACTTCTGGTTGACCAACAATAGGTCCTACTACAATACCTGGACCCAACCCTAATCGTAGCCCTAACCATAACTCTAATCCGCCCTTACCCAGGTATTGTAGTAGACCTATTGTCGGTTGACCAGAAGTCTGTAGGTGAGTTGTCATAGACGAAAAGACTAGAGGTATTGTCGTGATACCATTTGTAGTTTGTGGATGTTATTTTTTAATGTTCAACGCTCACTTTTTTTCTTAGAATATGTGTTGTGTTTTGGAGTACATTTAACATGCCTTATTTGGCTGGTGACTGTTATACACTGCAATTGGTGTGACCAGTTTATATTATGCAATACGATATTTTTTATGGCAGCGCAATTAAGAGCATTTATTGACAGGTTATAGAAACACTGCATATTTGATGCGACTGAATTCTCAGAGATGCGTGGTAATTATAATGCTTATTTTTGGTTTGAACGCGAAAAGTTGGTCGGATTGGTAGTGGCCGTTTTTCCCTAGGACATCATAAGCTTGCTGGTCTTCACAAACCATTTGGAAGGAAAGGTAATGGCTGGCATTGAGTGCTTGCATGCCCTGGCTTGGAGTGGTTCTTGGTGGAATTTTATTTTGGTTGTCTTGCATGCAGTTGATATTAGATGTACGATGGATGTATTCTTAATACAGCATGGCATGAGTCGGTATTTCTTTTGTTAAAGTTGGTCAGGTATAGTACATTCCTAGCTGTCCCTCTGACTTTTGTGTTGTAAATTTTGCGTGATTTAAACGTCTGACTGTCATCGTTGCAAAGTTTTTTATTGTTGGCAGTGGGCAACGTTTTTTTTTCACAAGAAATTTCCAGTTTTTGAATACATTTTAATTGTTCTATTGATAAAGAACAGTTTTTGATTTTAAAAATGATTTATGATTTTATTGTCTACGTTGTTGATCAGCGCCATTAGTTTTTGCACTGAAATCAGTAATTCAGGATGCATGCTTAAGTTTTTGGATGACTTCATTGTATTAACCCCAGTATTATAATCAAAATGTCTTTATTATGTATTAACCCCTTAACTGTGGATCCCGGATATATCCGTCCATTTTACATTGAGTTACAGTTAAATACATGGTTAAGGGGTTAATGCCACTGAAACTGATCAATGAGCATAAGTTGACAGTCAAACCTGATTACTGTCATAACAGTCGATGTCAGATAACCATAGAAATTATCTACATCAATTTCCATGTAGGCTATCTATTTATGTAACGCAAAACAGATTTGCCTGTACTCACTAGTGCCCGGTTATGGACCTTTATGAACCAGTTGGTTTTCTTTATTCTTTGATATTTCATCTCCTCAACAAGCGCATTGCGACATAAAGCACTGCAGTGAAAGTTGCTTATAGTGATTTAGAGGCAGGAGCAATGAATATTTTAGAGGAATGTTGTACAGGGTGGCGCAAAAAACCGGACTATATTTAATGCCAAACTTAATGTGACTAGTCCGGTTTTTTTGTGCCACCCTGTATTTTGGTTGGGTCAAGGTTTTTGGTATTATGAGATGTGGTGGGTTAATTAATATGTTGGAAATTTATTATGGGGCAAATTGGAGAAATTGTTTCGTGAAAATTGACCGATGACATTGCTTTTGAGAAATTTAAAATGCTACTTTGAATTAGATTGAGATGAATCGAATTATTCCTTATAGTTTAGTACTGATTGTATGTAAGAAAACTATGAATATAAGTGTTGTGTTATTATCAAGATCTCTTTCTTGGCTAGGATCTTGTTAATTGGAACCTGAATTTTTCACTTGTATCTGGTCAAGATAAGTTATGAGAAAGTAAGTAAACTCCAGGCCTAATCATTATTGGATTTCAAATTTACCATATGCAAATTACGCATTGAAACATTATTTTGCATAGATGTACTATTTTGTATTTAAACAGATGATAAGTTCAAAGCTTCTGGAAAGGCAAAACCGCACCAGCGATACAGAATCATGCAGGACGATGCAGAAGATGAAAATCTTTATGAATTTGTTGAGACGAAGTCAAAAAAGACGCTAATTCCACCCTCTGATCGAGGTGATGCAAAGGCTGTGCGAGGCAATTTCGGGGGACAATTACGTGTAGTCTGCGAGAAAAATGATTCTTTAATAATAAAAGTGAAAAACGAACCGGCTGACTCGGCAAGATCACCGCAGGCAAAGACCGTAACTTTCATGGAGCCTCGTTCGACTGATTTCATCGATTATAACGAACCGTGGAAGAGTCAGAAAACGTTTAGAGAAGTCTCAACGTTTAGATCTGGAGGAGGCAATAATAAGGGTGCATCGAATTCTTCATCAAAGATGTCTGCAAGAATAACTTTTAAGAAACCTGCAATTTGCACAGGAGAGAATTATTCTGCAGATACTTCTCGCTCTACTTACCGGCCACACGGCTCTTCAAGTGTCGATAAAAACTGTACAAAACCTGACTTAATCGTTTCGGAAACAAGCGCCGAGAAATCTCCAAAAGGTGGCCAAGTTGAGCGGACAGAAGAGAGATCGTCGATCGAAAACGACCGTCCGCAGGTCTTTCTCAAAAGCGGTTACGGAAAAAAAGAGGAATCGGTTGGATCTGGAAGACTTACTGCGCAGCCAGCAGCAAAAAAGCAGAAGAATAAACACCAAAGAAGGAAACTGAGAATGTCGAAAAGTCAACAGAACAAATTGAAGAACAGCGGAGAGGTGGTCCTGAGCGTGGAAACAACCGGTTGCGAAAAGACAAGTGTAAACGACGAAAGCAGAGGAAAAAATGGAAACAAGACTGATTGTGAAAGACAGTCGGCGGTCGATTTAAACGCTGTGAGCAATGCTTTACCTAAGCATCAAGACATGTCATCATTGCGTCACCCCACCGAAACCTTTCAAGGCAACGATGAAGATTTTGGGTGTGAAGGTGACAAAGCAGAAAAGCTATCCTCGATTGCATCGTCGTGCGTCGTCGAAGCAGCCTCGGTAAACTGTGACCGTCTCGACGGCTCCTTCGATCTCGACGAAGATTCGCCCAACGGCGATCAGTTTGACGACGAAGAGTGGGAAGATATAGACGAGGAAGTATGCATCGATTTGATCGACAGGGGCGAGGGTCACTTCGAAGACGACAGCGTGCTTGACATCAGCGACGAGAATTTCGACAAGTTCATAAGCGAAAGTGTAATATCTCCTCGAAACCACGTCGACTGGGCGGCAGAGATGGAATCGATGGAGCGCCGTCCCTCTGTTGGTCAGTGCGGTGACGCGAGATCGGTTCAACAGGAAAGCCAGTGAAGCTTATCGTGAGGTGCGTCTTTTCAACGAAGGCAGGTCGTATTTTAGACTTGTATTCCATCTTTTCGCATCGTACTATTCATGAGAAATGTCATGGCATTGTACTAATGCACAAGCGTATATTACACAGGCATTTTGATTTTGTTTTTGATTAGGATAGAAACTTGAGGGTCATTTCTTTGACAAAGCTTTGCAGAGGTTGCACGAGTGGTAATAAAATGCAACATATACCGGTAGCCATGAAAATATGGCAAATGTAATTGGCATTTGTTACCCTGAGTTATTTACATGTAGTTTATGGGATTGATAGATTGATCTGAAAGTAATTTCTTCAGCTTTATTTGAAACAATATTTATTGTAATTTAGTTTTGTAGTTAAATTTTGAAAGCATTCAGTTTAAGGCAGTGTTTATTCTAGCCACCTAGACATTGGGGGGAGTTTAACATTTTGGGGGGGGGGGGCAGACATTGTGGAAGTCATATTGCTTGCCAAAATGTCAAAAAAATTGGGTGAAATTTCAAACTTGGGGGGAGAATTTTCCCCCCAGAGAAGGTCTAGAATAAACATTGGTTTAAGGCTTTAACCCTTTGGTCTCTAAGGCCAATATTTTGGCTTCATAGCATATTGGTTATATACAAATTGTCTTGCAAAAGGGTTAAGACACAAAAACTAAAGTCCTCTGTATAGTCGATTTTGTTGTTGTCGAAACATGAACAGCTCTTATATGTGACCAATTACCGGTACTTTACTTTAGTTTAGTAATTTCATTTTTAAAATGGTTGTATAGGAAATCTGGCATCAGCTATGGCATCAAATGTGTCTGCAGTTTAATCGAGGAAGAAATTATACAAAGATATGAAGAAGCAGCCGTTGATACCGAGTTTTCCACAGCATTTGATTGACTCTGATTATGCATGTTTTAATTTATGAAAATGTTGTCTTATCTAAGCTTGATCGTGATCATTTTCTGCGATTTCATGTTAGTATAATATATATACTCTGTTGTTTAATTTTAAAGGCAGTAATATACCTTTGAGTAGCATTTTGATGCTGTTGTATGCATGAAGGTAATTTCAGTCATTTAATGAGCTACTTATTACAATAGGTCAGATTGCTAAAGAGCTAATGGGCGACAGTAAATGAAAACTTATGAGGAAGGTTGTATTTCTTTCAAGAACTATGGAATTACGGTTGTAAAAGTTTACTTTCCCAAAGTCTTAAAGACACCAGTGCTAAAGTATTACGGCTTCTTACTTTAATGATTTGTAAATTTTTCATCAATCATCGATTCATCATCATCATCCTCGTAGTTGCTTTCTGCCAGCCCATTAGCAGCAATAGCTAAACATGAGAATTCTCCATTTATCTTTTTCCATTGTCAATCTCTTTCCGTTAATTCTTTTTCATAGATGAGCTTAATTTTGCATTTTCCCCTTATCTATATTAAGCTATTTATTTATTGGAGAAATTGTGTGACGTGAAGTGTTTTAAGATATATTTTATGAGGTCAAAATTTGTCGGGACATCTAACTGATGTAACTGTGTGACTTCTGGTGCGCAATATATTATTAGTGCCTTCTTCAACCAAGGAACAGGTGTCCTGATACATCTATTTAGTTAGTTAGGGGGGATGGTGGAGTAACGAACGGTAAGCGGTCGGATCCCTGCCAAGCAAACCCGAGGGTGGTGGGTTCGAATCTGACCCTAGCCACTGCGTGGTGAGCAACGTTGAGCAAGATGTTCACTTCTGTTAACTCTTCACTTTGTGAATGACTTGACATGAGCCAACAACCAATAATAATAATAATGCCAATAATAATATGCCTCTAAAATGGCACTTTAAATATTTTATATTCCTGCCAAGATTCTGGAATGGGGGGGCTCATTGACTTTTTCAGGTTTAAAAGTCTTGTCTAACAAAAAACATTGTTGTGTCAACTTTCACACATTATCTTCGATCACACTACCTACTCCCACCCCCTTCCCACCCCAATTTCTTGACAGTTTTGCTCAAAACCCTCAGCCGGCCCCAGCCAGATTAGGGGAGCCGGGGGTTGCTGGGCCTCCGTGGCAATGCCATTGTCCATGATGAATATTTTAGTGTATTTGATAATTCCTTAAAGCCATATGTCATTTCAGGATTGTGTATCATGTCATATTTGACTGCCTAACCTTCTTATATAGCTATTGTATAATATATTAGCGATTTTTTTAGTGTTCTAGTCAGTTATTTGACTTCTTTCTGATCTGTGATCACAAAATTCTTTTGATCTTGTTAATTCAGTGAGTTTTGTTTCGTTTTTATAGTTCTTACATATTGGAGGGTTGTGAGTTTACCTATGCTATCTACTTTTGTGACATGTCTGTTGAAATTTGCAGTTTGTGTGAATTTCAAAAAAATGAGTTACAACTTTATGGAATGATTGAACTTTTATCATCTTGATTACGATTGCTATGCAACATTGCGTATTACAGCTCTTACCTATTTGTTTTAGTAGATTGCATTTTGAAGTACTTGTATATGGTGTGATTTATACTTCGACATATTTATGTACTTGTGTCATGGGCAGAGTTTGGTTCTCGTCTGGGGAGGTGGGGGTGGGGCATAATCCCAGTAGCAGTCCCAGATGATAAAAACTTTGTGGCTATGCAAAGCAATTATCGGGAAGGCACAAAATTTTCTTGGGTTTGAATTGCAAGAAGTAATGAGCAGGGTAAAAATAAAATGTAACTATGCGGAATAACTAACAGTTATATCAGTCTATGGATACTGTATATACAGTAAGTATATGCACCTATACAGCTTCCACATCTTCTGCTTTTTTTAGTTTTTGGGTGTTCATGGGGCTAAAAATGTCATTGTGTCTGTTCAACAGGGAAAAAAATTTGTGGGTATTCATGGGGGCTCAGCCCCTACCCCCCTGATAAACTCTGCCCATGATTTGTGTATTTTCCTGTCTCTTTTAAATTGTGTTTATGCTCTTTTTATTATATCCAGCATATAGAGATCTAACTGTTGATGCATATTGAATATGTTCAAGAGTTTGACAATTGTTGACGTGTTGGCCTGTTAACCCCTTAACTGGGTGCCCCAAGTTATGCTCGTCCATTTTGCATTGAGTTACAAATAGTTGCCCAGTTAAGGGGTTAATCAATTATCTATTCTAGAAGGTTATTGGTGTCCCAACTTGCTGAGTGTGGTCTTCTTCTTCACATATCCCCGCACACTTCGTATCGAGATTCACGGTCTTTTGTCTTCTGTTAGAAGTCCTATTTTGCAATTTTATCATTGAGATTTTCTGTGGGCTGCTTTTGCACTACCCCTCGTATTTGTTATTTTTGAAGAAATGTCCTACAATAGAAACAATCCGTTTTACAGCCAAGTGGCTGAAAGCTTGGTGGACAGACATCTGTACGTCACTATTTCGACATCATTTGGATTTTGACTATTGCCTGGCTGATGATATACCTTCCCCATAGCTATTTTAAGAGCGGCTGAGCGCCTAAGAATAAGCAGCTGCTGTTGTGCTGCTTTCCAAGGCGCTATAGAAATCCACGAGATTTTACTTACTTACTTACTTACATCTTGCATTATTAGTCAAATGTAATTTAGAACTTCATGCATTTATATTTCTACATCTTGACATCAAACGTGCCTCTGAATTTCTGTGTTGTCGCTTAGCTTTGGATACGTTGTATTTTTGACATCGCGTCGACATTTTTTTCATTTTAACGAGGAAATGAAAGAAATTATTTTATAGGAAATAATGCAGGAAGCAGGAATTTATATTTTAAGTGCCTTAAATTCGTTTAAGATGCTCCTCGCTTTCTTCTGTGTCTGCCTTTGTCATTGTCCAATATATTTAGAGTTTGTTTCAAAGCATGCATGGGCGTCAGCAGAAATTTTTCCAGGAGGGTGCAAATTTTATTTGCCTGAAAGCAAGGCCAATTGATTTTAAATTTAAATTATAAAAAGACATAAACTAAATGCAGCCTACACAATTTTTCAGGTTTATTCTGACTTAGTATTATATTATTATTATTATTATTATTATTATTATTAAGATTAAATAGTAATTTATTAATAATTTTTATAAATTTATAATCTCCAAGGGGTTGCAGTTGCAACCCTTGCATCCCCTCTGACGCCCATCTTTCAGACAAATAACTAAATGAAACTTACATTACAGAGTACTCATTCTTGACAGTGCAGTAATGATATATGTGCTGATAATTATATAATCAATGGACCTTGTAATGATGAAATACTTAGAAGTTTATTTTTAATTTAAGAGAATTATTACTAAGTGTTGTCTATGCTTGTGTGTGTTAACTCTAGTTTTTTAAAAAGAGAAACAATTAGTTTACAGTTCACTGGCCTGAACCTTTGTATTTGAGTTCATCCTAGAATACTGCTATATTTGTTAGCTCCTTCTCAGAGCATTTGATTCTTGACGATTGTATTTGCTTTGGGGTGTTTTGTGAATAAATAACTTATTTGTGTAATAATTAATTATTAGGTCCCCACTATATACGGTCCAGGGATATTTTTACACCCCCCTAACACTCTCTGGACACCCTTAATCAAAGACCGACACCCCGCCCCCAATCTGAGCCTGGGATGGCCTTTTTTGCTTGTCATAATTTTTCAGCAGGGGACCCCTAAAATATACCGACACTCCCCTCCCCCAAATTGATGATTAATCCTAAAAACAACCCTGGTACGGCCTATTTTTATAGATGCCGTGATGCTGTTGTAATGTCTTTTGATGGGGCACAATACTAATTGGCCTAAAGACTGCCATTATAATTTACGATCGTAATCACCAATGCTATTCATTTTCATTTCACCAAGCAGCTTTTTCTAAAGCCACACAAAGAAACATATAAGTAACTGTGCACGGTAAGCTAACAGTCACTCCATATAGTTTAAGAAACTATAGAAGAACTGAAGGTTTATGCTGTAGTTGTCTTCAACTTTTCATTACATCAATTGGTATCTTTTTCTTTGCCCCCTTTCCTTCCGTCATATTAACCCCTAGGGCCGTCGAGAGAAAATACGGGTCGGGGGTGGCAAATATTGATTTCGGGCCTCTTGTTTCAAAATCTTGACGAGCGAAAAAGGGTCGTCACTTACATCTTTTACATTGTAATAATTTTTTCTGGTCGGCGCGGGCCCTTCGTTTATCGCCGGGTCCGGGTAAAAATGTACCCCCTGTCCCTCCTCTCGTCGGTCCTGTTAACCTCTACCTATCCCACCCTGATCATCCAATGTACTCGTTCACTGCTGGCTGGCAGTTGGTAACTACCCAGGATACGCTGAGAGCGCTCTCCCTTGTCTGGTTAGACCAGTGATATTTTTACACCCCTAACCCCCTCCCACCATTTGAGGTCGACACTCCCCAAAAAAGTTGACAATGGTATGCATACAAAATGCATACTAATTAGCTCAGAACACCCACACAACTGGAGAAGGACATCCCCAACTTTTATTCTCGGATGACCTTTGACCTTTTTTGCTTGTCACAGGTTTTTTGAGACTTTTAAGGTTTTTTGGTTGCTTTTGGGACTTGATAACGTTTATTTTGATTGTCAGCCTTTTTCGGGCAGAGACTTAAAAATTCCGACACCCCGCAGATTTTCCCGACCCCCCAATTCAAAATCCTAGAAATAACACTGGGTTAGACGACATTAATAGGTATGTGTACCCCCCACCCAATTCTGGGATCCTGGCCGAGGCGATGATATATTCAATTCCCGTTGCAGCAAATTGACATGAAATTGAAATTTCAGACATTGAAAATAATAGAAACTCAAACGATATTGAAAGTAAATGCAACACACGACAACCTGCTTTATTTTCTTTGGTTTAAATCCAAAAGAATATTTTCTTTGGTTTAAAATATCTGTGGAAAGTTCAATTATGTAATATATTGTAATTGTCATAATTGTAATTGGCCTAACTGACTTGTGTCTTGACCTAGGCCCTGTTAACGTTTCCCGTATTTATGCCGCTATAGCATTGGCGTCGCCGGGAATTATGGGTTGGGGGAGCAAAAGGTGGGCTGGCGTGTCAGATTCCTTACCCCAACCCCAAACACACCCTCCACAAAAAACGCCAGATTTGCTCGAATCTGGCAGGTGGTCTGGGGACAGTTGCCCCCATTTGTTCCCCCCCCCGTGGCGACGCTAATGGCCGCCTGTCCGGGTGTCTCAATCTCTCGGGCGTCGCCCATCCTTCGACCATAGTTTTGACTGCCCCGTCGTCAGCGGATTTCTTGGACCGCCCTGGGCGGGCGTCGTCCATCCTTCGACCATAGTTTTGACTGCCCCGTCGTCAGCGGATTTCTTGGACCGCCCTGGGCGGGAAACAGCTTGTTATCGTAGAGCCACAGACGGCTGAGACACTCGAAGCCTCCGTGCTTCTGACCGATCACGACGGACAGCGTCACCGTTGCGTCCCAGACGAACTGCGGCGACTGGGCGACCATCGTGTCGGCGGCCAGCAGCGCCGCGTCGACCTGCCGGTAGTACGGGTCGTCCTCCAGGTCCGTCACGTCGATGTAGACCCTCTGCGGCGCCCGCGGACCGGTGTTGTTCCTCAGGTGACGTTCAGAAAGTCGAACCCGTTATCGGCGTCGACGGTCGTCGGCCACCAGAACGACGACGACTGGCAGGCGCCGGCGTAGAAGGTATCCGGGCGCGTCCAGAGCGCGTGGCAGGCCATCAGGCCGCCGAGGGAGCAGCCGCCGACGGCCGTGTGGTACCGATCGGTCAGCAGGCGTCCGGACGCGACGTCGTTCACCGCCGGGACTACGCGGTCGATCCAGTAGTCGACGTACGCGTCGCCCTTGCCGCCGATGTCCTGCGGGTAGCCGCACCCGTCGCGCATGTAGATCAGTCGGTCGTGCATGTCGGTCACGTTCGGCGGAATACAGCCGCCGCACCCGTCCGCGTACATGTCGCCGCCGTCGTAGCAGACCCAGTCGACGCCGACGGTCGGCGTCAGCAGGTAGATGCGATCGTTCTGCTGCTGCTGCTGGTCCCCGGACGTTCCGTTCGGCAGCGGCCGGTAGTCTTCGGACCCGATGAAGACCGCCTCGTCGGCCAGCGCGTACTTGACCGTCAGATCGTCGATATAGGCGCGGACCAGCGCCAGAACCGAGCTGCCCAGGTCGAACGCCAGGGCTATCGGGTAGCGCTTGTAGGTGTTTTCGAAGAAGCTGGGCGGCAGATAGAAGCCCCAGTTTCGCGTTGCTATCATTTCATCGTCGTCGGACGAAACGTTGAGCGACGACGTAGTACCTTCGAACGTAAAGAAGTGCGGATAGATGTAACGCGTCGGGGCCGCTTCGAAATAGGATGACATCTTGGAGACCGGAAGTCGAAGTCCGTAGTTCGCTCCGACCATGTCATAGCCGCCATCCGTGTTGATTCGGAATTCGAACTTTCGATCTAGAGGAAGAACGGCTGTTGCGTTGTCGTCCGCACAGTCCTGGCAGCGGTGTCCGTACGGGGAACCTTCTATGAGGAAATTCTTGTGCCACGTGTCCATCGAAATCTTTTCCAGTTTCTCTGGACTCGACCACGATAACCCCAATCCATTTCCCACTATGAAGAGATCGGTTCCGAGACCGTGATCCTACAAGTAATCGTAGCTTTCAGTCAGTCAATCAATCAATGAATGAATAAATATCAATCAATCAATCAATCAACTTCTATAGCGCCACTATCATAATGCCCAGGGCATCAGCCGATGGCGCACCAAATCCAAATAGCATTAGAGCCAGGTCAAGCCAGATCAGTCCGAAACGGCGATCAATCAATCAATCGATCAATCAATCAATCAATCAATCAATCAATCAATCAATCAATCGATTTCCATGTCGCCGCTATCATAATTCTTCTCTCGGAATCATCCGATGGCGCCCCAAATCCAAACCGAATTAGCGACAGGTCAAGTCGAAGAGACCAGTCAAATCAGATCAATAATCATTGAAAAGAATAATCAAAAGAAATTTATTCAGCTTTTCTGTGCATAGGCGTAAACGTGGATGAAAAAAGGGGGCCCAATCCCTGTACCTGTGTTTTCGACGTTTTCGTGTGACCATAAAAATACAACTCAGGCCACCATCGTGAGTCGTGACATCGTGACAAGATTTGCATTATTAATCTAAGTCTCAAATCAGCATAATAATATTTTGCCTTTAAAATTCTGGCATTTACAGGTAATGTTGGCCAGTGGCGTAAGCCTGGCGTCAACATTGGGGGGGGAGGGGGTTGAATCGTCTATAAAGTCAGGCCATACCCCCTTTTCGTCTCCCTAAAAGTCTTGACGAGCAAAAAAAGTAATCGAAGTGAGTGAATGCGGTCGGTTTTATTCCTGGCATCAACATCATGAGGGCGATGATATAAAATTTTTACTATAGGCACAAAATATTGGGGGGATAATTGATACTCTTACCCCTCTTACTAATTATTGGGGGACCGTCCCCCGCCGCCCCGCCCCGTGTTTTACGCCCTTGACGTTGGCATATAGGCCTACAGAAACATAATTCTAAAAATCTTGCCAAATGTATACAAGCCTAAAGTAATTGGCGTCATTGGAGTTGTTCTGTAAAGAATTTAATTAATTAATTAATAGTTAATAAAGAATTTGATTAATTGATTAATTAAGATGATAACCACACAACCACGTTTGACTACTGACCGTAAGCTGCTGTTCCGGATACTTGACTATGACGGCCAGCGAAAGATTAGTTCTGATGTAAGGCCCCATGAACTGTGCTTTAGATGTCATCGGCACAGATACCAGCCAAGTCATAAACTAAAACGACAGTATTCTTCGTAATTATTTACCAATCAGTGTTTATTCTAGGCCTGTTTTTTTTTTGGGGGGGGGGACTCCTCCCAAGTTTTAAAATCCCCCTCCCCACAAAAATTTCTATATGTTGGCTTGGGGATGGAAATTCCCCTCACCCAAAAAAAGCGCGGAGAGACAAATCTTGTCCCCCAAACATTTCAAAACCCCCTCAATGTCAAGGTGGCTAGAATAAACACTGTTTGTCAATGCTTCTGACATCTGTGAAGCAGAAATACATGTAACGATACGAAGACACAGAGAAAGAATGCTTTCTAAATAAAAGCTTTGAATTGGTGCTGTCCATTAATTATGTCAACAATTATTTGTGGGCAAATGTTTGACCCCCTCCCCTTGTCAACGACTGTCAGCTTTCAGTGACCCCCTATAATTATATGTCAAAAACGTTTGACCCCCTAAGATCTAAGACCTAAGGGTCCCGCTAAAAAGTCTAGAAAGTAGAAGGTTATTATTTTTGTGCGGTGCTGACCTTTTCCCACGTTTTTGCTCATCAAGTCTTTTTGCTTGTCAAGCTTTTCTTCGCTGTAATAAATACTATTCTATGAAATTTCCTATTTTTGAATTATTTGTAAAAAGTGAAATTGTTGACGCCAACTTCTCTTGACCCCCTGTCAGGCTGTCAACAACTGTCAAACTTTTTCAAAATGCCTACCGCATATTTTTTTGACGTAATTAATGGACAGCCTCAAAGCTATAATAGGCCTAATTATTATTGGTAAAGTATAGCCTATGTATATGATGAATGTATTAGGCCTAGAATCATCGAAACTGTGCCCATCGTTTCGACGTCTTATGAGCGCTTGAACGTCCGGTCCTTTGTGCTAATAATTTTTATTCAGCAGTTAAATAAGATTCGCCATCATTTGTCGAATCGACAAGATTAGAAATTCCCAGGCCACATCTGGCCGTTTGACTTGCGTCTTCTCGATCAGCCATCTGATAAGTTTGTAATCAGGCGTTGAACCAGATCTGTTATCGGCGGTAATCATCAACTCATTGTAGGCCAAGATGCCAAGATGGCAGCAGGGTAGTGTCATCAGTGGCGGCTCCAGCATTTGGCAAGTGGGGGCCGTTGAGGTGCCAACTTCTGTATGTGCTGGGTTCATGAAATTTGTTGGTCCCGTGTTTAGAATGCATGCACTAAAGTATGTGGGACCAGTGGGGGCAGTCATTCACTGACATTCAGTAGGGGACGGCCCCCGGGTCGGGCCACCCTATGCCTGTGGAGCCGCCTCTGAATGTCATGTGACAGTTAAATAATTAATCGGTTTTATGTAAACGCCAAATCATGTGATCGTCAAACTGAAATGACTGTTATCATTGGGCCAATGTCCAATGTCACGCAGTCAGGAAAATCGTCTAGCCTATAGAAGAATTAATTATAATTAGCCCAACAAAATATGTTGATTTAGGCGTTTGAAATTGCTGTGTGGAGAGGCGGCGAACGTTGCAAACCTAATCAGTGGCGGGTCCAGGGATTCTTGGTGGGGATGAAAAATGTATAGGAAGTTGGTGGGGGGATGCAAAGCGAAGAAGAAAAAAGAAGAGAGAATAGGTCATTGCTAGTGTTTTGCTCACTAAATGCTAATAAACCTTGCCAAAAAAGGCCGACAAGTAAGAAAAAGAAAAATGGTCATTCGCAGTATTTGTCACTAGAAAATAGGTTGACAAGCAAAAAACTAAACACGGGACCCCCGTCATCAACATGGTGAAACCGCCACTGAACCTAACCATAGTAACCAACATCAGTTGAGAGGGGGTACAATGGCGTATTTAGGGGTATGCTCCTGATCCATAGCGTACCCCTTTGGTCTTTGGCCTTTGGTCATTCCCTTCGGTTGCACCGCAAAATATTTTAAAAGCTGTTTTACGGACTATTTGCTTCATAACTTAATTTGTGCATTTAGTAAAATGTAGTAAAGTGAAGGAAACTTTAAGAAAGTATGCCTCATGCTTAAGCCTGCGCGTCGACTAACGGCAAGTTACTTATACATACCCGTCATATATTAACGACCATCATTCTCTCCAAGCGCTATATAAATGGAATAACCTAGATTTAGATAGCTACATTCTGAGAGAAACTGCCATATCATCTATATAGGCTACCTCAGTGGCGTAGTCAGGGGGATTGGGGGTTAAAACCCCTCTTGGCTGCCGACGAAAATTTTTTTCCATGCTTTTCCATGGATTTTTCATTTTCGGACGCTATTTTGTGGGTCGAAACCCCCTTGGCTGGCTGCCGATTGAACGTTTTTTAAAGTGCTAGGCCCTATATAAAATAGAAAAAAATAGAAAGAATACGAAGGTGACGACCTTTCTTTTTTTGCTTGTCAGCTCGTAAAAAAGGAAAAATAAGAAAATTTTTGCAAAGTTTGTTCATGATCGAAACCAAACCCCCCTTCCGGAAATCCTGGCTACGTCACTGGGCTACCTATTTCAACTTATTTAAAGACATTAGCGCGCCTAGATAGGCGCCTAGATAGGTCTAATCTATATCTTTCCCATCCAGTCTATATCTCTAAGTCTAAACTAAATCGAACAGATGTCGATTATTATTTTTAGAATGTAAGTCTCACGACCCCATTTCCCCATTTGTAGACCGTTGGCCTACATATAGATTTGCATGGTAGGCCTATGACAAAGTGACAGTAACATAGCTTATGCTATTCAAATCACTGCTGCTGCTACTACTACTACTACTACTACTACTACTACTACTACTACTACTACTACTACTACTACTACTACTACTACTACTGCTGCTGCTGCTGCTGCTGCTGCTGCTGCTGCTGCTGCTGCTGCTGCTGCTGCAAAATTCTTTTCTTTGTAAGTTGTAACATTTTCTGCAGCCCTCCTCCTCCTCCTCCTCCTCCTCCACATGGATGTTCTTTTGCCGCTCACAGATGGACATCGGTATGGTATATGTCCATCGTCATCCGATCAGAAAATGTCCTTAACTGCGTTTTATAGGCCTAATGGGGAATCTCCTCTCCCCAACCAAATCCCAGCATTGAAACAGATGTTTTCATTGACTGTCTTCCCCTCCAACCAAGTCAATCTCCCAAAAGGCCTGGAGACTGGAGTTTGGATAAAACACTGGGGACTCCTTAATACGTCGTTCCAGAGGCCATGGTCTTCGACCTTATGTGAGTCTATTGAAGAAGCGTTACTGGTCGTTTCAGGATGGGTCATGGGTAGATGGGTCAGGAAAGACCATTTCCAGCATTACGTATTTATGCAATGACCGCTTAACCGACTTGCCCACTCTTCAAATACCCAGATTAAGGGTTTAATCATTAGGCCTATAAAACGCAGTTAAGGACATTTTCTGATCGGATGACGATGGACATATACCATACCGTTCCGTGTCCTACACAATCCCTCGTGTCCCAGTTATCTGTCCGAGCTTATTCGGAAGCCGTTAGCGTCTGACCGTCGCCTTCAACTACGTTCAAGCAGTCGTCCGGTACTGTACAGTCCACCCACCGCCGTCGAAGACTGTGAAATTCGGAGAGCGTTCTGTCACTCGTGGCAACCCTCTTCTTTGGAATTCGTTGCCATACCCAGTGACATCCTCTACCTCCTTTGAACGGTTCTCAGTTGCGCTGAAGACATATCTATTCAACATTTCATTTCCATTTATGTAAAGTGCTCTTGCTTTTGGCATCTAGCTATGTTATAGCGCTATAGAAATTGTCGAGGTAATAATAATAATAATAATAATAATAATAATAATAATAATAATAATAATAATAATAATAATAATAATAGTAATAATAATAATAATCTAGTCCGTTTCCGGAGGAGGAATTGCCCTCCCCGGAAATTTCAAATTCCTCCCCCCGGAAATTTTGGCATACTACATCAACTAACAGCAGCCCCTAGCAGAATTTCCCCCGGCTTTGTCAGTTTCGCCCCGGCTTTGTCAGTTCCCCCCGGAGTCCAGGAGTCTAGATTAAACACTGGCCAGAGGAAGGGGAAATGAGGAATTGGCAATACCCAACTGATCTTACTCTCATATAGGCCTACTACCTGTCGGTTAAAACTAAATCAGTTGCGGTTCCAGGATTTCTTGGTGGTGGGGGGGGGTTGTGAAATGAATTCACAGGAAGTTGGTAGGTTGATGAAAAGAGAAGGAAAAATCGATAAACTTTGTCGAAAAAGGCTGACCAAAAGGGAACCCCCTAATTTTACTACACTTTTACCGAAAAATAGGTTGACAAGCAAAAAAAGTCAGCCACAGTTTTCCCCGCAGTTTCACTAGACTTTAACCCAAAAATATAGGTTTCACAAGCAAAAAAGTCCGGTGGGGATGCATCCCCACTCATTCCCCCCACGTGGAACCGCCATTGAACTAAATAACTGAAAAGAAGTGACAAGTAGCCTAACATAGGCTACGTTCCGTTGACACAAGGTTATTTAAGAGCACACACATCATCTCTCAATTATACCGTTTTTATCGGTAACACAAGAATCCTTTGCAAAAAGGCAACAAGTATGCATAATGAAGATACACAAAGCAGTGCAACAGTATTCAGGGGCGTAGCCAGGAATTTGATTTGGGAGGGTATAAATATTTTGGGTGGGTATAAATCCGAACTATAACCCACATAAACAATACAAACCACATATAACCACATGTAAATCACATAGAAAACTTTAAGGTAGACTGATTGGGGGGGGGGTTTATATACCGATATATCCTCCCGTCGCTACGCCCATGACAGTATTTTCCTAAAATTTTATCTGAAGCTTACAGTCAGCAAACCTAGGGAACGTTAAGAACTTGGCTGTAGAAAATAGTGTTTATTCTAGCCACCTAGATATTGGGAGGGAGTTTAACATTGGGGGGACAGACATTGGGGAGGTCATACTACTTTCCAAAATGTCAACATTTTTTGGGAGAGGGTTTCAAACTTTGGGGGTGGGGGGAATACCCCCAGAGAAGGTCTAAAATAAACACTGGTATAGAAAATAAATACTGTACAGAAGTCCCGCTTTCATTTATTCTTCCTGAATTCTTCTAACAATTATTGCGACAATCCTCGCCAACGATGCTTTTGCCATTGTCATTATTCGTCACTCGTTTGCAATTCTATGTCGGATTCCAATCCGAACTGATCGCAAGAAATGTTATCGATGGAAGAGGGCCCATCGAACGGACTCATCGCGTCCATGGTCTTTATTACATGATTGGCTGAATTCTGCAGGAAGATCGTTGAGTATCGCACGAGTGCAACAACAACAATAAAGCAATTCATGCCAACGAGCGATCAAATGGTTTAACGATAATTAATATAATTAAATAGCAAAGAACCGTTAATAAAACGAGTGGCTAACAAGCTCTGCCTCTCAGTTATTATGTCCAGGGGGCGTAAACCACGAGGGGACTGCGGGGGACAGTCTCCCCAATAACCAGTGACGGGAATAAAATATCATTTATCCCCCCAATTACAAGCAAAAAAGGTCATCACTATATTTCTGGATGGGTATACTCAAATTTTTTTCTACTGCTGATGGCCCCTCCCCAATGCTGATGGCAAGATAATGCCAATCATATGCCCAGAGCTTCACTACAGGGTGTAAAAAATCAGTAAAAGTGGATTCCTGTTTGACAATTAGATTAATCTAGTGTTAAGAAAAAATTTACCGCATTCAGAGTATAAGTTAAAATCATATTGGTTTCTTAGTAATATCTCAAGAACGAGGTTAAGAAAGCTACCATACCGCATGTGCAGTGATTTCAATAAAATTTTAACTTTTAAGTGTCTTTAGTTTTTTTGGCCATATTTCAGCAAATACTAAAGATATCAGCATGAACTTGTTTGAGTTCAATTACATCAGAAACATTCCCAGGTATATGGCCGTGTTTATAGACAAATAATAGGGTTTGCATTTTAAATAAGTTTGTTTGATTTTATTGAAATCGCTACACAACATTTTGGTGTCTTTAGTTTTTTGGCCGAGATATTAATTGTCAAACAGCTAGGGTCCACTATTAAATTCAAACAGGGGTCCACTTTTACACCCTGTCGATACAAGAATTTTGAAGTGTCAAGCAAATATACAAACCGAGTTATGCTGAAATCCCTGATATCCAGCAGGAGTCAACTTTATGCAGATGAGAGCCTTCTGAGGAATGTCCTTGAAATCTCCTGGTTCGCCGCAGCACAGGTACACCGTTGGATCACATGACGGTGGCAAATGGAGATCGGCAAAGCTGTCGGGTTCCAGGCCAAAGCAGTCCTTGAAGGAGAATATCTTTACAAACTCAGGTTTGTCTCTATTTAAAGGTATCTTTACTGATTTTCCATCGGTCTCAGACTGAGAAACGTGAAAAATGGCACCTCTACGGCACAAGAAAATCATCAAAAACAAATAATAATAATAATAATAATAATAATAATAATAATAATAATAATAATAATAATGCACATCTATAGCACCGGTTCTAATACCTAAGGGTATCAATCGATGGTATTTCAAATCCATTCGCAAAAAGACCAGGTCATTCCAGAGATCGGCAAATGAATGAGTTTTCGAGCAAACGACTGGATGTGTCAATTTGTGAATCATTTATTCAACGTGATAATATCATTGTATTTCAATCATTTCAATTGCATCACCTAATCTGGTCGAATCTTGAACTTATATAGCGCCACGTCGTAATGCACATAGGCATCAGCCGATGGCACACCGGATCAAAATCACACAAGATCCAGGCTATCCGGCCGGACAATAAGCCAGGATAAGCCAGGTTAAAAAGAAGGATTTTTAATATTGTTCTAAAACTGATAATGAATTTGCAATGCACACATGCCTAGGGCTCATCCTATATATATATATATATATATATATATATATATATATATATATATATATATATATATATATATATATATATATATATATATATATATATATATATAATAAAACGTAACGAAGCGTAATTGCAGCAAAACCGTCCCCTTCCTCACCCAATCCCTCCCCAATCGCCCAGGCATATTTTCAACCCCTTCCTCCCCCTGTTTCCACCCCTCCCACCCCCCAAACCCCCGTACATACACAAAATCTCCTAAATCCGACCCAATCAGTGCAAACGTACTATATGGATGGACCCTTATGCAATGAGCTCCAGAGTTTTGGGGCGGTCATCTGATTATTTTTAAAAATTCAATCCAGTAAAATGTAAATGTTGTGTTCAAGAGATGACGTAAAATATGTCATAGCATTTTTGTTGGAATCTCGGAAGATACCACAAAAAACTCACCGACAAAATCTGTAGGCGAAAATATCTGCTTCGTCGTTCATCCACAGCAATAGACCTTCGGTCAAAGACTTTGTTAGAACGTGGTCGATCACTTGCTCGACCAGCGGAGAATTTGGCAGATTTCCGCATAACGGAAGATACATTGTCGGAGGATTTTCTTTTAGCTATACCAATGTGGATAAGAAATATAATTGCTATCATACATGACAACTGATTGCAATGATGATCTTCACAGTAAAACAAGAGTTGCACAGAATGAAGAATGAACAAGCTTGATTTTAATGCAGGACTTAATCAGGACAAATAGTTACTCAACGTTTTTAAGTGGCTCAGTTATGAACGCACACAAATAGTGGTTCTCACACAGGGCAGATCCTACTGAACCACTCTAAATCTTATTATCATATTATTACTATCTATCAGATTTATTATTAACCTTTTGCGATTCAATCGTAAAACTAAGTAAGTAAACAAACAGTAAATTGTAAAAAAAGTAAATAAATAAGTAAATACAAGTAAATAAACAGCAAATTGCAGATAAACTCTTTTTTATGCAAACTGCAGTATTTTAACAAAATATAATTGGCACGCAAAATTTTTAGCAAGTCTCTGGCTCATCCAAAACACGTTTGATTTACAAAATTGATTTTGGATGAATTACAAGTTTACGAGACGCCGAGTCAGCAAGACTACTCGCATTATCCTTTCAAATAACCATCTTGAGTTTTTAAATAGTACCAGATCCTTAGAAGAAATACTTGTAATGTTATACTGCAGACAACTGCAAAAGAGAAGAAAAAGCAAGATATTAATGGTAGAATAAGTGAAAGTGTTAATTTATCTTCAACTTTCTACATTGGTAAATATGAAAATATATCTGCATTACACTGACTTGCCAGTAAAATTAAATTCTTCAGCTCTTTAGTGACAGAAAAATGCAAGCAGCAGAAATTCAGTAACTTACCAGTTTGTCAACCACGCTGGGAATGACAACAGAAGGTGATTGTTCAGATGCTGCGTGTCCAGTTACTGCGATGCGCAGCCCTGACTGAAGGTTGTAGACAGACTCATGAACCAACTTGCGGCAGTAGAAAGCCTCAAGTTTCATGAAGCAATTGACTGAAATTCGATCACAATCCATTTTACTAATCCAAAGTTCGAGAAAGAATCGATGATAGAAAAGTTCCTATAGTCTCAGAAATGCGTGTCCAACAGGACATTTGCAAAATTTACAATAATTACAACATGACTAAAATTATTATAAACTGGCTTCTGTCATGAGGTTCATGAGGAATATAGTGATGCAAACAAGAACTGACCCCCAAGACGAGGACAAGGACAGACCCCAAAGAACGAGGATACGGACAAAGACCAACCTCCTAAGAACGAGGACAGGAACGAGGACCAAACCCATAAACACATGGACCACAAGGACTGACCTCTGAGGACAAGGATCAAGGACAAGAACCGACCTGCAAGGACGAGGATAAGGATAGGACTGACTCCCAAGGACGAGGACAAGGACTTCAAATTGGTCCTTAAGGATAGGGACCAGGATAAGGATTAGCATCACTAGTAGAAGATGCTTGTCACCAAAAGCTTGATGGGATCTGAGTAACCTTTTAAATGTTCAAGATGACCGTGATCCAACCGTGAGAGCGGCATAAAAGTTTGTTCACTTTCCAAGGTCAGTGCATTGTTCAGTGCACCCGATTCATTTGCAGAGAATGTCTCATCATCTTGGCAGTTCATTTCTGCCATATAATAAAATAAAAGTCAATTGAAAAGGTAGAAAAGATTTTTCATGCCATGCGGCTTGCATTGTATTGCATCAGAACTACAGTACCATACAGAACAGAGGCTTTTCAAATACTAACTAGTGCATACAAAGTCTTATTATTCTGCAACGCAGAGTCCATTCAATTTGTGTGATGTTCAGAGGCGGTTCCACGTTGTGGATGACTGGAGATGCATCAACACACTGAGCTTTTTTTTTCTTGTCAGGATTTCAGGGGATTTGCCGGTTCAAGTTGTACATATTTGTACACAAAACAGATAGCTGATGACCTCTTTTTTGCTTGTCAGCCTTTTTCAGGATTTCATTTCACCCTCTCCCCTCAACCAACTTCCTAAAAATTCATTGCATCCCCCCACCAACTTCCTAAAAAATTCCATGCATCCCCCCACCACACCAAGAATTCGTAGAACCGTCACTGGTGATGTTAAACTAGTAAATTGATCTGAGATTAACAGAAATCGTTGAAAACGTGGCATTTGCTATGACTAACAATATTAATCAAAATCACCCCTATTCTGGCTAAGACCGGTCACAGGATTTACGAAAAACAATGGAGAACTTTGGGGGCAGTAGCATGTGAAAGAACTCCTTGATAACCTTTTCTAACTCGTCGTTCATCGTTAGCGAATTTTTATTTGAAAATGGCAACGCCCCCCTCCCCCCATTCCGAAATCATGGCAACGCCACCGGCTGTGATTTCTCTTTGTTTAGAGACGATTGCATTGGTTGTTAATATGGTGGTAGATGGGAAAAAAGGCCCCTTTTGAATCCCTGGCAAAAGCATTATGTGTGCATAATTGAGAATTACCACGTAGGCCTACAAAGCCTTAATAATAATAATAATAATAATAATAATAATAATAATAATAATAATAATAATAATAATAATAATAATAATAATAATGTGATTTTAAGTGGTTTAGGAGGCTAAGTAAGCCTGTGTGAAAACCACTGATGTAACCATCTGCATTCAATAACCTAGTTTTATCGAGATAGCCTTTGAATCCATTTACTGTTTCAACTGTCACTCCCACCTCGTCCAAACTGTTCCATCTCAAGCACAACTCCTCCAAATTCTTCATCTAATTCGCCGCAAAAGATGGCCTCGAAGTCCGAAGAATATTGCCTCTCAGTTGCTGGATCCTCAACAGGATCTATAAAAACAGCAACAGAATAACGATCATTACAGTGATCATAATGATCATTATATAGCAGACACTATTCAGACAATAAGCATACATCATAAATACTTATATTCACAAGTCGAGCAAACTCCATCTCAGGTTACCAGGTACTGCCCTACCGGTCCCAAGCCCGGATGAAGGAGCGGGGTTGGGGGGGGGTGTGCAGATGCCGTTTCCCGTAAAAACCGTAAGATGAATGAAATCTGAATTCAAGGCAACAAATGGTGAAAATGTAATCAACATCTATGGGCATTGAACCCATGGAGCTAAAGAAGAATAAGACAAATCAAGCAATAAGATTTTATTTTTAAAAGACTACTACTAGGAATTCTGTTCAGTAGGTATTCGTATTGTCCGACCCAGAGCAGAAGCAATTAAAAGGAATGAGTTTCAAACTTAATTGACATGACAATCGTGTCATTGTGCTTTAGCTTCTGCTGTAGATACAGTATATTATGTCGCTAGGAGGGCAGAGGTCTTCTAAGCATACAAACGTTCTTGAAAATCGAACATTGTCTTTAATAGTCCATACACCACACTTGATGTATCCATGAGATTGACTTGTTGTGGCATTTATGATTATTTAACAAAATACACGACGATCCATTAAAATAAAAGAGATTTTCAACTAGATACAGCATTCTCCTCAGGGGCGGTCCATTAAACATGTTGACGTAATTAATGGGCAGCCCCTCAGATCATCATCTGACCCATCACATACCGGTATGTTTAAATGAACTGGAATTAATAGGTTTGTTGTTTGACATACATTATAATCTTCATATCTATCTGTATGGAACTCAATTATATAAAATCCAGACAACAGATCCCCGTATTTAAAGTTGAAAAACCTAATCCCAAAAAATGAACATTATTTTCTAACTAGGTCCCCTATACAAAGCATTAATAGAGAGCTCAGATGCAGTATCTATAAATGCAAATTAACCAACAACTGCTATATGCCACTTACCCATCTCTTCAACTGTGGATGGTATCATTGCATTAGAACTCTGTAAAGTCAGAAAATTTGAGTCAATATTAGGAAGTGGTTACAATACTTCATGACATTTCTTGAAATTTTAAACATTTCGTGTAATAAAGAATTTAAATTATATATATATATATATATATATATATATATATATATATATATAATTTGCCTTTGGTATTTGAGCAAATGATCATGGCCCAAAAGATCGAGGCATTAATAATAACATAATAATAATAATAACAACATCATAACATCATAATAATTGCATACAATAATTACCCAGTGATTGCAATACAGGCAAACTAAAAGCTGTACAAAATTGACAATCTGTATCTATAAATAGATTTTGGGTAGGCCTAAGGCCTAAAATCATTGTCAAAATGTTGCTGGCAGCCTGAAAGCAGGATAGGACAATAAAGAAAGATCGACAATTAGAAAACCCTTATTAAACTTGCTAAAAATTTTAAAACAAAATTTGACGTGCTCCTTATTAGTCAAATATTAACCACCAATTGTATCCGTGAATACAAATTGCAGGTGCTGACCACAATGATGGTAGTTTTAAGGCAAGAATGCTAACCAACCCTTGGCATATACGAGATATATATAGAGTAATCACATAAGCACAAGCAGCTACTACGATACTATATCTTCTACAACACTATATAAATCCATGACATCAGAGGCGGTTCCACGTTGGGGATGACTGGGATGCATCCCCCGCCGAGCTTTTTCTTTGCTTGTCAGCATTTCACAGTGTTCAGGGAAGTTTGCCTGGTCCGAGTTGCTACGCCACTACATTCATGCCACTACATTTGTATACAAAACTACAAAACACAGCTTATGACCTCTTTTTTGCTTAATTGTCAGTCTTTTTTTGGAAAGTTTTATTTACATTTGTCGGGCAAAACAAAGGTTAGTGACCTTTTTTCCTTGTCAACCTTTTTCGGGATTTAATTTCATTCACCTCACCAACTTCCTTGAAAGTCATTGTATCCCTCACCAACTCCCTAAAAATTCCTTGCATCCCCCAACCAAGAATTCTTGAAACCGCCACTGCATGACATTTTACTTACTTACTTACTTATTCCAAATCCATGAGCCAACAAACATGTGGTATTTTGAAAATATTGTAAAAACAACAGAATATGCAATTACCAACTGTGATTCATATTAAGGCATTGTTTTAAAAAAGTACACTGTAGAAAGATAAACCAGTTTGGTTAGCAATAGCATCAGATACCTCTTTTTTCACTGAAACACTTGAATTCCCCCAAACATCATATTCTTCCTCTTCTTCTTTGTCTTCTTCTAATTTTTCTCCATCGTCTCTATTGATCGGTTTTAGTCCTTTTGTATCTTTTGATTTCAGCGACGTGGTTCGGGACCCTGATATCCGAACGAAATATTATATTTATTATAAAATCCCAACACTTTGTCTGGCAGACTGGCACGTCAAGGAATGCAAAATTAATATAGTATAGGGCTATAGGCCAACACATCTGCCACCGGTACCTGTTGCCACTGGGTATTCAACTTTAGCTGTTACTTGTTTCTGCTGTTGCTCGGTTTCCTTAACAATTAATTTCTATTTCTACTATAATTGACGATTACGTCACGAATAGTTGTGCATTAATTGGCCGATAATGTCGGCCGATTATCGGCCGGTGGCAATTGTCACACGGCCGATACCGATTATCGTTGATAATTAATTAATCAGTGCACATCTAACAGTTATATTTAAGCCGCATCCGAGAAACCAAATGCGTCACAGACATTTGTGCCTTGAATTGTGATCTTAATCTTGCATCAATTTTAAAAACATTTCTTGCCTTCATGAAAAGTCTGAACAAGTGATTTTAATTAAATATGTGCAACAGTGGCATAGCCAGGGAGTTTGGGGGTTAAAACCCCCCTTGGAAGCCGACGAGAAAATTTGTGTTATGTGCTTCCATACATTTTTTTATAATCGGACGCGGTTTTGGGGGTCAACCCCCCTGGCTGGCTGCAGACCCAAAATTTATAAGTGCAGTAGAATTTAAAGGTGTAAGGTGACAACCTTCTTTATTTGTTTGTTAGCAGCTGCAAAGGAAAAAATACTAGAAGGCAAGTTGAGGATGACCATTTTATTTAATTTTTTGCTTGTCAAGATTTTTCAAAGTTGGCTACGATCAAAACCAAAACCCCCATTCCCGAATTCCTGGCTACGCCACTGATGTGCAATTAACTAAAAAATGCTAACTGTTACTCCATTCTAAAAGAATTAAAAACAAGCGATTAGCTTCATGACAAAATGGCACACATGAACGTATACAGTGACACGACTGAAAATGCTTACTCTTAGCTTCCTTCAGAACATAAACTCTGAAAGGCTCGTGGCAACTGAGTCGACTCTCCGACCTGACCTCTTCGATGTCCTGGGCTTTATTGAAGGCACATCTCAGCCTGGTTTTCCATGTTGGGTAATTCGGTTCATCTATCCCTTCCCTGTACTTTCCAGTGTGTCTGGCCCATTCCTACACAGCGCAGTATATTTAAAACAGATATCTTAAACTGCACTATATATCCACGACGAAATGGATGACGTGTTAAGAAGAATAATTGCCGAATTCAATATCCTCTCGCCCAACCATCTCCTCATTCCGCTCCAACCCACCAGCAATCTATACGTCCAAATCCAACTATCACACTCAATCCCAAGTTCAACACTTAAACCTTCTACCAGCTCATACTTTAAAACATATCCCAAACTTTAAAATCCCATCCGTGCTTTCAAAACTCCGCCTTCACGTATTTTGCTGGTATACAAACCATGAAAGTCTCGAATATTTCTGCCCACTTTAATATCAATTTATAATCTTTTGTGTTTTACTGTTGACTTTTAGTGTTTTTCACTGCGAAATATTCTCCTTAGAGCCTAACTGCCTAGTTTTCCATCAACGATTTATTTAACTAATAAGCAATGGTGTCATAAATTTTATTTTGACGTCAATTTAAGTTAAAATTTGTCTTATCAGCAATGTATTATTACTAAGTATAGACAATTTCAGTGTACTTTGAATGTTTCATACTATCTTGGATTTATCACTTGTTAAATTTTAAAGCCCAAATTCCAATAGTTTTATATTACATAGCTGCATTGAATGAAAAAATATATATAGTTTTCCAGTGTCTGTTCGTCCGTAACTACGTTCTCATTGGACGAGGCGCTGCTGTCATTCTAGACATAGGCCTAGTGGGCGGAGCTTTACGGGTAGGCCCTGCTTTCATAATGGGAAGAGCTTAATGGACAGAGCGAAGCTTCCCCGTCATGCTCTGACGGGCAAACAGCTAGTCTAGAATAGTTTCCCATTTTTGCTGCTTTTGAGCTGTGTCATGATGCACTACTTTTATTGGATAGAAAGATGTGTGTGTGCGTGCGTGTGTGTTCAACTACAGAATACGAGAAGACATATACTGCAAATCCCTTGATAGTATATAATTTAGCTCTGACTGCATTCAAATTAATTAAATTATTTCTGGGCAAAATTTACAACCAGCTTTGCAAAAAATACTCACCATAAAAATCCTGCTGTTCTCAGGACTCCAGTCCTGCTTTCCTCCGTGTTTCCATGGAATGCGAAATTTCGTTTTCTCCGAATTCATCCAGCGCAGTCCATCTATTTCTCCTTTGGAGATCATGTCCTCAAGCCAAGGACGCAGCCTTTGTTTTCCGCTGGACATCATCCTAAGTTTCAAATTAAATAACTGGCATAGCGAAAACTTGGAAGCAAAAGTGGGGGCCAACCCAGTTACCCAGTAGTGTCATTTCACACTTTTCTTGGGAGCAAGATAATTTTTGGCCAAATTTTTGGCAATTTTTGGACCAACTTTCGCAAATTTGTAAATTTTGTCATTTTTCGCAAATTTTTGGCAATTGTTTGCAAATTTCACATATGCTTATTTAGTTAATACCAGGGCTTTTTTTCAGTGGGAACGCATGGGAACGCCGTTCCCAAACCTTTTTTGCCAGATTGCATATATAATTATAGATATGTAAAAATGTGTTTGGGAACGTACAGGTACAGCGTTCCCACACCTGTTTTGTTGACGAGTAAAAAAGGGTGGGTTCCCAAACCTTTTTTCCTAGAAAAAAAGCACTGGTTAATACACTACACATTATGTGTCCATTTTCTTTGGGGGCCACGGCCCTGCCCTTCCCCAAATGACCAGGGACGTCATTTGGGGGGGGGGGGGCAGAGGGCATTTGCCCCCCCTGATTTTGAGGGGAAAAATTTTTTTCTTGTGTTATTTAGTATTTAGTTTTTTACATGTCCTAAAGGAGCGCCTGATATGATGTGTCTATGATATGACTAACCGTTATCCGTATAAACGGCTGACGAGCAAAAAAAAAAAGGTCGTCAACTTAACTTGCCAGGTCAAAAGTGTTTTGCCCCCCCCCCTGAAAAACAGTGAAATGACGTCTCTGCAAATGACGCCCCTGGGCCAACCCCTGCACCTTTCCACTCCATAGCCTAGTCTTTCCAAAAGAAAGGGGGAGCTCGAGCCTAGCGGTCTAATAGTTTACGCCAATGATCCATGGTGATGGATAAAATTTAATCCGTCACAGTGAAAGTCTTTCATTAATTTCTAGGTGAAACAGAAACCCCATTTGAGCACTCGTCAAGTTTCGATAACATTGAGATGGTCCTGAATCATCACATTGGCCAGCCGCATGCGGTCTAGTTTCAGATCATATAGGGTCTGCTTATTCAACAGTGGCGTCGCGAGGGGTGCGGACCGCACCGGGTGACACCACCTAGGCCGCTATAGGGGATGACACCAAACAAGGATGACTGTTTTTGGCTTTTCACGGCATCTGAGAAGTTCTAAATGGGTGACACCACGATTTTACTGCACTGGGTGACTGGTACCAACCCTAGCGACGCCACCGTTATTCAATATTCAGATGCAGCTAACCATGTAGCCTGCTCCTTAATTACTGTAAGCCTACACTCAGCCAAACATGCGGTTTCAATATATATATATATATATATATATATATATATATATATATATATATATATATATATATATATATACAAACAGGAGACAATTACGAGCCGCGATATATCATATAGGCCTACATTACGTCTTGGCTTAGCAACCCACCCCCAGTTGCCCAATGACCGCTGCCCAGTCACACAGCTACACTGTAGTTCACTCAATAATGTATTTTGCTATTATTTTGAGAAGTTTCGCTAGAGGCACCTATTAGCTCGCCCGCTGGTGTTAGGCCTATGCCTGCTCGATAGTTCTTTTGAACTATTCACAAAGAACCTAAAGACGCACTTGTTTAATATTGCTTACAAATGATACGTGTTAAAGCGCCCTTGACTTTGGACTTAGCTATGTATACTGCACTATAAAAATTGTCAAAAATAATAATAATAATAATAATAATAATAATAATAATAATAATAATAATAATAATAATAATAATAATAATAATAATAATATGCCTAATGCGTGCGCCACAAATCAGTCAATGTAGGCCTACAACTGATTTCCCCAATTTTCTCGCGACTCTGCGTTAATAGTAGGCCCATGCAGGGCCTGTTTTAACGTGCAGTGATACACAAAATGTGCAGTGGTAAAATGAAAATATGCAGTGGTAAAATGTAATTTTATGTTCTTTGAGCAGTGATCAATTTTCCAGACGACCTTTTTGCTTGTTTTTTGCGCGGATGCCCAAAAATTATCTGAGTTTAGTGCAGTGAGATTTTTTATTATAACAGTCCCTGAGCAGGCCCATACTAACTGGTTGTACTAGTTTATTTGTGAGTGCATAGTGTCGAGTATAGCCTTGTTTATAGCGTAAACAGATAGGTTACTTTGCATAC